>JBAJHX010000053.1:1619473-1634832 GCA_037176925.1 Amniataba percoides
ACACACATGGAGGAGATAAAATGTGTTCACAGGAAACTCTGCCTGCAGGATTTAGCATCATATAAGTGCAATCAAATATTAATTAAATGCTGCGTATTTAAAACTTGAATTTCTCCCTGTGGGAAACTGTCAACCTTTTTCTACTTGTGTGATTGTTCCTGATTATTTGTGTGTGTGTGTGTGATCGTGTGTGTTTGTTTCTGTAAATGTTTCCTCTGCCGCTCTCAGGTCTATAATGCAAAAACAGATTTTAATTAAACACGTGAACCTTTGAGTTTAACTGCTGTAATTACAAAGTAAAGAACGAACTGTCAGGCTCAAGAAAATATTACCTGATTACATAAAGGTAATATCCTCTCATATCGGGTGCTTTCGTGTCTAAATGAATAAATGAAAACAGGATGAGGAGAGCTGATGTTTAATATTACGCTCAGACAGCTGATCGTTACGTTTCCACGCAACTTTCAAACACGATCGACAGACGAGGTGACCTGCATCTCTTTTACACTGATGTAGTACTTATGTACAGGAAGTGATTTTAATCTTAGTATGCGAGTAGCATTAATAAAGAATAAAACATTTTAGTGGTCTTAAATTTCACAGTAAGTAGATGAAAATGAATCAGCTTTATTTATAAAGTTATATATGAATGAATGAATGAAAACCTAAAATAAAAGTAATGCAACGAAAAAAAAAAAATTACTAAAGATAATATTCAGAATATGAAAATGCTGTTTTGTTTACATGGTCCATTTCTTGCATCCTTGTGGGGAAATTGTGGAATTAATAATCAAATAATGTTGGAGTAATTTCCATCAAATTTAGTTGAATAATGGGCATGTTTGTGGTAAATTTCAAAATTATTTTACGTGGTAATCATCACGTAGGTCACAAGAAGTTTGCGGAGCACTAAAATGAATTTTTTTCTCAGAGTGTTTGTGGAGCTTCACCGTCTCTGAGATGAAATCTGAACTTTATTCCATGTTTGAAGCAGCTGATAAATGATAAAGGTGAGAGAAACACCTGCAGACCTGTGAGGGAGTTTTTTTTTTTTTTTAAAGTGTGACGTCATCCAGCTGAATAATTCCTCTCAGTTTAAGCCTGTTTTTTTCCTCCTTTTTTTGTCATTCTGACAACATCCTTTGAACTCGTCTTTCTCCGGGTTGCATCAGCAAGATGTGAAGCAGATAAATGAATAATTTTTGTTAGAATTGTCAAAAACTGTCGCAGCCTTCATCTGATGGGCACTGAGACTCTGCCAGTGTGTGTGTGTGTGTGTGTGTGTGTGTGTGTCTGACGATACTGATTTTGACTTTCCAAGGTTTTTGCTCTCATAAGCACACTGCTTAAGTAAATCATCAGTGAAGAAAAAATACACTTAGCTTTAGAGACTAAATATTTCTTAGTTTAAGTCTTTAAGTTTTCAGAGTTCGGTTTCACATTACGACCGAATTTAAGCTCCTCCAGGTTCCACTTCAGCACATTTCCAATGTTCCCGCCGAGATAAATACTCTTATCAAGCATCATTTGCATTTGATTATTAAATCTGTCTCATGGTAACTGGTCTTGATTTTTTTTAATGCGAAATTTTCAAGTCACGTTATTAAGCTGGAGCTCATTTAGAGGAATCAGATAAAAACATCTTTCAGCGGCACGACCGTGGAGATTGGAAAGTCGGTCTGAAGGATCGTTCACCACTTTGGGCCAAACGGACGGATTCATCAACCTTTGTTTGGTTCAGACACTCGTGTTTTCCTAAAGAATGAACCCCTCTAAGTTTGTTGTTCAGTTTTCCATTTCCCAGCGTTAACGCCGTGACAAACATCGCGATCATGTTCAGGTGTGCCGTCACAGAAGCCTGAACGTCGTTCAATTTGTGGTCTGACTCTGCAGAATAAATCAGCAGCGGAGTAAGAAATGTTCATCTTATCCACCAGGTGTGACGGATCATTGTAGAAACATTTTATTTGAGCCATCAGAAAGAGTAAGATCGGTGTCAATCTTTGTGTTAAATATGGAGCCGGAGTCAGGATGTCGTGGAGCATGAAGAGTAAAAACTGGGGGGAAAACAGGATTTAAGTGAAGAGAAATATTAGCAAGGAGCAGAAACTGCCAAAGAACAAAGGAAAGTGACCGATATATGTAATGTGGCTGATGAGGAAGTGGAGACAGGTGAGGAGACTAACGAGGGGACAGGTGAGACCAATCAGGGCGGAGCAGGTGATCAAACAGGAAGTAAAGATGTGAGGAAAGGGAAGAATACAAAATAAAACAGGAAGTGTGCATAAAATGAGAAGAAAGAAAGAAAAAACAGGGAATGAGATATAAAAAAATACACAACACAGCGAGAGACAGTCGAGGTTGGTTTGTTAACGTTTATCTTCATTATAAAAACTTTTTCAGTCACTTTTACATTTATCTTCATCTGCATTTACATACTTTATGTAATTAAGGCAGGTTGTAAAAATATCTTCTCACTTTAGACAAAGATTAACCACTGTGTCGATCAACATCCAACATCTCATCTCACTCTGAGAAATAAAAAAAGTACAGTAAATTAATCATTTATTTATGTGGAGTGATGAGCGAGGACCACTGGGGCTCTTAATTACAACTCAGATAAAATGTTTATGCCGCCATTATGATACAGATAGAAAATATTAAGACTCCATGTTAATTATAAATGTCAGTGTGCTCATTAAATGTGTCCAATAAAACTGTCCAAAGCGAACAAACTTTGTGAGACGCTCTCCGTTTATCACCTGAACGACACGCAGCCTCACCTGGAACATTTCCTCTGAGCCTTCGCTCTTATATTTTCCGGCAGCGGCGTCGATGTTTTATTCATCGCGGGCCGTCGCTGTCGCCTTGACGGCGTCCCGGTCATGGCGGTCTGACAGGGACGAAGTGGGGAATCGCTGGATGTCTCATTTCCCGACTCGTCCTGATAAGGTTTAGTAAAAAGGTTTAAATGGCAGTGACAGGTGTCGGCCTCCAGACTTCACTTTACATCACTCTCCTGTTAATTTTTCCCCCTGTTATCTCTCTCGTCCTATTTGTCGCTCTGTTTCTATTTCATTCCCGCTCCCTCTTCCTCTCAGTCTTGTCTGTCTTTCATTTAGAAACTCCCTCTTCCCCTCCCCCCCCCTCGCTGATTGTTGTGGCCGGAGGCGATGTTGTTGTGCTGGCGGTTGTCATCATTCAGCAGAATTAAAAAAAAAAAAAGATATATTCTCAGCTTTTTTATTTCTTTTCTTCATCGTGCCACAATATTCCTCCCATGCTTAAAGGATTAGATTATTTTGGTGTGACATCCTCAGCTCTTTCTTTTCTTTTTTACAAAACGCTCTCTGGAGGAGGAGGAGCGGTGAAATCTGTGTTTTTTTCAGTCGGCACTTGTACGCTGTTCTGTTCAGACAGACTTTTTGAAAATGTGCGACAATATTGACAGTGACAGAGGGGATCTTAACTCCGCCGCTGAAATCTGGGGGTGGATCAAGTAATGACATCTGTTATTGAAGTAATCAGACTCTTCTGCAGCCAAATCAAACCCTCGGCTTGCGGATTGATTTTCTTACCTTCCAAGCAGCGACTGGCCTCGGTTCGTCTCTGCAGCCTGCTGCACGAGAGGGGATTTTCACGTCTTTACTGAGTTTAAAAACGCGGGAGACCACAGACTTCACGATTCAATCCATCACACGTCTGAGCCGGAAAGCTTGTAAAGTTTTTAAAGATGAAAAACGCTCTTTTATGGAGCCGTTTACGCTCCGACGTCGCAGGATTGTTTAAAAGTGGATGGCCTGACATGGCGTCTCGCGTACTTTCAGGACAATTTGCCGTTAAGACGCACCTGAGTGTAAGCGGGCGGTGATTTGAACTGTGTTTTGCATCATTACGCCCCGGTGGCCCCGACAGCACGAATACAGAGCGGCTGTAATTTCCCCGGAGGTGTCGGCCTGCGTCCTCAGACCCGCTGTCATCAGGAAACAAACTCCCATCATCACTCAGAGGACTAAACAGCCGATCCAGATTCAATATTGCTTATTTAATTCACCATCTGAGCATATATGAGGAGGTGGATGAAAGGAAAATATCTCTGTCTTTTCTCTTGCTGCTTTGACCCGTTTCATTTGTATGCACAGAAATATTAATAACACAACAGGGATATGAAAAGGTTTTTTTTTTTACCAGCAAATTGATCAGTACGAGGGGAGGCAGCTGCTGTTTGTGAATCAGAAAATAACATTTCCCTCTAATGAGTAATAACCACACGTATCAAAAGGTCGGAAAAACATTCAGTGTGTTTTAACAGCAGAAAATATCAACTGCATTCAGAGTTAGATTGATGCTCTGCAAAAACATGTCAGTGTCTTAATTTAACTCTGACTCTTATTCACAAACAAGCAGACGACTGAATAAAACCAAATGACTATTTGTTTTGAAGTTACAGTGACCCTTTCGGAGGAGTTTGTGGAATAAATTATTCCGTCTAAAAGCCTCTGTGTCTCGATACGATGGAGAATAATGCAAATAACTTCTGATCAAAACGTTTTCACAGCTTTCTGATGGAAAATTTGGTCACACTTCTTCTATATTTGAGATGACCCCTGATTGTCTGACTCTCTGTCTGTTTAGCACCACCTACAGGTCAAAGGTCAAACATTTCACTTTCTTACAATCCACTCGACAGAATATCTCCAAACCCCAAAACTGATTTAATGACAGCTTTACTTTGAAATTACAATTTGTCTGAGCTGCTAAAAGTTGGTATAAATTTATTGTTGCATGTTAGACAAATGGGCACAACTTTAAAATGAGGCCACATTTAGAGAAGGTTTATAAGTTGTGTTGTCTTTATTAGCAGTTTTTAATGAATCATTTATCATGGTCAATAGTATAAATACATAAATGTGTATATATATGATATATTCTGGGCAACTTAAATGTCTCAAATGTAAATCCATGATGTTTTAATGGCAGATAAGATTTCATCTTGTGGTGGAAAAGTGAATTAAAGGATCTGATCAGCAGGTTTACTGGTTTCTTTCTTTTAATCTTTGCTGTGATGGTCAAACACGCAGAAAAGCTTCTGTTCTGGGAAAGACAAAGAGGAAAAGTCAGACCAAACACTTGAACTTTTTAAAACAGGAATTTATGCAGAGCGATGAACAGCAAGTTCAAGGCACGTTCAGTCTGCTGAAGTCTGATGCACGTCGTGTTCTGCAGCGTAATAACACAAAGCATCAACAACAAAGACGCAGAAGATCAATCAGTAAATTTCCATCATGATCTGATGTTTGTTTCAGAGCCCCGACAGACTCACTGCACATATTCGACACTTACATACATTAATTATCAATCACAGAACCCTTAAATTAGCTCAGCGACTTTAATCAGCTTGAATCAATCTGCAGTGACAACTTATAAATGTGTAAATCTGAATTACAGCTGACGTGCTCCTCTCTGTCCGCAGGGTTACGTGTTGTATGTGCAGCGTGATTCACATGCTGAATCACCGCCTGAAGACGCTCTTTCTGCTGAAGATTATGCTCGTCTCCTCCTCCTCCTCCCGGGTTTAAATGGGAGTTACGTGGACGTGTTTTGCCGTGCGGTGCGTTTATGGACCGAAACGTCCAGAGGCGAGTGTCAAGAGGTCGGCGATGATGTTTTTATAATCCTCCAGATCTATAAAAAGAGGAGATGGTGTGAAGAACCATCACCCTGAGGGGCCGAGTGAAATCATTTATATTTTCATGTTTACTTAAATTACTGGAGCAGATAAACACAAGCATATCGACATTTGCTGGATCCAGGTATTGATCAGTGGATCACACCTGCAGACGAGGTACTTTACACGTTTCGCCTGCAGGGTTTAATATCCTGAACATCTGCAAACATCTGCATTAGCTCGACCTCTTGGGTTTGTGCTCATTTCCTCAAAAGTGGAGGTTAATCTGAAGCTCACATTAATGAGAATAACTCCATTAAATATATTATTGCCACTCACTTAAAAGTCAAGTCAGATTCTGTCTACAGTTCTGGTTTCAAGTAATTTCATGATACTGATGGTTTTGGTTGGTTTATTACAACCTGCCTGGGTCTTCTTTTTGTAGTTTTTGGCCTTCATTCCCATCTTTAATGATACAATAATCATCAGTGTAATTGCTGAAATCTGGGAATGGTGCCACATTGTTGAAAAGGAGTCCAACGGGGCGAATAACACAAGCAATTATACAACAACTAGACTTTTCCTTTACAGAGACGTGAGGTGCAAACTTCAGATCTTCAGCAAAAAGAAGAAATGACATCTTGACATCTCAACAATGATACCTGGGAATCAGATATTTTCTTATCATCTGTTAATTTCTCTTATTCTGATCAGAGTTTAGTGTTCAACAGAGACAGACAGGTGACAAATTAAAGTGAAAACCACCATAACATGTTGGAGGGATGAACACACTCCTCCAAAGATATTCCTTCATTTGTTTTGATGATGGAGGTGCAGAGCGCCGTCTAACACGTCGCTCCAAAAGCTGCTCAGCTGGGTTGAGATGTGCTGACTGTCGCGGCCACAGCATTTTCAAAAACTTTCTTTTATTTGCCTTTATGTGTTTCTTAATTATCATACTTAATCGCCTCAAATGTAGAAAGAACAGACATTTTCTGCAGTTGTTAAATGGTCTTTATGGCTGAAAATGAGGTTTAAATTGTGTGCATACTTTAAAATAAGGCTCCTGGGAATCGTATTTTCTCTCCGTGTTTGTCTTCAGTGTCGGGGTGCACTTATCCCGTCTGTGTCATCAGGTTTGCTTCCTGTCACCTCCACAGTTCCCCCTCAGGAGGAAGCGACCGTGCGAGTGTCCTAATAAGTGAGAATAAAGAAAATAAAAGGCAGGGGGAGTGTGAAACATGGCCTGTGTCTCACTTACCTCTCCCTCCTTGTTTTAGCCTCAGACAGGCAGCTGGTATATTCTTATATAAATAAATAAATATATTTATAGTCACTGGTCTGAACTCAGAGAACAGCGGTCGAGTAACGAAGCCTCGCTGAAGGTAAACGAGAATCATCAGACAGCAGGAGGAGACGAACCTCGTTCCACCAAAGGTTCGCTGTGTGATCGTGGCAGCTGCTAAAGGGCAAGAGGCTCGCTTTATTACAGCAGCTACGTCTGACTGTGTGTGTGTGTGTGTGTTTCTCCGGGGTGTTCATTATGGTGTGTACGACCAGTAAGGGAACAAGATAACACGCTGGCAGACAAAAAGGCTCAATCTCACGCTGTTAAAAGTTCAAAAACACTTTAAATGTTTGTTTTTTTTTACTGTCAATAATCAATAATCCGAACATCTTCAGCTCCTGTTTGTTAATGGTGCTGAGGCTGTTACCATGGCGATACTGATGCTCATATATACTTTGGTAATAGTAGCTTCCGAGCTGGAAAATATCCTAGTAATCTTACTTATGTAAATAATTCATCTAATGTTGTAGTAAACTATAATTTTCTCCTCATTTATCTTTGCAGCAGCCGCGGAGGTTGAGGCGCTGCCGTGTGAAATTGTTCTGGCAGAAAAAGAGGAATCAGGTTTTCTGTGGATCTGAATCAGAATATATTTTATTGATATTCTTCAGAACAACACAGTGGACTTTGTAGTTCAAACGTCTCGTTCATTTTAATTATTAATATTTCATATTTCATAGTTTTGAACATATATTAATGTTTAACTGGTTCAAATAATATCGTGTTCTAGAAGTGCTTCTATTTCTGTTTTCTTCTTAAAACACATCCTAATGTAGTAAAAGTAAATCCCTCCATTTTCCAAAGCTTCTGTGCTCAGGGGTCAAAGTTCACGCTGTGTTCACATGGCAGCAGAAAACACAGTGCAGGATTTCTGCAGCGACTCGTGGGAGTTAACATGCTGGCAAAAAGCCATCTGCAAACAGTTTCTAGTTTTCATGATCTGTTTTGATTAAGAAGGATGTTAACAGCAGTTTGATCACTAAAGAGACTTAAAATAGTATTTCTGCAACTGTCCTGAGCACAAAAACTGAAGGATGTTTCTATTGAATCCAGCAGTGTTTATCAGGTAACCTCTTTATTATTGAAAAGATGTCACAAAAGATATTTTTCTGAAAATAAATAAACTAAAACACAACAGCCTCTCACCTGATTCATTTCTTTTCTCCCATTTTACTCTTTTATTCCAATATTTACTCCAATATGTTCTTCTAAAGACGCCTGGTTCTTCATTTAGAAAACCTTGTTTCCATTATTCTGTGCAAACAAATGAGTAATACATACACACACATATATATGTATATATAATGGCTACATATATGGTGTAATATAAAAGTTTTCAGGGTTTTTATAGTTTAAGTGCTCTTTTTCTTCATTGTGTTGACCTTTTGAAAACACTAGCTTCCTGTCTGCATAGAGAAGAGCCTTCATACTGCACAGATTACATGTACTTCCTTTGGTTTGTTTGTGTTTTAAGTGGTGGAAGGACGGACAGATGATGGACAGGATGGTAGATTTTTATTTAGTAGAAAAGGAGGCAGAACTGTGTAACTCGACAGTGAAGCTCGCTGAGTGTTTACAAGCAGAAAGTAAGAAACGGTCTCCGGCTCTTTAAAGAGGTATCAGTATGCTCTGCCCTCACGCCTGACCTTTGACCTCAGCTCCTGGCAGAGGCGTTGAGCTTCCTGTCGACCTCTGCGGCTGATTTGTTTGTTTGTTGTCATCAGCTGCATCCCTCATGTAATGACCTGCCTGCGTGTTATTATGAATGGCCCCGAGTGTTGATCAAGGTCTGCAGGTCAGCGGGGAGCTGAGAGCTGCAGAATCGCTCTTTTTGTACGTTTGTCCACATGTGGTGCGTCACACACACACACACACACACACTCTTTCTCCACCCGCTGGGACCGGATCAGAGCATAAATGCATCACAAGCAGCAGCGCCGGTGTTGAGGTCACCATCAGCAAGTTTACATTCTGCTTACACCAGATTAACAGGACTAATCAGTAAACTTCACCCTGCTCCTCGACTGCAGGCGGCGGCAGCCTGCGAGCCATCTGTGGAGCTCAACTCCTCTCCAACCGGGTCTGTTTGTTTAATGAACGGGCACCTGCCAATGCAGCCTTTTATACCACGGAGAAGGATGATACTTCTCTCTGATTGGCTGAGTGGTGTGTATAATCCTCCGATCGAACGTCCTCATCGTACTTCAGCTGCTCCTCAGAGAAGGATCCAAAATGTCCGACGTCTCCTGACTCAAATTTACAGTTTTGCATAGAAATATGAGAATTTAACTGTCATTTTTTTCCTGTAATTTTCACACTCCAGTTTCACTGAACTCTTGATATTTAAATGACACAGCGGCCGAGACGCTTCAAGTGACTTCACTTTGGATCGTTTATCAGATTTCACAGAGCTCATTCTGACTTTTCTTCATATGTGCAGCGCTCCCAACATCTGCAAACACACGCGTTGCACATAAAAACTATTATATTACGTTTTCATATATATCATTAATGTGTAAAAACACGTCATGTTCTTCAATTTTTGTCATATCACCACCTGTTGTAAAGACTTATTTCTTATTCCTATTTCTTATTACATCCTTTAAAGAGTCAAATGGAAGAAACCAACATTCACACAGGAGCTTCTTACTGCGAGGTAACAAAATTTTAAGTGTTTAATTTACTTAAAAAGTTGGAGAATAATCTAGAAATCCTCCAGTTTATGAAAAATGGAGATTCATACTTTATGTTTGAGTACTTATTGTTGTTATGTAACACACTGTAAGTGCAGCAAACACGAGTTTCAGACTCTTAATTTGACTCCAGACACTTTTTCATAGTGAAGACTTTTATTTAGTTTTTGAAAAAATAAGCATTATCCTGTCATGACTGAGTTTCAGCAGCCTGCGAGGCTCATTATACTTTTTTTTAATTTCAGCAAGGGCTTCCTGTTTGAATAAAGGTCAAATGAAACTAAAATTTAAGCAGATGTACGTTATTACACGGAGAAGTAGCCAAAAAGGCAAAGTCATTTCCCATTTCACTGTCAGTTTAATCCCTGTTGCTCATTATGAGTGAATATTATGTGCAGTCTGCTGTGCAAACTGTCTTTTTTCTTTTTTTCCTCAATTTATTTACAACCAACCACATTTTGGAGCTTTGTTATTATTATTGGAAGTTAATAACCAGTGTCAACTTATTATATGACGCGTTGCTTCATTTTAACTTCCAATTAGCACTTTACCTGACAGCGTTTGAGGTAATGACACACTGTTCATTAAGAGAGTGGTTAACGGTGCTTATCGGGTATTAAATATCTTGTAAACGGGGGCATTTGTGCTGCAGCTGACAGCAGCAGCAGAAGAAGAAGAAGATGAAGAGGAAGGAGTGAATCGGATCATCAAGGTCGGCCGGACGTCAGAACAGAGCGCCGCCCTCTGAAATTAGCTCACGACCTTTAAAAGTATGCTAAATTAGCAAAGCTGTCCAGTTCATAAAGCCTTGAGGTAAGCACGGTAAGATGTACTGTCCTGCCATTAGGGGAGTGGTGCGGGGGGGGGTTGGAGCTTTATTTAGCAGGTGCAGTTTATTACCCGTCATCAAATCCCCCTCCGAACAGGAACAGCTGACGGTGCAGAAATACGAGGAGACCCAAATAAGCTCAATCAACAGAACTGATAATATTTCATATCCCGCCGTGTGTGTGTGTTTTTTCTTTTCTCAGACAGGAGCCCATTTTTCAGCCGCCCCGACTCAGCGCCGACCTCTGCTGGGTCACCCGGGTTCCCGCCGACTGAGGGGGGGTTGGCTGGGTGCCTTTGTAAAACCAGGGCGTCCCCTCTTGTTTCTCCGTGTCCGACCAACCCGCCGAGGCAGAGAGCACCATGGGAATCCCGTCAGGAGGAGAAAGGGGAGCGTCCCATTTTTTTTGTCCTTCTCATGCTGGTTTCCTTTCCTCCCTCACTACCTCTCATCTCCTGCCAGAGAGTAAGTATGAGGAAGCAAGGAAAGGAAAGGAAAGGAAGTGATGCAACATAACAGAAGAGAAAACGTGGAGGCATCAGTGAAGGAAAAGTGATTTTAGGAAAGGAAAGGGAAAGTAAGGAGGAAGCAAAGAAAGCATCAGCGATTAAAGGATGAAAATTAGGATGCGGAAGATGAGGATGAAGGAAAGGAAGGGAGAAAAGATGCAGGAAATGAAAAGAGGAAGCAGCGATGGAGATGCAAATGAGTCGCCGGTGAATGGAGAGAGAAAATAGGAAAGAAGACGAAAGCAGGACATTAGAGAAGGAAAGGTGAGACGGAAGAAAAGTAGGAAACTGTGTGAAGAAAGAAAGTAAAAGGAAGCAGTTTAGGAAATGGAGAATGCAGAAAAGGGAATAAAACAACGACTTCCTCCCTTTTGTGGCAGACATTTCCATTTGCTGAGTTGGCGATTTGTTTTTAAAGCCACAGTCTCTCTCTCACTTCCTTCACCTGCCTGTTTCCTCCGTCACGTTTCCCGTCCGCGGCGTCGAGTCGGCGTGCGAAATCGGGGCAGGAGATTCATTCACGTTTGTGCACTTGAGGTTGGAGCGCAGGACGGCCTGATGTAATTTTCATTTTACAGTCTGAGGGGTTTAACTGACACTCTCACTCTCTGCAAGAAGCTTAAATTCAGGTTTGGCAACCGCAGAAAAAAACGGCTGAAAAACCAACACAGGAGCCAACAGCGCCTGAAGAACAGCGCGGATTAATATTAACACAGAACCAAATGATAAAGGAGCATTTTGGTTCATTTCAACTTGTTTTTCCTGAAGCTGTTCGTGCTGTGATGATGATAACAACCTTATATTCACCAGAGAAATATCTGAGCGTGTTCACACTTTTAATGCAGGTAAAAAGGATGAAATGATAAAACAGGAAGTGGGTGTTTCAGTCATAATTTTACTGTTTTTTACTGCCTTTGTTTTCTCCTCTAAAATTCAGGATCACTCTGTTGTAGTTTGCATTTTGCCTCATTTAATTTTCTCTCTTTTGGCTGTTTTCTCGTCTTCCTTGGTGTTTTTATACCTTGTTGTCTTGTGTTCAGTGTGTTTCTGATGTACCTTTAGTCCTCTCTGTTGATTTTGTCTCCTGTCTTCATTTTCAGTCTCTCCAGTTCTCATCACTTCCTGTTTTATTTTGTATTCCCTCCTCTCCTCACGTCTGTCATTTGACTTCCTGTCCTTGTGTTTCCCTCCCTCTCTATTAAAAATAATAAAATTGTACTTTTTCTTACTAAACCAACAGCATCGTGCATTAAGTAGTGTGATTATTGTGCATGTGTGATGTTCAGTTTTGTGAGCTTTGACGTCCACTTTCACTTCCCTCAGTGGATGGAGTTTGCTGTTGTCATGGCGATGCATCTGTTGACGTGTGAGCAGCCCAATCTCTGCAGCGTTATGGAGCTTTTTTGGCATCTTTTAGCTTCCAGTTTTCCTTCCATGCAAACCAGGTAAACAGAAAATGAATACCTGACTTCCTCTCCAGTGGGATCATCATGGAGGAGAGACTTGTTGTGGAGTTGAGGTGCCTTCACGTTTAGTCACATGTGAAACAGGATCTATAAAAATGGATAAAAAAGTTGCACATTACCTGTGAAATTTTCACCACATCTGATTATTTCCCATCCTAAGATGTTTTTTGTAAATACGTGAGGTTGACGCCTTCTGAGTTCAAAGTGTATTCTGTCTTGTGATGGAGCTTCTTTTGTCTCTTTGTGCTAAGCTAGGCTAACAATGTCTTGCAGCAGAGAGGAAGATTTCTCAAAACGTTGGACTTTTTCTGTAACTTTCCTTCGTACTCGTGTGCCGGCGAGCAGATTTCCCTCCTCTTCTGCTGAAGCTGCAGTCGTGGTCGACGTCAGTTCGGCACGGTGGGTTTCGTTTGCACTCATCAGCAACGGCTCATTAAAAAAGTTCAGATGGGGCCGTTGACTCTCTAATAGGCGTCCCGCAGCTCCTTAAACGCAGCTTTTGCTAAACAACAGACAGTCCTGTTGTCAGTTCTTCATTCATCCTTTCTTTGGCTCTCACCTGGAAGAATTCCCAAAACATCTCCTGCTTTTGTTCGTCAGATCAGCCAGCTTGCTTTTTCTATTTTCCTCCTTCTTCTTTCTTTTCATAAAATTTCCTATGATTGAATTGTGTTTTCTTTTTTTTTGCAAAGTACTAGAGGCAAAGGAATTTTCATTTCGTATCCGAACACGAGAGCTCACAAAAGCAGCCATTGTTGGTAGTCTAATGGGAATGTTAAGTACAAGCAGGCAGAGCCGTCTTTTATCTTGGGTATTTACAACTCTGTCACAACCAGCAGGAATTTGGAAGCCGAGGGGAAAAAGCATCCTTTTTTCTTTTCTTTTTCTTTTTTTTGATCCCTGCCCGGATGCACCAGCTTTCATCTCTCTCAGTGCTCTTAACTGAACGGCCTGCTGTTTGTGGAGGGGAGAAATGGAATCAAAGCCAGTGATTAGAATGAAGTATTTGCAGAGGTTTAGAGGAAAAAAGAAAAAGAAGAAGAAGAAAAAAGAAAACAACATTAAAAGAAGAAAATATTGGAGGAGAAAGTTAAATTTACCATCTCCAAAAAGTTGTTGGCTGTGTGTTCGCTGCAGGATCCTTGGCCTCCAGCAGCTCCTTCTCATCACCATGCAGAATAATCCTCTCTTTGTTCACAGACACAGAATTTGTTGCTTTAAAAAAACACACCATCCTCTTATATTATTTCACTCTTTCATCGTCTATAAGAGGCCTTGAGCGGTGATGTTATTGTCTCTTCCTTTTTGCAGTCAGGACGGCTCTTTTCTGTTTTGATATCCGTCCGTGCGTCGCCTGCAGCAGGAATTAGGCTTTAGATTTACACGTTTTTTCGACCTACGCACCTCGAGGCCTCGCGCCTCTTTACCTTAAGCTTCTGGAGGTTTTTTATAATACAATACAGTAGCTTACCACCGTAGGTCAAGTCCAGTTCAGCATGTGGGCCGCACGCGACTCGTCCACTTCCTCCAGATAACGCAGAATTACACGGTGAAGTTATCCAGCCGCGGCGTGAAGGCGGGGAGGACCTGAGGGGAGTTTTAACTGAATGTCAATAGGAAGCTCGGAGCTTTAATGGAGGCCACCGAGGGGTCAACGGGGAGGAAACCGAGCAGAAGGTCAAAGATTTTCTGAGTCGAGTCGAGCCGTGTGTGCGAGGTTAACCCGGAGTAAAAAGAGGCAGGAAAGAAGAAGTAAAAGAAGAAGTAGAAGAAGAAGAGGGGAAGCTCGGCTCCCCCGCTGACGAGCGCCGCTCTGCCCCCCTTGATGCTAATCCTCTGAAAGCTGTTTTCTAGCGAGGATTAGTGCCAGCGAGAACAAGGCTTAGAGCTCTCCGCCGAGTCGAGATGAGAAATCGAATACAGGTGCTTGTCGGGGGCTGAGCCCGATGACTTTTCTGTGTGCAATATCATACAGGGGGGATAGCTCTCAGCGCAGCAGCTGGTATTACATCCTTCAGGGTGATATTGTTGGAATTCAGGCCAATGCTGACTCGTGCAGAACAGAGAAAAGAAAGCTCTGAAGCTCAGTGGATCCTCTAACCCAGAAATCTCAACTTCCCCTGCTCGCACAAAGTCAGGAGGGCCGCAGCCAGGGATTATTAATATTACATTATTATTTATATGAAGACACTTTTAATTAATCAGTGAATCATTCATACCACTGGATTAGAAAAATAATCAAATCACCTGGTTTATTATGTAAATCAAAATCCATTTAGAGAGAGAATCATTTTTCACCTCGGAGAACCAAATCAAGACTGATATTTTTCAAAACAGGTCTCTGCTTATATTTCTGCTAATGAAGTGATAATTTACTTGATTAGGCCGAAACTATATCAGACGTAAAATCCAGATCCAGATGATGAAGTCTTGTTTTCTAAAGCGACGACACCCGTATGAAAGTTTGTTCAAAAGAAAATGAGGTTTATTTCTTTGTGTGTGTTTCTGTCTTTCAGGGTTGTGTCTCTTGTGTAGTTGTAAAGATGTTTTTTGGTTGGTTGGTGTATTTTTCATGCACTTTACTCTCTTCTGTTCTTCTGATTGCAACCCGACTCTTACATTTATTTTAAATTGGTCTGACGGCTGCAAAACAACCGAGCCAATCAGGCGATGAGGCGGGATTAAAGAGGTGTCATCGTACCAGAGCCAGAAAAACGGCTTAACAGTGAAGTTAACATGCAGCCGAATGGTTCTTGAAAGTCGACTTACTGAAAGAAAAAGTACTAAACTGTCTGCAATTGATGCAAAAAACTGAACAAGTGAAGAAACAGTAGTCTGACTTTCAG
>JBAJHX010000053.1:1655823-1666510 GCA_037176925.1 Amniataba percoides
ATGATTGTTCAGCTCTGGATCCTTGCTGACAGTCAGCACAGAGATCCTGAAGCTGAAATCAGCTCAAATCAAACACACACTCACTTTGGATTCAACACAATTATCCAGCTATCAGCAGAAAAACAGCTTTGATATCTCGAGATAAGTAACCTGTGATCTTGAGATTAAAAAACACACTTGCTTAAATGGCCGTTTTCTGCTTCCATAATGTGGCAGATTTTAAGTTGATCTTGTTTTATTGATTTACCAAACTCACTGAATCCAAAAAATAATGTTGTAAAATAGGAACACGTCGAGGTTTTAATAGGAATCATGCTAACAGATGTTACGATGTTTAACAGGGACAGGATGGCATTACTCTGCAGGTATTCAGTCAATAAAGAAAAGATGCTGGTGGCTCACTTATATCTCACTTATAAAGACGGGTCCTTTGGGAATAAGGTTCAACAGTCCATCAAATCTTTATCGAGATGTTTCAGTCTGTCTTCTGTCTTCAGCGGTGGACTTTTATGCCAAAATCATGATAAGAAGATCACCATTCAAGTCTGTGGATTAACTGCAGAGCTTAGCTTAGCATGAAAACACTCACTGTTTTTATCAAAGGTCACAGCTGCTGGTAAAATCTGCTGTATTTCTGCTGTATGTCAGTAAACACATCACTACATCCTAAATGATGTTCTTGCCTGCTGTCTGTACTCCTGCTTCTTTAATTTCATTATTAAAGCTCCTACATGTGGACTGAAGACGACTTATACTCACATTTTGTTCTTAATAAGGCCAAATGTGTCTGTGACCTCTGGAGGGAGTTTGTCTGATTAAATCAGCATCCATCCTCGATGTGTCTCGGGTGTGTTTACAGCGCTGCGTTATGCAATTACATTTCTATTACCGAGATGTATTGATTGGCTCAACCATGCAGACTTTTTTTTTTTTTTGGGGGGGATGAAGAGCAAGTTTCCTCTCAGAGTTTCTCAACATTTAGCCTGTGAGCTGTTTTTTCTTCCTGTCTGGCAGGTGAAACCCAGCAGAGCTGTGACATCTGCAAACATCACGAAGCCTCAGCACAACACTTTGTTCGCTCCACTGTCTCTTCTTGGGTTCTTACTTTTTTTATTTGCAGACATTTGATTTTGTCATGTTAGCTGTGTGTCATAACTTCTTGTTTTGTAAGAAATCTGGACTCTCACACTGAACATGATGCACACCAAAGTGAGTTTATTTCCTTTTATATCCACGTGAAACATCTGTGTATGGATAAAATGAGCTCAGTGTTTTTGGGATGTATATTTGAACTATGTAACATCTCTGGAGAGTCTTGTCTTGTATTTGGAAAATACACTTTTATCTACAGTTTCAGTATCATGTTTGTCAGGTTCAGATATTTTTGGAGAGTACCACTGAACTGCATTCGTACTCAACACGTCCACAAAAACTTCTTGTAGTTTCACAGAGCGACATCCTGCTGTCCTGCTCTGCGTGTTCAGACGTACCTGAAGCGTGTCTGTATTTTCTTATTTCAAATGAAGAATAACGTTTTCCTCCACGTTCGCTGGCCGCCGTTCAGCTCGCTAACATCTCGTGAACGGATGTGACAGGCCGCCGCCGAGACGAGCGGCTGCTGTCAGGCTGCAAATGAGGAAAAGAAAACAGGTGAAATATGACAACAAAGCAACAAGCGAACACGTCGTCTCTTCGCGTTTGATGAAGCCCCACGTCAGAGCCAATCAGGGCCGGGCGCGTCTCCTCAGTCGGAGCAGTAAATGGAGTTTCCTCTGCGAGTCAGAAACATTTTAGACTCGGATGTGAGACGCATCCTGTCGTCTGCTTTCGTCAAAGAACAAAAAGAAGCAAAGAAACTGACTTTAGCGCCCCCTTTAGGTAAGTTATTTTCATTGGCAACAGAGTCTTTTCCTTTTAGTTGTGGAGAAACTGGCCTCATGCTGAGGTGAAGAAAAGTGCAGCGTCTCACTTCCAGGTTCTGACTTGTTAATCGGATTAAAAGACGTAAACCGTGCACACACTTCAGGCAGCCAAACAGAGTTTTTAATACGGCCTCAAGATACTGTTGCTCTTGGACTTTTAATTTGCAGCTCCGTCTTCTGACCTGCTGGGCTTTTTTTTTTTTTTATTGGACTGGACAGCAGAGGGAGCGATATGAGATGAATTTTAAGACTGAGGATTAAAAAAACTTGAAGTAAAAGCAGCTGTTTCACTCGTTTCAGCCTCCCAATCAGCTCGATCATCAATCAGACGGGCTCAGGTGTGTCTCAGGTGACCGACGCAGTGACGTCAGATTTTAATGACGTTGGATCTTTTTTGCAGTGTTTTTTTTTTTCAGAAGAAATCATTTTAAATAGTTGAAATTAATTAATGAATGCAAAAAAAAAAGATTTCTGGGTGTGATAGAATACATATAAAAGAAGAAATGTGGCTTTTGAAAGCAGCCAGACAGACCTGAATCAAGGCTGCACAGCCTTTTATATTTGTACTGGTAATAATAGAAAATACTTTGAATTTTCTAGTCTGTATTTGGACTTTTTTCCACCATTCAAGCAAGCTTATGACAAAACAGTTGAAGTGCTTGAAGAATACTTTGTCTCACAATGTTAAATCTTCTCATAATCTCATCAGGAAATATTTATTCATTGGCCAATGGCCTTACCTTCAAGCTAAAAAAATGTTTTTCAAAGCTCTCCTCCATCAAAAGTAAAACACAAGTATTTTCAAAATCTAAATCTTTTCCAACTGGGAAATCTTCAAGCACAGGAACTCCCCAAGCAGAGAGATGAAAGACTTTTAAAGATCTCATGCTGACATAACTTTTAATGTTCAATTGCAGTATTTATGCTTTGTGTTCATATTTTACACCCTCAGCTCGCACGAAGATGCTCAAAGACTGAACGGACTGAACGGTTTGAGCTGCGGATCCTCTGTAATGAACATATGATTATATACTGCACCAAAATCTAAAATTAGCACAAGAAGCGTCTTAAAAAGACTGACAGCCGTCTCATTCGTCCGTCCGAGTTTCAGCGAGTTTCAGTGTGTTTCTGCTGTGACACTTTGATCTCTCTCCATCATGAAGGCTCGGTGAAGGTCAGTCCGCTCTGTTCATTCTCATGCGGGAGTATTTTTAGTGGTTGCAGTGTATTATGTAATGCTTTTATGCAAATTAGGTGGAAGTAAAGTTGAGTTGACCGGTAAAATACACAACCAGCCCAACATGACGGTTATTATTGTCAAAGTACTGGATGAACAAACTACACTGATGATTGTGAATTTTTAGAGAATCATGGACATTTGGTGCATTTCATGACAATCTTTATTTTTCATGGATCAGTTTTGTGAAAAAAATCCACAAACATCACCACATGTAAAAGTGTTTTTGTCTTTCAAAAAGCTCCACAAACCTTTTTCACAGGAGACATTTTGAAGGGGGCAATAACGTCCATGATGGCTCCGTTCCAGCATTAATTGTAATGCAGGGATGTTATTAGTTTCCCCAGTGCTCAACAAAGTCAAAATGTCTTTTTTCCACTCCACGTTTTTTGCCCCTGGTCATGTTCACCCCCCTCTGTGGCTCGGCGCCAACGCCGCCCTGTTTGTGAACCGCTGTCCTCCACGCTGCAGCGTTCATTAAACTCACAGCACAAAAAAAAAGTGTTGAACCAAACACGACAACACGCTGAGAGTTTCGCTTTACTTCAGAGCAGAGTGACGGCTAAAACGTTTGTCCTGAAGATGGCGCTAGATGTCACTAAAACCACGAAGCAAATCTGAGAGGAGTGAATTTAATAAAATAAAAAAGCAGGTTCTTACTTTGCTTATTGAAATGATGCAGGGAACTATCACAGGTTCAATATTTAAAGACGTTAGTTTGTGGATCAAAAGGATTTTTGAAGAAAATTCGTGTTACGCCTGAGGCTCAAGGACTCGAAGGACGCCATGCGTGCTTTTAACGCTGGAAAACACAACAAAGACGAGACACCAAAGCAGACGAGATACTCACACCAAATACTAAAACCTGAACTAGACCTTCTGAACGCGACAAGATCGAACTCTGAAACACTCAGGAATCACGACGATCCGGCACATTACAGGGGAAGTAAAGAGCAGGAAGTAAAGTGACTGAAACGAGACGAAAACGCCACAATAAAACAGGAAGTAAACATAATACATGAACTAAACTTTACAGGCGAGGCACAACATTTTGACCCGATCAGCAGGAGGGTTGGTGGCTGCAGATAAATTTAACTCTCACGTGTTCGTCCTGCAAACACGACGTCTGTTTCAATTAGTGAAACTCGTCAAAATTAAGAAGAAGAGACGACGAAGTGAAGAAATTTCAGGCAACAACTCCCACACACGAGTTTGGATAATACTTGACACATGTTTTCACTTCAGAGGACACTGTGTGAACGCTGTGTGTGTGTGTGTGTGTGTGTGTGTCATGCTCTGTGGCTGATCGGGGCCAGAAGTGGCTCAGCTAGCCTTTAATTAGCCTGCATGGTTCCTACAGCTCACCATCACACTGCCATCGATCCACACACACACACACACACACACACACACACACGCCTCCTCTGTTAATGACCTCTGACAGCGGCGACGGGGATGCTGGTAGGAACTAACTGCTTTTGGATCACTACAGCTGTGACATTAATACAGCGAATACTGTACGAGTGTGTATATTTACAGCGAGCATCTAAAACAAAAGGAACATCGGCTCAAAGGCGGCGTTTCATTTTCCATCCAATTATTCTGTGAGGAAGCGGAGAGCGGCCCCCGCTTTGTGGGAAACCTTCCTGCTGCAGAGACGGAGCTGTTAAGCTCTGAGCTTTGCCTCAGTCGCTGCTAATTCAAGAGAAATTCTGTTGTCTCTGGTCCCTCTCAAACCCCAATTTGTCTTCTTTTTGTTCTTTACTGTATGACTGTTAAAATATGCTGATGAAAGGAGGCCGAGCGTTTGCGGGGAAACAACAGTAAACCAGTGTTTTTATACCCAGAGGAAACCAGGCTTCTTGTTAGTCTGCTTTTCTGCCTGACTTGACACTTTTGCCGGATCAAACGTCTCATCACAAAAGGCAACCTACAAACAAAAATGCTTACCCATAATCCATCAGTGCAGGTGTGTGATGCGGCGGGCTCTGAAACGAACGGCGGAGCTTGTCGTTAATCCTTCAGACAAGCTTCCCTCTAATTAACAAGCTCGACTTTAGCAACACAACGGAAAATGAATTGTGTTTTCTCAACAAAATATAATTCTGCTCTTCTCCTGCAGCCTCTGTGTGCTTTGGCAGAGTTCAGGGAAGATGGGAAAAAAGCTGCATCCATCAAAGAAGAGGAACATACTGCTGCTTTTGCACGCTGGAGTCCGATTCGCTCTTAACAACACGACCAATTTTCATATGATGCACTGACAGCCAAACGTGTGATAGTTGAATATGTGAGTCCTCATTTCTTTATGGAGCTGATCTGAGTACAGAATAACACAGAAATAGTTAGATTTAAGGCAATCTAACAAGGAAAAATAGACCTTTTTTTTTATTTTTTAGAAGATGGTGGAAGTTGGTTGTTGTTGATGGATTAACAGCCAGATGAACACGAGGTCTGAGAAGATGGAAAAATGGGATGTGATCCGTTAAAGTTTCTCTCATTTTGACGTCTGGTGTTTTTTCTTTTAACGCCGGGTTTCAGAAACAAACTGTTGATGTGATTTTTGAGATTTCTCGCCACTTACTGAGATTTATCCAGTAAAAAAAACAACAAGATTGGCAGGATTTTCACCCCGAAAACGACACCGAAAACAAATAATCTAAAATATTAACTGAGTTTTATTATCAGGCTGCGACTAAGACGGGTCCTGTTTTACTGACTGATCTTATTTCTAAATGACATTGTATTGAATCATATTTCTTCATAGCAAACCTGCTGTAGTATTTCAGGACAGACTTCCTGTACAGACGTTAACGGGGGCCCGGCAGCTCATTTTTTGCCTCAGGGGCCACTAACAGGTAAATTGGTCCACGTCAGTTTTAATGCAAAGTGCATGAGATTTGTTGTAAATGAGCACAAAATGTGTAAAATAAGCGAGGCAGTAATTTAAAATGTTCCTCGGTGGAGTTTTTGTTCATTTTGTCAAAACTTCAGTTTACATGAAGCTGTGTGACTGTCACTGTCACATATTGGACATGAAAATGAGCTAAATCAGCGCCGCCCGTCTCTCCTGACTCGTTATTATCTCACACGGTTTGAAAAGCTCCGGCGTCTCCCGGAGATTTTGTTGTGCTGATACGGAGGAAGCAGCATGATGCAACGGCCGACGTCTCGTTTTCGTCGACGGGAGCGACGAACCGAGATGCTGGAGTTTCTAAATCCGGCGGCAGAGAGAGAGAGAGAGAGAGAGAGAGCGGGAAGCGACGACGGTACGGAAAGAAAGAGGGGACATCTAACACGGGGAGCAAACGCTCACCTGATACGAGTGGCGCCGAGCCCGCATCGCTGCAGAGAAAAGAGGAGGGCAGGAGGAGGCGACGACAAGCCGCTCTCGCCTGTTAACACTCAGCGAAGCAGCCAGAGCCGCTTCTAATGGCCTCGCCAAAACTTTTCATTTTATAATTGGCAGGCAGCCGCGGCGAGATTGACAAATGAGTGTCAGCCATCAGCGATTCCCCGAGCCAGGGATGCCGGAGATGGAGAGCGGGAATCAAAATAATTAAAATAAATAAGGTGCCAAGTGATGGCAGCGCTCCCTCCAACATGGCAGATGAGAGCTGCCAGCAAAAAAAAAAAAAAAAAAAAAAAAAGGGAGGAAGGAGGGATGGATCGAGTGTCAGTCTTCACCTCCTCTCCAGGACCTCTCACCACTAAACCGTTATTAGTGACAAAAATCTGCCAGCCAGTCAGTCTCTGGTGTGTATGAATGTGTGTGTGTGTGCAAGCCGAGGCCTGATTATCTGATTGAAACAAAGCACCGGTAATCAGGAGAAGTTTACACCTCGGGATGAGCTAATTTTCACTTCCCTTGGCTCCCCCTCTTTTTTTGTGTGCGTGTTGTTACATAGAAGAAGAAGTGAGATGTGATCAGTGTAATGAAGCTGCTGCGGATGCAAACGAGAAGCAGCTGCCTGTGCGAACGCAGGGGAGGATGCAGCAGCCGCATCAGCTTTACACCTGAGTTCACATCTCCTGTCTGGATCTGCTGGAGCATATTTACACAATGATCCTCCTTTTTTTTTACCTCATCAGATTATTTGCGAACAGGGTCATGGAAATCCCACGAAAGGTGAAAAAACATCTCGATCTTAATGAGTTTGTTCTTTTATTTCCACGAACACGACGCCGCAGTTTGAGTCCTGCTGCTGGAAATACTTCTTCTATTTCTTCCTGTCTAAGTAAAGCTTTGCTAAAAACTACAGAATCCATTTTAGGAAATGACTTTCAGGCTTGGAAATCATCCTGTTTCAGAGCCAAAAACATTCAAAATAAATAATGGCGACAGAAAAAAAGTGTTGAGATTGATGCAACAGGTTTAGAGTTGGCTGACTGAAAGATTTCAATTTTTAAAATAAGCCTTTGTATGTTGCTATAATAAAGTGCAGTAACAAATCATCATAATTTAGCATTACTTAAAAAAATATATGAGATCTCATTTAAAAAGTTCAGTTCAGGCCCAACAAACTAGCCTTAGAGTAAGAAGAAATAATATTAATGCAATTTATGCACGATATTGTGGTTGTAGCCATCTATTTTCATAGTTATAATCTATTTTAATGGTACGTTAAAATAAAACACACTTGACTCAAGTTGACACAGTGGCTCAAGTTAACGTTAGCATTAATTAGCTAAAAGAAATTGCATTATAGCACTTGTTAATTCAGGAAGTTATACACAAATTAAAGATCTTCTCTTCATTTTAGTTTCATTTTAAGTCCTTGTAGTTGTTGGGCATGGCAATCATGAGACTTCAAAATGATAAACTGCTTTAAATTTTGTTTAAAAGTGAAAGTTTTTTCTCTTCTGCTCTTTTTCTCAAACAGATCCTGGACCTGATTCGAGCTCAATGGACCGAGAGGGAACTTTAATATCTAAATTCTCATATTGCGACTGCTTTTTCTCAAAATGTGAACGTAATCTTTTAAAAATCATGTTTCTTATGAGAGAAACTCTCTTACTGTGTGATGAAATGAAACCCACCAATGATCTTTATAACCCATCAGACTGTCAAGGTTTGTGACCGACAGCTGACACACACACACACTCTCCACCGTTGTCTCTTTTGTATTCTCGGCTCATTTCTCATCCCCCTCTCTCCTTTTCTATTTTGTTTCGCTCTCATTTTCCGTCCTTCGCCGCGCTGTTATCTAATGGAGCTCCGCCGTGATGTGCGATGCTACGTGAGATGGCAGCAGAGCAGACAGGTGAAAGCCACTTTGTCATCACTAAAACCCACCTGCGAGCTTCCAACATGCTCATTAGCACCTTTTTGCTTCTCTTCTGATCATTCGCCCCGCTGTTTTCCTGTCACTAAACCCCCCCCTTCACTTCACTTCACCGCTGTGGGTGCCAGGCTTTGTTCTGAAATGTCAAATTGCCATCCGGCCGCTGACAAACGTTGACGCTGATTACAGAGCGAGCGCCTGGACAAACAGCTCAGGACGAGGAAAGCGATGCGCAGAAGGAAAAAGAGAAGTCGCTTCAACCCCTCCGCCTGTCACTCAGAGCCGTTATTATCGATCCACAGGTTTCCAGATCTGAGCCGAGCCTCCGCTTGTCAGGTCTTAATCTGATCCAAGATGTCCTAACTGGAAGGTTTTTCTTTATTTCCCCCCCACATTAACAGACTCTCACCAGCCGCCCACAGCCGGCCTGCTGATGCAGCCAATTTCTTTCATTAGATTAGATTAGAATAATTTTAGTCGTTTCTAGAAAATCGAGTCATTACAAAGGTCGGGAGCTGCTTAATGCGAAAAGCTGCGACATGATAGTCACCAGAAGTTCCTAAAATCACAATTAAATATTTCTATCATCTATTTTTTTATTTCATCAATGTTGCTTTACTTTTTGGATGTTTTTAAATTTCTTTTCTTCTTTTTAATTTAAGTTTTTAAAATTGCTGCCCTTCGCAACACCTGGCAAGTAAGCAAAGATGGCTGACTAATTAATAATTTTACATCTAGATATTTCAAAATTTAAATGATTAAGAATCTTTTTTACTTAAAAAAGTACTTTATTTGACATGGAGATAGAGTATTTACCTGCTCAATAACACAATTTGGTATGAATGTTTGGTGTTTTTCTGTCATTTATTGGAGAAATACTTGAATGGGCATTGACTAAAAGTACTTAAAAGTACTTAGATTACTTACTTAACTTGGTGAAATGAAACAGGTTAAGTTCATTAGCTCAATGCAAACCTCTACTCAAAGATTTGCCTCCACATTACATGAAGAGCGTAGCTATATTTTGCTTTCTGCGTGTATTTATGTAGATCTGAACACACACAGGCGTGAACCAGCAGTGTTACCACTGCTGCAAGAAGTTTTGACAGTCTGCTGATTTTCAATCACACCTCTTGTTTCTAAGATGCCTGAAAAAACAAAACCCCGAGTCTGCAACAGCTGGCAGATGCAATAAACAGAGGCTGAAATAACAGGAGAGTTCACAGTGCTGGATGTTTTAAAACCTGCACGACTTTACTGCAGAAAGTTCTTCTGGAAACTCAGTCTGTCAAAGGAAACGCCCACTCAGAGGCTCAAACGTTATACAGACGATGCTCACATTTATCATCATAACTTCAGCTCATTTAAGCATCCATTACAAGATGTTTATGATCATTTTTGCTCAGTTAGGTACTTTGGTCAACAACCTGTGGTTCTGTTGTGATATAGTTTGTCGACTTATAGACGTTCATGATCCCCTCAGGTTGAATTAAAAGGATTTTTTGCGGTCAACATTTCTTCTATCACTGCCTCCATCAGGCCAAAATCTAAAAGTTTTTTAAAAGCTGTTTGTCTTCTGTTGAAGCTGATACTCTTTGGCCGAGTGTTTTTACAGCGTGAAGCTGCAGCGACACGAGAAACCATTTCTCTCTGATGACACTCTGAAAAGACACTGTATTTTCCTTTTCTTTTTGTCACAGAGCTAACCCTGGGAAATAAAGGCGGCTGAGTTTTGAGTTCTCAGTCCTTCAACTTTTCTTTCATTTATTCTTCCAGGAAAGAAGAGGGGGAGCAGAAAGCAGAGGACATGCAGGAGCAGCAGCAGCAGAGAAAGGAGCATTCAGCAGCGAGCGCAGAGTTGCCTCCTATTTTATTTCCTTAGATATGAGCCTGAATAAGGTCAGAGAATAACCTTTTGAAGTAGTGCAGTATAAACCACACAAGGGCTGACTGAGAGACGGAAAGAGTGTGTGTGCGCTGTGACATTTCCCCCATCCTCTAATTTGAAGCCGATCCACTTTAAAGATATTGGAGGTGGAAGGACTCTGTGTGTTCCAGTGTTTTAGAAGAGTTTATCATCTGTTGACCTTCTCAGCCACAAAAGCCACAAACTAAAGGGAAGAAAAGGGGGGGGGGGGGGGGGGGGGGAAAAAAAAAAAAAAAAAGACTCTTTTTTTTCCCACACAAAAAAACACACACCCACACCCCACCCACCCCCTCCAACCAAGGGAGGGGGTTTTCTTTCT
>JBAJHX010000053.1:1679685-1699545 GCA_037176925.1 Amniataba percoides
AGTTTATGTAATTTTTCTTACTTTTGAGCTGCAGCCGCAAAGTAAATGAGAGATTATTAGAGTTGATCTTGTTTTGTTATGCATTCAGTTGATTTGTACAAAATGTCTGTGGGATGTTTTGGTGTAAAAAATGATGCGAGAGTGACGTGTTCAGGTGAGAGACGTGATGGATTATCCTGGTTTGAGGAGAGAAAAGTACTGAGCACGTTGACTAAATGAGAGGAAGTGAAGTTTCTTTGCTTTGAAACGGAGGTCGTGGTAAACTGAATAAATCGCTGACCTTCGGGGTCGCGTGGTCGCGTCGGCCTCCGGCTCCGAGTTTAATATTTAACTAACGATCACAGAGCAGATTATCCTCTCTCTTCTTCTCTCTGCCTTTAATTAGTGTTAACACGCGATGAGGGACTCGAACAGCCGGCTCGGCCTCTCGAGGACGCTTCGCCGCCACCTGCACAATCTTTACCCACAATGCTCTTTTAAGCTGAGGAAGAAGAGGCGGAGGACGGATACGAAGGTGGAGGGATGTAAAGTGTTTTTTTTTTTTAATTGGTGCCTTCGTGTTTTCTTTTCAGAGACGACTTCTCCTTCCACAAAAGAAGACTGAACCTGAATTTAAGTCGACCATTAGCTGCATCCATCACGTTGGCAGAAGAGAAAAAACTCCATTATCTGCACATGTGAGCGCTGCATTGTTCGCCCTGCAGTCACAACAGGAATCAGGCCTAAATGAGCTGTTTTTATTGTGCTAAATATTTGTACTGTAGCTATTTGTTAACACCTTAAAGCAGTCAGCTCCTTTTGAATTAATTCAGCTGAATTCACTGCCTTAATGCTGGATTTCTGTTTTTACCCAGCTGCCAACAACAAGCTTTGCTGCCATTTTTAATTAATTCTTCTCGTAGTCTTCTGGCCGGCTCGAGGATACCGCAGCCGTCAGACGTCTGCTGCTCTGAATTACAGCCGCTGTGGATGTTTCTTCAGCAAATGTGAGACTTTGACCCGAGGTCACTGCTGTTTCCCACCAACAATGAACTCCTTGGTTTCTTTTATGCCGGGGTCAGACCGCACAATCGTTTCACCTTGCCGGCTTTCATCGAGTGTGTGACGTCAGTGGAAATGTGAATGTAGAAAAACAGCAGTCGTCCTTCAAGGAAACACCGGGAAGGCTGGAGGATTGTTTGTAGAGCACAATGAACCTTTTCCTCCATTTTACAGTTCTACCTCGCAGCGGCGTTTCTCTTATCGCAGCTGTGAGCAGCAGAGCGGCTGTTTGTTTCTTTTATTCAACTTCACAGACGTGACAGAAAGCAAAAATAACTTTAACATGCTCGTCTGTCTGTCGGACATCATGAGGCGTCCAGAGGAAGCACTTTGATAAACTAAACGTGATAAATGATGGACTCTGGCCTTCGCGCTGTAATCACATCTGACCTGACAGGAGCCACGGACACAATCTTTTCCTCACCTTTATAACTGAAAGAAATCTTAACCTTGTGTTTTTGTTCCTTAACAACAGCTGATTAAAGGTGGAATCGTGACGTTTTGTTGAATGATTCTGCATCGATCAGTAAAATTTCTAATCGATTATAAGTTCAGTTTTCTGTCGTTTCTGGAGTTCGGTGCTACGTCGAACATTGCAAACCACCACGGCTTTTTTAAAAGTTTGGACACACTCGTTTGTACTGAGGGAGAAAAATAAAACATGGAGAGAAATCTGAAACTGAGATGATCGAGAATCGTTTAATAATCGAATCATCGTCCTGTGAATTGTGATCGAATCATCAGCTGACTGAAGATTTCCTTCAGCTGAATTATCATTAAACAGTTTATATTTTACAACAAAGCAATTATTAACCATGTGTTCTGTACATGTCTGCATGTACGTGTCCATTTCATTTGGTTAATGAGCTGAGCTGGACAAACTTTCCTCACCAGACTGAAGAAACTTCTTCTTCATCACAATAATTACCATCAATTACTCCCTCCAACAATACTCATACAAATATTTATAAAAATAAAATCATGTGAGTAAAAAATTAAAGTCTCAGAGAGATTTAATGAGGACGATATGGGGAGAAAATGGCATTGTTTTTATTTATGGAGTCATTTATTTAATTAGCTTCTTCCACATGAGCTCTGTAAGCCCATTGATCCATAAGTATAGATTCACCTCACTTGTGCACAACGTACTGTACCGGAGAGCTGTTCTGGCTTCACTGAGCAGGCAAAGGGTAAAAAAAAAAGAAAAAGACTTGCTCTTGGAGTCAGTTCGGACTGATACATATGTAGAAACGGAAAAAAATATGTTCTCTGAGACGGTGAAATTGCTGCAGAATTGCTTAACAATGCGCCCGTGGTGGAGCAGATTGGCCTCAAGACACTAAAAACATCAAGTTAAGAGGATAAATAAATTAGCAGTGTTTGCATTTAGTCTGATCTGAACACAGCCTCATTAATGTTTGACAACTGACACGCTGCTCAGCCTACATGGTCTTCATATAGGGAGTGAGTCAACAGTTTCACACACACACACACACACACACACACGTAGAATATATTACAGTGAGTCAGGCTCTGCTGTATGACTGCAGGATTTGACTTCTCTCTTTTGAAGAATACAACTAAAAATAAGAGAACACACAGCCTGCAAATGACGATCTGTGTGTGTGTGTGTGTGTGTGTGTGTGTGTGTGTGTGTTTTTCATCAGGCGAAAGACTTTTCTTTTTTTTTTTCCCTGTGAATCCATAAATATCTTCCATTTTGTGTTTCCCTGCCTTCCTCGTTCTCTTTCATCCGCAGGACGCTGACATCAGGTTTTAATGAGCGCTCTGTTGTTACCATCATTAGTGCTAATGCTTATTATTTGTTGTTGTGCATTAGGACTCTGTGTTTGGCACAAAACCGGAGACGTGAGCGGTCATTTTGAACAGGTCGGAGGATCTGAGCTGCACATTTATACATCAGAAGCGCCTCGTATCATCAAATATACACATGTATATATTAATACGTGCTGTTCTCGTACAAAACAGTGAAACAAAAACGCTCTTGTTTGCCTGCGGTGTTTTTCTGGGTGTATTTTCAACACGTTTATGAACGAGTTTTGGTTTTTTTTCTGCGATGTGAGAGTCTGTAACTGATCTCCAGGAGATTCACTCGTACATGGAGTTGAGTTTGTAAAAAACAAGAGGAAGTCGGGTCTAAGATGGTAAACAGAAACATCTGGGAGACCAAAAAAAACAAAACAAAACAATCACAACAAAAAAAGAAAAGCTGTAAAAAAGTGAAAGACTGAGATTCAGAGATCTTTGCGTGTGTTCGGTTTATCAGCAGGTGGATCGGTGACTTCAACAAAACTCGTGTTTGGTGTTCACGCAGCTTATTTCCGACTGTTTCTGCAGCTCATTGTCGCTAAAAAAACACACAACCATCTCTGCTGTTTGTTTTGGTTTCTCTGAAAGCTGCCATTTGGGCGAAGGAGATCTGAAAAGACGTCTCGTGCGGCCTCGAGCCAACATACGCTGCCTGCTGATTGCGGCGCCTTCAGGAAGCAGTCTGCTGTATAGATATTCAGTCGCCATGGTAACACATATGTGCATTAACACACAACAGCAGGGATATTCCTCGATGCATTGGAAAAGTTAAAAAAAAGTCCCCTCTTGCAAATTAAATCACGCCACCCATCCCCATGCATGAGTCTTCAGCAGTCATGTGGTAAGAAATAATGTGCTCGTGAGCTCTTTGAGAGGATAAATAAACACGTCCAGTTCAGAAAAGTGCAACATGTCACCTCCCACTGGCTGGATGTGATTTCCCCGACGTGGGTCCAAGATGTCCTGATGATTCATGGTGACACTGAAGTGAACGAGTCTCCTGTCGCGATGTAAAAAACACCGATTCTTCATTAAAGCGTAGAAACATGTTGATGACGAGCTCAGATGTGACCGTAGTCACATAGTCACATAGGATGGTAGAAACTTTCACCAAGCAGCTCGATTCAGGAGAAAGCTCCTAATTAGCTTGAAAAGGTCACTAAAAAGAGAAAAAAAACATGAATTTGCTCTCTATATCTTTTAAGTAGTATAACAGTAAGAACAGTTTTAGCTTTAGCTGGAAAAATACGAGTAATCAGAAGTCAGCAAATAAAACTGAACCCATCTGCAGGGCTCGATACTGTACGTGGCTCAGAGTTGTTTTTTTGTGATTTGGGTGAACTGACCCTTTAACACAGTCCTTTAAAATATGTTCAGCCACATCACAGAAGAGGCGGAAAAGCCTGCGTCGCTGCTCCGCTGCCTCCCTCTCCTTCCTCTGAGAGTGAGAGTGAAAAGCTCTTTTTGTTTAGCACCAAGTCGCCCTAAAAACTACAATACCAGGAGACATGTTTAATATTCCTCTCTGTACATCAGATATTTTCCTTTGCATGAAATCAGATATTTGCCCCGTTAATATTCTCCTGCTTCCATTATGCACGAAAAAAAAAGAAAAAAACATTTTATACTTTGACCAAGAAAATGATGCCTGGGAGGCGTTTCACTACGGGGGCTGCAGCCGCAACCGAGGAGGAGGCCGGAGCTGATGAAGAGCCACAGTGACCCCTACAGGCCGGAGGGGGGAGGACCAGAGAGGAGGAGAGGAGCACTGAGGTGAGTTAGAGAGGAGGAACGAGAGAGGGGAGGAAAAATAAGCAGTAGAAAAGGGGAAGACAGAGAGAGTAGAATAAATAGAGAGAGATAAGACAAAAAGGACAAAAGGAAAAAGATTAATAGAGGCGTTCAGAGAGGGACAAGGTTTGCAGGACATTGTGATAATTTGCTCCCCACTGAAGTGAAATAGGAGGCTTCATTTTCTTTTGCTTTGCTCCTGAACAAAAATATCAGCTTTTACAGGAGGAGGTTCATAAACTTATTTTTGTTGTCATGCTTATTTGCAACAAGCAAAAAGAAAAAAAGACTTTCTGCCCCCCCCACCCACCTGTAGACCAATTTATTTTCTTAAACAATTAATGAAACTGGAAATTGGCAAGAAAAAGAGCCGAGATGAATATTTATTGCTGAGCTCTTTTCACCTTTATGTAATTACTGTTGTGCAAATGCAAGTTAAACTTTGCTCAAACTGTCACTTTTTAAAGAAAACTGAAGCAGTGAGAAAGATTTTGTTCGTGTTTTCTTGGTTTTGGTTTTGTCTGATATCTTTTCCTGACGATCGTGACTCTTTTCATCCCTGTTAAAATGTTTTTTTTTTTCTGTCTTATTAAATCAGAATCTTTTTAAGGCTCGCCATTTAAAAACACTGTTCATTGTTCCCTCCTTCAGCGTTAGATCATCACCATATTTTTACCTCTCTCAGTCCGTCTGCAGTGGCACTCGATTGCAGAATCGGCCTCTTGAGATGCTTCGTCACCTTCTCGAGATCAGTTCAGAGCAGCGGCGAGTCTGGAAACGTTTGCATCCTGGAAGTGACGCAGAGATGAAGGTTTAGATACTGCAGACTGATGGTGACCGATGCATGAACCTCCTCCACATCTAGATGCATAAAGAAGAAAAATCTAAATGCCAAAAGCAAAACATGAATAACAAAAGAAGACCAACAAGAAAACAAAAAAGCACAAACAGCGAGAGAAAGTTGGCTTTTTAACAGAAGGCTTTATTTGAATAATGCAAAGAAAAATATGGATTCAACATAAGATGATGATGAAACACTGAATCATAAAGTTGCCAATTAAAGTGATTTTTATTTTTCAAGTCATTTCAAATAAAATCCCAACATCGACATGGTCACAATTTTGTCATGTTCTCCACAATTTCTGGATTTTTGCATCTGATGAAAACACTTCAACGCTCTGATCTTCTCTGCAGGTCCTCGACTGTAACCGCAGTCTTCATGTAAAAGTATAAAAGTTTCAAACCTGCAAGAAGTTAGTGATGAAATCAAAACTGATGAAGGTTAAATCTTCTTGTCACTTTGCAGAAAACTTGTCTCGTCTCATCGCCGTCACTTTTCTTTCTTTTCTTTGTTTTCATCAGTGTGTTTCTCCGTCTGTACTTTTGTAAATAATAATGTCTAATCACAGTAAACTTCGGTGACCCGTGGCGGTAAATAACGCTTACATAATGTTTCTCTTGCTTCAGCAGGTCTGAGAGAAACTGCGCCTGAGACGGCCTGATTATGCAGGTCAGTTTTATAAAAAGACGATTATACAATAGCAATTATGTAATCAGCAGATCAAACGCAGAACAAAAGATAATGGGACAAAGGGTGAAGCACGTAGGCAGGGATGAAGAGCTCTGCACGCACAGCTGTGTGTGTGTGTTGAGACGTTTATTAAGATTCCCCAAATGGCTTCATTTCTTCAACTCATCTTATCCAAAGTTTGCTTTTGACACAGTTTTCATACACAAAGTCCGACACATCAGACCTCCATAAAGACCGAAGAGATCAGAAACTCTGGAGAACTTCTCACATCCAGCACATCTGATTTTAAAAGTGCAGATAGACCCACTCACATCCAAGGCAAACATTTCTGGTGCCTGATGGAAGATTTAGAAATTTCACAACAAAAGTGGAACACATTTCTTTTTTGGAGAAGAATAAAAAAAAATAAGCAAATTTAAGAACTTATTTTCTGAAGCATTTCAACAAAAGATAATGGCGGCAACACTTTTTTTTACAGCAAGCAGTGATGAATCAGACGCACAATTACCCAGATTAGGTCACACAAAGGCGTAAAATCTCACTGCATTTTGGTGGAGAGAAAGTCAGGCTACACGTTGGACTCCAACCAATCACAGCTTGACGTCTTTCACGAGCCGTACATACGTCCCGTCACGACAAGCCAACGTCGGAAATGTTGGCAGCGTCGCGTTTCACAAATGTTTGTCACTTACAAACTGCAGAGAGATTTGTGAGCCCGAGTCAGTCTGGTTAGCTCGTTTACTTAAAGATCACAGAACAAATATAGAAAATGCTTTATCAAATAAAACGTCCACATGAAAGTCCAGACGCGGTACGACGCTGTCAACACTTTCATAAAATTACTCAACATGTTGGCTCGCTGACATCTTCAGATAAATATACCACACGGCTGAGACTCTTTGTCGAAAAATAGCAGCTTCCATGTTGCAAGTTTGTTGAAACGGGTCCCAGATTCACAGAGACGAAGTAAAGCGCCACTTCTCCTTTTCCTGTTGTCTCCACAGCACCACAGAAAGAAACTCGGCGCAAAAAGACAAAAAAAAAAATCGGACTCAGTCGCCTTTATTTTCGGCGTTTGTGTGATGTCCCACAATCTGACTTACACTGAACACACCACGCAGGATAAAACCAGCAAACACACGAACCAACGCTCGTTTTGTGCTCCAGATGTCCACGTCTGTCTGTCTGCTGAAGTCTCAATAATGTTCTAGTGTTCGTCTTTTTTTATATTTTAACATCTCTGTGTCCACACAGAAAAGCAGGTTCATAAAAAAATTGTTTCGCCGGTTTTCATATTTCCATTTTGAGCGTCTTGACTGCAGTTCTTGCTTTAATCTTGCTTTAATTAAGCGTTGTTCTCGTGTCTCAGCGGGACCAAATCACCTGCAGCAGGCTCAACATCTGCTGGAAAAACTAGAAGAGCGAAGGCCGACAATGCAGCAGATTAATGCTCATTTTCATCACATCCAGGTGTCCACATACTTTTGTCCATTTTATGAATCAGGAGATATTCGTCACTCTTCACTTACCAACTCCATTTTTCTCTCCAGTGGTGAAGGATTCGGGATTTTGCGAAGGAGTCCGAGCATCGTCAATCTGTCCGGTCCCGATGCTCCACCTGACAGTTTCCACCTGCTCGTGCTTCCAACGCGACCGTCCTCCTACTTTAACGAGTTTCCACCCGAGCGTTTCCTCCCTCTTGGCGTTTGTCGCGAGGTCGAGGGGTTGCCAACCCAGATGACCGGCGGGGCCCGCCAGAGCAGGTGTTTGACCATATTGGCACGGCCGTTAATTACCCACAGTCGCCCCTCCGCAACAACACGGGCACCGGGCAGGCACCATATTGCCGCCATATCGTCATGACAACACATCAAACAGGCACGGCGGGGCCAGGAGTGTGGACTCGAGCCTGTGGTGGTGAATTTTCATGATGATGATTATGAATAGAGGGGGAAATAATTACAGCGCGGCACTCGCCAAAACCTACTCCATCTGTGTGTGTGTGTGTGTGAGAGTGTGTGTGTGAGAGTGTGTGTGTGTCGAGGCAGGGTACCCGGAGCTTTGTGGTGGGCGCCACGCGATCCCATTCCAGATGAAATGGGATAGCAACACAATTATCTCAAGTCCAATTCTTTGAGGCCTATTGTGTCTGTAAACTGAGCCTGAGCGAAGGATTAATGTGTCTGTGGGGTTTAGAGAGGAGGGATGGAGGGATGAAGGGTGGAGGGAGGAGGAGGAGGAGGCAGAGGAAAGCTGTTGCTTCATCTCTCTGGTGAATAGACTCTAACCATCAGTGAGGTGGAGGGAGAGGATGGAGGAATCAGATGTGGAGGCAGCGGGAAAAAATAAAGAAGTAAAGGGAAGGAGGAGGAGGAGGAGGAGAGGGGGGACCGGCCTTCAGCGGCGAAGGAGGGGGAGGTAAAAAAAAAAAACAAAACATACAGAGACATGAGAACAAAAAGAGAAAAAAAAAAGAAAAAGAAAATCAGCCCATTTATACTGTCAAACGTAATGAATGTAACGAACATAACGAGTATTAACCACACCGCCCACCCAGAGAGCAGCGAGGAGGGAGGAGGAGGAGAGACACAGACAGAAAACAAGAGAGGGAACCGTCACCACGGCAACAGATTGGCAAAAAAAAAAAAAAAACGCTGGCCGGTTCTCCCAGGATGCTCGCACCCCCCCCCCACCCCCCTCATCTGGTATAATTTACCATCCAATGATGAAATGACGAGTAAGAGCCCCGAATCTCTCAGCTGAGTTCAGACTTCAGGGAGACGACGACGCTGCTGCTGCCGCTGCTGAGTACTAACGAGTACTGCAGTAACACCGCGTAACAGGAGGAGGGACAGTAAAAATACTGCAGAGACGACGAGCATGTGCAGTAACTTTCAGGCATAAGCCAAATACTGTAGCAGGAATAGACACGATACTACTGGTACTAGTCATAAAGGTAGTATTAGTAGAAGTAATTAAATAGTAGTAACAGTAGTGGAAATGGCAAAGTAGTAGTCACTAGTAGTTGGTAATCTAATGGTAGTAGTCATAGATGTAGTAGACGTAATAGTAACAGTAATAATAGAGGTACTAATACTACTAATAGTGGTATAAAATACTGCATTTGTAGTCTGCATTAGTAGGAACATACACAGTAATACTGGCAGTGGTACAAGTCATTAATGTCAGTAGAAATAGAAGCTGCAGAAGTACTACTAGTCAGCTGGGTAATAGTAGCAGTAAAAGTGGTAGTAGTACTGAGAGAGGTAGTATTAGTAGTAGCAGCAGTTTTAAAAGTACTACATGTTAGAGAGGCTGTAGTTGTAGTACCATTCGTGACTGTATTAGTAACAATAACAGTAGTAGTACTAATAGTGTTACAGGACTAATAATAGCAGCAGTAGAGTGATATCAGTAGTCATTTTTGTTGTAGCGGTGATTGTAAAAGTTGTAGTATTATTACATATTTAAGCAACAGTACAAGTCACAGCAACAACATTAGTCACAGTAATAGTAGTAGCAAAAGAGTGAAGCTAGTAAAAGGAGGAGTAGCAGCAGTAGTAGTAGTAATTGTAGTAGCAAAAGTCAAATAATAGTATGTGCGAAACAGCAGAATATTACCACCAGATGTACTATAGAGCAGTAGAAATGTAGTAGAAGCTGTTTGTAGTTTCGTTAGCAGTGGTAGTATTCGATATTACAGTAACAGTAGTACTAGTAAGTCTAGTACTATCAGTAATAATAGTAGTAGCAGTAGTAAATGCAGTAGTTGCAGTAGTTACAATAGATATGCAGTCATATTGCAGTAGCAGCAGTTTGCAGTATTCTGGAGCAGTAAAAGTAGTAAAAAGAGGCAGTAATGGTAGTCGTGGTATTATATTGTTGACATAGTAGCAGTAGTAGTGATAGCAGCGGTACTACAGTAATAGTAGATGCAGCAGCTGAGTGGTAGTTTTCATAGAAGTAGTCGTAGTAGTGATGAGCAGCTGTGCTAACATTATCTATGTAGTATTCTTCTTTTATTCCTGATGTAATGTTTCCCGCTGTGCCTTTTTCTTTCACCCTCTTCATGAGGCGGCTTGATGTCGAAACACCTGGAAACACCAGCTGATCTGTTCAGGATCCTCCTGATCCGGCTTCATGAACAAAACCTGACCTGAACTTTCCTGTTAGATGCAAAAAATGAAAAAATAAATAAACAGTTTTACCTAAAGTCATGAGCCAGACTCCAAATAAATAAATATATATTTATTTTTTACCAATAACAAGAGTGCAGATTCTTCTTAGTATTTGTGGGAGAAGTGCAGAGCCCCTTTGACTTTTCAAAAAATCAATCACAGCAGCGCCGCCCCTCCCTGCCAAAAACAAAACACAAAACTTTTCCATCCACACTTTTCCATCCGGCTTTACGCCCTCAGGCTGTTGTAACTCTCCCGGTTTGATGTTCTTTACGCTGCACAGCAACAATAACAACCTGCCTCTCTGTCGAATCAAACCCACAATGCACCTGCTGCAAGTCAGACCTCAGCACATTCACTCACACGAGCCTGGAGGGAGGCGACATTTTGTTCTCGTGCGATCAGTCTGCTGCTGAAGGACGTTCCCTGCAAGAAAATAAATACATAGAATAAAAGGTTAGGGGTGGAAAAATAATATTATTCTTCTGAGGATCCTCTTACTGTGATATAATAAATCAAATAATGAATAACCAGCTAATAGAGGGGCATCATTCAGCGTATGAAGCACAGACTGCAGACAATGATCGCTCACTGTGGCACATCAGTGAGTCAAAGTAAAGATTTCTGACACTTCATTAACACCTCATCACGTCAGAATATCTCTTAATTGGGACTGACTGCAGTTGCACATGGAAATGTGACAAATTTCTGAGCACACATTTCACTTTCAAACAGTAAAAGTTAAATTTGACACTATTTCATTTTCACATCTGGCCAACAGTCGACTTCTTTAATCATTGTGATGTTTTCCTATTAATGCTTTCGAGTAAAGCAAATGGGGGATTGTTGGTCTCATCCAATTTCTGTAAAGCGACTGACAAAGCATCATAATGTTTTATGTGTTTCCAGGGACACTTCATCCGCCTTTATTCATTGAGTGCTTTTGTTGTGCACGTGACAATAAATGTGCAATAAAATGTTGAATCTCCTGCGTTTTTCTAACCTCGTCTCTGGTTTGCAAACGGCAACAGAAGCACAAAGTTTTGACCACCTGTCGGCTCATTAGAAGAACTCAAACTGGACTTTCCTCCTCCACAGGTTGTGATCTGAGTCCAATCACAGACAGACAGACAGACAGCTGTGCAGGCAGACAGACAGACAGCTGTGCAGGCATCAGTCACGATGCCAAGCCGCCGTTTAAGAATGAGCGGCGGCGCCCCGCTGTCGTCGCGGAGAGCCGGATCAAAGCCTGCAGCGGGGAGCGAGTTTCTTTAAATGACAGAGAGCGCGGTGCCGTTCATATCAGACAATAATCCTCCACTAAATAAACCCTGTGAGCAGAAATCAATGATGTCTCATTCATCCTTTTACAGAAACGCTCCACATAAACACCACAAACCTCAAAGACAGCAAAGCAGACGCCCCCTAGAGGAAGAAATGTTCATTACACAAACAACGGCGAAGTTTAGAAGTTTAACATTTAGTCCCTCTGCCAACTTTGAGCTCCAACTATAGTCGATGTATTTTAAAATGCAGCACTTTGTTCACTTTGAGTTCGTGTTGAATTACTTTTTTTGTCCTGGTGCATCAAAAGTCATTCATTCACACTGCAACTGATTTTTTTGTGCATGAAACAGTTTTTCTTTTTCATCCTCACTTTTTTTTTATGACTGATACTATAGAGCTCCGGGGTGGGAGGAATTCTTTCGGGCGTCAAGGATTCCCATGAAGTGTTTTCATAGTCGGTCGGAGCACTTCAAGGCTCGGATAAATGGAAGCTCTTCAATCATCGGTACAAAGGATGAACAACTCTAACTGGTTCTCTGGATGAAAGTCAAAGGTACTACAAAACTGTGCATGGAAAGTATAAGAGATAAATTATCGACAGCGTCACAGCGCACAAACATCCAAAACTCCTTTGTGAGCTTCACCAACACGGACTGGATGTGTGAATTTTTTCACTCTCGTGACACAAAGTAATGACACAACAATAACTCAGACAATCAAGAAGCCACATTAATAATCTGTGAATCAATTAATGACTGAAATATGTCAAGCAGAAGCTCGTTAAGAACGACATACATGTGAAAAAACAGGTAAAACACATGGTTTGAGAAGTTATGGCATCACCACTTTTAGCACATCCTGACTGTTGTTTTCTGAAATAAGCACAGGACACAACAATAAAGTTGATTTAAGTTGTCAAAGTGAAAAAAATTGACAGGAATATAGACTTTATTGCCACCTGCTGATTTTTGCATTCATATAGACGGACATAGACTGAGATATTTTTAAGGTCATGTGGACACAATTGTGTTTTAAATAAAGGAGAAACATGTCTTAAAAAATACCAAGAAATTGTCCATCATACAGACATACAGAGCTAATGTGCCCTCACAGAGCTGATATATTTGCCTTTTTTTGACCAACACCTAACCTTCACCATAACTTACTCAGAAGTTATGTTATATTTACCTTGTATAAAATAAATTGTATTATAAAACAACCCAATTGTCAGTCAGTCGTCTTATTTTTCATAGAAATGGCGACATATTAAAGTGTGGTATCAAAGTGAGGTCACCTGTGTGTTACTGTGTCATGTTATCATGTTGAATTTTAGATCAAATCTCTGTGGTTTTCCAAACTGACCAGAAGAAAAAAACCTGTTGTGTTTTTAATAATCAACCAACAGACTTAAAATTCAGTTCTCGTCTCTGCAGCGATTCCCGTGTGCGGCGTGATTCATTAATGTAAGAGGGGATTCCCGCGGCCCGGCTCGCCATGTATGACTGAATCCACCATCATCAAACATCGCCTGCTAACCATGAGCGAGCAAAGATAAGAATAAAAAGAATAAACGGCAACAACTATTTTGAAGAACTTTTAACAAGCAAATCCTCCATCAGAGGAGGATCCGCTGGAGTACGAAAAGTGCGGCGTGGCTTCGGAGAGCGTGACTAACGACGGCGAGGTTGTCAGACTTTGTTGAGTCTCTTTCAGAGGACGACGTTCAGGGTTCTTTGAACATAGAATAAATCTGCAGAGGGGCCTTGTGCTGTGTTTTGCATGCTTTTGAAAATATGTTATCAATAGACCACATCTGAGACGTAACAAACGCCTGAGTGCCGGTTCATCCCGTATGGATATGGAGAGTCTTTAAAAAAAATCAATGCCACCGCGGCGCTCTGCATTGTAAACGCTTCCTTTCAAAAACCTGCTCACAAGTAGCATCGGAGCCGTAAGAGCCTGAATAAGCGAGAAAATCAACAGTTTGTCACTTTAGAAAACTTGAAAATTAATGGAAGAGTGACAGCTGCTGTCTGTAATTACTTTAGAAAATAAGGGCTTTTAAATAAAAATCTGTGTGCTTCACGAGGAAAAAACAACCTGACATGTGCCCTGTTTTTTTATTTCTCCATTAAATCACATCTTTTAGGTGCTAAATTCTACTTGTTCATGTTTGTCTTCTGGAATAAGTCAGAACAGATCAAACCACTGCAAAAAAATCAAGAAAATAAGAGCTGATAATGAGCGTTTAACCTGGATCTTGATCTTGAAAACAGCTGAGTTTCCAAAAGTTCACATCAGCGGCAGAAAGTCGACATCCTGAACACATTTAGCTTCATGAAAAACTGACTAAACGTGTGCGAAAGTCCGAATTTTATTGCTTTGACAATCTGGGATGTTTGTTCTGAGATTTTTTATTTTTTATTTTGCAAAATAAAAAGACGATGCACATTCAAAGACCACTCCTGGATTCATTTTTGGTCTCAACACTTAAATTTCAACACAGAAACTTACTCTGTTTTATGCAATCTCATGCATGCAGCTACTGTGGGAAAGAGAAATACAGTTTTATTGAATAAATTAAGGACAAACAAATGTAAAGTTCAGGTGTTGTGATTTAAGACGGAGATCTGCGGTCTGATTAAGACACCTGTTGAACCGTCTGCGTTTTTTGATTGTCGCCGCAGCATCTTGACCTTTCTGTACGTTCAGTTTATCTCTCGCGCCTGTCAATCACTAATCCTCCCGTCATTTCACACCCTGCCATCCACTAATCATCCAGCAGTCGTCCTCGGTGGATCCGCCGGCCTAATCACCAGACTCCCACACCCATCTGCACGCCTGCTCCTCGTTCCCTCGTTAGTCCCTCAGTATATATTATTCCCTGACAGACTGTCACTGCTGCTGCACCGTCCCAGTCTCCGCTCACGTTTGGATGCCTGCTAGTTAATGATAATCCCTTCTTGTTTTTAAGTTTCAGTCTGCCTGCCTGCTCCAATTTTGAGTCAGTTTGCCTCGACTGACTGACTGCTGCTCTGAAATTTGACGTTTTTTATTCTACCTGCTCTGTTCCCCCGTGCCGTCCAGATGGTCGTCACCAGAGTGCCCACAGCGTCACTTTACTCACATTTATTCCCAAAAAATATTCAGCCACTCAACTGGACTGCAAGCTGCCATTTTAGCTGCCTTTTCAATGCAAGCTGCCATTTTATTGTGAAAAGTAGCAGGAGAAAAAGGCTGCAGCCGAAATGTTGATTGCATCTTCCAGAAAAGAAGCACCACAGTTTTAATCCTTAATATTCAGCCTTTTCTGTCCATTGATCTGAATCAACTTCACATTTATGGTTTTGGTATTAAATATAAATCTTTATTGCAAATGAGCAGCAGAGACGCTCGCAGGAGACTCGGCTTGTTAAAACAGTTAAAGCAGTTTTCGCAGTTTGTTTCATTTAGCAAGCGCCCTGCTAATGCTTTTACTTTTCCTTTATTATTTGGTGTTTCCTGATGCACACACAGGCTCCTCATCATGTTGTCTTAATCTGTATGAACACAGTTCAGCTTCACGGCTTCGGTTTTAATTGCCCGTTTGCTCCCCGGCTGCAGATGAAGTGAAGAGCGTCGGGCGGCGTGTTTGTTTACATCGTTAAAGACACATGAAAAGATAAAACGGCATAAACAGAGGAGAGGCCAGAGATCGCTGCCATCACTCCACCATCAAAACATCTTCAAATCGTGAGCTCGGAAAGCACCGCAAAGATGGAGAGACACAAACAAACAACCAAACAGAGAGAAAAAGCACCATTCTTACATCAAATACTGAGATTTTCTGCAGCAGGAGACATTTAAACTAAAGCCACTTATTAAAGATGCATTTTTACATTTTGCTCTTGTTTTGTTGTTTTTGTTCACGTGCGTCCACCCGTTTTAATTATTTCAGCTTTTTCTCTGAGATATGATGTTCTGTCGTTTTGGCAGAAAGCTAAAAACTACAATACCCATGAGCCTCAGGTAGCAGCACCGAGGAGAAGAATCAGAGCGAAATACTTCAGCGTGTAATTTGTTGACGAGATGTGGTGCCAAAAAATAAATAAATGGATTTTATTTTTTTTGTGTTTTGCTAAAAACATATTTTTGAAGTTTTTTAATGTTTATTTTCGTCAGAGAACAAGTTCAAGATTTCAGTTGTTCCATCTTTAGTGCGGACGACAAGCAAAATGTGAGGAAAAAAGTGAAGTTTTACTCTTTTAAACTAAACTGATAAGATGTAAAAGATTCTGGATCTGCATCTAAATTTAATCTTAAGGGAGCTAACTGACCCTTTGTAGACATTTGAAAGTCTGTCAGTCAAATTATTCGTCTTACAGAAACCAAACTAAAAGGAAATTATGGCCTCGATCATCAGTCACATCTTTGAGGTAAATTTTCTTGATATCAAATGTTCATCTGTCGTTCTCAGTAGTTTTATTTCATCACGTTAAAAGTTAAGTTCAGTAGCGTTTTAGATGACATGTTGAGTAACAAGTAAAGTTATAAATGTAAGAACAAAACTTTCCACTTATATCTTAAGATGTTTGATTTGAAAGAGGACTTATACAAATGATGATTATAAGTGTTTAAATGATCTGTCAAGTCATTGATTTTTGATTTTTATGACTCAGAGTTTTAGTTGTGCTCTTTACTGAAACCATCGTCTCATTTTCTCTCGTTTTTCAGTTTTATTCCCTCGTCAGGTATTGAAGTTAAATGTGTGTGCAGACGACGTGCTGAGTGAGTGTGGACTGATGATCGTTTCACCTGAAGTGTGTTTGTGTTTGGTGGATGGAAAACAATCGATATGAAGCAGAGGCTGATTGTTGAGTCACATTATGATGAGCAGTGATGAGAAACCTGAACTCTGAGTGACTGAACACAACTAACATTTCCACCTGTTCACTTTTAAAGTCGAATAACCGACTTAAGCTTCGAGCCTCTGCTGTCCACCAAAAATACAAAGAGCTTCAGGTGAAGGAAGGTTTAAAATAAAAATGAGGAGACATAAAACTTGAGGACAAAAACTAAAAAAGCAAAACTTTTGTCTTTGTGCTTCTGTGACATCTTTTTTTTTTAAATGGATAAATTCAGGATGCTTCTGTTTCCGTTTTGAACAAAGCGGTCTGAGACAATTTTATCTCTTCACACACAGTTGTGTTTCCTCCACCGCAGACCAAAACTGCTTTTAACTTTTCAAGAGTGAGCCTCGACAAAGGACGGCTGCTTTTAAATGCAAAATAAAAAAAAGAGAGAGAGAAATAGCAGCATGGTGATGAGCGATAGAGCAGCTAATTGTGTCCTGGGAGATAAAGACGCCGGCAGAAGAGAGAAGTAGAAACTCCCTCTTGGTTATCAGCTTCCTTCTGAGGCGGCGGCTGGCTTGGAGTTTCTTCTCTAAAAAAAAAAAAAAGCTTGTTAAAAGGAAATAAAGGTGTGAGGAGGCACAAAGGACGCTTATCCACCTTTCACTGAGCCGACAAAAGGAAAAAAATCTCAGCTCCGGCTAATTACAACCGAGGTAATGAAAGAGACGGCGGGAGAAAGAAAATCCCTCCTTTTTTCTCACCTGAGAGAAGGTGGATAGGTCAACAACCCCCCGCCACACACACACACACACACACACACACACACACACACACACACACACACACATCGCCCAGACACTCAATCCTGTGGAGGGGAGGCTGATTTGACGGACGTGGAGGTGATTAGTGGACGCTCGTCTTTGTCGTCTTGCTGCCACAGAGTGAAAAAATTAAAAGTGTCTCCCAATCAAGTGAAAGCAAAGGAGACTTTCTGCCGCTGATTTAACCTTGTGAGGATTTTTTCTGACTTTGAGATGTTGGAGACAAATAAAGGCTGAAAATGGAGGAGAGCAGATCCAGGCAGGGTTTTATTTTTTTTCCTCTCCTGAGTCGCGGCGGTCGGGATCGCTGCCAAGGATCTGATGTCTTTATGTTCTGGCATGATGCTGTGTTTTGTGACTAATAATAAAATGTGTGTTCCTGCAGCTGTGATGTTCAGACGTACCTTAAAATACCAAAAATCAAAATTCACTTCTTTTTTTTTTTTTACCTAAATGGACTCAAACACATTTTCATCAAACTACGACACAGAAATCTGCTCATGTAATCAATCAATCAATCAATAAATCAATACATCAGTCTGTCCATCAGACCTTAGATGGATCATTTCACACAGGTTAGTCCCAAGTGTTTGATTATTTCATTGATAAGAAGAGCCATTGCTGAAACTAAAATGATAAACTGTTTAGATCATTAATCATTAGTTACGCTGTGCAAACACTCTTTTTCTGCATCTTTTCAAATATGAAAATCAGCAGTCATTTATAATTAAAACTTAAATGATACAGAAGATTTTAATTCAAATCTATATTTCAACATATTCAACAAATTTCAAAATATTTTTTCAGTATGTCAAATATTGAACAATTCATCTATTGAAACCATTATCACCACATGATGACACAGTATATGAAAATCAGCTAACAGAGAAATAAAGACCTGCACAGCTCTTCATTTGTGTCACTAAGATACGACACCTTTTTAAAAACAGAAACCAGAGAGTCTGATATGCCTGCTGAACGATTCGAGGTTCATCCAGATGATTAGATTTGATCATTTATAAAAACCCTTGCATGTAAAGTTAAGTGTGCAAAATGCTCTCAAATAAACATAAAATAAAAAGTTAGCAGCTGCTTGCAGACGGCTGATAATCGTGTCTGAGGTTTAAAATCTGAGTGTGGTGCCTCCTCACACAAACTGTTAATTCTATGAGAAATCAACAGGAAGTGGAAAATAAACTCAGAAAACATCAACATGGTCTCCGTTTAAAAAATAAAAACAATCAAAGTGCCACAAGGGCTGATTTAAAAAGCAGCAGCCCACACGCAGACGTCTGAACGGGCCTCAGTCTACCTCTCAGTGGGCGGAGACGCTGACAGCCCGATGAGTGGGAACAGGAAGAGAGCTGGCGGGGTCAAAGTTCAGCAGCTCTGTCATCGCCGACGCCGCGGAGGAGAGGCTCTCCACGCCGCGAGCTGTTATGACTAACAGACCGTCACGAGGGGGGAAATTTGGGGAGCGGAGAACGTTGGAGAGGTTTCGACCTCGAAGCGAAGCACGCGGCCGGCGTGGCCGTAAACAAACAGGAACCTTCAGCCTCTCCACGCTCCACTTCGCTTTCCACAATGTCAGCGCTAAATTACCAAAGTCACCGGCGGTATTTTGTCCCCACACAGAGATCAGCGGGTCTTTTCAAACTACCTGTTAGCTCGATGTCAGCGGTGCACCAGGATTTTCTGCTTTTCTTTTTCCTCCTGAGAGAAGAAAAGGCTGTTTACCTGCAGCTCTTTGGGCTCTTTCTCATTTGCTTTGCCGATATTTTGCCCTGAAGTCCAAACGTAAGAGAGTTTTTAAGAGCTTGCTGCTTTCTTCTTTTACAACATTATATGGTGACAATTTTTGTCCTTTATAGGACTTTTAATTTTATTTCCAGATGAACCAGTGTTGGTGTGACATGTTGCCTGAAAAGGATTTATTTTCTCAATCTTATTTTACAGTTTTAAACACGAGATAAAAAACATCAAAATGTCTGTTTGTATGTTTGCAAAATGTCTAAAAACTCTCCAACGTTCAGCTCTGCTCTCTGATCAACCTTCACCAAAAATCCTTGATGAATCTCAATGAAATTCTTTTTAAATACAGAATATTTTCTTGTTGCAGAGAAAATAAATATTTCATATCATATTTTGAAGGCTGTGAATAACTTGGGAGTTTGTAAAGAGATGATTGTATGCTGCTAAATAACTGTCTGAAAACATGGAAAATAAAACCTTTTTTTTTTTTTTTTTGTACAAGTGCGACAACACACGTAGAGTTTTGGACCAAAACACACATATCACATATGTCACACGTAAAAGGTGAGTGTGAAAAGTACAGTTTTGGCTCATAGGAGATGACAGTTTGATGATTGTGTGACGCAAAGAAATGAATCATCTTCATCTGCAGAAGCTGCAGTGAAGTCTCATCAACACTTTGTCTTTTTACTCAGTGGCCGTAAGCGGTGAGATTCATGTTAATAAAACATAATAATTCACCTTCATCTTAATCTGTTTTACAGTCAGCGACACTGTGTGATTTGTATAAAATC
>JBAJHX010000053.1:1705523-1725913 GCA_037176925.1 Amniataba percoides
GGAGCAGACAATCTGGTTTTATCGTCTCCAAAGATGAGAGGTCGACCGTCTCTCTGCTTCAGCTGCTCAAATAAAGCTGTTATTATGTAGAAATAATCAAAACATTATTAAGCCTCCCTGAGGACGATTTCTGTGAGCACCCATAAAGTTTAGACACTAACTTTGCTAAGACAGCTGGATTTTTTTATCATTAGCTACTTTAACTTCTTTATTTTTTGTTCATGCAAAAAATAACACTGTAAATTAAATTCAACAAATGCACAAACATATATATGATGCTGCATTTCATCATTTGTTGGTCTTTTTTAATCTTGAAAGTATTTTCATCAGTGTTTTATGAGTCTTCACAACTTTTCTCAGCACTTTTTCCAGCCTCAAAATAACTTTGAAGATTTGATTTTGTCTGAATTAAACATATTTAAAGACAAAGTGTCACAGAGAGAAGATCTGCATTTATCTTTTCACATCTACAAGTTTGTTTTTTTTAAGTTTCTCTCTCTGTCCCCTGTTGTATTTCAGTGTCGTTGTGGGGGTCAAAGGTCAGGCCGGCGGCTGTCCAAGAGCCTGCGACGCATCCCGACTCTGGACCGCTGCCCCACTTACCTCACAGTCACATGATCTCGGCGATTCATCATGTTAATGCGCTCTGTGGACTTTATTTTGCTGAGCAGGCAAGCGCATGATGTAAGCACGCGGCAACGGCGGCCAACGGCGACAGGTATTAATGACGTCAGGCGAGGCAGGACGGCTCATATATTATCAGACGTCCCGCGGAGGCAGAGTCATAATCAACTCTGCCCGGACGTGCTTCGATTTTGATCGATTTCGAAGCGGAGAGGGGAAACGAGCTGAATCAGTTGAGACAGAAAACAGAAACAACAGATGGTGAAATAGGTCAGCCGCTCTTCACCGTGTCAGAGCTGCTTAAACGCTGCTTTTCCCCGAAACAGCCTCATCAGCGATCGAGCCTCCGGATGAGGATATTAAACGAGCGCCGCGTGTTTACACGGCTTTCGGCCTCCTCTCTCCCGTGGGGGCTAATAAAAGCAGGGCTGCATCGCTGTGCGAGGAGGCGGGGGGGGCGGCGGGGGCACCCAGCGGGGGTAAACACGCCTTCGGGTGTGGGCGCACGTCGAGAGACACGGCGTGACCTTTACAACGCCCGTTGATGAACGTCACCAGCTGAGAGTTTGCCCTTTTCCCACCTGTATCTGAAACCCTGCTGAAAATAATCATTTCTTTCTCGCGCCCTCTCACTCCGTCTCTGCATCGACTCTGCGGCGCCATTAGTGTAATGAAAGAAAGAATAATTCAGACAGTTATGCTGACGATACATTAGGAGACATTTACACACACTCACATTTATCAACAATCTGCTGTAAGTCAGGGCTTTTTCCCTCACAAAGAGGTGAACACACACACACAAACACACTGATTTCTTCCTGAGGTTTTTATCTCCGACCTCCACTTCCTGTTAGAAACTCAGAAGAATGACCAGGTGTTCGTTTCCAGCCACTTTACTGTCTATTAAAGACACCGGCAGCTGGTTTCACAAACATCTGTTGGTGCCGCTTTAACACCTGTTCAACAAAACATGATATACTGCTGTCTCTTCGTACAGTTCACATGCACACACACGTAAAACAGCAAAATCCTGCATCAGCAGAACTGCACAGACACAAAACCGGTGAACACATGCAGGTTAAAAATCATCTGTGAATGCGCTTAGTCTGCTGCTGCTGAGGTTGATGAGAAACTGAACTATTAAAGCAAAATTGTGAGCTAGAAGAAAAAGTGTTGATGATTTTTTTGTGTTTTTAAAGCTAAAATGATGCATTGCATCATATAAAATAAGTGCCTTGCTGTAAAGCCTGTTTCAGGGTTCATGTTGTGGAGTCTTTATGGTTTAGTGTGTCTTTTCATTTGCTGGTATGTTGACAAGAATCCACCTGGATGATGTCTGATTGAATACATTGTGAGTTGAAGTATAAAGAAAATACTTTTTTTTTCCCTTGGCGCTCAGATAAAGATTCGTTCTGCTGGATAATTAAAGCGAGTTCATGAACATCTACAAGGTTGCATCAGAGGAAGAATGCCATTTCATCAGAGATCCAGTTCAGTGTCTCTTCCTCTGGAAACTTTCACTGGGAGAAAGTTTATCACATAAAAGAGAGACTTACATAAACTGAGCGACCACGCCTTCCTTTTTATTGGCCGCATCGTCACCTCCTGCTGCTCAAACACACCACGATCTGTTTCTACAAAAAACACCACTGGCGTCTTCACACCTCGGCATCCACCCAGAGGTTCAATCTACCTACACACACACACACACACACACACACACACACCTCCTCCCAATTGAAACCCAGCTGCCACGCATCAGTGATGGGCAGGTCAGCCGAGGCAACCGCAATGAAGGACAACATCATTAAGCTCGATATCAGCGGCGGCAAAGCAAACAGCCTGTCCACTGTCATCAGGGTGATGCATTGGCATTCGCCGCCAAGAGGACGTTTTAATTGTGTCCAAACACGCGCACACACGCTGACATGCAAACAAACACGCGCGCCCCCACGACCCCTGTGTGTGCGGCGCTGCAGTCGGCTGGTTTGCAGAATAAACCTGTGTGAGGGTCTTTTTTTATGCTTTAATGCTATTGAGCATTCAGGCACACACACAATATAGTCTGAGATCAATTCTGTGGTAACCTTGTGCGGATGAACTTTCCCATGGTGCACTTGGTGGGCTTGGCTGAGTGGAGCCAATGGATTTTATACTAAATGACAAATGAGGGCAGATCACCATTTTCTGGGTATAAAATTAAGCCTGCCTTTAATGGCACTTTTAATTTATTATAAACTATTATGTTGTTTTTTCTGCCTCGTTTGTCTGCGAGATGTCAAAAATGAGAAATGTTCTTCAAAGCTGGACAAAACAAGAGTCCGAAGTGATTCTTCAAAGTGATTATTCATCCCGACCGTTTACAGTAAAACAGAAACTCCAGACTGACACAGACACAGCAGGTTTGTACAGTTTAACGTCACTTTAACGCTCAACATTTCACGCTGTAACTGTGAAGTCAAACTGGAGCTTTCAAGGAAACAAAGACTGGAAATTAGATGAATCTGCCAATCTGCCCGAACGCTGCCTGAAGCATTTGAAAACACCTCGCAGCATGAAGAAGGAAGAAGTGAAGTAAAGGAGAAGATGCATTCATACACAAGAAGTTTCTATTATCTGTTTTATTTGCTCAAATTTTGTTTGCGACTCTGAAGATGTTTGTCTCAAGCGGTGATGAAGAGAAGTGTTGATCACAAACGTGGTGGAGTTTAAAGGAAGAAAACTAAAAGCTAAATGCTGAAATAGTTGACTTGAAAATGGTTGTTCAGAAGGACCTCATGACTGACTTGCTGGCTGTTTTAGCTCTATAATACTACTCATACTGTATATTATACATCATTTATTCTTTTCATATATTCATTATACTGTCTGCATACATTCATACCATAACTATAATTACACACTTCCATACCATTATCATCATTAAAACCATTTCACAAGTGTCATTACCATCATTTCTGCTGCTCTGCTGACCTTTGCCTCAAGACTTCTTGCACCTTTTATATATTTATATCTTATTCTAATTAATAATATTTTACTTTAATTCTTTTGTATTTTTATCTATCTATCTATCTATCTATCTATCTATCTATCTATCTATCTATCTATCTATCATTGTAAACTAACACAATGATTTGATATGTATATATGTTATTGATAATAACTTTATGCCTGTTAATGTTATTTTGAGTGTTTTTTAGTGGAGCAGCTTTAATGTTAGCATAGCTCTGATGGAGCCAAACTCCATTCAGAAAACAAACATTTTAAAAGTTGTTTGTTAGTTGTTTTACAGAGACATCTGACAAAGCATGAATCAAACTTTATTTTTTTACAAATCTGCATTTCTTTATTGTGATTAAATCACACTGTTTGTTTCGGGATCATGCTGTTATTAAAGCTAACACCCACAAATGAGCAGCACAGACTCCGACACCACGTGAGCACAAAGATTCATCTGATGAAGACCATCTGTCAAAACGAGACTTTGGGTCAATGCACCACTGATGTAAATGATAATATGCATTTTCTGAATGAAACATGCAGAATGTTATATAATATTTGCACATATAAAGCATCAGAATAGTGATAAACGTGTGCATGAAATGCTGTTTTAACGTCATTGTCGAGCCACATACACAGACTGTATGTCATTAACTATTTTAAATAATCTCCAACCAGATAATCTCGTTGTCTCAAACTGTAAAGCTCCATGAAGGCTTGCACAAACAGTCTTAAATCCTCTGCCGCTCCCTCGATGCTGCCGCGTTCATTACAGTCACAGTATGAAAGCAACGTGCTGATGATTTATGTTTACCTCCAGCTTTATCTGGAGTGAAGCTAAAACACAAAGCTTCTCCAGAGGATCGAAAAGTCGCGGCGTTAATTGGGTTTGGTCACCGCGGTTCATCCCAGGGGGAGCAGGAGCAGAATGAAATCATAATAACTGCAGAAGAAAACTGCGATACAGTAGGCAGGAAGTCATCGTGTAATTGTGGTGAACATGCACAAAACCTCTTTACTAAAAAAAACACTGTGATATAATAAATGATGTGTGTAATGCTTGATTTCATGGTTTTAGTGCAAACATTTAGCTAAATAATACCTGCGAAATACAGGAAATAAAATGTTTATGTACGTTTGATCCAAAGCATCTCTCACCTCGGCCAGCGAGTGAAAATGTTTCTGCGTCGTGTTTGTTTTAACGGATAATTCCTGTTATTTTCTCATCTGCATATCGGACTGAAACAACAGCAGACCTCCGCCGCTACAACAGTCACAGTCAATGATCCATTATTACACAGAATGAAACAAGGGCAGGGTGTAAAAATAAGCATAATATCAGCCGTGTTTGTGAAGATAGCATGGCTTTATGTAAAAATTGTGCCATTATTTCCCCGGCATTCTTCAAAGACATAAATATGTCCATTTTCCCAACTTTAGTCCCATTTCATGCTGTTCTCTTGCTTTTCATTTCACGCTCGGCTTCAGCCTATTTATCGATGAGACGGAGGAGGGAGGCAGGAGGCCATTACTGACAGAACCAACCTGAGAGTGTGTGTGTGTGTGTGTGTCCATACATGTGTGTCACTTTACAGTCAGTGTGTATTACAGTCGGCAGTTTCCCCCCCAAAAATGACTTTAGTGAAATCTAACTGAGATGTGACTGTTAAAGAAACACTCTGGTATTTGGAAAATGTTCTCCGCCGTCCTCAAGAAGATTCAAAGTCCAAAATGTGTTTTTTAGATACGAGGTGGGGGGAAACTTTGAAAAACAACCAAAGGATTGTGAATTAAACTTCTAATTGAAACGATTCAGTTCAAGGATTGTTGTCACGCCGTTCCTTTGGAGATAAAAGACAGAATAAAAAGACTTTTTATTGGATTCACATATTAAAAACCTTTACAGTTTTTTATGAGCTATAGAGGAAAGTGTGCAATTCAAATGTCTTCTTCTTCTTCTCCAATCTCCAATCCAGTGATCTTCCCTAAATAATTTACATATTAGGTTTAAATGACATGTTTGGATTTGAGTAATGACAGAGATCAAAACTGAAACTTTATCTTCTTCCACAATAAACAAACAGTGACGTCCGACATGGATGCACCATTATCTTCCAAAGATACGGATCTGCTCGTCTCACGAAATATTTCTGTTTTTGTGTTTTTGTCCGAGCTCCTGTCTCCGGTGTCAGCTGGACGAGACTCCATTTGACTTTAATAATCTGTGAATCATAATCTGATGACACTGCTAAAGCTGCCGGTGAGACGCCAAAGAAAATTGAGTTTCATCAAACCGCATCCTGATGAAGCATTTTGTCTTTAATGATTTGTCTTATTGAGGTGAAACAACATGCACATAACATTTGTTGTTCTCTAATCTTTGTTCCAAATATGATTAAAAATAGGTTATTTTAAGCATTAATATAATTCAAAATGCTTCTTTCAGATGCTCTATTTGCCATTTCATGTGCACTTTAAAGCTTATAATTTCACTCAAGACTTACAAGATGATGATAAATGTTAAAACACAGTAAAACAATCGTAATTAAATTGAAAAATCATCAGTCTGACTCATGAATAAAGTTTGATTGTTTATCAGTTCACATTTTAAGGCTTTGTGACAGTTTGAAGAAAAACTTTAAAGAAGATTTCAGCAGGTTTTTATTATGTTCAGATCTCATTCAGGTCCAACGCCAACCCGGTTAGATGATCATATCAGCAAAAATCAGAATTAGGCATGAAGACGTGTGGTATAAACACAACGTGAGAGACCGCCGCAGCATCATTTCTCGTATATTTACTCTGATATCTGCTGTCGACTTTGACTCTGGAGTTTTTTTCCTCTTCAATTAAATCTGGCTAATAGCGGTGGGTGGGGGGATTTATTTCCTCGCAGTTTAAAAACCAGCACACTTACTTCCTATTACACTTACAAATATTGAGCTCATGCATAATTTAACCTCCCGCCCACATCCAAAATGCTGCAATCGACTTCATTATTTATTTTAACGGCACTTCAATAATTTATGCCCGTGTGTATGAGAGCCATCAGAACAGACTGCTGCTCACTTAATTACCAGAGCTGCCAGCTCGCTGAAGTTCTCTCGTATTAAACAGAGTATTAGCCAGGATTAGACCTCACACACACACACACACACACACACACACACACACACATTATTTATTGCTTTCTAATGAGGAAGGAGTTAGCCGAGCTAGCACGCCGACTCTCCTCTGCGATTATTTAAAGTGAGAGCAGATGCGAAGCTCGTCACGCGGGATCTCAGATATCGGGGTGGGATTGGATGGGATGACCAACGCACACACACTCGGATCGATACTAGATTAAGCTGTTATGTCCACTTAGACCTGATATAATAGGAATAATGGATTCAAGCGAGAGGGCGTTCTGATTCGCTCCGATTCGGGGGTGATTTATGGCCGCTGCTACTTTAAACGGGCCGCTTAAAAAATGAGACTTTTCATAATAAATACTTTCCAGAGTGCCGCAGATCAATTGTGCCTGGAGAATGATGAAGACAGATGGTTTTTCTGTATATGGCTGACTCGTCGCTGCAGACTTATGTACTTTAGCGTCTCTCTGCTGCCTGGAAAAGAGGTCTTATGCAGGGGAAGATGGATTAAGTGGCTTTTTATTTTCAGTGTTACTTAGAGACAAAAAAAAAGAAAAGAAAGAAAGAGAGAGAGAGAGATAGAAGAATAAAAAGGCTCCTGTTTGACTTTGGTTGTCTGACACAACAGTGTGTGTGACTGTGGTGTCACATTTTTATAAAACAAACAAGAAAAGAAAGGAAATTAAATCTACCTCTTTAAATTAGTACAGAAAAAGTGGCAGATCTCTAAACTAGTAACCTAAACAGCAAGAAGCACTGCTCTGTTTCCCTCTTTAATACTTTCATTATGTTGTCCTGCATGTTTGACACCAGTAAACAAAGTGATGTTAAGTTCATGAGTTTATTATAAAGCAAAGCTTAGCTATTGTTAGCACCACGACAGCAGCATATGATATGTGATATTACAAACCAGGCTTTGAGTAATTAGATGCAACAGAGTATTGCCAGCAGCAGCGCCGCTCTGCTTTCGAGAGCTCCGTTTCACCATTTACAGATGGAGGGTTTTTTTAAGAACGAGCAAAAATCCAAGAACCCATTTACACTCAGCCGCTTCGTGCGTGTCGGCCGGAACAGATAGCTATTCAATATCGAAAAATGCATCTGCATATTGGAGATGCATCTGATATTTTCCTCTCCAAGTTTAGCTGCATTAGTGAGAAATCTGTGGGAATAGCTTAATGGCAGCTGATGTTAGACTGAAAAGCTGCAGGAGGAATCGCATCTCCAGTCATCACGGCACATATGGTCACACAGAGGGCGTGAAATTCCTCTGTTGTGTTTATCTGATCTTTGATCGGTGCAGCCAGCGAACAATCTGCGTGGGTGAGAGAGCGAGCGAGCGGGCGAAACTTCACACTTCATGTTCATTCGTGCAGCTGAACGACACAGAGCTGCCTCCGGACTGCAGGAGGCCGACTCACTTTGCAACCGCTGCAGGAAAAAGCGACGCAGGCGATGCGACGCTGCTGACGGAGACGCAATCTGAGTAAAAAGAAGTGTCGAAAGTGTGAAATTTCACCTGAAGTTATGAGAAAATATGAGAAATGTCACCTGCAAATGAGGCCTGAGTTCTTTTCCAGTAAATTTCCACCAAACACTCAAACTGCAGCTTTGTTTGCTCGTTTAGGAAGGAAATTGGCCTGTTTTATCCGACATTAAGAATTACTCCACTACGAATATCTAAGTGTTTGAGAAAGTATTATTGTGCTGAGTAAAAAGTAGCTTTCACTCAGACAGAAATGTAAGGCGGTGACGCATTTAAACACAACAGGAAACATCTTAAACCTTAAAATGCTCCGTTTTAAAAGTGAATTTTGAACATTAACACTAATAATTCCTGTGCAGACTCAAAGATGTGTCAAACTGCACGTCAGATGACGTCACACACAAATTCACGCCTTTGAATGTTTTTATTTGTTAAAAAAAAACACAGAACAAAGACCAGCGAGTCTCTGTGAGGCTCTCCAGTACGAGGACTCGACCCCCCCTCCCTGCTGTCATCATCTCCTCATGAATAATCCTATTACATGAATAAATGAAAAAGAAAAAAAAAAGATTACTACAGCCTCCCATAATGGTTTGCCAAAATCTCGTTTTGAGACATCGAACCTCACTATTTATCCGAGCGGACGCCGTCGTGGGCGCACTGATGCGGCAGATTTAATTTATGGCGCGTTATTAGACATTATCAGGCCGGGGATCCTGCTGCTGAATAGGAAATAACAGCTGTCCCTTTTCTCTGTGCTGAGCCGCGACTGAACCGGACTGTGTCAGATAAGATTGGCTCAGACTATTTTTTTCCCTCCCAACACCACATTGTCATTTAAGGACATTGTATTTTCCTAATTTATTTCCTTTGTCACTGCAGGCGGCGATGACATGTGCAAGTCTGAAGGATTTGGATGTTACAGCTTTTCAAATTGAGTGAGGCATCGCTCTCCTGGAGCGCATTTATCTCCGAATGTTGAATGAACCTTCACAAGTGCAAGTTGTTTTTTTTTTTCATTGCAACAGAAAATTCACGGTAACAAAAGATTCTTGCCACCAAAATGAGACGGCGAGCCACAGAGACAGAATTATATTGATAACTCGGAGAATAAAGCAATTTCTTTTTTATCATAGTTTCATATTGCGCCCTGTGCAATGGCCCGTGAGGTAAATTTACTCTTGGAGCACTTCTCTGCAATATATAGTCCTCCTCTCCTCCTCTCCTCTCTCTCCGGCTGCCATATTTGCTCTCTAAAACCAGTCCTAATGTATCAATTGTTCTGATCTGGCTCTGCTGGAGTGTGAACAAACAAATTGGATTGTGCCCTCGTCCCCCCAAATAGCTTTCCCCTTATCCGCCCCCGCCCGGGCCGACTGAGGCTGTTCACTACATATTTTCATGGAACATCTCAATCCAGGCAATTTCTCCCTAACACACATGCATGCAGGCGCACACACAGCGAGACCTTTAAAACCATTTCCCAAGGTCAGAACAAATGGCCAGACTGTAGTGGCATATAATGATAAAAGCACTCAGAGCGGCTGCTGCTAAAGTGCCTTTCCAAAAAGACAAAATGGCCTCTCCATCCCCGCTGCGTGTCACTCCTTCAGTCTGCGGGGAGGCGGCCGTGGCGGGAGCGCCGCTGCAGACTCGGTCCAGCCGTTTCATAACGCTTTTATCTGGATACAATAAAACGTCTTACGGGATAAAAGCAGGCCGACGGTGTGGTTTGGAGTCTTTTTTTTTTCATGAAGAGTGAAACCAGAAGTGCATTTATTCTCTGCCGTCAGGAAGAAGCATGTATGATGTGTTTCGATGTCACATGCACACAATGAGCCGAGCCCCCCCCCCACCTCAGCCAAACAGAGGCTCTCTAAAATGATTTTCTTCCTCAACAGAAGCTGATGGACGAACACGAGCGGCTCTTTACGATGATCCACGTTTGACCTGCATCTGCGGCGCTGCTCATTTCTGACCCGCTCTGTGAACTCCGGGCAGGCACAAACTGTTGCAAATCGTGATTTTGTTTTTCTTCTGTGCAAATTTGCAGCCTGAGTAACCCCTGAATTGCTCTGCACATGTCAAATGTTAAAAAAAAAAGCACTCAGTAATATAATGTATGATGGAGTCAAAAGTGAAGCGAAAGGTTGATTCAGTCCACAGTAATCCACATCACTGCTGGTTTTTGCTGGTTTTGGCATCATTTCAGCTCACAGTGAGGCCACTCTGAGCCCCTTTTGTTTAAATGTGAGCAGAACTAACCAAAATTTAAGATGCATTTTATGAGAAAAAAGTTTTATACTATTTGAAAATGATTCAGTTTCTTTAACTCTGACTCCAGATTTTCAGCAGACAGTAAATCTCTTCAAATGAATGTATAGATGAGTTTGAGCCCTTTTTTTAAATAAAAAAAAGCATTGTTTTTCCCTTTTCTTATTTCCATCTGTGATGAATATCACCGCAGTGCTCATCTTGCTTTGGATGATGTGATGTTGCCATGGAGACGGCGAGTGAAGCCGTGGGTTTCACCTGAGTCCCTTTTTTTTATACCAAAGTCCTTCTCTTTCTTTTTCCTGTCAAACATACAAATATTTTTGATGACTCATCTGAAACTCGGGGGCGGTTACATGCATTTATCAAATAAAATAAGATGTAGGGTTACTCGCCGACGCCGCCAATCATGTACGACTGCGCTTGACCGTTAGCTAGCGTGGGCAGCTAGCAGAGCAGTACCAGTGGGTGAGTGTGTTTGGAAATGTGAAAAAAAAAGAAATCCAAAATATGTGGCTGAAGATTAATTGACTCATTTCACCCTGATCCTCCTCCTGATCAAACAGCAGGTGTGTGTGGAGGCCAGCGGCTCCAACCTGCACCAACTTGCCAAATCCAGATCCAATCACATCTAAAGGATCTCATTAAAATCCTTTAAATTTCAACACCAAGCATGCATCTTGTTTCATAGGGAAATGTGGCACACAACAGAAGCTAAAAAATCATTTAAAGATGGTTGGAAATGATCCAAAACTTCCCTAAAACACAGCTGAAAGGATGCATTTCAAATATCTCCAATGCTCAGTGTGTGTGTGTGTGTGTGTGTGTGTGTGTGTGTGACCCCCCCAGCATTGTTTTGCTTACATTCATGTCATTTTGGCAGCAAACGCTCTCCGCATGCAGCAGGCAGCGTTCAGGCCTTCAGGCTCCGCTGGCGGCTGCTGAACCAGATGAAGTCCGCATGAGTGGTTGACAAGCGAACACATCTGAGTTCATCATCTCCGTTTGCTCAGGCGGCGGCTGCAGAGGACCATTACCTGCCACAACACATCCATCACACCGTGACCCGGCCAAACGGTAAGCACCATATAATGACTTCCATTGATCCGTTCACTGACTCCCACACACACACACACACACTCCTCTCCTCCATCCATCGCTCTGAAGAAGAAGAAGAAGAAGAAGAGGAAGCCGTCAGAGAGCCTGATCCGGGCCGGCCGCCATGTCGCAGCCTTAATCTAATTGTGGACACGTAAAGATTCGCATTAAGACGCTCAATGAGGCTTGGCGTAACAATTCTCTTCACAAGCTTCCTGTATCATAAGTTACAGGAAGAGCCCGCTCCTCTGATTAAAGCAATTTATCATGTGGGCCATTATTAAAAGGCATCTTGTGACACGCGAGTTATCTCGCATCGCTGCGTAGCGGCCGACACACAAAGGCTGCTGGGAGCTCAGTGCAGCGGAGGAGGAGAGAAAAGTGAAGTGCATTTATTCCAGTTCAGTTTTAAAGTCAAGCTCACAGGTTTGGATACTTTTAATTGTGAGACTTTGACCTTTCAGATGTGAAATATTGTCTTTTCTTTATTCCTCTACAACAGGCTGACAGCTGGGGTCACTGGTTTCTCTGGAGATTCACGTTTTATATTCAACACCAGCTGAATATTGTTTTTGTTCAGTAAAAATCTCACAAACTTTACAGGAGCTATCTGAGTTTAAGGGGGATTTATTTAACAGCCTCTGAAGGAGCAGCTCTGTTTGTCGGCGTGGAGACGGTCCAGGATGCTTCCTATTGAAATGCAGCAGCGTGCTGCCATTTACTGGTGATGGGAAATTAACCCGGCACACATTTATCAAACCAGCCACTTAAGGCGCTTTCAAATGAGGAGATTTTATTGTGCATGTTTTTTGTCCTTGAAAACCTTTAAAGTAAACTCGTTTTACCTTCTCATATATTCATGTTTATGTAAAGTCACAGCGAGGAAGCAGCTGAAAATACAGGCTGGTTTGATACTGACATCAGTTCACATGTGAGATACGACATGTATGAGCAGGCATGCAAAATGAAGGGGAAGGAAGGAGGAAGCCGTTTTCTTCTCTTGAACCTCCAATAAAATCTCACCTTTTGTTTTCTGGATGTTTCACTGCTGCGACGAAGCTGCTCGCTTCTCATCGTGTGTTTTTCCCGTCAGCCTGTAGTGGCAGTAAACCAGCTCGGCCATCTCGGTCTATTTAAAAAGCATGTGGACTCCTGAACATGTGACTGTTAAACATCTTTTCCAAACCGAGGGTCTTTCTCACATCCTGTCCGGGGAGCTACCTTCCGTCAGCTCGAGCCAGCGAGAGCCGATAAAGTCGGAGTCGTGACTGTTTATCGGACGAGTTCGGATGCACCGATCTCACTGCTTGTTTACGGAGCCACTGAAAATATTTTTGCATAAACTGACACATTAATGTTCTGAAAACAACTCGGCGGTGGCAGGAAAAACTGTGACCTCACTGTTTAACTCCAGTCAGATTCAAATCTTACATCAGCGTTGCGTTTTATCCAAAGTGAAACGCTCGATTTCATCTCGTGTCATCTCTGCTGTGTGTCTCAACAAATAAGAGCAATTACTGTGAACCAAAACATGCTGAGATATGGAGAGCAGCGCGAGCGGGCGGGCGGGCGGGCGGCGCCACCATCCAGTCACTTTCTTGGCAGATCGAAGCTCGCCATGCGGACGGCCCACGCTCCAAGTGAGAATCGGAGATTGGACAAGAAATGAAAAGCCCTTTGCCAGCCGACAGACAGACGGACACAGTCGGGATCTGGACGAGCTGTCAAGTAGTTGGTGCTTCTTCATACGAGGAGATAGTTAATTTGACCCAGGAGAGCGCAGAGAAATTGATTTTAACTCTGTTAAATTAAGTCTACTGAGGGACTCGGGGGCACCGGTCTCATGGGTTCATTTTATCCCAATGTGGAGATGATGAGGAGCTGCGCTGCCAACGGCAACTTTGTCAAGAGTCTACTGACACGCTGTACTCGCTCACTTTCTCACTCTCTAATTGCACACACACACACACACACACACACACAGCAAACCGCAGCCTCCGTGTGATGAGCAGAAACTGTCCTTTTGAAAAATCATTGCAGAGTCTCGATCGGCGAGACGTCAGTCAGCTGAGAGACGGAGGAAGTAAGATGATCAGACCGCTGTGGAAAAATACTCGAGTAAAAGTCCCTCGCTGTTTCAGCTCAGGAAAGACAACTTGTACTCAAGTATTTAAAGGAAAGTAATCCTAATTTATGAGTGTCGCATCAGTATAAAAAGGAGATGATGAAAACTTATAAGAGAAAGATGAAAATGGAAAATGCAAGAGACAGAAGGAAAGGAAGTAAGACTGAAGAAAAAGAAGGAAATACATCAGGTAGAAAGGAAAGATGGAGGAAGGTAAAGGTGGAAAGAAAAAGAAAGAAAAGGAAGAAATGAAAAATAAAAATGAAAGAACAACATAGAGGAGGGAAGACATTGTTTGAGATGAGATGAGGAAGGAAAGAGAGAAAATGCATCAAAAGAGAAGAAAACAATTCAGCAAATAAGGAAGAAAAGAGATCAACAATAAACGGATCCTCTCAAGGGTTTTATGTAAATCAGAAATTGTGCTGTGACCTCTGACCTCTGAGTTAACCCTTTAAAGTCAGCTCTGTAGAAAGTTAGCAGAAAGTTTCGACAGACTGATTGATCCGTCTCGCTGTGATGTGTGCAGTCGATCAGCTGACTGAGCCGTCACGATACTCAACTCTGCAGAGTCCACTGAGCTTTAGCAGTTTTATTTTGAAGGAAGAAGTCATTACCGACTGTGACACTGTGATTTAGAAACTTCTGGTTTGTAAGAAGTTCTGCTCCGCCTCGTTAGACGTGGCTGGTTAAAATAAACATATTGTACTTTAGAAGAAAAAAAGAGGCTGTCGTGGGCTGAAATCTTCCTTCATAACTGGGTTTAATAAAGAATAGTTTTTATTTTGAGTTGCTGGAGTCCCAGAAATGTTAAAAACCTAAAAGTTTGGAGCCCAACAAAGAGGGAAGCTCTGAAATATAAAAGAGGGAACACAAGAAAGGAAAGAAGAAATGAGATAAGGAAAATATGGACAGTAAAAAGTAGATGTAAAAGAAATGTGAGGAAGAAAAAAAGAGACTAAAACAGTAATACTCAAGTAAAATGAGGCAATGAGCTGAAAATGGAAAATGTACTCAGTTACTTTCTGCCTCTTTTTGGAGGAGACGTTTCTCCCAGCGGAGACGAGCTTCTGGCTCCAAATCAACTGATTGGGATCGACAGCACAATCCACACATATGCTCGACTAATGGGGCAAATCAGCGCCGAGCGAGCGGCAGAAACGAGCACATGTGACGGACAGAAGGACGCCGGCGGTCACGAGGTCGAGACGACGGAGGTCGCTCGCGCACAAATTGGTTGGCCGTCAGTTAGCGTCGTGCTAAATTGTGTTTTTAAGCTGGAAATGAGAAGCTGCATGTTTTTTTTTAACGTGTGAGATTGTTTGTGTTTTGACCTCCGGCGTCCACAGCCGGGTCGAGTCAGGTCCACTTTGTCTCCCGGAGAGATGCGAACGTACACGAGGCATCTCGAATTAGACTTTTCACATGTTACACATGCAGAGGACGCAACGGCAGCAACACCTGTCCGCTGCCATTTTCTTTACGTTTTATTTGACCTTTTATTTTTGCAGGCCGGTCTCTCGGGATCAGAGTCTCTTTTAGGCGAGTCTTCTCCAAATGGCAGCACAATTATGTTTCAGAAACAACACACACACAAGGCGACAGGGACAAAGAAGAAAGAGAGGGAAGCAGGAAACAAAGGCATTCAAATCCTTTTCTGTATTTAGAAGAAGTATTTTAAATTATTTTCAAGAATGAGGCAGAGTTCAGTCTTTCATATTGTTTTAATAAAACATTTTAATAAAAAGATCAATGAATGTGCTGTAAAATACTCACAAAAGCAACCAAACAAAGCTGAAAATAATCCCCAGTTTAAGTAACATTTAATAAAAACTACAGCAAACAGCCCTTTTAGGAGATTAGAGAGCTACTAAAAAAATATCCTTGATTTTTTTTATCATTATTATTATTATACGAACACCTCCAAAGCCCACAAATGACCTCCTGTGCATACAGAAATGTGAAAATGACATCTTACAGAGAAAATATCTTAGTGATTGTCAAGAGCATCAAATATGGTTTCATCTGCTGCTAAAAATAGTCCCCAAAATCTAAAGTGACCACATGTTTCATCATGTTTATTTTTTATTTATTTTTGAGGTTTTCACCTTCAGTAGGAACCAGTGGACAGGAAGTCAGAAAACTTTAACAATTGGACTCAAAAACAAGGCAGGTGGACCCAAATGCACGACACTGACTCCAGAGGAAGGTTTGGCAAAGGTTTTAATAATTAACAAAAAAGCTCTTTCAAAAAACAGAGATCTAAAACAAGACTAATCAAAAATCACATGAACATGAAAAACTCAAAAACTCACACTCGGCTAAAGATAAACATGAACATGATGTGAAACATGAGCAGACGTGAACACATGGACATGACATGACGCGACTGGGAACATGAAACATGTAGAACAACATTAACTTTTTCTCTTATAATAAAATGTTGCTGCCTTGATGCAAATCCTTGACGTGTTCAACTATTAAACCGAGTTTATTTAGCTTCTTTGTATAATTGTAATATCGCATCGTCCTCTGATCATCATCCTCTGAAAACTACAGTCGCCTGTACTGAATCAAATGACAATAATCATGTTAATAATGCTGTTGTAATGTTGTCAAAGGTTAAAGAAAGCAGCTTGACATCAGCCTCTTTCTCTGCAGCTTTGTCGTCTTCTCAGAGGAGAAGAAGAAGAAGAAGGAGGAGGCGTTGACGGTGTTAATATTTACCCCACTGAGGAAAGGGCACAACACTCTGCAGAAACTACAGATGACTTTAAAATGTCATTTTCTAGTTCACTGCCCTGTAACTCTGCCGCTGCTTTAAAGAAAAACAAATACCAGCATTTAAATCACGGCCGCCTCAAACACTCAGAAACACTCACAGCTGCAAAATGTCACAGAAACAAAGAGGACACTTCAGATGCACGCAGGATAATCCAGTCACAGTTTATGAGAGATGATTTAATGAAAATTTCAGCTGTCCTGGACGATGATTTCATCCTGGTTTTATATTTGATGATTATTTCAGCACAGAAAAAAAACATCCTCTCCATTTTTCAATCAAGTGACTGCAGAATATCACAAAAATAGTAAAGAAATATCACATTTTAGATGCAAATAGCCCCTTTAAATGATTAGATTCTCCATAATCTGTCTATTTCAGCTCTATTTTTACACTATTTTATATTTCTACTTTTGCAGATCGATGATTTAGCTTCAGTGTCAGTGCAATAGGAGGCTGGATGGTGGTTGCGATCTTTCCAAAACGCTGTAGTTGCCTAATGCTAACCACATCCAAGCCATGATTTATTTGCCATAATCACAATCTGTCATTACCCTCGTCTCTGCTGAAGTTTTCAAAAAGGCGTCAGGGTTGATATAACGCAGTACAGTCCTCCATCAGTACAAATGACACCCTTCAACACATCATTAAAACAAATTTCAACAAAAAAAATGAACATAACTTTCATGGAGGAAGAATTTGGTTCATGATTGTCGAATCTGATTGTTTCAGTTTTAGCTCGAGGGTCCAAAAAAACAGCGTTTAATTCCCGGGTGGTGTTAACGCTGCTTCAGCTCGTTTCCAGGAGCCGAAGGGAAGATGATGAAGAAGTGCAGCCCGGATGGTTAAAACAGTGAATTCAGCCGCAGAACGGTGAGTAAGACGAGCTCACGGTGGTCCGGCTGTCTGGAAAGAGCAGATTTAAAAGGTTGTAAAAGACAAAATGTTCACGTCAGACACAAGAGACTTGAGAGTGTTTATTCATTCATCACTTCATCACATCTCTTCCCACGTCGCACCGGCATCGCTGCTCTCAGTTTCCGCCGTGAGAGTTCGCCGCTGCATCGCACAGAAAACCACACATTTTTATTTCCACACCGCTCGTGTGCAGTTTGTGCGTTTTCGGGGGACTTCCAGGACGTCACACCTCAGACGACCTCGCCTCAGAGGCCGAACGCTTCATCCCGCTGTGACTGATGGGAAGTTCAGAGCGTGTGTAATATCTCTGAGAAAACATTTCAGCGGTCAAGCAGAACGTGTCGCGCTGATCCGCGGAGAAGGGATTTCTCTTCGGTCGCTGTTTGGGTGGAAATCCTTCCTCTTATTTTCCGGTAAATCGATGACAACCTGCAAGACGTGACGGAGTGAAACCGAGCAGAGACACCTGGAAGAAACCGTAACACACCAACAGTCATCAGACTCAGAAATTAACATCATTTTCAGGTCTGGTTCCTTCAGAGGAGACGAGTCCTGTTTGAACTCGCACACAAGACATGACTGTACTTTAAACTTTACTACTTTGCTTTTCCAGTAGCAGCATGAGGAAGACGTACAGTTTTGTATTTTCCGCAACACGGCTTTGCATCGCGTCTTCACATTACACCTTTAAAACAACAAAACCACGAGCTCTGCTGCTGCCGGCTTCCTCGTTTTTGTTTGTTCAGTTTCCAGTTTTGTGTCTAAACCTTTATCTGCTAATGCTGACTGAAGAAAAACACACAGACATTCATCAAATTCATGAGGAGGTCATGTGACTTTGTGTTGCAGTGGCAGTTTTTGTGGTGTATTTTGAGAGCTCGGATGTTAATTTACCAGAAGGAGGATGATGATGATGATGATGCAGGTCTGGAATCTGATCAATCAACATGAATCAATACGCTGACATATCACAGAAAAAATCAGCCTTTTTAAATTTACTTTATAGTCATTTAGAAATAATCATAGCAAATATTATAACAGCATCGGGTACTGAAATGAAACAGACGCGCTTGGATTGGTTTGTTCAGCGTTGTGAGGTGTATTTTAGGTAAGACGTGTGTCCCTTCAAAGTCTACACCGATCACGACCCTTTGATATTTCTGTAATCCCTCTAAAACCCACTTCAGCATTTAATAAGATGATTATTTTTAAAGAGCGTCTATTTAAGAGCAGATATTTTCAGAGCAATAGTTACGACATCCAGGTGGAAATCACTACAGCAGCATGAAGAGTTTGTTCCAGACTTTTCATGCATTATTTTCCTGATGACTGATGGTTTATCTCATGTTTCTTGACCTCTAATGCACTTTATTATATATCAATATGTAATCTAATGTGTGTAGGTGCATGTAGTATTGTTGACACCTGCTCAGTTAAGAGCATTTGCCTTATTTTTGATCATTTAAAAAAACCTTTCCGGAGCTGTTCATGTGATGTTTGCCACGTGAAGGTCGAGTGTGTTCGTGGTGGTGAAGGAACGGGTCAGCCAGCACAACACAGGGGCACATCTGTGTGTTTTTAATAGTTCACAGACAACAATGGAGCTGTGAGGCGCATAGAAAGAAGAAATATCAGGCACACACGACTGGTTTTAATAGAAACATTCACTGTTGGTTTGGATCTTTTTATGGGACTTGTTGACAAGGTGAAAAATACTGAATATCACCAGCTTTATAAGGGTCAGGACTTTGTCTATACAAACCATCGCCGCTACAGATGGAAGATAAATATATGTTGACACTCTATGTATTTCTATTCATTAAAAGTCAGACCCCACAATGTGTTTATTTTGTGTGAGTAAATGTGCTGGATATTAGAAAGTATTTTCTCCGCTGAATTTAATCATTCTCTCTCTTCTCCAAAGGCCAACAGAGACGCAGACCTGAATCACTTATCTGCCTTTGACTTCTGAATGTTTTCCTTGATTCTCGTCTTTTCACAGCTTAAGAGGGCCAGAACAAAAATACAGAAAGCTAATGAAAAGACTCTGACTGTGAATATGACGAAGGCTTTTTAAAGCCCTGAGAGCGGGAGCAGATGTTTCTGCGTATCGTTGAGATTCAGTGGAGGTGCAGTTTGCGAGTCTGAAGGTGTGAATCAGGGTCACACTCTCAGTCCTCCTCCTTCCCGCTCCGTTTCTGAAAGAATCTGCAACGCTGACAGGAGACCTTCTGATTTTTCTGCAGAGAGTAGAGCGAGGTCGGGAGCTCGGTGAACTCCCGACCTTCATCCGGCCGAAGCGGATCAATGAGAAAGTCGAATGGTCACGTGGTGTGGATCAGAGCCGGGTCGCACCTTCATGCTCAGGTGTGTTGTCTCGAGCTGTGAGCTGGCTGGAATATAAAACACATCTTAAACGTTCAGCATGAGTCGTCTTTTACTTCACCTTTGATTTTTTTTTTCTTCTGTTCTGTGATCCTAAATGATTTTTTCTCTTCTGAACATGACAAAAAGTGCAAAAGGCTGAGTTGGGAATTGGCAGAGAAAAAAAAACAGTGATACCACAAACAGCCTGGCGTGTGATCACAATCACAACCGACCAACAGGCTTCACAAATGAGCCAAACAGCGAAAAGCAGAAAAAAGTTCCCAGCTGTCCGGCCCTGATCGCCGCGTGTTGATATTCACGGTCCGTCACAAGAGCCACACTGACGACACACACAAGAGATGAAGCGCCGGTTCAGGCGGCGTGTTTTCAGCCACAGTGCACGAGTTCCCGTGAGAAGCAGGCTGAGGTTTGTTAAACATTATAGAGAGACACACAAAGTCTTTTATTTCTCATAAACTGCAGTTTCTTAAACCTGCATAATTGATGAATTAGCCACTAGGGGGCAGTGCATTGATCTCTAAACACTATAATTACAAATCATCACCTTATTATAAAGGTCAA
>JBAJHX010000053.1:1839273-1869975 GCA_037176925.1 Amniataba percoides
CTGGTAAATATCTGAACATGAAAAATAAAACTAATGCAAAGCAGATCATTCTGTTGGTGGAGATATTTGATTTATATTCCTGCTGAACGCTCGAGAGATTATGGCCTGATTGATGACTGAAGGCGCCGCCTCCACGTTACGCTGCAAAAATGTCAACCGCATACATCATCTCTGTGTCGTGTTGGCACGGCGGTGGTCACTGTGGCTCTCTCCATCTGCAGATTTTTCAAAAACAACAAAGCAGATCATCTATCAGCGTCTGCGGTGTGAAAGTTACTGCTTAATGTCGATGAGAGATGATTAGAAGAAGCGCTGGCTGGCGGTGAAAGACGGGATATCGTCTGTAATGAAGCTGCGTTTGCCAAACCGTCCTCCCAAAGAGGTTTTCTATTCAGACAGAAAACAGCTCTGCAATTAAAAACAACACAGGAGGGCAGAGATGCATCAGTCAGACATGAAATATGATCCAGGAAGTCCCGTTTGCTTCACAGATTCATCAGTTTAAAAGCTTATCAGGTGCCAAAACGCCGCGTGATGCTTTATAGTGTTCAAACACAGGATTTTACAACTCCACAGAGTAATCATGGCAGTTTTACAGACTCTTTGGCTGTGAAGATTATCAGTGTTCACATCACAGAAACTGGCTTCGTCCTGCCAGCTAATGAAGTTAAGCCCAGTTAAACGTTTTTGTCAGATTCCTTTTCATCGACACTTCTTTGTGTCATCAGATTTGCCTGATTTGAATGAAAGAGGAGGCTGTTTTATTCTCAGAGAACTAAAGTTGATCTGAAGGTAACGAAGGAACAAATGACCAAAGTCTCATGCTTTTATATCTGAGAGCGGATTTAGATAAACTCCTTAAAACAGCACAAATATCTAAAATTCCCTCGAATAACGTGACTGAAATACGGTTTTACATGGTTTGTTTGACAGGCAGGTTGTCTTGAAGGGTGTTTTTTTATTCTACTGTCCAACAATGAGCACAAAGGCGGACGCAGAGAAAGTGACGCAGGATCAGAGACACCTGATAAATACAGGTAAAGACTGAGCCTCGACTTGTGTAAATGAATCCCTCGCTTGTTTTTCAAGGCCTCCTCAGATCGACTGAACAGGTTTGTTTAATGGTTGACAGCCTCGACAGACTCGGCGCCGTATCGATTTCGTTGTTTGTCATCTGAACAGATGGCTGAGTGAGCGCCGTGTACTGTAGCGGCTAATTGCTCCATTAATTACATAATATTCAACACAGTTTCAGCTGCAACCACAAAAAACCTTCCTCTGTTTGTCTTCCTCACTTTTTCCTCCCCACACGATAATCCCTCCCTCTCTCCTGCAGATTCATCACCCAAAAAACTTCCAGCAGATCAACTTTATTTTCTATGTTTTTGAGTCTTGAAAGAGTAATTTTCTAAAAAACTTAATTTCAGCACAGGTTTATTAGTTTCATGCAAAATAAATCAGCAGTATTTCACAAAAAGAGCATCAGATGTCGATATTTAAATAAGATACTGAAAGGATGCATCACTTAATTCATAATTTGTTCTTTATGTGATTAAAAAAACACTGTCTGCATCTAAATGAGTCCCTCAGGCTCTGATATCAGCTGATGAACAATGATTTATATATATAAAGAAAAGGAAAGAGAGAACAAACTGTTGTGGTGGTCGGCGGGTAAAAAAATCTGCAAAGAGCTTCAACTCTGCAGATCGAATTCACGACTCAGAGCGATCGTTTTGTGAAAGGAGTGAAGAAAAGAGAGCGAGAGAGTCAAACAATTGACGAGGAAAAGGATGTTGGCAGAGAGAAACAAAGCGGAGGAAGAGCGACAGAAACAGATGGAGGGAGGATTACAACAGAGAGCGTGAATAAACATGAACACTGTCTCCATTCATCCTTTTCTCTCTTTTGTCTTTGTGCGATCCTGCGTTTGCTCCACGCGGCGAACGAATCGAACTTTACTGACAACGTTAAAAACTCAGATTACTGATGTGATGGGTGTGGCACGCTAACAGCCGCGGGACAGAGATGTAGGTTAGTTTCATTAAGATTTAATGTCCTGTAGCACGTCGCAGACATCGAGTTATAACACGACAGAGAGCGGCAGCTTTCCACTGTCTGTAACATTCACATTTAACAAACCGCAGCTTATTAAAGTCACCATGCAAAGAAAGATACTCTGATTTTTCAGCTGTCATTTCTTGGCTGTAATTGTCAATTAGGAAATATTTTCATTTGTTATGGGTTGTGTAATGAAAATTAATATGACAGACTTATAATTACTAGGATTTTTTAAACTTAAAAATCAACATTTATATGCAAAAGACTTGCACGTCCTGTTTTTAAAGGCATCATCAGACAGAAAGCATAATGAGATATTAGCTTTTATTTCTTGATAATGCATGTATTTAGAAATGAGTGGATGGGTGGAGGAGGAAAGTCGGTGTCGGTGGCTTCCTAACAAAACAATCATCTCTCATTGGTTTTATTTCAAGTCCGGTGTTTTCATGATGGATCGATGAATGTGAAAGACTTACAGGATAGACTTTCACCATGCTAATTCTTCATATAAAGTGCATGCAAATATAAAATCAACATTATAAAGTAGTTTTTTTCTATCAAAAATAATAAAATAGACTAAATGTGCAATATGAAGAAGTTTTATCTCCATCACAGAAGCTGACGAAATGTGCAAAAATGATTTAATTTTCCATTTACAGAATATTTAACAGCTCAAATAACTTTTCTTTTAGTTTAATCATCACCCACATCATATTATTTTACTAACTTAAGTCTTTTTTATCGGTGTAAAACAAACAAAGTAAACAGAAAAACTGAAAAAACATGAACACACCCTCGAGAGTCCTCCCACCTCCACATGTCCTGAACAAAAACAGATATTTTACCAAACCAACAAAACGCCAAAAGGCACAATGAAGAGAGAGAAACAAACAACCCAACAAAGAAAAGGAACAAAAGGCTCTGAACTACAAGCAGGTATAAAAGATAATCAGTTGTTTTTGTGATAGAAAGGACTCCAGAGGGACATTTGGACCAAATACTGAGCAGAAATAGATTGTGAATTAATGGTGTTATAGGTCTTAATGTCCAACATGCAGGGATTAGAGCTATAATAAAGCATATGAAGTATTATTAGAATATAAAATATGCAAGTTAAAATTAGCTTTAACGTAATTTCACAGAAGCTCCTTTAACATCCGAGTCGGGTCGGTCACTTTTTAAAAGAGGGGACATTAAATGGAGCCGTGTATCCCTCCTCCGCCTTCCAGTCTGTGCTGAGGGAATAATTCATCTCCGCCAAGTCACATGAATAAATAATGTCGCCGCCCGGCAGGTCTCGCAGCGAGGCCGCAACGTTAGCAGCTCATCATTAATTCATTTACCGACGTCTCCGAAAACTCATTTTTCCCTCTTTGGTGACTTTCCCCGATGTGAGCGTGTTATTTTGTGCTGCGGACGGCGGTGTTTTGTTCCGGATAAACAGAATGAAAAAAGGTTTGTCGGCCATGTTTTCTGTATTTACCGAGCAGCTGTGAAGAAACAAAGAAATGTGCGATTTTATAGAGACGTCAAAACGTTTGACTCACGCTGATTTCAACAAACAAATGTCACGTGACTCAGACGCAGCTCGAGTGTTTGCTCAGTTTTTCAACCTTTAGTGGAAGATTTGAATTTAAAAGTAGTTTGCATTGAAGATAAAGAACTGACTTTTTATAAATGGCTGATGCAGATGAAGCAAATTGACACTGAAGTGAAACCTTCAGAAAGAGAAACGGACAAAAGGCGAAATCTGGTGTAACATAAAACATTTTCTGGAGGTATTTTCAGCAAAAGAAACAAAGCTTTTATCCATCTTTGGTCATTCACTGAATTCTTTTGAGCTAAAACTTAAACTCTATTTTAAGCTGCTTTGCACTGAGATAGAAAATAGGTGATTTTGGCGCCCCCGCTGGCAGCATCAGGAAACACACTGACTAAGAATCAGATCCTACTGCCATTAACTTTCATTGAAATACACTTCAGGATGTTCCTCAGTGAATTTATTTTGTTTAATAGAGTTTTTTCTTTCAGTTCAGTTGAAAACATGAAGTTAATAACTCCTCTTGTCCATAACTGGTGTTATCAGATTATGATTGTTTGTGTGGCTTTTAATGAGCTTTTAATGAGGAATTAACAATCTGTGAATCAGATGAAAGTTTTTCTCTCAGTCGTCAGTGAAGAGTCGCTGCAAAAATATGCTAATTCAATGACAATATAACATAACACCAACATTTTACACACATTTCTGGCTCTAGTTTGGGTCTCTCCATACTTAAAATATATCATTTAGTATATTTTTTTAAGTTTATACATTAAAATAAATACATAAACATGTGGTGATCATAAAAAGTTTTACACTGAGTATTCATATTTAGCTTTGACTGAAATATTTGATTTGTGTAAATAAAACAAAGTGCAGTTATTTTCTATCATCTGAAATAGTTTTTAGATGTTTTATGCACAAAAATGTGACTTTAATTCAGAGTTTCAGGTGTGAAAAGACCCTAAATCTTGATTTTTCTCATCAAAATGAATCAACGCATATAAAAATGACTTTTCTGTGATCCTCTTTAGTCTCATAAAAGACGTTTTTTTGTTCACAAAGTAGTGACGGATGAGCAGCAGCGACGTTTAGCTGCTGTGAAATCAGCTCCTGTCAGGGATCCGTCTCTCTGACACTCGCCCCGATCTCTAATATTGATTTTCCCATTCAGGTCCGGTCGAGTGTCCCAAGGCTCAGCTCATCAAGCACAGGGTTAAAGGGTCGCTGGGGGCAGAGTGTGTGTGTGTGTGTGTGTGTGTGTGTGTGTGTGTGTGTGTGTGCGCGCTAATCACTCAATCACTACAAATGACTTTTGGTTTTTAACATCTGTCCTTCAGACGGGTTAAAGGGGACGGCAGCTGTTCACCTGTGAAGAAATCTGATGCTGAGCTTCTGTTTTTTAAAGCTTCTGTTCGATCTTTGTTCATGTTAGTCGGGTTCGACTCGCTCTTTAGAGACAGACACACGCGGCCGGTTAAACACCGATGAAGAGCAAAGATTCAGGATGTCGAAACGTCTGACTGTTAATGCACGACGAGCGAACACTTTGTGGGGTTACAATCTCACCGCGGTTTAGACTTGATGGTTAAAAACATCTTCAGCTATGAGCCAGTGAATAAATTTTAATGAGCCAAAGAAGACCAAAAGATCAACTTTTCTTAATGCACATTTGTCTCAGGTCTGTATGATAAATATGAGCTGTTTCTCATAATTAAATGATCTTTTTTCACCTTTTGATTTAATCCCAAGTTCATCATCCTGCTGCACCAAAAGCAGATTAATCCACCACTGAAAATGTTTCCAACAAATGCATCGTTTCCTCAAGCTGTTTTAGAGCCTTTCTTTCAAATATGAAACTATGCTACATACATATTAGGTGATTTTTAAAGATGGACTGAAGATAGAAAATACTGACAAGCCGACTGACTTGTCTCTGGTTTAAATTTTAATGGGATTTGTTCACCAGATGAAACATATGGAGTATAATCAGCCTTTTCCTTGTACCTAAAATGAAAATCAGCAAATCTGAATTAATTATTTTTTGCATGACAACAGAAAAATGTTGTTTTTTTCCATCTTTAATAAAAAAGGAAATTACAAGAGTACAAGATCCAGTATGTGAGTCTTCACGCTGGTTGTAGCTCCTCTAATGGACCTGCCATCTTTGAACTCAAACACACTCAGGTCTTTTTTTCTTCTTCTTCTTTCTCTCCCACTAACACGTTTCCTCCGCCTGTCACAAACACGTTCGCCCGAGCCGAGCCGCTCCCGTCTCCGGGCCGCAAAAACTCGGAAACAACTTCCAATTAAGTGGATAGGATCAGCGCGGCGTCCTGCCCGGCCCTGATAACATTATCCCACGTCACGCACCGCTGCCAGCGCCCGGATTATGAAATTAAAAGAAGAAGAAGAAAGGATGGTGGAAGGAAGGAAACTGGGGGATGGGAGATGGTGGGAGGATGTGTGTGTGTGTGTGTGTGTGTGTGGGGGGGGGTGGCCTCGGGTGCTGTCGTCAATGATTGTATGGTATATTTGGCCCTGTGTGAAAGGGAGGGTTATGTAAGGTTTTAAAGCTCCTCCACTATCACCAGCACGGAGAAGTTCAGTGTGCTGCAGAGCTGCTTCAGCTTCCAGTCCAACGCCGCCCGCCCACTGACGAGCTCTTACATAACGAGCCGCCGTTCGGGCCGTTCGTGAGGATGTAGATGGAGGCAGGTGGAGTGGCGCTCCTCCGTTTTCCCCCGCGATAAATGTGATGAATTGTTCCCGTCCGTCTCAGATGGAGGGTTTTCTGAGAGGCTGCAGGTAGACGGAGATGGGAAAGACGGCGGCAAAGAAGGAGCGAGTGAGGAAAAGAGGAGTGAATATCATCAGGGAAGACAGGAAAATCCCCGTTTTATAAAAGATATAATAAATATTACCACCTCGTTTAAGATGAGACTTTTTATGGTTAAGTCATAAAAAGCAGGAGACGTCGACGAGGAGGCTGGTGTGTGTGTTTGCAGACAAAAACAGACAAAAGGGGGAGTAACCAGCAATAAAAAGAGAAAGGAAGAGGACAAACAAGTGAAACAGATAATCAGCGATCGGAGAAAAGATAGAGAGACAAAAAGAAACAGAAAGACAAGGAAGCTGGTGGAGAAAAGGGGAAGAAATAAATGATTTTTTCAGTGTTTATTATGATTTAAAACACATTTTGAGGAGGTTGGCAGTTCAAATATCATCTTTTCTTCTCAAACGAGCTGGAAACATGAAACTTTTTGAGCTCCAGAAGAGAAAATAAATGTTCAGAAAGGTTTTCATGCAGCCTGCCTCACTGCTGGGACACGTTTATCTTCATGGATTATGACTTTTAATGTCAAGGATGGGAACTGAATGCGCTCAATACACAAGTGTGTGTGTGTGTGTGTGTGTGTGTGTGTGTGTGTGTGTGTGTGTGTGCCCTTTTCTTGCAGATGTCCTTGTCTGACAGCAGCATCTTTCCTTTATTCCATTAGTGTGTCCTTGAGTCTGTTTCTGTAACGATAAGAGAAATGCTTTGCTGCCAGACCACAAACACCAGAGGACACACACACACACACACACACACACACACAAACACTATAATAAACATCCGAATCGAGATATAGACTCCAAACATTCACAGTATCATGGCATAAAATCCAAAGAATTTGCACCCACCAAAATAAAATCCGGTCTCTAAATGCTTTAATGAGAAAAAACTCAGAGTCAGAGCAACAGAAACACAAGATGATGATGAGAAAGAAGCTTTTTTGCTGATTTTACCAACCGGTTTTTGCTTTTCTTGGATGTTAATCATTTTCCAACAACATGGATTTATCCTAAACACACGTAGAAGTTTTCGGCTGCACAAATTGGTCATTTTATTTTGAAGGATTTCTGTGATTTATCTGTTGATCTCTTTGATTCATGACACTCGAGCATCTTGTGTCTTTGCCGGCAGAAAAAAAATGTGACTTTTTGAAATTAAAATCCATTCTTGTCCTTCTTTAATCTCAGATTATGGACACACACACACATTTGCATGCACCTATTTTTCGGTATGCACACACACTCATCTTACTCTCCTCACACAAGGTTAAGTGTGATGCGTTTGTGTGCAGCATTTGCCTTCCTGTTAATGAAATCTTGTGTGTGTGTGTTTATTGAAATGAGGCTCTTCGCCCCCTGAAGCGCTCGGTCACAGTTACAAATGGATTGTCGTCCCCGCTCGGCCTCGTCTCCCCCGTCGCCTCCCAGAATAAGCCGCGCGGCTCAATCTGCCGTCCCGTCCCATCTCATCCACTCAGCTCCGGCAAATATTGGCGTAGCGAAATGACACCGGGGCGTCGGCGAAAGGGAGCAGGAGGGATCTGCTGCGAAATAGAAATGGTGTTCTGGTTCGATAAATGTGGAGGATTTCATCTTGGTCGACGGCGGCGCAGGAGAACAGTTTATCAAATAGATACTGAGGCGAGAGCACACAGAAACATACACAGACAACAAGGCATCGTATGTGAGGATCCCTTCAAAATCAACTTAAAATCCAAAGATAACAAGCTTTTCCCACTTTATAATGATTCATGTGACTTAAACTAAAGTTGGTTTTTGGTGAATCAGCTTCACACATTTTGACTTTCTTATTAAATTCAGTAACTTTTTGCTTCCTGTAATCACATTTTAGTTTTTTTTTTTAGACAATCACTCTCATCTTAACATCCTCTCTTTTCTTTTCTTCCAAATAATTCTCATTAAAACACATTTTAGGAGAAAACGAGATGATAAATCAGCCATTTTATATATTATATCATGTTTTCCACCGTCTCCTCCTCCAGACTCCAGCGAGCGTTGTTGTTGTGGGTCAACTCGCCCTCTCGGGTCCACATTTGTGCACACGGAGCAGAAATTATTCCTCCGAGGATCCTTTACCGCTCGAGGATGCTGTTATGTGATCTCATATCATGTACACGCACGTGATTTTTGAGTTTTAACGCTATAAATTACACAACAGCATTAATAAAGCACAAACGAACACAGTTAAAGAGATCGTCAGGCCTGAAGAATTGTATGTTTTGGATGAAGGATAAACTGTATTAGTATTTTCTATTATTTCATGAGACACTATTTTTGACCATTTTTAACGTTTCACTGCCACATTTTATTTTGTTAATACATCCTGGACTGAAGGTGAAATGCAGCTTTACCTCTGATGCCATTAGTTTATAAATTACTGTTCATTTCTCAGCAGACAGTCTCCTTTTTGACTGTAAATAGACTTTCTGCACTGAAACTGTAAATTTTACGCTTTTCGTTGAATCCACCTGGGAAACACACACACAGCGATCGTGTTACCAGCCAGGACGGAAACACAGGAAGTCGCCTCTGAAACGGAGACGGCTGATGAAATGTTTCTGAAATATTAATGAGAAAATATGAACGTCCATATTTTGCTTTTTCCCTCTCAAACACACACACACACACATGCGGTGCAGATGTGTGTGTGAATGTAAAGGTCTTTCTCTGCCTGCGTTGCGTGTTGGACGTGTGACGTGCACACAGTGAACGTGATGGATCCAAACAGAAAACAACCACATCGTTTCATTTACTGTGAAATATTTATGAGCAGTCAGCAGCAGAAGATGACGGATCCGCTGGTGTCGAGTTGCAGACGGATAAGTGACTCGGAGCAAATGGCCTCAGTATTGATCTCCTGTGTTTGCCTGTGCTGAGTGGGAGGAAGCGAGCGTTAACAATGACCTGTTTCAACATTTCAACAAGGCTTTCCTAACGAATGATGTGTGTTTAAAACGAAATGAAAATGTTCCAGAAGTGGTTTGTTAAATCTTCTCCCCTTTCTTCCCTCTCAGGTCCATCGGAGGAAGGAGAAAGTGTCGCAGACGCCCAGAAGATCTGCGGGTTGGTGGCTACATGCTCAGTCGTCTTCGCTTCTGAGAAGAACAACCGCACGAGTCAGCAGGAAACATGGATTTTGTAATGAAACAAGCTTTAGGTGGTAAGTACTCGATACGATAACGCTCCACATCAGCATCAGCTGGAGAAAAAAGACTCTCCAGCTGTCTAAAGGCTAAAAAAAAAAAGCATTAAAATTTTTATAGTTCGATTAATCGCCATGAAATTTGGTTAAGATATCCACGTCCTCCACAGGATGAATCACAATAACTTTGCTGATCTTCTGACTTTTCATTCATTTCCATCGTTGGATTAAAATGAATGAAATGATCACGTTTGTGGTTCTTTTTCAGTGTGGATTCGGGAACTTTCATTTCCTAATGTGTCTTTATATCTAAATATAAATGAACTGCTGCACTCAATAAAAACCCCTCGGTACAAATATTTCTTCTAACATTGAGAATAAGCAACAAGCAAAGTTGAAGGGGTTTCTGTTGGATCCCATTACTTGTAGTGTTTTAAAAAACCTGTTTTCACCATCGGTTAATGTCTTTTTTTCACTGTTGATGTAGAAATAACAGGTTGTTTTATGGCCTTAGCAGTGGTTTCCACTCCATAAGAGTTTCCTACTTACTGATTTGGATCAAAATTGGTCAGAATATCAGTATTTATTCCTAAAATTAGTTGAGTGATATGAAGATAATCTGTAATGGTGCATCAGAGTAAACATACTAAGTAGGAAAATGCAAAGAAATATGATAAAAATACTCCAAGTCAAGAAGCATAAATGGAAAACCGGCAATATAATATTATAAATACAATATGAGTTGTATATTTTTATGTAGTAATGTGTAAAATATTGTTGATAGAAGCTGTAAAAGTTCACAGTTTTCATTTTAAAGAAGATTTGTTCAAGATGGAGCCCAAAAGATGAGCATTAATGCATCACGTGGAGTCAGATCGATCATGTTTTTCAGTCTTCATGAAGTCGCTGTTTTGTTCAACAGGAGAGAAAAATCACACAATTTTTTATAAGTTCACGGCCTCGCTCCTGTTTTAATTTGCGCCGCAGGTTGGACTCATTCAGTGAGAGCAACATAAAAATGTTCTCGTGTACGAGGGGCCCCCGGGGGCCCGAGGTCAGTGTCCCCTTAAATCAACCCTCCCATCTACTTTCATCAGCGCGGCGACCACCAGCCGAAATGAAATGAGATTTATTCCTTTATCTCTCCCTCCCTCCTCTATTTTACATCCCCCTTTCTCATTTGGTCCTCTCAGTTTTCATCCTGTCGATTCTTCAGTGTTTTATTTATCCCCTCGTTCTCTTTATTCACTAAATCTTCCTTTAATTCTCTCCTGTATTACCGTATTTCTTCCTTCTTTCTTGCAAGAGAGATTGCTTCGGGATCGGTGGGACTGATATGTCAAAAAAACCCACAAATGAAACAGATTTACGCGCCGAGTTTGACCAACATACTTTGTTTGGACCTGTTAGAAGAAAATTGCTCTCTCGCTCTCAAATGTGGACCAATAAAAGGAAACTCCATCGGCTCCATCGCCTCATCCATCTGCGTCTCCATCCATCCATCCCCTCCTCTTCCTCCTCCCCTGAGCTCAGGATGAAGCCTTTGTTCGTTCTCTCCTTTTTCAATCACCACCCTCCTTTTTTTTTGTGTATTAAAGGCTCCAGTACATCAGTTCACCCCCCCGTCCATCCATCCCAGATTGAAATGTTGTAATTTACCTCCTGTAGAGGTGTTGTCTGGTGCCGTGACCTTTTCTCCTGGAACACACTGGCATTTATTTCATTGGGACACAGCTGGCCGTCCATGAATATATATGTACACACACACACACACACACACACACACACACACACAGATGAGGTTTTAGTCGTGGTTTCGGTCCCGGGGGAAACGATACCATTTCGAGATGAAATAAGAAGTGCACTTCAGCCAATGGGAGCGCAGCATTTATGTTGGCGTGTCGATTCGACATCAGTCTAACAAAAACCTGCAGCGTTTCTCTTGAAATGACAAAATCAGATTGAATTTAAAAGAAATAAAATTAATTGTGTATATATTTTTTGTAACTTTGAAAAATAAAGAAAGATATGTCAAGAATTAACCAGATAAAAACATGTGAATGACATTTTAACAGTAATATTTTCCAGCACTTTTAAAAACACTCAGTTACAAATGTTCCCACAGATACATAAAAAATCTCTGCATTTAGAAACTAATAATCCATAATAATGAAATTACTTATGGTGCTTTTTGTTTGCTTTTTGGGTTTTCGCTAAAAATATGCATTTTTCATGTGATGTATAAAACTGGACCAAAGCTCCTCTTCATTTTTTTTATTTTTCTAATAAAATATGGTGTGTTTATGGCCTGAGAGGCAAAACTGAGGGTGAAAAAACACCGAAACTGGAATCAAAATATTTTTCGTCAACATTTTCAGTCAGTGCTTCACAATGCAGTGACTGACTTATTTGGAACAACACACACACACACACACACACACACACACACACACACACACACACACAGAGAATCTGATTTCATTCAAACTCCAGCAAACACAAACACACACTGGTGTGTCAGGATACATGTGCACACACACGAAACCATCCACTCTGTCCGATTTAGCTGCAGTCCAACTTTTATCTAATTTAGCCTGACACACACACACACACACACACACACACACACACACACACACACACACACACAGAGGCCTCAGTAATGTCATTAGACCGGTATAGATTCCAGCCGCAGGCCACAGATCGTATTTACTGGTTGTTTAATTAGAAATCGGATTCATTAGAGTTTCCACGCTGTGTTTGATTAATCAGTGCAGGTGGATCCATGAACCTGCGACTGAATCTCGATGTGTAGACGGCAAGTTTAGAGTAACAAGTCCTTTTACAGACAGCAAAACTTCTTTCTAAGTTAGTATTTAAGATTCAGTACGATCACTGACACAGGAAGTCAGAAACTCATGAAGATCTGGACTCAAGTTTTTAAAAAAAAGAAGAAATTTAGGAGCCGACGCTGATGACAAACTCTTTTAGTGGACATATAAAATAAGGTGAAAGATGTTGTTGTCGGTGTTCGATATGCACGCAGGATTAGATTTGACCTCTGAGCCGTCTTCAGATTATTTCTCGTCTCTCGTCTCGCCATCAAAACCTTTATTTTGTTCCCGGTAAGAGCGTCCTGCTTCTCCTCCAGGATATCAAACATGCGAACGTCTTCTCTCATAAAGAAGCTCATATAAAAGATCATGTCACGATAATCTCTCAAAGATCAGTGCAAACTGCTCCCGACCGGGCAGGTCGAGCTCGCCGTTTCATTTCCTGTGCAGGTGAGGGACGCTGCAATAACAGGAAGCAGCGGGCAGGTCCATTAGTTGGACTCTAAATAAAACAGCAGAGTTTATGGCGCTCAAGAGCACTTCAGCAGAAAACATGTGGGTTTTAGGATTTTTGCTCAAACTGATGTAACGAGGCCGCCGGCCCCCCGAACGTCTGAACGATGGGGCGGATATTTCCACCAGGACAGGCGCTCGTGTGACGTATGAGGGCGTAATTTGGCGGTGGAGGTCATCCATTATTTAAATGAGCTCCATTTTTCAAAGCCCTCCACCCCTAACAAATTACCCAGCAGCGCTGCCATCCATCTGACTGGCTGGAGGGGGAGTCAATGATCCGTGCTTTGTCTCGCCGATTTCCTCTATCTCGTGTTCTCCTTCGAACAATCCTGCTGTTCTCGGTCATTCTTCAGCTTACACTTTCTCCCTTTGTACTTTTTCTTTGCACTTGTTCCTCACAGATGACCCCCTCGACCCCTTAGGAAGCAAAAGGATCAGAAATCGTGAATGCAAAATAAAATGAAGGCAAACAAAAACAGCCGTAAGAAATCCAAACTCTGGAAATCATTTTTGAAAATTTGATCTTAATTCTGACTAATTACGTTCTGTCAGTTTCTCCTCCTGCAAATTTCCATCCAGTTCTTCCATGACGTCGTCCATCATGCATTTCATCAAAATGAGCAATTTTTTTTACTGTTTTTCTTTTTCTCTTGCTCTTTTTTCATCTGTATTTGAATCTTTTTCTTTCCTTTCTGCTCACCAGACAGCAGAAATCATCTTCCAGCAGGACGCAGGGGGTTTAAAGCAGCAGCGCTTCAGACATGCTGAAGTCCGGTTTGCACTTTCAGACAAACATTACGTGACGTCTTCTGGTTGAAGAGACGCCGCCTTCGCTCTGTGGCCTCGGCTCGAGATGATTCAGTTTGTTTAACCTTTTTTCACGCTGTGCTCCAGCAACGCCAGCATGATTCTCAAAGAAATATTCAACCTCCTACTGCCTGTCACTGAGCAGTAAATGGAGAGAAAACAAAAGACTACTCAACTAATTTACATTTTATATTTTATACTTCTCCACAACTGTAACTCAAAAGCCATGTTGCACTTTATTTATTTGACTCCTTTTGAGTCACTAATTAAAATCTTTGACCAGCGACAACCTTAAGATGCTGCTGACATAAAATAGATGCTGATATAGTACTGAGAGGACATTTCACTTTAGATAGTATATTTTGCAGATAATACTTTTTCATCTAACAGATTTTAAATTTAAGATCCGCTTGTAAGCTTTTTGTCTGGAGCCTTCAACTACATACCACTTGAGGAAAGATGTTGAATAAAACAACCTTTTAACATTTATATGTATTTATTTATACATATAAGTTTGGTGTAAATACAAAAGGTCTGCAGCAGAAAAGTCCATGTCTACACAGTGATGATTTATTCTGGTCATATGCTGCAGAAATTGGAAAAAAAATGATATTTTCATTCTTTCTTTCTTTTATAAATGACTCAATCAGGCACAATTATGAGCTTCTGCTGTTATTTCTCCACATAAAGCGGCTCAGTCAAAAATCTGCTAAATCAGTGTCTCTCAGGTGTTTGTTTTGGCGTCTGTTTAAGCGTTAAAGGAGCTGAGCTGGAACCATCATGCCACCAAATTTCTTTTAAATCACTTTTTCATATCCTTTAAACTCTTTTGGCTCTGATCCATGGCACAAAGATGAGGAAAGATTGAGTGAAGTAACGTGCGACTGAACGCACAATAAGAAGACTGCGGCCTCGAACGGTCCCCCTTTTGTCTGCTTGGAAAATCTGCGAGTCGGCCTCTGATGGACTGACGGAGGAGGGAGAAGCGGTGGACAGGAAAGAGACACATCCTGACTGCAGTGATGTCGGTGCGTTAACGTGATGCGGTGTCGTGACAGGCAGTCGAACGCTGGAAAGAAATTCAGTTTGAGGAAAAAGGGAAATAGATGAAACAGAAAAGAAGAGAGTAAATGAGCAGAGGAGGGTGGATGAATGAAGAGAAAGGCTAATCAGGTTAGGGAGGATGGAAGGGAGGAAGAGGAGAGGACAGATGAGAAGGACAGAGGGTTGATGGATGGATGGAGGGAACACATGAAGGACAAAGACACCTGCTGAACATCAGCCTGTGAAAAACTGCATCTGTCACCGTGAAGTATTATCATGCTGACGTTTCTCTCAAATAAAGAGCAGCTAACACGTCTGTCAGCCTGTTAGAGTTCAGAGCGAGAACATCAGGTATGTCTGAGATAAAAAGTGCACGTAAACTGGTTTAGATGTCGAAATGCTGCGTTTTGTTACGGCGACGGTGCATAAAACAGTGCAACGGTCTGAAGTGAAATGACAAAAACTTCAGTTAAATATATATAATATTTAAAAATAGTTGAAATAATGCACAGAAAAGCTGAGGACCATGAGAAAAAGCTCTATTGTGCAGTTGTTGGTACACATTTAATCAGAGAAGCTGGTAGATTCAAAACAGTCAGTTAAAAGATGATTGGTGAAAATAATATTAAAGGAAAATATCACAGATCTGAATCGTATCAAACAAATAATGATGAATTAGTTTATCATTTTAACTTATATTGCATTCTCATAGTATCTCCATAAATCAAGATTAAACTCATCATATCAACCAATAAAACATTATAGGAAGTGAAAGTTCAAATCAAACTCACTTTGGTTCTGCAGTGGAAACAATAAATGAACTTTTGTGCTTGAATAATGATTTTATCTTTGCTCCTTACTTCATTTCTCCTGTCGGGAGTCGATCTGATTCTCCGATGCTTCCCATGTTTTTATTGTCCATTTCAATCAGAAACTTTCACTTTTCTCTTGTTATTCTGCACAAGATGACTCAGCATCCATCTGCTGGTCTGATTTGTTTGTTTACCCGAAGAAGAAGGAACATTTGCTTCATCCTTGTTATGAGCTGTCACGTCTTTATATGATCCTTTAATGGAAGAAAAAAAGATTTGGTTTCTCAGGCTGCACATTTCATATATTTAAAGTTTCAGGTCTCTAAATTTAAACACATACAGGTGTAGTTTCAGTGCATATGGTGTGTGTTTTGAGTGTTTTGACACACACACACACACCAGCGGACAGTCTGACCTTAACTCGACTCCCCAGCGAGTCCTGGGGAGTATTTTACCCCCCGGCCCCTCCAGCTGAGTGCTAATTTGTCATCTTAAGGTTTCTGCCATCACGCAGCGCTGCAGGGCAATTAGGATCACTGTGTGAGCCCGGCAGGACCGGCCACCCCGAGAGGGAACCACGCGGCCCTTAAAGCCACATTTCTTCTCTCTAACATGCTCTGCTCCGTCGAAATATTCTCTTCTGGCCCCTTAATGAGGCCGTAATTCAGGCTTTTATTGCCACATAACGTTAAATGACCACAGTACATCTTGAGAGGCTTCGTAATCAGCAGCACTGTTAATGTTTAATGACCTTTCTGCTCTCCAAAAGTAACTTTCAGCTCTCGAACCAAAACGTTCACTGAACTCAGCAGAGAAACGAGACCAGATCCAACACTGGACCACAAACTGATCCATCCCAGCAAAAAGACACCAGCTCAGTTTGATTATTATTATATTTATATCTTTATCAAGAGTGAGGAAAACGTCATCAGGAAACAGTGAAAAGGTGAAAATAAAAAAGGTTTATCCTGTCTGGTGGGCTTTCTTACTTGTTCTCAGTCTTCGTCAGACTTTTCAGATCAAATAAATAAAAAATAAATTTTTGGTTTGCTAAAGTTGGCATGCAAAGATTAATACTTACTGATCTCTTTCTAAGGTTTTGGAGGAATCTAATCATGAATCAGGAGATCATGATTTTTAGCTCAGTGACATATTCATATTAAAATCTCTGCTTGCACATTATTTATCAAAGTCATGAGCACAGAAGGACCAACAGAGCAAACCTCACTGTTTGGCATTTATAAAGCAGAAAAAACGGATAAACAGTCAGTTTAACTTACTTTGATAAGTCTGACTTTCCACCCAATAGTCACTTACAGACTCAAGCTTCTTTGCAGTTAACGGTGTTCACTAATTATTGATGCGTACAGGATGTTTCTGTAGATGTTGATGTTAAATAAATGATGTCAAAAAGCTACAGAACCAATGCCGTGATTGTATTTTTCAAGACGTCTAATCTTTGGGATTCAGAGCAGAAAATACACAGCTTCATGGGTTTGCCTTTCCTAAAATAATCTCTGTGGTGAAACGTGTTTTTCTGGCTCTGGCTAAAGAAAGGTGCGAGATGGCAAACCGGGCCGCCGGCCTGCCTCTTCTCTTACCAGCGCCCGAGAGGCCGATCAATATCCAGATGAAGTTTTCTCTCTGCTGGAGGATCCATAATTCATACAGGCTGAGGTGGTCCTGTATTTACTATCGATCAGACAGAGGGAACAGCAGCCACATCGACGGGCCGGAGAGAGAGTCGCTTTCACGTCTCAAAGCAGCTTCGGTGGCAGATAAAGAGGCGAACCTGTTTTAGGAGCTGAGACGGAGGAAGTGTAGGCAAACAGAGAAAAACGGAGGCGCCTTTGTGCAACGCATTTAACCCCGAAACACCCAGTCAGCATCCGCAACACGTCACTTATACTACTACTGATGCTCATGTTGAGTTAATACATACATGGATTTTAGCAGAGCACAGTGGCACTTCACCGTTTTTTTATCCCGTCAGTGACTTTTCTGAAAAATAAACTAATTTACAAAATGTCAGGAAATAGTGAAAAACCAGAATTTTCAAATAGCTTGAAATTGAGAGATTAAATTTGTGACAAAGATTTGACGTTTTAAAAGCTGTTTCTAAAGACGTTTTCTAATTGATAAATGACTTAACATTTCTTTTGAATAATTTTCTATCAGTCAATTAAACTACTGATCAACTAATTATTTAATCAATAGTCCAGATAACCCCACACTGCGTCTCCGTCATGCTGAAAATGACATTTTCATTCATGTTTCTGTGATTACATGCTACAGAAAGAAACTCTTCATCTGTGCAGAAACAGTGTCGTCTGTTTTCATGTGACGTAAAGTGATTCTGCAGAAATCTGAACTCTCTCAGACTCATTACAGTTTCGACACCACATCTCCTCATATCGCCTATAATCAATGATTAATAATTCAGGTGCATTTCAAAGGGAGGCGAGTCGCTGTGTGTTTGGACAGGTAGCGCCGACAGATGGCCGACACCAGATGGAAGAATATGTCTTCCTCTGTCTCCGTGGTTCTTTGAAGCTTTTCCAGCTGGCTCTTCTTCTTCGTCCTTCTTGTTTTCCAAGAAGCCTCAAAGATCGTGAGGAAGCCACATAATCCTCAAATCTGCTAACGCAGTGTTTTCATAGTTACATATGACATGTTGTGATGTTGTTTGGCGTCCAGAAAACTGAGGCCGATGTTCCTCATCTCCAACTCCAGCTGTTTTTATGATGAATATGCAGATATTTTATATTCCACCTGTAATTACTGGGAAAAGTTGAAGTAATCCTGCGTTTACCTCCAATATCTGCATCTCTTTTTCTGTGCAGGGGCCACCAAAGACATGGGAAAGATGCTGGGTGGGGAGGAGGAGAAGGACCCGGACGCAGCCAAGAAGGAGGAGGAGCGGCAGGAGGCGCTGAGGCAGCAGGAGGAGGAGAGGAAGGCCAAGCACGCCCGCATGGAGGCCGAGAGGGAAAAAGTACGGCAGACCATCAGGGACAAGGTGGGAAACTTTCCTCTGCTTTTTCTGAAACCATGTGAGCGCAGCAGGAACAAACTCTTCCTCTTTTAACCTCTCCTCTTCTTCCTCTGTCCAGTATGGGCTGAAGAAGAAGGAGGAGAAGGAGGCGGAGGAGAAGGCGGCCATGGAGCAGGCCTGCGAGGGCTCCCTGACGCGCCCGAAGAAAGCGATCCCGCGGGGCTGCGGAGACGACGAGGAGGAGGACGAGGAGAGCATCCTGGACACGGTGCTCAAGTTTCTGCCCGGACCTCTCCAGGACATGTTCAAGAAGTAAAACCGACAAAAACCACAAAAGAAAATGAAACGAACCCTAAATTCAGGGTCCAGTCTGGCGTGGGCCAGGCTGCGGGGCGAAGGGAGGATCTTTGTGTCTTGGACACACGGGAGGAAAGTTGTTGGGGAGGAGAGGCCGGGGCGGGAGGGCTGGGGGGGGGGTTGGTTTGGGTATTTATAAGCCAGGTTTGAGTGTAGATTTTGGGATAAAAAACGGATTCGGACGTGGGGGTTTTTGCCAAACTGTTAGAGGCTACACACTGCCTTTCTAGAAACCGTTTGTTCTTTTCTACTCCTCGACGATTGCGTCATTCCTCCCCTTTTTATTTGCCACAGTTGCTGTACGACCTTTCAACTGCCACTTACTTAGCACATTTCTTACACTTGGTATGTTTTCCGTCCTTTTCCTGTCGTTATTTTTACACAGGTCGACAGGCCGGTCGGCCATCGTCTGCAGACCGGCCGAGGACTCGTCTGTCCTCTGTGGTTTCTCAAACGGCACTGCCACCATGTTTTCCAGTAGATGGAGCATGTTTATTTCAGTGGGTGTTTTCTACTTTTATGAACCTGGTGTAGGTCTTTATATTGATTAAAGAAAAAAATAAGCATTTGAGTTTTTAGGACATGTGCCTTCATATCATCTCCTCCAGCGGGGGAATTGTAAATGAGGGTTTCATTTCGAGTCAAACAGGTGCAGTTGCATGTAGGCAAAGATACATCGGACACTTTTGGAATAACGTATTCGATGTAAAGTTGGTGGAGTTGGCATATTTCTGGGTTTCCAGAAGTTAAACTAGATGCTTCTGGAAATCCCAGATCAGGTTTTGAAGGCCGACAGAAACTTTTTCAACACATAAATCGCTGTTATCGACAAGCTTCAGAAGACGTGTTTGCTGAAGAAAAGTTTAACGTCCCTCCTACTTCCACCTCTAGTTTTACAAAAAAAAAACTTTCTAAGCCTGTCAGCTAGTTAGACTGCCATCAAGCTAAACAAAAGTACAATTTAAAGTCTTGAACGTGTCGTCATGTCGCTGTATGAATTGTATAGATTTCATTTAGCTCGAGGTTTCATCCATGCAAGCAAACAAGACTCATCTGACCTTGTTTAAGTCCCATTTTTCAAAACCACGAATCACAAAATGTTTCGTCCAGATGATTTACACAAAGCTCATCCTGATTTTAGGTAGTGTCGTCCCCATAGACAATCAAAGCATCGACCATTGGAAACAGTGGGGGTGGCCGGTACTGTACTTTTCATTTCCTGTCAAATCAACTGTGATTGGTTATAAGATTAAGCACCTGATCAGCTGATTAAGTGGCTCTTAATTTAAACTTGTTCATTATTGTATGTTCGTCTTTTCTTATTTTCTTCACACATGAATGCAAATACCAGGCGATGTCTGGGTTTTTTTTACTTCCTTTATTACTTTTTATGAATGTGCTGCCAGTTTATTTTAATGCAACCGATTTAATTGTGCTGAGCTAACCTCTCCCACCGTCTTTTTAATGCATAAGTTTACCTTGATCGAACTTCATGAACATCGAGACCAAAGAAATACTGGTGAGACCTTAAAATTTCTTTTGTCACAAAGACGTGCATGCCGAGCCGGGTTTTTGTTTGAAGCCTGCAGAAAAACGCATGCATCCCAAAGACCACCACTAAACTAAGATGATACTCGCCTATTTCCTTAAAAGTATTCTGTGGCTAAATAAAACTAGATCATTTTACCTGTAGACTGAGCCTGAAAAACCTGGTTTGTGAGTTTCTGCATCTCACTGCCCGAAGAGCTCACGTAGAGCCGAATATAATCTGCATCCTGCATCTCTTAATCCAACAGATACCATAGTGATTTGTCATATAGCATTTAAGTAGGTGTACTGTAGATGAAAAAATCTCTATTTAGTCAGACTGCCATAATATATGGACATTTATCCACAAAACAAAGCATGCTGGTTATTCCTAAAATGATCCGGTGGCTTTTCAGTGGTTAGTTATGCGATGGGGTATGATTAATACATTGTTCCACGAGTTTGTCATTTCAAATAACTTTTAGGATTAATAAGAGTAATGATGAAGCTGTCATAAGCACTATACAAACATTTTCTTCTTCTTTTTATTTTTCATTTTCTAGCTCAGATAGGACTTTTCACTAGACAAAGCCATATTGTTTAGATTGCAATAATTACTTAAAATGATAAAAAGAGAATATTTCAACATTGAAAGTTAAGTGTCTCATATTTGTTTTCTGTAAAAAAGAGAAGAAATTAGAAAAAGGATATTTGCATCTGTTTGTAAATCCTCACCAGTCTCGTATCTTTAAGGATGTATACTAATGTATACACGAAGTATGTAGAAAAAAGAAGCCATTGTTATAACTGTCTCAGTGTACTACATGTGTACTGTAAGTGTGTGTTTATATGTGTGTGTGTGTGTCTTTCTACGTGTCTGTGACGTGAATTCATGTCTTTGATTCATGTAGTCCTGGTTTATACTACGTAAATGTGTCTTTGAACTACTTCGTGCACAGGCAGGAGCTAGGACGACGCCCTAGTTGTGCCACTAAAAGAAAAAAAAATACTTAACACATTCCTTTCAAATGTTGAGCATGCAAATGTTTGGTAGAGAAGAGAATACACCAAATGCCAAAAAGACAAAAAAATATACAATTTCCTGTTTCTGTAGGAGACTCCAGGCAACAGAATCTGTGCATTTGATCCAGAAAGATGGGCTGTGCGATCGACTCGCTGAGTGTTCGATGTTCTTTGTTTTCTGAGGTTTGGTGACGCTTAAGGCCGCGATCGCACGGGAGCTTTGTTATTCAGCTAAAACTAAAATAAAACTCAAGCTGTGTCAAAGTTTTACAGCTGTAGTCATAGTAGAGGCCAGTTCAAATGAATAAAGATACAGAATAAGTGAAGATAAAATAAAGATAAAATACTCAAAGATGTCAGTTTTCTTGCTTTGTGCAGCGTTGAGAGAAATTAAAAACTCGGCTTTCTTTTTACGGTTTCAAATTTAAAACTGGCTTTGCTGTTTAGTTGATGACCATTTTTTTTTGTTGTTTTTTTTTTTTTTGCAAATTGTGAAGGAATTAAAAATAAAAGCTGTAGACTTTATAGTGTTAACATACAGCTCGGACACAGTTATTGAGTTCTTGTAGATTATCAGAAGATTCGAAGCGATCGACAAAATAAAAAACATCCTTTGCGATCGTGGCCGTAAGACATCGACTCTGAGATTAACTGAAGGAGAAAATGAAAAAGGGAAACGTGCAATTAAAAAAAATAAATAGATAATGTAACTAATTTTTTAAAAAATATAATATAGGTGTCAAAAACATTTTGATTTCAATGTAAAAGAAAAAAAAACATCATGCAAATTTTCACGTCTCTGTGTAAGAGGACGTCCTGCAGAGATTTATTAGATTTATTTAATGCAGTCGCTTTGCTCGTCGTCATAAACTAACCACACATGTTGGAATAATGCATGAGCCACGTAGATTCAAACGGTTGCAGTGCAGAAACTTAAATGGATTTTGTTCGACTTGTCTGAGAATCGCCTTGATTTATTTTATATATGACATTAATACAGGGATTCCCACGATTCCTCCTGCACCCGAGGTCAGACCAGTTTCACCTACAGCGCGTGGATTGAGTTTATTCAAGCCTTGTATCTCCTGGAAGGATAGAGGGGGGAAAGGGGGGACATAAATCCTGGATTAGGCTTAATTCACGAGCCTCCATGGAAACTACAGCCATACATCCTCTGTATGTAAAATAGTCTCTCACCGGGACTCGTCTCGAGGCGTCACGCGATGTGAACTGCCTTTGAAAAGGGCTATTACCATGTCATCTGTGTGTGAGGTTAGTGGTAACTCATCTGTGCTTGTCCCTGCGTGCAGTGTTGTTGTTTTAATTCATTCTGGTTGCATGAGATACTTCAGTGTGGAAAACTGTGTTAGTGGAGCCGCTGTGGCTTTTCGGTTTAGATAAAAAAAAAATCCTTGGGTGGATAGACGTTAGTGTAAAAGCGAAGAGTCGTTTCTTTAAGTAGGAGGTTCTGAACAATTATTTTACATGGTATATATAAACTGTATTTTCCTAACACAGGAGTAGATGCGGGTGAATGAAAGAGATGAAAAGTGCAGATTTTGAGATGAAAAGGCCTCAAAGACATTAAACGACTGCATCACATCCCGGCTGGTGTTTTTCTCTAAAACATCTCAGCTCAAAGGCTTTTCTTTTTTTTCTTTTTTTTTTTTTTTTTTAAAGGAGACTCGAGCTAAAGAGATTGCAAGTGAAAAACTGGATTATCAAAGCATCTTCTGTTGTCGGGAGCCCAGAAACATCCAGAGATCTGAGAAACAGGCTTAGCTTGGAACTGCCATTCAAAACCACAGTTCATCCTCCCCCGCAAAAAAAAGCAAAGATTCTCCATTCGGTTTGGTGGTTTCTCATTATCACAGTATAGCAAGAGAAAAGAATTTGTACCGGCAGTTTGCAGACGACGTGCCGTAAATGTTTACTTCTTAAATAAAACTTTATGAAATGCAATGAGTGATTGAAACGGAGAAAACATTTTAAAACTTTAAACTTTAACATTCAGCCGAACAAGGCTGGACTTTTTATTTTTCAAACGCTGTAAAGATGTCATAGCATTTGTCTTTTTCGTAACATTATCACGTGCACTTACGAAGATTATTGTGACTGCCCTGCTGATTCCTGCCAGTAAAATCCTGAAGTGCGACTTCAACGCGTCGAGCTCTGTGGACGTTTCAGCGAGACGTCACGTTAAGGAGCTCGGCTTATCGTCGAGTTTACTTTCTCTCCGGTGGAAGTCGGGATTTTGGTGAGCTCTCGTTAGCTGTGAGCACAACTGTTACTGTGAAGAGAAACTCTCTGAATACATTCCAGTCTTTTTTGGCATTTGCACTAGAATACGTTGAAATGTTATGCTAACAACCGCTATGGCATCTACTGTCACCACTATCAACTGCCTGTATTTTTATTAGTTTTATTTACATCCACCTGCCCTCTAAATGGTGAAGTCTGAGAGGTAAAAAAAATATGTTCTCCATCATAATAATAAGGGTTTAATACCTGGCAGCAATCCCTTTAGTTTGGCCTTTTGTGCCGAGCACCACGATTTGGTAATGTTCGCATTTTCTGACCTTGTTCTGGTCTGGTGAGCAGGACTCTTAATTTGAAGGAGCCGACCGGACTAACAGTGAAAACAGGTGACAACAAAATGGGGAAACAGTTTGAAAAAATAAAGATTAAAAATAAAAAAAGTTGATGGAAAAAGGGAATGTATTTCCAACAATTGAATAAAGAGGGTCTTTCATTTTAATTCAGGGTGAAAATAATTTCAGGGTGCAAAGGTTAAGAATGTAAAATATGAGTTCTTATGCTTTTTTTCCTTAATTGCATGTCATATACTCTGTGTGAAGCCCAATCACTGTAAAACTGTCTCATCGATGGAACTGAATCATTCTTTTTGGAAATTAAATGCATAACACGAATAAAAACGGTTTATAAAAAGCTACCTGTGTTTTTTATTTGCTCTTTATTTGCTTAATAACTAACATCAGTGGAATTTTTTGCTCAAACCACAATGTTTTTTATTAGTTGCTCATTAACTGAGAAGTCTGACAGGGAGGTGTGTAGGTGGTTTGTGGTGAGAGGGGGAGGTGCGTCAGACTCCTCCCCTCACCTGGATTAAATGCACCTGCGTGAGAAGGACAACACAAACATGCAGGGAACAGTTTGGATCTGTTTTATTGTAGATTTGACTTCCCCAGGAGCTGAATCGGTGCCGCACATCGACAGAAAACCTCCATCAAACAGAGTAAATGAGCAGCTTCATCACAACTTCACTGTTTGGAGGTAAAATGCTCTTAAAACTCTTTTCTCTGCCACTAAAACTCACATATTGGTGCACAAAATACAGATGTAAAATGCAAATATTCAAATTGTGGGATGTATTGAAACCTTCGGTCAGCAGTTTTTGAAAAGTTTGCAATTAGTAAATTAATATAAAATGTGTTGCATGAAGAAAATAAGTTTAATACGGAGGAATACTTGTTTTTAAAAGAAGTAAACACTGTGGAAAAACAAGTTGTTGCCTCCCCTTGTTAAGTATTTCCCTCAGTGTCTGACCTTTTTAATTAAAGAAATCTCTTCTATAATTAGTTTGCTGCACGTTCCAGCGTATTAATAAAGCTCCCGGTGAAAGTATTAATCAGCAAAGACACAGCCAATAAACATTTACTAATCCCACAGAAAAAATTAAAACCCCTGTGATGTTCAGAGTGTGTGTGCATGTGTTAATGTGTGATAAAGGGAAATCACACACACATACAAGCTTAAAGGAATATTTCACTAAAATCCCTGTAAAACATCTGCTGTAAAGCTCAAAAGATGTAAAACTGTAAACTTCAGCTGGCAAATCTAAAAATGAGTGAATGAGCTTAAGTTTGTGGGAAGAAAAGCAGCAGCACTCGTTTGTTCATTTTAATGAGCCGTCGCCCAACAACAATAATCAGCACAATATTTAATATATTTATAATATATTTTTTTTTAAATACTAAATCAGACAGAGACACACACACACACACAACTTCAGCTGCAACGTCCCACGTCATAATGACTTTTTCATTTCTGGAATTTTAAATGTAACTAAAAATGGGTCTAAAATGTATTTTTACAAAACAGCACTGAAATGGTCCTTTTAAAGGTGATGTATGTGTGTGTGTGTGTGTGTGTGTGTTTGTGTATGTATGTGTGTGTATATATGTATGTATGTATGTATGTATGTGTGTGTGTGTATACAAGTGTATGTATGTCTGTATGTATATATGTGTATGTGAATGTATATGTGAATGTGTGTGTGTGTGTAAGTGTATGTGTGTATGCATGTCTGTGTGTATGTATATAAATATGTATGTGTGTGTAAGTATGTATGTATGTGTGTATGTATGTATGTGAATGTATGTAAGCGTGTGTGTGTGTGTAAGTAAGTGTGTGTGTGTGTTTATATGTGTGTGTATTTATGTATCTGTGTGTGTATATATATGTATGTAAGTATGTGTGTATATATGTGTGTATGTATGTATGTATTTGTGTGTGTGTATGCAAGTGTGTGAGTGTTTGAATTTCTGTATGTGTGTTTATGTAAGTGTATGTATTTCTGTATGTGTGTATGTATATGTGTGTGTAAGTATGTGTGTATTTATGTAATTATGTATGTGTGTGTGTGTAAGTGTGTGTGTATATAGGTGTGTATGTATGTATGTATGTATGTGTGTGTATGTATGTGTATATGTATGTTTGTGTGTATGTAAGTGTATGTATCTGTGGGTGTGTATATAAGTGTATGTGTGTGTGAGTATGTATGTGTATGTGTGTGTGTAAGAGTATGTATTTTTATACGTGTGTAAGTGTGTATGTATGTATGTATGTATGTAAGTGTGTGTATGTATGTGTAAGTGCGTGTGTATATATATACGTGTATGTATGAATGTATGTGTGTGTGTTTGTAAGAGTGTATGTATGTATGTGTGAAAGTGCGTCTCTATATGTGTGTATGTATGAACGTAAGTGTGTATGTGTGTGTGTGTAAGTGTATGTATTTGTGTATGTGTGTGTATGTATGTGTGTAAGTTCGTGTGTATATATGTGTGTATGCATGAATGTATGTGTGTGTATGTATGTGTGTATGTATGTGTGTATGTATGTAAGTGTGTGTATGTATGTATGTACATGTATGAATATCTGTATGTATGTGTGTAAGTGTTTGTATGTATGTGTGTGTATGTAAGTGTGTGTATATATGTGTGTGTGTATGTGTGTATGTATGTATGTGTGTATATGTGTGTATGTATGTATGTATGTGTATATATGTGTGCATGTTTGTGTGTGTGTGTGTGTATGTAAGTGTGTGTATATGTGTGTGTAAGTGTTTGTATGTATGTGTGTGTATGTAAGTGTGTGTATATATGTATGTGTGTATGTATGTATGTGTGTATATGTGTGTATGTATGTGTGTGTATATATGTGTGCATGTATGTGTGTAAGTTACAAACATACACACATAAATTCATACATACACACATATATACACACGCACTTACACACACACGTACACAGACACACATACATACATTCATATAAAACATATATACATACATACACACATATATACACACACACATTCATACACACATATATACACACACATACATACATACACACACAAATGTACACACGTGTATATATGTATATATATACATATACAAACACACACATACATACATACACACATATACACACACATGCATACACACACACACACACACACAATTACACACACATATACATACACACATAAAAACACACACTTACACACATACACATACTTACATATACATACACTTATAAATACACACACAAATACATACACAGACACACATACATAAATACATACACAGACACACATACATAAATACACACACACACAAAATACATACATACATACATAAATACATACATACATACATAAACACATACAAACATACACACCAACACAAATACATAGAATAGAATAGAATAGAATAGAATAGAATAGAATAGAATAGAATAGAATTCAACTTTATTGTCATTGCACCTGCAGTACAGAGCAACGAAATGCAGTACACATACACACATATACACATACTTACACACACGCATACAGACATACATACACTTACGCACACACACATACATGCACACTTACACACATACATACAGACATATATACACTTACGTACACACACATACATGCACACTTACAGACATACACATAAATACATGCATACTCACACACACATACATACTTACATATACAAAAACATACACACACATATGTACACACATACATACACTTAAATACACACACATACAAAAATACATACATACTCACACACACACATACATACACACACACTTACACACATACACACACATACATACATATAAACATATATAGACACAAATACATACACTTATATAGAAACACACACATACATATATAAATACATACAAACTTACAAACATACACATATAAATTCATATGTACACACATATATACACACACACTTACACACATACGTACAAAGACACACATACATACATTTATATAAAACATGTATACATACATACACACATATATACACACATACATACACACATACACACACAGACATACACACACTTACATACGTACTTACATACACACATACATACATACACGCACACGCACATACATACATACACACATATATATACATACACACACTTACACACACACTTAATATACACACAAATATACACACGCACTTACACACATATATACTTACATACACAAACACACACATACATACATAAACACATATATAAACACATACATACATACACACATATACACGCACATACAAACATACAAACACTTACACACATACATACACATATACATACATACATACATACATACATACACACACTTACATACATAGATACATACACAAATATATACACATACATACTTACACACACACACACACACACACAAACATACATACATACATGTATGTATGTTTGTGTGTATGTATGTTTATGTGTGTATGTATGTGTGTGTATATGTGTGTATGCATGTATGTTTGTGTAAGTGCGTGTGTATATTTGTGTGTATGTTTGTGTGTGTGTGAGTATGTCTGTATTTTTGTATGTGTGTGTATTTAAGTGTATGTATGTGTGCATGTATGTATGTGTATGTGTAGGTATGTATGTGTGTGTGTGTGTGAGTATGCATTTATGTATGTGTGTGTGAGTATGCATGTATTTATGTGTATGTGTGTAAGTGTGCATGTATGTGTGTGTACGTAAGTGTATATATGTCTGTATGTGTTTATGTATGTATGTGTATATTTATGTATGTATGTGTGTGTGTAAGTATTTGCGTGTGTATTCATAATTGTATGTAAATGTGTGTATGTGTATGTATGTATTTGTGTGTAAGTATGTGTGTGTGTGTATGTATTTAGGTGTTTGTATGTGTGTTTGTATGTATCTATGTATATATTCATGTGTGTACGTATGTTTATGTGTGTGTATGTGAGGATATGTACGTATGTATGAATGTGTATATGTGTATTTATATATGTGTGTGTATGTATGTATGTGTGGTCACCAACTGTACAAATACCCAGAATCCATCACTGATGTGAAAAATGTCTTACTTTATATTAAAAATGGCTGCAGCGCCTCCATTATGCGAACAATCTGCCAAACATTGTTACACTGATTATGACGTAAAACAAAGTGTCACATATGAGAGTTCATCCACTGTAATACACATTCTTCTTTTTACAAATATGACAAATTATTCAGAATTAATACACAGGCACTGTCTGAAATGTGAAATAAAATAAAAATGCTCGTTTGAGCGTTGATTGGTCTTTTTCTGCTCCCCAGCTGCTGCAGTCTCTCTTCAGTAAAACGATGAATGACCAGCGGTGATTTGCTCTTTTACAGTCTTGTTAATCCTGAATGAAAGACTCGGAGACAGATTAGTGTGTGTGGGCTGTTTGTAATTTCCAGAGACGATAGACTTTTCTGGTTAAGGGGCTCTGAATGACAGATGGCGGCAAAGTGCTTCAGTGTGTTTGTGTCTCCGGAGGAAAACTCGGCACAATGTGGAGGAAGACGGAAAGAGATTAGCCGTTTATTTCAGCTAATGCTCACATTTAACGGGGCCGCTGTAAATGCCAAGAACAGAGGTTGCATAATGGCGTTTTCAGTGTGTGTTTTCAGTCTCCGTACACACTGTGTGTCTTGGTGAAGGTGTAATTATATTTCCACCATTTCTGCTCAAAGCAACAAGACAAAGACTTTTTTTTTATCTGTTGTTTTTTTCTCAGTAAAATGTGAAAATGAGGTCAGCTCGGACAATACGAGGCATGAAATTGTCAAATTAATTGTAAAAACACTCGTAGAGATAACAGTGGAAAGGTTTTTTTTTCATTATTGGCCTTCCAGCCTGCAGAATAACATCCAGCTTTTCATGAAATCTGCAGGATAATGAACTCGAGCCTGTTTGAGCATCCAAACATGAAACTAAAGAACTTTGAAGTGTTTTTTTTTTTTCTTTCAGCGTCTCATTTTTACCTTTTCTGTGCGATGGAAGAGTCCTCGGTTGTGCAACAGTCTTTTTTTTGGCATCTATAAAATGCAGCACGTTGTATTGTGGGATTGGTACTAAATATGGTGCCCTACATAGAAAATGTGGACACAATCCACAGGAAGGAAATCCGTTTATTCAAAGGAATCTGTTGATTATTCTTACGTATGCAGGCTGCAGAAAAAGCTTTTAGAAACGTCTGCTTGCCCTTAATGTGCACTCAAATGTTCATTTCATGACTGATTACAGATGAATTCAGTCACTTCTTTTTAGATGATCCTTTAAAATGTGGAAAAACAGTGTTATCTTTATTGCATTTTCTGTCATCACAAATATATTTACAGTTATGTAAAACAGAGAAAAATCCCCACATTTGAGAAAAAAGTTTGGATTTTGTGCTCTGTAGATTTAAATCAATTAATAGTTAATTATCAAATTTTTTTAATCAAATTTACTGAAAGTTTATCTTGGTGTTTCATGTTGTATTAATACTCTGATCATGCATTAACTAGAAGAAATAAGAACTTCTCATCTTAAAATCTGAAAAGGATCTTTCTTGTGAAAG
>JBAJHX010000053.1:1870075-1886995 GCA_037176925.1 Amniataba percoides
GTAATGGAAAAGTTTCTTCCTCCGAGGAGCACGAACGTGTTCAGGTAATTTCATAACAGTGATAATAATGATGCTAAATGAACATCAGAGAGTCTGAAATCGGTGGGATTCATTTTCTGGGGACCATGAATATTAATATTGATATTATCTTCATTAACTTTAGACACCTTGATTGGGATTAAACCTCAGATTAGATTAAACCATGGTGTCCAAAATGGAAATAGATCATCCTCTGAGGTGAAAGTTTCATAAAGGGCGACCGTGGCAGTAATCCTGACCTCACTGTGCTGTTGGATTTGTGATATTTAAAGTAATTTTCCTCTGTTTGTTTGATATCTTGATGATAGTTGGCAGCTGCATCATCGTCTGTAAACAAGCAAAAAGAAAAGCAGCGTCTTTTTAATATTTAATCCTGAGAAGAAAGAGTGTGGAAGTGGAAACGAGGCAGGTTTTGCTGCAGCATCCTGGCCGACGTTTGACCTGCAGCAGAGTTTGCCGGGTGGAGGCTGACGAAGGGTTTGAGTCGGACTCTGAGTGTGTTTCTGTGTTTGACGCCTGTTTTTTTTTTTTTTTTCTTCAGGGGTGGGACCATCAGCTGCTCTGGGACGCCGCCAGGACGAGGAAATCACAGACATTTGGGCTGAAAATGAAGGAGGGAAGGGAGGAAAGGAACTAAAGATGATGGAGACGGTGGAGGGACGGAAAGGCGGCGGATGTAAGTGGACACAGAAATTACAGCTGCAGGGTGAAACGAGCAGAGAGAAAATGCCTGAACCTGGATGAGATATCAGCCGCAAAACAGGCCAATTCTTCACTTTTCTTTAAAAAAACGTCCACTACACGACTGCAGATGCATAAAAAAACCCAAAAAAATACTGAATCTTCACAGCTGTTGAGACTAAAGTGAAAAAAAGCTGAAATAATAGCACTAAATAAGACATTTAGGCATAAATAAACATGGAGATTTCTTACATGTTTAACCTGTAACAGCGGTTTTATGAAGCAAAGTCACACATAATGTTCTCCATGTAGTCATACAAATGGTATTTTATCCTAAAGAGAAGATTTTTATCAAGGATGAAGAGATATTTATGTTTGTAAGAAACCAAAGTGTTTCAGGAAGATAAGATTAAATTGAGGAAAAAATAAACACATTTTCTTTTTCTTTTTATCGTGAATCAGGATTTTTCTCTCTGTGAAAGTGTTGTTCCTCGTCCGTTTAGAAAATGAAAAGCTTTAACATCGACGTGTGAGAGGTCAGACAGTCGACCCCGCAGGTCAGCAGGATTTTTCCTTACCCGACCTCGGACTGAGTCTCATTTCCATTTAAAGTGCTCCCTCTGCACCTCTGTTGTCAGTATCATTACCAGTCGAAACAACACACGAGTGACTCCTGTGTAGATTTTAGTGACCTTTTGTAAGGTGCACTTTAAAAAAAGCTCACAGACTCTGATTTTTGCTGTTTTAATGCTGCAGTTTCTGCTGTTGAGATATTTTATGAAGAAGTTATTAAATAAAAATTCACCATCACATGCAGTCAATATTCTGGAAAAAAGGTGAAATCTAGATTGAAAAAATACGCTTATTTTTAGTCAAGTCACATAATTTATAACCAAAGTAATTAAAAAATCACAAAGCATCTTCCTACAAGATCTGCAATTATTAATACAAGAAGATTTTAAAAGGACAAACACCTTGAACATGAAAATAAACTTCATATATTCTCATGATTTTTAAGGGTTCAGCATGTTTGAGTCACTGATGATGATCATTAAAGCCAAAAATATGATAAAACTCTGAAACAAAATGAACAAATGATAGTCCTGTTTTTAAATTAAAGTGCCTTATTACTAATAATATGTATAATTTTGCATGTTTCTGCAGATTTTCTCGGTCTTGACCTCCTGTGAACAACCAGCCAGCAGCTGATTGACTTTGTGTTGTGAAACGCTGCCACCTGGTGGACGATGTGCAACATCACAGGCAGATTCAGGTGAACTCACACAAACACAAACACACACACACACACACACACACACACACAGAGCAGCTGTGACAGTGACCTCGAGCTTATCAGCAGTCTGCAGGCGGCGGCTGCGTTTTTACCGACGCTCAGTTACAACATGAACATCAGCTTCTTCCTGTCACACGTGTGAAGTGTTTATCTGGCGTCTGCTCATTATCTGCATGACGAGAGTCACATGAGCGGCGTGTTGTTATTCTGAGAAGAGCAGGTTCAGGGACGCAGCAGCAGGACGATGAGTGTGTTTAAACGTTTTCTTTTATTCATTTACAATAAGACACTTGTGGCTCTCCAGCATCTGGAATGACAGTTAACATATTTACAAGTATTTACATGGTGAGAAAGCTAAAAATATAACTATCAGGCAGGAAAAAGCAGGTTCTCACTCTGAAATGAGAAACTGCTTTACGTCTGTAATGACGAACAAAACATCTGTCTGCTGCAGGAAAGATAACATGAAGTCACATGTTCACCCAAACTGTGCGTTTATGCATGTATGTAGAGATTTTACACGCATGTTTCTCATTTTAGAGTGAAACTTCTGTAAATACTGTAACTGTTGACATGTTAGTGATTTTTAATAAAAATGTAAACTGTGCTAATGTTTTCTATAAATTCAAGATTTTTTAAAAGGCGTTATTGGAAAGTTAATATGAAGTTACAATTAACTTAATTCACTTTTCTTAATATAAGAAACACACAAATATTAATATTTACAGGCTGACAGTAACACGGGATGCACAAACGGTCCGTGTGCATCAGAAGGAAACAGTCGATTTTCAACACCTCAAACAAATATCCTAAAGCTGAAATTAAAATGTGCCACAGCTCTAATTACATGTGAAAGTTTATACTGCTGATGTGCAAATAAGAGACTGATAACTGAAAGTAAATAAAAGCTAAAGCTAAAAGTGCTAACTGTGTTTGATCTGCAAAGACTGAAGCCAGAAAACGGTTAAATAAAATAAATGTGAGTTGTGTTGAAGATTTTACATTCAGCTCGATTTTAAGCATAAATTCGTGTTTCTTCATCTTTAGGTGAAAGTGCGAATCTCCCTTTTTTTTCTTAGAAAAGTCTCCAAAAACCAGGCGACGATCGAAAGTGTTGATTTTTTTGATTTACAGCTCTCGAGACGTCGGGTTAAAACTAAAAGCTAAATTTGGTTTTATTTAGATAAATAAAGTTATCATTTAATCATCTATTTAAAAAGCTGTGAATGTTAAAATATAGCAACAAATGTGAGGTCACAATGTTAATTTATGACCTAAAGAAGTAAAAAATTCACATTTTGCTAAATTATATCCTCATTTGAACCTTCAGCTCTCGAGAGCTTCAATCTAAAAATCACACAGTGTTCGATCCTTCAGCGTTTTTGTCTTCGTCTCACAGAGAAATAACAGTCTCTTCCATTAAAAATCTGCAGGTGTGCCAGCTAAAGTCACCAGATGGAAAAAAAAACAACCTCTTCTCCATAAAACTTCCTGAAGAGGAACACACAGAGGTAATTTAGCATTAAAACCTCTCAACTCGTCTGTTTAAATAACCAGAACGATGACGCCACCATCACTCGTGTGCTCGCCATTATTAATATTTCAACATTTACTACAGCAGGATGCATTTACGAACTACGATTTGATCCACAATTTGACCAATCAGGACTTCTTTTCATGTCCTGTCACATCTAACTGACCACTTTTAATTAGCATCCTTTTTAATATTCACAAAACACCTGAAAATATAAGCATCAATATTATCATATTACTGTATTGTAATATTCTTCTTCTTCTGTGAGAAGTTCATCTCACATCTGAGGCCACATTATTGACATTTATCTTGTGGTTCAGCTACGTAAAGTGTTTGGTTTTAAACCTGCTGTAGTTTAAAACGTCAGACAAACGCTGCAGAAGAAGTTCTGCACAGAAACACACGCGTGACTTTGGTGTCCTGATTCTCGTTATTTAACCACCGAAAACTTAAACTGCTGGCTGGATCTCTGGTGAGAAATCCTTTAAATATCTCTGGTGTTTTAGTGCTTATTTGAGTGTGAATCCTTTTCCACCTCCTCCTCTTCTTCCTCCTCTTCTTCCTCCACGTCTCCTTCGTCTTAGAGGCTCCTGAAGAACTTGAGGGAGAGTTCGTAGGTCAGGAACATGGTGGCGCTCATCGGGAAGCCTCGGATGGCGTTGACCGACGCCCCGCGGAAGAAAACCTGCACACAGAAAGGTCGAGTTACACTTTATTTTTCCTTTTTGGTCGAGACAGCCGAGATAAAAAAGAAAATGTGAGTAATGCTTCATTTCAGCGGTCTCCATCCAGAAATAACCCCGTTACTGACCAGAAATTACTTCAACATTATCTAATAAATATATTCTGCAATTTCCCACCAACGAGGCAATAAATATCTGCTCTTTTCTTTTATAAATTAGCAGTAAAGTAATACAACTTTATCACTTTACTGTTTCCTAGAAAGTACATGACTGAATGAGTGAATAAAACTTTATTTATAAGGCTCCTTTCAACCACAAAACACAGCTCAGAGTAAATTTCCAAGAGATTTGAAAGAAGTTTCCTTTTAATTTCAGCTGCGTTTTGTGGATTAAAAAGGCGCCATATAAATAAAGTTTCACTTTTATTACGTTCATGGTGACGTACAAAAGAAATGAGCAGCTTTATCGCCTCCTTGTTTGGAAAGTGCAGAGTATAATTATCAGATGACGTTGGGCTCAATTAAAATAAATCACAAAGACTTTACTTAATAAATTTTCACCTACTTGCTATAAAATTTGCAGACCACTAAAACGAAGCTTTATTTAAATCTTGGATCAACAGTGTTTCATGAGGTTTTGCTGGGTGTCGTGAGCGAGTCCAGACCAGCAAACGAGGTCACGTTACAGCGTCCGAACAAACAGAATAAAAGCGATTCATGACGCCTTGAGAGGAGAAAAAGAGTCGTTTACAGGAAACACGGAAACTTTTGACTTTAAACTAAACGTGCAGCTGTTAAATGTTTTTCTGAATCCTCCAACATTCAGTTTCCGTAAAGCTTTGTGGGGAGGGGTCGCTGTCCTGTCGTAACCCGGCTCATTGATTTGGACCAGTCCACTTCCTCACAGCAAACACACCAATGACCTTCTGATATTGATCAGCTGACGGCTGTTTGCTAAGAGGAAAAAAAAAACGACGAAGCTGAATGTTGGAGGATTCAGAAAAACATTTAACAGCTGCACGTTTAGTTTAAAGTCAAAAGTTTCCGTGTTTCCTGTAAGCGACTCTTTTTCTCCTCTCAGGGCGTCATGAATCGGTTTTATTCTGCATGTTTGTTCGGACGCTGTAACGTGACCTCGTTTGCTGGTCTGGACTCGCTCTCGTGGCCCCGCTGCTCTTCAGGGGGTCCAGTTTCTGAGCTCGACTCTCGTTTCACGTCTAAACGATTAAACCAGCTGTTGTTTCATCGACAGTAAACTGAGTGTTTAACGCAGTCAGATCACAGAAAAATGAAATAAACTTCCCCTGCTGAGTCTGAGCATTGACGGACAGTTTAACCAGAGAAATAAAAATCAGGCGCTGCAGAATATTTCCACATAAACGAGCAAATAAAAGCTCTGCAGCTGTTTTTACTTCTTTAAATGCGTTTTCCAGCGGTCGGCGTGTCGACTCACCTGTGCTCCCTCCGTCTTGTAGCTGTGGACGATGCAGTGCAGGATCCCTCTGAACTTCCTCTGCAGCTGAGTGTCCGCCTGCATTCGACTCTTCACCACGTCGGCCGGCGTGGCCGTGACCCAGGAAATGGACCCTGAAGAAGAAGAAGAAGAAGAAGAAGAAGAAACGACCTTTAGCTGCTGCTGTCGACACGCAGAGGGACAAATAATGAAGTTACAGGAAGTAATGCTGCATCCTGACAGTCTGTATTAAACAAATGAAACACTCACCAAATAAATGAAGCTACAAAAATAAACTGTGTACTGATAATATGTCAGAAAAGATTAAAGTTTGGACGTTTGGCTCCACATCCTGAGTGTGTTTTATGAAATATCATCATCGCTCTCATATTGTGGATCGAATCTGATGACGCAGCCGAACCTCAGAGACCAAAACTAACAGACTAAAGCTCACGATGCGTTCAGGTGCTTCTCATAAAACTCTTATGTGTCGTATTTTCATTCAGACAGCTGACAGAGTGGAAACGCAGCAGCAGTAAAGTTATAAAGCTGCACCTCAGCTGATACTTCTGTTTAAAATATATCTTACATTACTTTAATTTTCAGTTTAAATGGATTATTTGAAGACTAGATAGTAAAATAATCCTGACTGACTGAAGAGGTACAATACTTTAAAAAAACATGAGTTTGTGGCTTTGTAAGAAAAATCTGCAAGCAAATGTAAAAATGTGTAAAAATGTGGAGCTGCTGTGTTTAATTTGAGACATTTTCTGAGTTATGTGGGTCACTTCAGCACCAACAGACATCCTGAAACATCCTGACTTCTCTGATTTACAGCACGCGGCTGCTTTGAACTGAAATCGTACGGTAAGCCGCCAGCCTGCATCTGGAAACCCTTAAACAACCCCAAAAATCAAAAATGACCATTAATGAGGCGCCGCGGTGTTTATCCGCCTCACACAGCTCGTTTCACTCCAGCTGGCTCCTTCAAGTCTTTCTGCTCTGCAAACATGTTTTACTTATAAAAAGTGAAAAAAAAAACAAAAGCATGTGATTTTTTTTTTTATGTTGGACGACAAAAAGTGCTTCATGTGTTTCTGCAGCATCTAAAAGTGGTAATCAGGTCACAAAAGGTTTCACGGGACATTAAAAACAGCCGACTTCATGTAGTAAAACAAGAAACCACAAACCAGATGGAGAGTTTTTAACCGCGATGAATTATTTTATGTGGAAAGTAAACTAACTACATTTTCTGTTTTCTGCATGAATTCATTTCTGCGTTGCCTCAGCATGCTGCAATTACTAATCTATTGATCAACTATTAGACTTTAATGACAGTCAAATTATCTTTTTTTAATCAAAGTGTCAAACATCTGTTTCTTTTTTTCTTTGTCAGACATGATATTCAAGTTTAATCTCTTTGGATTTTCACAAGTTAGAAAAAGATTTTAAGTATTTAAGTTAAATAAATTAAGACGTCATCTTGAGTCGAGGTGAATTATAACAGACACTTAAAGTTTTGGGACATTTTGTAGACAAAACGATGAATCGAGTAAAGAAAGAGCAGACTGATCGATCACAAAGGTAAAACAACGCAGTGAAGATAAAAATCATTTTACCTGCGAGTCCTCCGGCCAGCCAGATGGAGCACGGGTGGGGACTCGACGCGGCGTCGGGCCTCAGCAGGTTGCAGAAGATGGTGTAGGGGATGAAGTAGAGGACGTATCCGGGGACGTCCCTGAGGATCATGGCCCCGGCCCCCCTGTAGAGGCCCTGCAGGCCCTCGGTCTGCAGGATGCTGCTGATGCAGTGGATCGGCCCGCGGTAGAGTCTCTGGCTGACGTCGACGGAGCGCAGAGGGATGTCGGTGCCGCTCGACACGTTTCCCGCGAGGTGCAAATTCTCTGCAGAAAAAAAAGGGATTAAATGAGACTGAGGGGTCAAACAGTGATAATATGAGCTGTTTACTTTCTCCTCTCTAATAGACTTCTGCGTGTATGACTGTTAAAAACTGGCTGCTCTTTATTTTGATTCTGAGTTTTGCTGAATTAGTGTTAAATTAGTCGAACACTTTCTGTCATCAAACTCTTAAAAACAGATAAGAGTCTTTCTGAAAAAGCTCTTCAGGTCTGCTGATTTAACAGAAAATCATTTGAACACTGGTGTTTCTGTTTCCTGAAATTCAAAATCAATGTTCACCTCTTCCTGTACTCACTGACCTTATCACACAGTGACTACTGTGAAGTTTTATTATATCAATAAAAGAAGATTATATTGCTCTGCACACCGTCATTCATTTAGTTTCAGGTTTATTAAATCAGACCAAGAATCACAGAGGAGTCTGCAGAAAAGAAAAACTGCTGCCTGAAACTTTCTGGCACTTTGCTCCATCATAAAAGTGTCCGGATGTATTTAAAAAAACATGATGACACTGAACAAATAAAAGACTATAAAATGTTTCTCGTGCTGGTTAAACTTCTCTGACCTCAGTTTTATTGGTTTACAGGAAAGAAGCAGCACAAACATCAAAGTCTCCACATCCGTTATCAAACCTTTCCTGCAGCTCCATCGACTTCCCCGTTTGTACTGGAGCCTTTTCTAGTTTCTCATCATCACTTTTGTTTTTAAGGACGGTATCAAAATCCAGATCTCATCACTTCATTCATTGAAAAGATAAAATACTGAAGTGTGGTGTTTTCATACTTTGACTATTTCTCAGTGCTGAAAAATTGAAAGTTTCTTTGGGGGGAGTCCAGAAAAAGCAGCTATAATGACGTAATGATTAGATATCAAGCAACCAGAAGTCAAAGTAAACAGTGTGATAAGGTCCAAACCTCTAACGGGAGGCCGAGTCACTGATGTTTGTGGAGTTTCTAGTCTGAACCGGATCAAAGTGTCATAATCACATCTGGCTCTCTGATGAAGCGTTTGACAAAAACTGATGACCGGACGTGACACAGCGACTCTCTGATGCCTTTTTAAACTAATTTAGTTTCATTTTCATTCATTTTTTTAATGTATTTTGTTGTTAAGCTTTAAAAAGAAGAATGAGAAAAGTAAGGAAAATGTGTTAGTTGTGATGCGATTATTATTTTTTTTAATAAATCTAATGAATAATTGAATTTAATTTGTGACAGACTGGGGCAGTTTGGGTCTGCAGAGGCGTTGTTGTTTGACTGTTTCTGTGCTCAGTCTGTGCAAAATGAACAGTAAGTTCAAAAACAAAAACACCAGTCTTATTTTTTCCTCTTCGAGGGGAGAAAAACAGCCGGATTTACCTGCCAGCACCGTCTGCGTCTGCATTTGCAGTCTGATCTTGACCAGGTCCACCGGCGCTCCCAGGCCCACCGACAGGAGCCCGGTCAGCATGCTGGCCACGGTCAGGTCCAGCATGCCGCAGGGATGCCGCCCGTCGCCATAGCGATACTTGCTTATAAGTCTCTGAGTGTTGCTGAAGAAGCCAAACACCACCGAGTTGTAGACGGTGATGCTGGCCAGCGGGAAAGACATGCCTTTAAAGAAGCCCGCAACCTGAGAAACAGAGAGATTTTATTTAAGTGATTAAATAAAGAAAACAGACGTCTGCTTGTGAAAAACCTTCAGTGCAGATTTGAAACTGGACTCTCTTTGGATTGTCAGCGGTGCGAGAAAATGCACAGAATGAAAAATGAGGAAGTCCTGCCAAATATTTTCGGTCTTTTTCTTCTCTTAGCGGAGAGATGTGGGGGGATGCATGTCGAAACTCAAACACAGCTGTTCTCTGCCAGAACAGATCCCGAGTGTGCTGAGAAAAGCTGGTTTGTGGTTCGACGGGGAGTTTAAGTCTGAAACTGATTCATGTTGGGAGGATTCGAAACAAAGAAAACAACATTTTCTGTGAAAATTACACAAACTCTTCTTCTGTTCTCACCAAACACAAACAGGCCTGTCACGCATCAGCATTTTCTGTTTGTGTAAAACTTCAATTAAAACTTATATCAAACTGTAAATGCACACTTTCACATCGATGGCCTGATCATCATTTTAAAGCTTCCACTGACTCAACGTGAGACAAACGAACCTTCAAACCGTCCTGCTGAGAAACTGGGTCAAATCAAAACCTGGAAAGACTCGAGCCAAACGAAATAAACCACCAAAAATCACGATGTTAGAGGTAAATAACACAAAAACATTGTGTTTAAACTCAGAGAAACAACTTTTTTGTAAAGAAAACGGTTGTGACAGCGACTGTGAGTTTAATGTTTGCTTGACAAATGACTGATCCGATTTTTGACTTTTTCTTTGTTATAAATCTGCCCGAAAAAAGTCCAAAACATGGAGTCGTTTCCTGTCTCTTCGCTTCCAAACTACACCCAAAAAGTCATATAATAATAAAGTAAAAGACGAAAATACAGCAGAAAAACACCTGGATTTGTTATTTGAATGTTTCCTTTTCTCTCTTTTTATCTTCAGTTCAAAAAAAGCATTCAGATAGAAAGTGCAGCATCTTATAATCACTCATAAAGTTCAGTGGAAGTGAAGTTTGAATATTTACCGTCTCCTTCCTGTAGATGGTGAGGACGCAGTGTAAAGTGTTCTTGTAGCCTTTCCCCGCCTGGAGTCGCGTCTGAAAAACAGAAGTTTAAAAAAGTTTAATAGAATAAAAGTCTGGTTCACTTTTTCACATTTTTCTGTTTTTCTTTGCATCCTGCACAAACAGAGTTGTTGTGGTGGTAAGAAGATCTGTTTTGGCAAATTAACAAACAAACACACAAAAAAAACACCAGGCATCTTGATCAGCTGCAGATTTTGCAGCTTTCACACGACTGTGAATCAGTTTGGAGCTGCAGAGTTGAAATCGTTCCTTCGGGTCTTAAATACCTTCACCGTGTCCAGCGGATGGCCCACGACCACACTGGAAGCTCCTGCAGCCAGAAGAGAAGGGAAAACAGACAGAGGGGAAAAAATGAACGCACAAAATACCAGAGGAAGAAAAAGAAGAGAGATCGACACTGCAATGAAACTGTTGGTGGAGAGGAAAGAAGAACTTTTAACACTTTATTCCTTCAGCAACATTCACCCCGAAACTCAGGAAATAAATTTTAATTTCTCTTAAACTGACAGAAAGAGAAAGACTGAAACTTTTCAGTGCACGATCACACAAACGTTAAAGGTTTTTCCTCACACAGATTAATGCATGAATCATGTTTCGAGCTGCCTGTAGGAGGCGATGCAGCGATGGGGGGGCAGATCAAACCGGCCATCGTGGGGCCCTGCAGTAAAAACAAGCCTTTGTCCCCTTATTAACCCCCCGTTCCCCCATCTGCCCTCTGTGCATTGTGTGTTCCTGCGACGAGAACACGCAGCAGAGTGAACACGGAAACACACGGCTGAACACGTGTTCACTTTCATGTTTGTATGTTGAAGATTTAAGAAAAAAAATCTCACACCGGGTTTGACCTCAAAGTGTTGAGAGGCTTTAAATCTTTCTGTTGAGGTTCTGCTTTTATATTTGCACATGTAAAAAACTTCTGACACTTTAAATCTGTTGATGAACCTGAAACAAAAAAGCTCCTCCTGCAAAAGTCACTTTCAAACAAAGGTTGGTCCATTTTTATGTAAAAAAAATGACACAGAGCAGCAGAACTGCGGAAAACTGTACATGAAGATGTTTTTAATGTTTTAATATCTTGCAGATATGAGCAAACCTTCCTCTGAAACTCCCACAGAGACGAGCGATGATTCAGATCTCGTGATCGCTGAATCATTTTGTCACCTTGTCTTGTCATTTTTCATTAAACCTCAGAATAAAAAGAGCAACGGATGCGTTTGTGTGCATTTAATGTGAAACGATGTAAAACTCACAGGTCACCGTTTAAGAAGATATAAAAATGAGATTGAAGCCTAAATATCGTGGGGAAGGTCCAAAGGTTGAAGAAAAGATGTTTTAGATCAATGCATGTATGACACTAAATGAATCTGTTTACTGTGAACAAACTCACTTTTAATGCATTTGTTTGTTTTGGATGAGATTTGAGATTGATGGATTTTGTGTGTTTCAATTGATTCTACTTTTTATGCTTTGACTCCTTTTATAGGGTTGATAAAAGTAAGAAATAAAGAAAAAATCTTGTATTTTTTTTTAACATAAATCATATTTGTCTGTTTCTGTTTGACTTTCAAGTTTTGGCTGTGGCATGCTTCTTTCTGCTCATCATGTGTCTTGTTTGTGAATTAATGAAAAACAGGAGCAGAAACTGAATTAAAGTGAGAAAAGCTGCAGCTTGTTTGCTCAAAAAGAACAACAGACCTACTTTCTGTTTATGCAACTGAGAAGCAGCAGCGCCCCCGGCGGACAGACGCGGTACTGTACGCGTCCAACATCTTAAATTATTCATTATTAATCTTTTTTTTTTCAAGATAAATCCTGCAGAGACGCTTTCTGACAGCATGAATAAGCTCTGCCTTTATCTGAGCAGAGGGGTAACACACAGGAGGAGTGTTTATCAGAGTGGGACAGCAGCAGAAGGGGGGGGGGGGGTTTCTTTGCCTTTGTGCTCTCTGCATGAAACTGCAAAACGTCTTTAAAATGCAGCTTGTGTCTGAATCTGAGTTTTCTTTCATGCAAAAGCTAATTGAATGGTGCAGGAATGAGAGGCCACACAGATGCATCGACACCCCAAATCAAGCAGACCCCCACCCACAAAAACACCCCGCCCACACACACACAGACACACACACACACACACATTGCAGAGAGATCATAAGTGAAAAGAAAGAAAAAAAAGTTGGAGGTAACTTTGTCTCACCTCCGATCCATCCTGCGAGGAAATCATCCATCACAAATCTCTTTGAGCTTTGCATGCTGAGCAGGAAGCTGCAGCATCAGGCGGCAGAAACAAACTGATGAAGAGGAAAGAAAACTCCTCTGCTGCCTCCTCCGACACAAACAAAACGTCCTGAGCCGCCGCAGAGGAGGCAAACAATCCGCAAACAGCCTTGAGCTGCAAGGAGAGCTCTGATAAAACTGCCCCACAGCAGGTCGGATTGAAAGAAACAGACCAATCAGAGCGCAGCTTTCGCCTGAGGGACAGCACGCTGGACCAATCAGGTGCGAGCTCTGCGAAGCCTCTCAGCTAATAAGGGGCCTCGCATGGAAATGAGCCATGAGGCTGAAACAAGATCAGTTTACGCCTCAAGAGGGATTTATACGACTTTATTACTTTATTTATGAGTTTATTTATGGATTGTTGTGTCTCTCACATTCACAGTGGCATGATATCAGAAAGGTTCAGAGTCAATAATAATATAAGAGGTTTACATCATAACAACCAAAAAGTAAAACTGTTCAAGTTCAAGATAAATGAATTTAATATAGTATGTAAAATAAAACACTGAAATGAAATATATAAATATAAAAGAGAATATAGATCTAGATATAGATGTGCTGAAGTTGTAAGATGGAGTTATAAACATTAGTGATAAATTCATCTAAATGAAAAAATGGAAAATAAATATGAGATGTTAAAGTATGTAGACACTAGTGGGGGGAAGTAGATGTGTCATTTCTACAATAGATTATATGCAGAAAATCATAAAAAATGTCATTTTAATTTTACAACAAAAACATGTCAATATAAAGATTATTTAAAAAAAAACTTTCTGAAAGCAAATAGTTTAAAAACGGACATTAATGTGTGAAAGCTGTTGAGGTTTCTAGAAACACGATTTTCTGTGTTTAAATTATTAAAGTTCTCGTCTGTGTTTAAGTCCTTTACTGCCTTTACAAGTGGCAGAAAGTAAAAGATGTCATTTAACGGTGGAAAATTCAGTGTGATTTGACCAAAAGACCTGAACAGATGCTGAATTCAGCTTAAAATGAGATTATTTAGTAAATTTCTCTTTCCAACATCAAAAATGACAGTCAGTGAGGTCAAAAGGATCCCTGATAGCTTGCATAATATTTAACCTCTAATACCTAAACCGGCGCAAACGATGGGACTCAAACTAGAAACTAGAAAGCAGGTTTACTGAACTTTTACAAGAAGTCTGTTTAATGTAAATAACTATAAAAAAAACTGCAAATACTTCATCACTTTTCTAAACCAAGTTCTGAAGCGTCACTCACAAAAACAACAACAAAAGTAAAGTACAGGCGATATTTAACTTTTTAATGTCAACATAAGTTTCTAAAGCTGTACAAAACATTTAGTATATTAAAGAGCTGATTTCTTCTGTTCTGCTGTTTCCAAAATGTCAGCAGTCACACGTCGAGTTATCTCAGAGTTTTTCATGTTTTCTTAAACTCTCTGTGCCAAATCAGTTTTTCGTTGGCCGAGTTACTTTGGCAGCAAATTCTTTCAACTTTGATCAGTCAGACATCAAAAGTTTGAGATTTTTTGATCAGCAATCTGCAAAAAATGTAAAATAATTTTGAAGTGAAGATAAAAATGCCTTTAAAAAGTAAAAAAAAAAAGAGGAAACACCTTAAGGAAGCGCTCTGACACAATTTAATATCACTCTTAAATCACTCAGAAACCCATAAATGTTGTTTACTTATTGAATTAAAATGTCCAGCTAATCTCTAAAAACTTTTGGGGTGGGTAAGTCACTGCAAACACAGCAAAACATGTTCAAGATTTTGACATGAGATCCTGGAAAAGGTGGCAATTTGGGAAAATGTGTGTAAAATACTTCATTTTCTGGATTGAAACAGCCATAAAAAACATGTTTTTTTTAGTTTATCAGTCGTTGTAAACATCAATCGCTGCAGCTTTAATAAAGAAATAAAGCTAATTCAGAGTATGTGCAGTCAGATGAATCTCTGAAGGTGAAATAAAAAGGACAAAGTGGTTGTTGGAGCGATTAACTGTCTGTAAACACACTCAGTCATAAAATCAAGTTAATGTTTCACGGTGGTTGTTCAGATGCCTCCCACTCCTCCTCCACCTCGAGACAAACCCGACTCCACCCTGAGAGGGAGCTGTTGGTAAGAGACGCGACATTTTCCACCTTTGTGGAAAATTACCAGACAAACTGCAAGTGGGTCAACTCTGACCTGCAGCAGGAAGCAAGAAAAAAAAAAAAAAAATGTGTCCACTTGTAAAGTGAAGCGCTGTAAGAGGAGCGCGGCATAAATAAAAATAAATTTACTGAAATCCAACCCTGCACGTTCAGTGAGGTTTCTTATCTACACCACAGCTGCTCTCTTTCACTTTATATAGACCTCCAGGATCCAGCAGGCAGCAAGAAAACAGCATCAAACGCAGCAGTTACATCCTCGTTTCTAAGATCGAGATAGTGAAATTACATGAAAACAACAGAAGTAATGCAAAGTTACTTCTGTTGTTTTAGATATGAAACATAAATATGGTTTTAAAACAAGTTTGGACGCCATTTTTCACTTTTAGCAGCGTATTTCTGCTACTTTTCTTTACAAATCCAAAATAAACAATTTGATAAGTTTTGTTTCTTTTAGTTGGTTAAAGTTCATTTCACAGTTTTAACTTCATAATTTTAACATGTGAGATGTATTAATGCAAACACACTGAGCATATGAATCTAAAAGGGTTTATTGAAAGAGAAATATTGGCTGATGACGCACAGATGAGTGAAAAATGAAAGTAAAAGTCCTGATAAAGTGTCTCAGTGTTGGTCCTCCTCCAGAGCAGCTTCAGGTCTCTTTGGCATTGATTCATCCAAAGATTTCCCTCATTCGATGTTTTGATGATGGAGAACTCTGACGTCTGATTCACATCATTTTCATCCTCAACAAACCATTCAGTGTTTCATCGGAGGATGAAGAAGATCACTCACAACAGGTTTGTATTGATCTGCAGTGACTGTTTCCTCTGAAGGGGACACACAGACTAAACCAGAACTTATTTTCATACGTTTGTCCACTCTTTTATTCGTGGTTTCCTTTCGTTCGTCCCCCGTCTGTATCTGTATCTATACATAGACGCTGTGTTTCTGTGGAGGCATGTGTTTGCTGAGGATGCATCTCGTATGTTTCTGTATCACGTTTCAGTGATCGGAGCCTGCCGGCTGCAGAAACTGCGGTCAGGTTTCTTGACTTCAGATTCAACTTTGACTCAGATTCGTCGGCCGCCTCCACCTGTGACGTGAATCTTTAAGATATTTGGTCATTTCACTGTCCCTCAGTTCTTCAGCCTGAGATTCTCTGTTCATCGCTTCCTCTGCCTCCATTTTGTTTCTGCATGTGACCTTATTTCAGAAAACTTTGTACGCACACTGAAAGTGAGCTTTCACCCACACATTTACTGGAAAAGGATTATTTTGTATTCCTTGGTACTGTTTATCTTATCTGTTCAGATAAGATACTGTCATTTCTAACTAAAGCAAGAAATTACAATGAGAAAATCATCCTTTTGGTTGCAGATATAAGAAACTTTTGAAATGTATAGAAAATGTATGTTTAGAGATAAAAAAGTAAGTTGCGCACAAATAATAAAAGATAATATGTACTTGTGTCATAACACATAAAATACCATTCATGAAACTCTGACTGATCTTTATCTAAAGGTGCACAAAGTCCACATTTCAACGTGAACATAAATGTACAAGTTAACAGTTCAGACGTCTCTGCAAAACAGCCGAGTGTGAGTTTGACATGTGTCCGTGGTGTACCGTGATTCTGGCTCCTGATTGGTCGGTGAGGACAGGTGTGTCTGACATGGATGGTGCATGCGAGGTTAAGTTTACTCTTCACTGAGACAGCTGAGCGACAAACAGCCGGATCAGTCTAACTGAGACGAGAGCTGATAAAACCTGCACAAAAACACAAAACACACACACGACAACGACACAAAGAAAGTAACAGAGCAGAAAAGTGAAATAAAATACAACAACGCATTTTGAAGAAGCGAAAAATAGGAAAAATTAGCAAGTACATTAATAAGGTACACATACTTTAGCATAAGTGGTCCTCTAGATTAGCAAGGCAAGGCTGTTTATTTGTATAGCACATTTCATGTAAAGACAATTCAAAGTGCTTTACAGTAAACATTAGAAGCATTACAGTGGGGTGCAGAAGCATCAAAAACAAATTTAAAAACAAAGAAATTAAATAGAAAGAGAAATAAAAGCAATAAATGAACAGAAATAAAAGATAAATAAAAACAATAAAAGTTATTGACAGTCAGTTTGATAAAAGGCGGCAAATGATGAGTTTTTTTAACCTTGATTTAAAGCAGCTGAGAGTTTCAACAGACCTGCAGGTTTCTGGGAGTTTGTTC
>JBAJHX010000053.1:1947376-1974148 GCA_037176925.1 Amniataba percoides
TAGCTTACACACATTTAAGATGCAGGTAATACATGGACATAGATATTCAGAATTCAATCAATTAAAAAACAGAGACAACTGAGAGTTTTTTTTGTTTAAATTACACTTGATATTTGATGATTAAGAGCTGCAATGTGTTTTCATCTGGTGGTCACTTTTGGGCAGAAGAAGATGTTTACAACACGTGTATATAACCATCTTGCATTTTATCAACCTATAAATTTGTGGTTGTGAACATTTTAGCAAACAATGAGCCATATAATGTCCATATAATGAACATCTGATGAATTGATGATGAATTTAATCTTTTATTTGTGGTTAGTTTGTTTATCACCAAGCAAGCCGATAATAACTGAATAAATGTACAAATCTAAAGAGTAAAACAACTCACAACACAATTATAAGATTGCACTTTCTTTACCAGCTCGTTGTGAACTTTGTCTGCAGTTTTGTGGTGGAGGCAGAACCAAGCAGAGAAAAAACTTCATCTACTGACAAGGTGTGTGGAGAGAAGTTATAAGAATAAAAAACTCCAGCAACACTTGTTGTAGAAACTTTACCGTGAGACTGGAAATGAAACTGAGGAAATAAAGCCAGTAGAGCTGAGCTGATTATTCTTTGTGGGTTTGTTTCTACGATTAATACCTTCCACATTACACGGAGTCTTCTGAGCTGCTGCCAGTACAGAAATATCAGTAAGTGCAGTTTTACTGTAATTATTCTACCGTATGGATGAAGGTCAAGTTGAAGAAATAACCTGAATACTGTAAACAGAAACAGAGAAAATGCAGATGCTTCTGTACTCTCATGATGCTTTAATGTGAATCATATGCATCTCTCCACTGTACTGGACTGTTAAAGGGATATAATGGAGCATTACATTAGATATTCCCTCCTTTGGTGTTTTACTGGTGGTGGAGAGCACCGTCTATTGGAAGGACGATGCTCCAAAGACTTGTAGGATGTATGAAAGGGTGAACTAAAGCTATTCTGAGTGCCTGTGGTGGAAAAACAACATTAGTTTGACACTTTATGTTGGTTTCTCTCTTTATTTGTTACCCGTTCAGTGCAAAGTTTGCAATTTAACTGAAAAGAAAAGTGTGAAAGGTTCATCCATCGCAGCCTCAGAGACTTCGCGGAAATCGAACAGTTTGATTCTGAAATACAAGTGTCATTTTTGACTTGATGATGATGCTAAAGGAAGATTCAGGATTTTTGAAGGCAGTCGTGCTGCTGGTTCGGGAGATATTTTGCTCTGGAGCAAAGTTTGACGGACAGAGTTATAAAAACTACAAGCATCAAAATTCAACATTATCACTGAATGTCAGCGTGTGTATTGCTGTGTATATACAATACTTTATTTGTGTTGTACTCATTTGTTTTGTTCTTGCATTTTGCAGCTGATCAGTAGTCAGGCCAGCGCGCAGCCTAAAGGGCAGAGGTCATTCTTCACATGACATCCTGCATGTTTTACTGAGCTCCTGACATCGACCTCGTCACTGTCAGAGTGTGTGTGGACTGTAAATAAAAAAATATGTATCCATACTGCACAGTTTCCCCCTCAGGGATCAATAAAGTTCATATCATCTCTGCCTCCTCAGCTTATTCTCACACTCCTTCATCGCTGGTCACTGCCGGAGAATTTGTGATGTTGTCAGGGTGCTGTGGCCTGACCTTTAACCTCTGCTCTTTTAGCATCTCGTCCTGCTTGTGATTCAGAAAATGAAGCTTACTCTTGGACCTGCATACGAGCAGACAAATGAAATAAATAATATATTCATGGATTCAATCCCGATTTGCATTACTGTGGGGGTGAATGAAGTGCAGTAGTCCACCACAGCTCACCCATCTAAAAAGGATTCCCCATGGAGTCCAGTAAAAACCAATTTACCCTCCACTTGATGAATTCTCAGAGGTCCCTGCGGAGGGCCGGACAGACAGCATTTATCTCCCATTGGGGACCTCTATGAAAGCCCAATAAATTACCTCCTCCTGCATGAATTAGTAAGCACTGTAATCTATATGGAGGACATTAACATGCCGAGCCCCCGAGTCGTTCTTCTCACCGAGCTAAATCTCCAGGCAGCATAAGTCAGCATCACTCGGTTCATTTATTCATGAAGGGGCCTGTAGTCTAATGTGGACGACAGGTTTATCAACAGCAGCGGTCTGGCTGCTGGGTGAAGGGCTGTTTAAGCAGACACTGCATTAAAGACTACAGCCTGTCGAGGGCCCGGCGAGGCCGTGTAAAACACATCCGAAGGCAAAAGTTGAGGTAGCTCTCAAACATTTCCATGGCTGGTTTGGAATAACAGTTTGTGTGCTCCTAAAGAAGAACTGAAGAACTGTACTGGATCTTTTCTGGATTTCTGTTTTTACAAGAAGATTTTCCACAGCGGATCAGAACTTTATGAAACTATGATTTGGGAAAGATTTTCAGCACAGCTTGTAACGACTGATGCCAAAAGGAAAAGAGTACGATTCAGGCGCAGAGGTCAGCGCAGACGACGGCAGCCAGAGAGGACAGAGAGCATGAAGAGGTTTGGAGAAAATTACTCCCAAAGACAAAAAGTAAGAAACACCAGCACTGAGAAAGATGCCTGAATGGTTGAGACTGAGGACGAAGGCGAAACATGCAGATTAAATACACACAGGTGAGAAATGAATGAGGAGCAGGTGGAAACAATCAGGGCAGGACAGGAAATCCTGCAGGAGGGAAGTAAAGTGTCTGAAATGAGAGGAGAGGTAAGAGGCACAAAATAAAATGGGAAGTGAAACAAAACACGAGAAAGACGAGATCGATGGAACATTTCCTGTTTTAAAAATACTAAACAGGTGTTCCAGTGATTTAATATAAAACTCATTTAGAAAACAAACATAAGAGACATCAAAATCAATGCAGCAGATTCAGAGATATCATCTTTAGTATTTCACATATTTTTCATGCACTTTTTCAAAACTTGCCTACATTACCCACAATGCACCTGGACTGCTGACAGTTTGCTCAGTGGTTCAGGTGTGTTATAGTACGTGGCAGCAGCCTGGTTTAGAGGCTGAATTTTATTTCCATCACAGAAAGAGCAAAGCATGAGAAGATTATGAAGAACAAGAGCTTCTTAGAGTTCGATGTGGACGGTTTCATGACGTAATACTTCAGTTTGTGATGGAGGATCGCGAGCGAGTCCAGAGAGGAAATGATTCCTCTGTCACGTGCGGCGTCAGGACGGCGTCTCTGGGTGAGCTCGTCTGGAGTTTTCCAAACCGGGCCGGTCATACATATTCATACCGAGTCGAGCGTCCCGTAATGACCACGGTCATTAACGACACCATCAGCGTAACAGATTCTCCGTCAACATTAGCGCCTGTCCTGAGGCGGCGTCATCTCCTTTCCATCCAGATTTATTATCATTCTCGACACACTTTGTGTTCCCGCAGCAGCGTACGGAGGGACGCGTCTCACATTTTGGCATTATGGACACGTAGCTGCAAACGCGGGGCATAAACATCAGCAGACACATCAGCACGTATGATTGATGAGCGGCTCTCGGCAGCTGTTGCTATGTCACCTTATGCAGCATCACACGGGTGGGAGGGGCGCGTTGTCAAGGTGACCACTGAGATCACTTGGCCTAATCTGGAGGAAAAGAGACTGCAACATATAAAACAGGGAATGTACTCGTAAAAAAAAGTCCCAGGACATCACTTCTGCGGAGGGTGCGAGGACAATACTCTCGTAAAAACAAAACAGTAAAAATATAGAAATCAAGTTCTGGAAGGGAAACGGCATGAGTGAGCAAAAGCAGGAGGAGGAGGAGGAGGAGGAAGAGGAGGAGGAGGAGGGCAGTGATGTGGAGCTATTTAGCTGTTTACCCTCCACAGTAATGAGACAGGGCTGGAGTGAATCACTCCATTAGGACGCCGGCGTAGACGCAGGTTTATCAAGTTGTGCACCGACTCCTTTAAATATACAAACAGTGACATTAATTAGATCAGAGGGATTCCCGCACAGAAACTAAATGACAGGATTAATAATCCGTTTCTAATGCGTAGGACACAAACGGAGAGACTCCCTCGGTCGTTTCTGCCACAGCACTAGAGGGCAGCGAACACTTCTCAGCAGGAAGAGGAAAAAGACGGACTCTGCAGCTTTCCTGCATAGTAACACGCTCATTAATGTTACAGAGGAGAGATTAAGTAGAGCTATAATTATTACACAATTATTAATAATTTAAACTCATGCATTTTTAATCTACTATATGAAATGTTCTTTTTTCGATTGATTCTCGTTCGGATTAAATATATTTGTTTCCCCTTTAACTTCTGACATCTGAATAAATCTCACTTCAAACAGGAAAATAAAATTAACCAAAAAACAGTGTTTTTGTTTCTGTGTTTTATATTTGTAAAAGCTTTTGAGTTATTTAACATTATTGATTAACTTAATTGATCTTAATTGATTATAGCCTTCTATCTTTCTTGTCATGCTGTCGATAAGAAGCTGCAGCCAGCTGCTGTTAGCTTAGCATAAAGACTGGGATCAGAGGGAAACTGGCTTCAGAGGTGTAATTACCCCCCAGACAGGAGACTGATGGCGATCGTCTCAACAAACAGAAGGAACATAATGAGCACAATTTCCAAAATACCGATCTTTACTTTTTTCACATGAATATAATAAAATCCTTCCATGTGCTTGAATTTGAGGAAAGAATGAAACAGAAAGAAATTTCATAAAATGGACAACCGTGTCACACCGAAACCTTCATATCAGATTTTATTGGATGGAGCCATTTAGAAATTTGTGCCTCTTATTTAGCATAATGTGCAGTCTGATAGGAACTGAAGGTGACAACATTTTTTAGTCAGTCGGAGCTTTACAGCAATAAAGGAAGAAAACATCCGACTGAAATGGAAAAAAATCCCTCCACACCTTGGATGTCAATAAGTCGTGGTACCTTTCGCTCGTAGCCTGCAGCCACATGCTGCTGTGTGGAAGAAGATGGTTGTCTACAAATATTTGCCTGAGTGACTTTGTGCTCTGAGGGCGTTTGGAAACGCTCACGTTTGGAAACTAATGGCGGAGGAGCTAATGGGCGTATTGATTGCTTTTCAATTGGAGAGCCAGCAGCCTCACAAAGTAGATGTTTTGCAGCAGCTCTATTTATCATCCGAGAGGCGTGCAATGTCAGCCCGGAGAAGTTCGAACAAAACATCACGTCGGTGTGATTCAATTTAAGTCAGCTGCAGATGGGATGGAGGCCTGGTGCTGAACTCAGGGCAGATTTGGGTTTTTGTGGCATTTCATTTACCAACACACGAAAGATTTCTAAAAAACTAACACACATATTTCTTATCCTGACTTCTTTTGAGAATTCGTTCCTTTGATAGCGAGGCGGAGGCCAGGTCACTCAAATAAATCATTTTTCAGATTTTCTCTAAGGTCTTTAGACTTTAGTCCATTAACATGCAGCTCAAATCTCCTAGAAACCAAAGAAACAACACTGTAATGTTGATTTTAAGGTCTCAGTTCAGCTGCAACAAAACTGTGATTCAGTTGTGAGCACAAACATAATCAGAGCAACAGATTATAACAGCGTCATGAAATTACTGTTATGTTCCTGATGATTAAAAAAAAGTAAGCTTGAAACAGCAAATATTCTGTTTAATGTTGGTTTTGATTGTTGCATCTTAATTTGACTACTAATCTTTGCAATAACATCGTAAAATCATTCTCAAAGGTCGGCTGCGGGTCTGAACATCTGACTGGTTTTAACGAGTTCGAACAGGCAGAGGTTTAAAATGCACAGCGAGCCAACATGAAGCTCACCTCGTAAACAAAACTCATCCAAACGATGCTAAAAATTAAAGTCCCAAAATTGTTGCTGGTGTGACTCAAACTCAGTGTGTTTATTAGTGTGTTTGTTTCAGTGATCGGCACAGCTTTAAGAGTTTTTAGAGATTCTGCTGCCCCGCTCTCTTTCCTTGAACACCATCAGGACCGTCCAACAACAGATGAGATACTTCTCACCACATTGTGTTTGGCACAGCTAGCAACCGGTGAGACGTTGGAGGGGTTAGAGGTATCCGCCTGCCGAGAGCATGAAGACAGGTTTTTTCTTTCTGCGGCCCTCTTTGAGGATTACATGGCTGAGGAGCGGATTAGGACACGTGTGTGAGAAGATGATGAAAGCATCCGTGATTTTCCCTGCGTGTCCCGAGCAGTCTGCTGCAGCTGGAAACAGATATCGCCAAAGCTGCAGCGCGAATAAAAAACTGTACATGCATGCTTGTTTTCTTGAGTGCTGCTTATTTGCTTGCTGGTTGTTTGTGTTGTTTATTGTTATTATTGCATGTATTTAATGGTTTGATTTGTATGAAAAATACCACTGTTGATTATCATTTTGTCAGAATTTGGATCAAACACTCCTTCATTGGCTGCTTGCATATGAAACATAAAAATAATTATCTGAAAATTGAGGTGCAAATAGTACAAAAAAGGCTGCAGCTCAACATCAGCGACTGAATATTGAATATTTTGTGCATTTAGTGTCTTGATGATGCAACATACAGCCTGATGTAAAAAGAATAAAGTACCCTAACAAGTCATTTAAGGCCTCAGATTGAATGGTGTTTTTAAAATAGCCCCTCTGATTGATTTCTTGCTCCAGATCCTGCAGACTGAGCGATCGCCTCGATCCATAGATGGTGCTGTGTCACTGACAGACTGCAGCAGGGAAAGCCTCACAAGATGAATGTTTTAATTATATTCTGATTAATTTTTACACAGAATTTGGTAATTAGAGTTTGATGAATCTTGAATGAAGCACACGGGCCGGTTCCCTCAAATTCGTGTTTCTGATGATTAATCCGGAGGCGAGGTTGTCCGTCATCGTGTAGTGTTGGATGTGCTGGTTTTATTTAGAGTCACCTGTTCACAAGTGGACGTGTTTACAAGAAGCTTTCTGCCTACGAAGGCAGATAGAGGTGAAAGGTCAGGTCAGACATCTCTCTGTCTCTCAGACTTGAATCTAAACTGCTGCTTTTTAACATCGTCCTGCCTTCTGATCGTCTCTTTCAGCTTGAATAAAGAGACATTTCTGCTGCAAGCACAAGTAAAAAGTAAAAAGACATTCAGCCAATCCAGTTAGTAAAATGTGATTCAGTTCTTGTGTTTGATGGGTTTTGTATTCTTCAACTTAATAATTTCTCAAGTTCACTTTTTTGGTATATTGATTGCATTCATTAATCATTCATCATTATGTTAACAGATTTCATTTTGTTCATTTTCATGCTGTTTTTTACTGCTTGTCTTCTCTGTAGAGATATTTTACTTTTTTAACTCTATTCTGCACAAATCCTTGTCTCTGTACTTTTCTTTGCTTCATTAATTTCCCACTTTTGGTGTCACATCATTTTGTAATCTATATAAAACGTTAATTAGATAACTATTTTATTAGTTACATTTTGCCTTATTATGACAAAACAACTCTAATTTGGACTTTCTTGGTACTTCAGATTAATTATTACATCAGTATTTTCACTTCTATAATAAATGTAAATTTAATATTCAAAAAGTTTTGTTTTGGTAAAAGTTGGTGCACTTTATTTAAATGTCTCCATTTAAAGAAGTCAGAAACACAGTGATTGAAATAGATTTAAAGAGTTCATATTTTCCTGTGTTGAGTCTCCGTGTTCATCATCACATCATCTTTAGCCCGTTTCTCACCTCAGCAGCTGCCTCGTGTGAACCAACCTGTGACAGAACAAACAGCAGCAGCTCTCGTCTTCAAAGCTCCAGTTTGTGTGCAGAGACCAAAAATAAAGAAAACAACATCCTCCCAAACATGACAGCTGACCGAGATTTCTGTTGGAGTCTGGAGAAGAAAACAAAACTAAACAAACCACGAGCGCGGCAGGAACCATTTTATTGGTTGATTGGTGCGCCGTGAAAAAACATCTGCGTTTGATTTCGCCAGCGCCGGGGAAGAACATGAAAGTGCGCTTTAGAGGATGAGAAGTGTCTCTTTTTTTGACACGGGAGGCAGTTTGACGAGCCGGGCTCTCCCTCGGGGAAACGCTGCCGTCAGCTGCAGCGTCTCACGGTGAGTCAGGCTGAGTCAGACGCTGCTCAGACCCAACGCGACGGCCTCGCCGCCGGAAACACGAACCGAGAGAGGCGACGACCACGACCGCATCTTCTTTTCCCCAAAGAGGAGTTTTGTTTTTCGAGGGCAGCGCAGCAGATCAGTCGTTAGCACCGAGCCGAGTTCATCACCCACAACTGATGCTTTCTCTCACACACATCAAGAGAAAACACTGCAAGTTTTACTGCACCTTTATCTGACAACTAGAGTCTTTAGTTATCTTAAAGTTTGTTGCAATCAACATGAAATAAGCTCACAGCACCAACTAAACAAGGACATCATATCACTCTTCTTCACAATGAGCTTTACCAAAGTATTCTTACTTTCTTACTTTATCACATCACGTGGACGAGCTCAAGAAACTGAACACAGTTTGCAGAATTTGTGAGGATTAACAGTGCAATTACTAAGTATTTGTCAGTACAACAAGATGTCCATTAGATGTGAGTTTAATTACATCAAACAGTGGACTTTGGCGGATGTGAGGCATCAGGATTTGTTTGCTATTTCAGGATCCATATTAATGAGAACCAAGTCAGAAATGTTTCTAACTACAGCCATGTAATGATTTTTAAACCTCAAAAGTAAAGAAAATGTTTTCTGCTTGCATTGTGTGCACTGGGTGAATTAACCCTTTAAAACCCAACATATCTTTCACCAAAAGAGACGTTTGAAGCAGTTATTCCCTCATTAAATCGATCTGGAAGAATAAAACTTAAAACTGATTGTGATCTCTTTGGATTTGTTCAGATTGGAGAACAAATCATTTTCAGATTATTATAGTGTGTTTGAACTGCAACTAAAAACAGATTTGTACACATTTTTCTCAAATCGGAGACACAACAACGTTAAATCCAGAGTGACGGATCTGAGTCAGAGCAGCCGAGCAGAGGCGGTATGACGACAACAAAGAGAGGAACCGTAATGTGATGGTGTGATAGTTTGGAGGGCGAGATGACGGTTCTCCATTTTTCATGCCTCTGCGTTAGAAAGATGCACCTCCGCTGTCGACACAAACATCGATACCACAGCGAATCACACACTGCTGACGTCTGGACACACACATCTGAACAGCCTGGACAGAAACAAATCTGATTCGCCGGCAGTCTGAACGAAGGAGAGAGCTGGTTCATCCTCCAAACACAAACTGTCACACCTGACATCGTCTCAGTGCAAACACCTGAAACCTGTAGTGTGTTAGAGACTGCAGGATGTGTTCGAACACCTCCGGACGTCAGAGGAAACACACTGTATGAAATAATGGACTCAGTGGGAGACTCGTGTGCTGCCGGCGTGAACACGAGAACAAAGGCAGGTTACATATTCAGGGCATATGCTGCAAACAAAAGCAAACATCGCAGCACGCCGAGAGGAAAAATAAAATGAAGTTTATTGATGTGGGAAGCGTGCAGCGAGCGAAATCTACAGAACACACACATCAAAGCTGGTGAAGGACGACAGGTGAGACTGAGGTGAAGTTTAAAGCTTTGAGGTACAAGAAGAAGAAGAGTTTCTCTCCAGCTTTAAAGCATTTTAAATTATTTGCTTGCTCGGCTTTCTTTTAGGATATTTTTTATATTTCATAGTGATTTCTGCAGAAGCGTACAAGCCGGCTCTGCTCGGCGTGTTTGAGGCTGACACGCTGAGGTCATTAAACCGATGGTTCATGTCAGGCTGAACACGGTGGAGAGGAACGTCTCGGTATCTCCAGGCTGAACTGCAGGAAGTCTTCACGGTGATGACGACCTGACAGACACATCCGACCCGTCTTTTAACGGCTGCTGCACAGAAAGATCTGGACTTTTGTTCAGACGTCAGCAGGTGAGACTTTAACCAGGAAGTTTAACTACGTGAAGCTCATGGTCCTCATTGATGATCTGCAGCTCACCCAAAGTCAGTGATTTGATCATTTGTTATTGGAAAGAGCCACATAAATTCATGATGTATCCTGCAAACAAACGAGCTGTTGTTTCTGGTCTGTTTGTTGGCCAAAAACTGCAAATAAGACGTGCACATTTCAGAGAAGCAACAACCTCTAAATTAGTGATGGAAAAAGAAGAAAACAAAACAAAAAAAAAAGTCTCCTGCTCTGGATATCGACACTCGGCAGGACTCTGAAATGTGATGCAAGTCGATGCATGAAAGCAGCGTCAGGATGCTGCAAAACCCGAAGGAAAGCAGACGAGATTCAACCGGAGGACAAAACCGAAGAAAACCAGAAGAGAAGAGCTTCTGAAGACCTGAACATGCTGAGGCTGAGGCCAGGTTTCATTTCATCACATTCAGCTCTCAGAAAATATATTTTTCATAAAACAGAAAATAATAAAACACAGAGAAATGTATTCTGATATATAAATGAATAAAGACAAACTTACAAAAACAGATTATTAAGAGTTACTAATCATTTGTATGAAGAAAAAAAGTTAAAATTCCTGAATAATCACAATGTTTATATTTGTTTGTTTGCTGATGTTTTTCTTCTGTTTGTTTATGCTGTGAGATGAGCTGTTTGTTTGTTTGTGTGTGTAAAGTGTGTAAATGTGTGTGTTACTGGACAACAGGCAGAACAGCTGCTGCTTTTCTACATTAATAATGAATAAAAATGAGAAGAGTATTGTTCCGTTTTTGAATACATAATTTACAAAAATATGCTCAAGTAAAAAACATTAATCATGATACAAGGACTTGAATAAAAGCACAGTTCAATCAAGCTGTTTTTCTGGTTTAACTGAACAAAGATGCTGATTAAAATAGTTGATGAAGATGTCCTGACACCTTTTGGGAAACATTAAGTTGTGAAACATCAGACAAAAGAAATGAGGCCGTTTGTTTTGTGGACAAATTTAAATGTGCTGCCACAGTTTTGATAGTTTATAAGAGTTCATTAAAAAAGTTAGTAGGTAATGTCTGGAGAGCAGGATTATATTTAATGCTCTGTTTCTCCTCTGCCTCTTTATCTGATCTGAAGAAACTAATAATACTGTGCAAACGTATAATTTCAAGGTTGTTGAATTTGTTCCACCAAATCACAGCGGCTGATATTAGATTTATATTCCACGTTGTTATTTGACTAGATATTATGATAAAAACAATACTGAACAGTGATTCTAGATTCCTTAAATGAAACACAGCTAAGCATTATTTCTCTCTAACAAACAAAAAAAATGCTTATTTTAAAATCTATTTAGACAGGTTCAGACAAGTTAAATATCTTCTATCTAAACTTCAATGTGCCGTATCCTGTAATTCCTACTTGTGACCACAGGAGGTGCTGTTTAGCAACATTTATAAAACCTAGCTTTAGAAAATAAAAATAACACTTAACTTTTTTAGATTTTTTTTTAAGATATTCACCACTAAACCAGCTGCATGATGTGTCTGTATGATGGGATATCTTAATAGCTTGTGGCTGTGTCCACTGGGTGTTTCTCTCTTTACACTTTCCCTCTTTACGTCCTAAAAAAGGATCCTCTGCCGGCTGATCCAAACGGCATCTTTGCAGAGCGGCGAATTACAAACTCATATAAAACCTGAAGTGAAGCCGCTCCCTCAAACACATTTATTTAAGGTCGCGGCAGAGCAGCACCTCCAGCTTCCAGCGTGTCGCAGCTGCAGGCTAAAAAAGAGGATTTTTTTCCTGAATCATACAGAATATAGCTGTTTCTGCCAGGTAGGCCTCCTCCTGGTTTCACACAGAGAAGCATGAAAAGTGCATTACACAGGCAGCTAATACAGCCCGCCGGTAGTGGAAGTGTTCATCCGAGAGAAATCATCCTCATCTGAGAGCAAAGATGAACTTTAAACCTCTTATCTGCCCCAGACACGCCAGTTTACGGTTCAGAGGAGAAAGTCGCACACCTGGGCGGGTTGAATGTCCCAAACTGAGAGTTTCTCTGCTCAGTGAAGCGTCTTTAATCAACGATAAATAGTTATTCTAACATCAGTTTAATAACTGTGACCAAATGACACCACGGCGAGGACGATCATTCATCTCCCATGAGCCTCATCTCTTTTGGTTTCTTTTCCTGAAGAGTTTTAACATGCTGGATCTGATCTTCTATTGTTTGTTCCTTTTAAAAAGTAAAATTTAGGCTTATTCGTTTTTGGCCACTTTCGTTAAGAGCAAAATATCTTGACAACTATTGGAGAGAGAGAAATGAAATTTTTGCTCCTCTTGAATCTTGATAACTTTTTTGACCCCTTAATGAGTCCTCTAGCATCACCGTTACATCAAAATTTAATTTGTCCACCGCTTTAATTTATGACCAAACACCAGAAAAACTAATGACACTTCCATCAGCCACTGCTTATACTTTGTGTTAAGTGCTAATTAGCAAATATTCTGGGCTCGTAAGCATTGCTGACATTAGCATTTTAACTTTTGTTCAGCCTCACAGAAACACCAGAATGACTTTACAGGTCAAAGACAGGCTCTTAATTTGAAAGTCTGTGTTGGGCTCTTCCTCTGCAGCTGTCCGGCGCGGCCCGGTGATGTGAGCGGACGTGAGGCTGTGATTAATGGTGGTAGTAATGGTTTAGTCAGCGCAGCATATGAGTCCGGCTAACGGCTCGGCTCTGTGCTGTAATTGAAGTCGACAGTGGAGTCACCTCCACGACCTCTGACACCGTGTTCCTCTTCCTCGCTCGCCCCTCCTCTCTCTCCTGCACACACACACAGACACACACACACACACACACACACACACAGACGTTTTGTATTCAGATAGTTTGCCGCTCGCTGTCAGGATCTACTTTCTCTTGTTTTTTCTTGTTTTTCCTTGAAATGCGTGCAGTGTCTTAAAGGCAAATACGGAGATGTTTACACAGAAAGTCGAAGAAATGCGTCTCACAAGCTTGAAAGAAAAAAAAAAGGTGAAACAAACAGGAATAACTTGACACTGAAAAAAAGACAGCAGAAAACTGGAAAGCTTTCACATTTGTCTGCTGAGGTCTGACAATCCCCTGAATTGGGGTATTTTAATAATAGAACATGTTGAGAGATGTTTTATCTGCACCAGGATACGAGAAGGAGGCTTTTTTTTTTCATTTACTGCAGGCCCCATCCTGCAATATTAAAGATGCATTGATTCAGTTTTTACCACTCGGGTTCAGAAATACTCAGAAACAAAAGCAGCTCTGATGTACTGTTAGCTTATCGACATGATCCAGCTCCCGTCTTACACAACCAGCAGAAAAATATCTCTCTGAGAGGCCTGTTTTCTTTTTTGTGATGGAAGAAATGTTATTTACTCTGCATTTAGCTCGAGTTTGGTCTCCACCATCACCGGAGGAAAAATATATATCAGCTGCTTTGTAGGTGTGCTGCTGCTGGAAATAAAGCTAACAAGAGAGCAAAGACTGAAGCAAATGTGACGTAAAACCAAAACTATGTGCTAAAAGAGGCTAAAAAGCTCAGTGAAGTTGGTGAACTGGTGATAATTTGTCATTATTTGTACTGAATGTAGTAATTTGTCGAAAGGGGAACTTCACTGATTCTGCAGCATTTACTTGTTTTGAGGAGTAATAATGACACGTGGAAAAAGTTGCATGAAGCTTTATTCAGACTTTATTTTATGTTCGTCACTTGTGTCATATAATCTATAACCTTTTAAAAGTTTAACTTCCTTCCTTCTTTTTGAATTATGTTCGCTTCATATTTCTTTCGTTTGTTTTCTCCTCTCTGGATTCCTCCTTTCTTTTTTCTTTCTACCACACCTCCTTTGTATTGTAAGTTTTCTCTGTTCATTTCTTCTCTCTGCAGACGCCTTCTTTTCTCTGACAGGACTGATTGCTTTCAACTTTTGTTGTGTTTATTGTCTTTTTTTGTCCTCGTTTCAACTTAGACTGATACCTTTTTTTTCTGTTTCCATCTGCGGACTCATCTCTCTCTCTTCTAACTGGTGATTGCCTGCAGCTTGAATTGATTTTCTTTGTGTCTGTGTTTTGTTTCTTCGTCTTTTTCAAGGATACAGAATGTGTTTTTTTAAAATGTAAATGCATCGGTGTGTTGTCTTGTTTTTTGTGCAGCGTCCGTTCATCTCTGGTTCTCCAGCTGCTGGTTGTTGGAGGATCTGTGGTGCAGCTGCAGCACCTCCTCTGCTTCAGCACTCCGCCTATTTGCAAGGGCAATATTTTAGAAAGGATCTGATTGGTTTATGCACTCGACTGAAATGACCTGTGAAATGAAGAGCGTTTGGCCGAGCTTCTGTTTAAATGTTTAAGCTGCAGAATAAAGTGGAGGGCAGCTCAAGTGCAGTTCAGTTTACCCTGCAACCCCCAGTGTGTATCTGTGTGTGCATCCCCGCTAATGTGAATTAAAGTGTGTATTTTATTTATAGATTTGTGTTAATATGATTGTGATTATTTCAATGGGTAATGGCAGCGTGCATCCATTGAATATGTGAGACTGTAGGACGTCTAACATACATCATTCAACAGTTAAACTTCTGTAATTCAGCTCAAGAGATGATAAAGTTTCCTTGATCAAAATGTACTTTTTCATTGTGAATAATAACCAAAGCAGCACATCAAATTTTGAAGCTACATAAAAGTTACAAACTGTAAGCTGAACTCACATTTTAATGTCGGTAAGGATCGACTGCATCACTTCCCTGTTTGAAACCATCAGAGCACAAGATACTGTCACCATAGCAACAATATCTGATCATATCTGAGGACTTAACTTTGTGAAACTGATCTTCCTTTGGTAAGTAGCCGCGGGTTTAATTATTGTAAAACACTCTGAGACGCACTGAACAAATAATATCTCTGCTGGACTCTTTGCTGTCACCTTTATTGTTTTTATTATTATCTATCAGGCCGAGTCGTCATGTATTATTGATAAGTTCAGATGTCGTCCACTGTTACGGACTCACCTGTCCACTAGTTGTTCCCTCTCAGTGCTCCCACGAGTGCCGTTAACCTCACCATTAACAATCTGCCTGCAGAGATAATAAAGTCTTTTTTTTTCTTTATTAGTGCGATGGGACATCCAGAGTACATAAAGGTGCCAGAAAAGACAAAAAACAAACAAATGAAACAGAAAAATAAAATAAACCTCCCTTTCTGTGTTTTTTTCTTTTATGTGGCCTAAAACTGCAGCTAAATAACATAAAATACAATCCAAATTTTAGTTGATAGACCGATTATTTTGTGCATGTTTCTTATTATTAAGAATCAGTTTCTGTTGTTTCTACTGCACATCTGTGTATGTGTACATGCATTTATATGTGATGACAGCAGATTTATTTTACTCCTAAAAACACACTGACACACATCACTCCACTGACCATCACTCGTCTGGTTTGAGGTTGTCGAAAGTGAAAAAGAAAACAATAGAAGAACAGGAGAGCGCTGACTGAAAACTAATTAAAACTGCTGGAATGAAACAGCAGATAGAGGAGGATGCTGTAGAGGATGATGGATAGAAAACAACGCGTTTTCTTTTCTTTGATTGGCAGCTCGTGGTGGTTATTAGGGTTTCTGTATTTAGACAGCTGCTGCTGAACGCTGCGTCGTTTCCGTCTCAGCTGCTCTCCAAAATGTGAGTCAGGAAGTCAAACAGAGACGGATGGTCCCCCCCCGGCTTGTGTTTTTCAGAAATGTAGTTTCTTATTGTGACTGTTTGAAGACTCTGGAGGTTTATTTTAAATCTTTCTTTAATGTTTTTAAGTTTTTTTGCACAGTGGTGAGACTGCATGACCTCCATTAAAGATGTCCACACCTCATTTCATACTTAATAGTCATTTTAACCATTGAGGTCTATGGGATGGTTAAAGTTGGGGCATTTTTTAAATTTCCAAGTAAAAATGACAATAAAGCATTAATAAAAACAGCTTAAGTAAACTAAGAAATACACATCTATCTATCAACAATTTGGTGCATAAAGTACAGTTCAACATGAGCTACAAACACTTAACATGCAGCCACGTTAGCAGCTCTCAGATTTTGTACTTTGGCAAAATGGAGATTTGAAAAAATGCTAATATCATCACGCTAACATGACAGCATCATGCTAATGTGGCGACATAACGATGATGTTAACATGCTGATGTCCTGTAGGTGTGCGGTTGACCTTGTTAACCGTCTTACTACAGCCTTTTAGCATGCTGACATTTACTAATTAGCTCTAAATCAAATTTCCAGGTGAGCCTGATGAGAAGTTATTTGGCTGTAAACCAAAGACGGAAAGTTTGACCTGATAATGAAAAAAGTCAGGAAATCACTGCAGTCGTTGTCAAGTTTTCATGTCACCCAAATCATAACTGTCCACTCATCAATTTATTTATATCTTGGAGGTTTTCATTTAATTGGCAGTGCAGGACAACCTTTATTTTATACTCTGTTGTTCTGTAAAAGGAAGAATCAGCATCCGTTTAGTGGTCTGATCTTTGTTACCAAGACCTTTTTATGACGATTAAAGAGAAGTTATGTCCTTATACGACCCTGTTTATGGTACAAACTGAGATTTGGTTTCATAGGATGCATATTTAATATCTTTTTAGTTCCAGGGAGAATAAAATATGCCACATTTAGTAGTGGGGGCACTGACCTATCAGACGAGCTTCATATTAACTGATTAGAATTAATCTGTAAACTGTGAAAAAATGTGTCAACATCGTGTTTTAAGAATATGTGGAATAAATCTCAACAACAAAAGACATGAGCTCTTGATGTGAAAGTAAACTAAGTGCTGCCATTTCTATAACTTTGCAGTTTCTTTAATTGTCTTTGTTTTGAGCAGACGTTCCCCGGCGGCCCGGCGTCAAGCTGCTTGACGTGTTTATTGACGTGTTGTGGAGCAGTGGAGCTCTCAGTCAAGCCTCCCTGTGCGAAACAAAAGTCTAAAACCCGACTGACGGGTCGCAGCGAGAGCATCCTCATTGGCTGCTGTCATAATGTTTTGGGTTTTTTTTTTCTTTCCCCTGTCTCATCTGTTTCAGCCAGTTAAAGTCAGAAAGTCTGAGAGAAGATGGGAGATAATGTCTGCAGGGTTCCTGTTATGATTGACAGCTGGTGGATTCTGCTGTACAGCGAGTGGGCGGCCAGCTGGACACACACTCGACGGGATTTAACAGATGAGCTGCTCTGTGTGTGTGTGTGGGAGTGATAGTGTGTGTACGTGCATGCATACAGACATATGTATAAGCATCTGTGTGAGTACATGTCTCAGTGTATTGTGTATTGTGTGCAAACTCTACAGAACAAAATAATTTAAAACACTCAACGAAAGACAGCTGTTGGCTCCATTTGGCATTTTGTGTTGAAGGAGTTTTTATTGTATTATGTTTTATTGAAATGCTTATTTTAGGATTACTGTCACTGAGCCCACAAGAGGAAAATACACAGTTTAATCTAAAGAGGCACGTTTTTGCTCTCTTATATTACTCTGCACCACTCTATGGAAAAGTGAAGTGCAAACCTTTCCTGGGAAACAGGAAGAAGAAACGGAGAGAGCAGATTCACTGATGCAAATGCATGATTGTTGAAGCTGAGAGGCACTGCTGGAGGTGCATTACCGTGAAAACTGCAAAAGGTGAGCAAATGTGACAACAGAGTATGAATTTCAGAAAGAGCAGGAAGTAGTAAAACAGTAAAATGTCAAAGCATGAAGCTTTTAAATATTTAAGCTCCTTGAGGCGACGTCAGTGAGCACTGACCTCGTGTTTTTCAGAGAGAAGCTGCACAAGTTCAAGCTCATGTTTACCCTAAACTTCACTATATTACTCTCTCCTGTGCCTTTCTTCATCTGTGTCTGAATATAAGTGTGAAATCTAACCACTAAATGAGCCCTTAAAAATCCCACGAGGGAACAAAAAGTTGTCCATGACATGTTCACTACTTTCTCCTTGAAATCCTACAATACAAAATTCACTGTTCCTCTCAGAGTAAACTACTGAGAGTTCATTATAAAAACAGTAGTAAATGAGTGAAGGGGGGAGATTTTAGATGCAGCCACAGGATAAGTTAAAGTCCAGTGAGTTTAATCCAACACGTGATGTGTAACCTGCTCTCTTTTATAACCAGTTTGAATGTAAGAAGGGAAATAACAGTCTGTATTGTAAACTTTGTGTTTTATGTCACATCTGAGAAAGCTCTTCAACATTTTGATGTATCATTTATGCTTGTAAAATGGAAATTGTGATGCTAAAAGCAGTTTTATTTATTATTTATTTATTATTATTATTTATTATATTTATTACATCTGCTGAATACATATTTATTATGAAATGAAAAACTGAACACTGCACAATGAAGGAGTCATTATTATTGTATATCTGGTTTTGGTATTCACATCCCAAGATATGCACAACAAAAATGCTTTCAAACAATAACTAAAGTTTAGGAAATCTTCTAAATGAAGTTTCTGAGTAGAGTTTAACTAAATGAAAAGTGTGCAACACTAGGTGAAGTACAATATAATCCAACAGTGTAACAGTATTATCTGCATTTGTGTCTTAAACATGTTTGTGCGTTTGGCTGTCAGTGTATGCGCGTTTACAAGTGCACCACAGGATGTGTGTGTGTGCGTGTGTGTGTGTGTTCATTTGGTACATGCAGGTTTCATGTGTATGCATGTCACACGCTGAACTATGGACGTTATTTAACAGGCACAACAGCCAGTAAGTGTGAGAAACACAGTTCAGGGAGGCCGGATGGCTTGTTTTGTACGCGCTGCTACCTCACTTAATGTCAGAGCTGTAGTTAGTGATTTGCATATCCAGATGTTTCATATTACAGCCTTCTCTCAGCCGGAATAAGATGCTCATGATGAACGATCATACCCTCGGAGGAATAATTCATGTCAGCGCGGTGCAGCTTCTGAGACAGCTTGGGAAATTAAGCACTTTGGAGTCTGAGTAAAATACAACTTTATTAGACGCATAAAAAATATTTGTGTCTTTTTTCGTGAGCTGCAAAACAGACGTCAAAACACAAAAAACATCAACATGAAGATGATACGACAGCTGTATAGAGCACAGTTTGTGAGCAGGAAAATAACTGCTCCCTTCCTCTGTTTTAAAAATGTGTTCATTTATTATTGAAAGCAATTTCAAGACAAGATCTCTGAGAGAAACAAAAGCAGCAAAGCAAAGATGATCAAAAGAGACAAGTGCGTTAAAAGTGCAGGAACTCTGATAAAACAAAGCACAACGAGGCCAGGTGAGTTTAAAGTTTGGATATGTGAGAGATTCAGTGATTCCTGCAGCAGAAAGTTTAGCACTTGTTGGCCGGGAGGAAGGAAACAGACAATCTCGACTCACTTAATGGTCTGCTGAAGTATCAAACAGCACGGCAGCCAACGTTGTGTTTCAGCAGCCCATTAGAGATACCTGCGTGTCAGCCAGCTGTCTAACAGCTGTCAGGCAGCAAAACTTCAGACACCTCAAGATACTTTTACAAAATACTTCTACTTATTCAACACTCTTATTCTAGTGAGTTCAAAATAACACACTGAATTCTTGAAAATCTCCCAAAGATGTTCTTTAGACTGAGACAAAAAGTTTGCAGGTATGAGGCGTCGAAAGGCAACAAAAAGCAAAATCAACATCTGTGAAAAACTCGACGCATTGCCAAGAGCCGCTCTTTGTTGGAACTGGTGAAACTGATCCAAAAACAAGTCTGGACAAGCCAAAGGTAAGATTTCTGCTGGATTTCTGCCTTTAGAGGACAAAAGAATAGGATGAGAAATACCTGATTGGTTTACCAAATGTAAGTTTGCTTACCAACCTTCAATAAAGAACTGCTCACAGCCATTTTTATAAACACTACAACACATTCAGGACTGTCTGAAATGGAGTGAATAAGAAAAAACAGCACCGTTCATTTGTATGTTTAACATAATACGTAAGCAAAGAGTTGATCCATTCAGCTCAACATGTGAGCTCTGCATCTGGTCTGGTTTTACTAAAGAAGTTTGCTGCATTACATTTAATTCCCCACTGACTCTTTTATTTAAATACATAAAGAGTGTCAATAATTAAGTTACGATCAGAAAAAGAAAAGACACCTTTATTCTAAAACAAGAATTTGAATTTAAATGAAAATTGTTGGTCCTGTAGTCTTTAAAGTTAATTGTGTACAAATACTTCATCATCCTGTTCACAACACTGGTCTGAAAATGCAAATAAAACTGTTAAGAATCTGGTCATATGGGATAATGTAAAAGGGGCCGGAGATTGAGCCCTGAGGAACACCAGCATTAAGAGGAACAGGGCAGATAATCCTCATAAAGACAAACATCCAACCCTGCGCTGCCCTTCATTATTCTTCCATTTTTCTTTTTTTTCTTTCATGAGAATCCTATTTTCCCCGACACACAGGCCACCTTACACTCATACTCTGGCCTCTCCGTCCTCCAGGCCACCCCGACCGTCGATATCGCTGTCGGTCCAGCTTCAATCACAAACCAGCTCTGCGTTTATGCTAGCCGTTAAGCTAACAGGCCTCCCAAAAAAAATCCTTCCCTGCATTCATTTCACACTCTGCATTCCATTAGAGGGCGTAAATACTCATTAAATGCACTCAGCTGTAACCACAGTCTTCTTGCTTTTTCAGATTAATTCTTTTTCTCTCCACTGCATAAGCATGTTTGCCCTTGACTCAGTCAGTTTGCACAGGCCATGAATGAGAATAGCCGCCCATTTGGTATGTATGAGAGCAAAAGGTGAGATACTGAGCCAGCAGCCAGCGACACACAGGCCATTATATTCAAACACCATGGGGCTCAACTGTCAAACGCTATTGTCACTCTGATACTCGAACGCTCGCTCGCTCGCTCTCGGACTCTCTCACCCTCTCAAACACACACAGCTCATCCCCTTTTCTTTACGCGTCTCTCAATTTAAACGACTTCCTTTCGAGTGCACGTAAACATACATGTTACTACGAGATTATACGTGAAAAACGCAGTAGATGCACACACACTCGACCCTTTTATATCAGCAAGGGTCGATGTAACGAGCACTTCTCAGTTTAACGCACTGTCCCTCCGCTGACCCTCCGACGTCATTATCAGCCAGCCTGGAAACACGATAACGTTTTCACGATTTGCTCAACATGCAGAATAAAACATCTCTGACCAACTTTATGTTGCTTTTTTCCTAAAAAATGCAATTAACCAGCTTTACAGTTCACACAACACCAGATGTATTTCCATCACCGAACAGATCTGAGATTCAGAGATTGTGAATGTTTATTGGTAATTAAAGTGATTATTGCTGCTGATTAGAGCTGATACGTGTCAGTCTTGGGAATTTGAACTCTGATGTGTCCTGACGTGTTGCCAGTCATGTCTTACTATGTGTGTGTCAGGGTTTGACAGTGTGTGTCAGGCATTAAACCGAAGCTGATATAATTCAAACAGACACATCTCTGAGTCTGGTGCTTAAACATCAGCATCGTCTTTGCAGGTGCTTTCTTAGCTGCTCCTGTAACATCAAATACAATAAAATACAGCAGCTCTGCCTCTCGGCTGGACAAAATATTAGAAATATCTTTCAAAATAATGCAGGTCAGTACAACAACACCGCCCTCTACGACCTCAATAACACAAATTACAAATAGCACAAGTACAAAAACTCTACAAGCTTTGTAGAAATATATGTATGTAATATCAGAGCTGCTGTATTGGATTGGGGATATATATATCTTGTAATATTATATATTAATATTATTATCATAAGGGGCTATTGGGTTATGTAAATCTGCATATGTAGACAAGTCCTCTGGTGAAACACATCAGAAATGCTGAGACAAACAGATCCTCAAAAAACACACACAGCGTTGTCACTATCATCCTTTTTCATTAAAGCAGTGTGTAATATTAGTTCTTTTAACACCACCGGGTCCGATGATAATTATAATGTGTCAGCTTCTCGCAGCATAAAGAGGCTCTTAGCGTGCAGCCGGCTGATGACTATATATATTTCACTTATTATAAACTGTGCTGTCTGCACTGATAAAAGCCGACGCCACTCACCGGGCTTGTTCCATCGAGCTGATTGAGTTCTGGGAAACCTTGAGGTTATGCCCAAGGCAATGCTCGCAGTAGATTCCCATTTCTCATGCTTGTGGGGCCTTTTTGATCTCATATAGTACTGCATGTATTATAACACTGTGTGGTGGTGAGGGGGGTGTTTTAGGTGATGGATGGACACGTTTGCCTGCTTGATTTAGTCCTTCTTTGCATATATCTTCTGTTGTGGGAGTTTTAAAAATAAAGAGGTTTGCTTTTCTCTTTTAAACCAGGAAACCAAACCTGTGATTTAGTTCAGTGAGCTCCGTAATTTTAACCTGCATCCAAAGAAAATCTGTTGTGATGAGGAAAGACTAAAAGGGCCAAAGTTTGTCAGATAAAACCGAGCTGCGTTTGCTTAAACTACACACACAAATGAAGGGCATTAATAAGATTATGGACGCCTTCATTTCGCAGTTTGCAGCAGCCTGCTGACGCACATGAGCCACAAACAAAGATGTTTTTTACAAACAAGGGAAAATATATCTGATATTATCTAACTACACACAAACACATTTTAATGTCAATTAATTAGTTTAATGTTTAAAAGCAGCACAAAGATGAAACATTTCTGTCAGATTCAGCTGAGATGAGAAAGTCACTTTATGAAAATGGCTGCCTGGCGGCGTATTACATCACCTCAAAACATCTTTATCCAAACTTGCCTGCAGACTAAACACGCTCCTTCTCGAGTGCTGTCTGAAGTGAACGTTTTCACGTCTGAAGACAGTTAAAGGCCGTCACATGACAGAAAGACGGCCTCACGCTGTGTGCAGATCCATTTAAAGTCGTTGTCGGTGAATCAGTGGATGCGTGCGTTGAATGGGAACATTTCAGCAGCAGTGACAACAATTAGACTATTAGAGCATCATTCATCAGTGTCTAGACTGACACTTTTAGTCTTGTTTCCAGGTCCATGAACATTTGAGGATGAAGTGACCTGGTGAAAAGCTTACATGTTGGCTGAATGGATGAATAGATGCATAAGTGGATGTATGGACAGTTTGCAGATTTATGAACTGTGGCACATTTTAAACAGGAAACAATAAATAGATGAAACATGAATTGAGTGATGATTATTGACAAAATAAAGATTATTATGGAAGCAGACAGACATGAAGTTATTCTCAATCTTTAAAAAGCTTTAGAGTTTTTTCTGTTCTTTTATGTTTAAATATTTGATTTGCTTCTTTTCAATGCCTTTAATGTTCTTACCTGCAGAGAAAATCACTATATGAGTAACTCTGGAACATTACTTTTGTTATTTAATGTGCACTGTCCCTGTCAAATAATAGAAATAAAGCGAAATAAAGTAAAGCCCTGAGGTCAAAAGGCAGACTGTCTGAAGCTACAGAAGCTAAAAGCAGCTTCGCTGTTGGTCTTTGTCCTCATTCAAAGTCTACTGTATTCATGAAAGAGTCAAGGCTCCTGTACAGATGGACTTATATATAATAATATATATTGATATATATTATGGAGAAAAATCATTTTCATTTTTAAATCTATTTCAGTGTATTTAAATGTGAAGCTATGAGTCTGATTTGAAGCTTTTATGAGGAAAAAAATGTTTGTAAAGAATAAGGACTAAAGTTATATTTATTGATTTCTAACAATATTTTCAGACAAAAAACAAACTTGGTCTGACAGCACGTTAAACTAAAAATATTAAATAGGCTCTTTGTGCAGCCTTAAAGGTGCAGGCTGTAAATCTGATCCAGTCTACTTTCTTCTGGTGTCCACACACAGTCCTGACTGTTTTCACTCTCTGGTCGTCAAACAGAGACACTTTGTCGTAACTCTTGTTTGTGCACCGACAAAAGCACTGCTGTTACCATCAACCAGTTTTCACCTTTAATTTAATTCTGGATTCAGCTTTGAGGCAAAGATCTTTGACTTTCTGTGTTGGATCTCGCTGCTGTTTGAGCTGCGGTGTGTGTTTCCTGCAGGCAGCGGGGTGATGGGTGGCTGTCGGAGGGTCGGGTGTTTGGATGAGAGGCAGATGGATGGATGTGTGTGTGAGGTGAAGGGGTTGATGGACGGATCGGTGGCTTGTAGAAAAATGGGATGAAGAAATAAATTCACCGCATGCTGAGTGACTGGTGACCCGGGTCACACCTGAACCTGCTGCGTGCAGAATACAGCGAAACACAGATAAACATCTCTGCACACACACCAACCTGACACAAAAGTGCAAGCATTATGTAGGTGTTGGGTGAGGGCTATTTCCTGGTCTGGAATAACTGAGCGCTCTCCAGGGTCCTGATGTAAAACACGGATAAATAATCTAAGCTTGTGATGGATCAGGTGGGGGAATGAAGTAGATGTTGTAGTGATATATATATTTTTAGTCTCGTCTTTTACACCATCATCCACCTCACACCTGAACAGAGTTTATATGTCACCCAGTTGTGCCTCAGGATGCTCATATCCCAGGATGTTTATGTTACCATAACCACATGATGACATGCAACACCAGATAACTTTGTTCATCAATCTCTCATGTACACGGGCATGTTGTGATCCAGGCATCAGCTCTTAGTCGTCTTTACAGTTACGACTTTATCATTTCCTGTGGACTTTTCCCCACAATGAGGAACGACTGATTTGGTTTACTGAGGTTTGTGTGACTTTGTGAGTTGTCATTTCGACATCATCCCCGTGACTCCATCTTGGTTTTCTTCTCTGAATGGCATCTTTAAGATGTATCGCACATGATCAGATGATGTCTTCTTTAATTATAAACTAACTGTGGATATAAATGATAATGAAAAGTCGTGAGTTTCACCCTGTTTGTGCACCCACGTGTGTGTTTTTCTTGAAAATACACGGCTGAAGTCTAAGAGGGTCAAACAGAGCAAGATTTCTTTCAATTTCTTCATTATTATTATTCTTATTTAGAGCCTCTATTGAATTCTGTGTGCCATGTTATTGATTAAAGACTTGAGCCCAAAGCACTTTGAGTCAATAACTCAAACAGGTCATAATCAATAAGTGGTACACTATCACTGATGTCAGAAAACTATTCATCACTTCCTTTACTTCATGTTAAAGTCTGTAAAGGTACAATCTGGCATCTGATGGTGATCTTTCTGGTACAAATGTTTGCTTAAAATATTTGCTGAAACATTGGCCATCTTTTATTTTCTAGAAAATGTTTCACTGCACATCTTTAGAGGAAAATAGCTTCAAGCTAAAATGGAAAATTATCATTAATATTTCATTCATTTTAATTTATTCTTCATAAAAGTCTACATAAGTTCAAGTAAAATGACCAGTTTTACTTAAAATGACCCAACCAAAGAAAAAGAAGTAGTTGTAATTATTAAATCAACAGTTAAAATTCAGTTTCTGATGAAAACTTTCTCCTTCCTGATGTGATATAAAAGGTTTAAATGCCACACAGATACTTTAACTAGAAACTGAAGATGAAAGCTGGGTGGGGTTGATGGAGGAAAAGAAGAAAAGGATCTGGATAAATCAGGTGGAACGTTTCCGTCTCTGGAGACTTCGGGGGGGTCACAGTAATTAGCGGCTGGTTTTTATTTCTCCTCTGTCGGCTCGACGGGGGACTCTGGACTCACGCTGAGTGTGAGCGAAGAAAAAAAAAAAAGAGAAAGTTGTGTGTGTTTTTAGCTCAACAAAAAGTGAAATTTTACACTTGAGTAAGTTGATTAATGCAACCTTTCATCAACAGAAGATTTCAGACAGCGAAGCATCTCCAGTATTTCCCCTCGGACCAAACGCTGAGATTGTTCGTCTCTTCTGAAGTGTCTTTTGCTGTTTTTAGAGATTTTAGATCAGAAACTCAATATGGGGTCATGTGGTTGTTCCTGCAGTATCCTGGTAGCATCTGTCACACATACTGAAACCTTCAAACTTCATATATTTTCTTTTTCTACCAGCAAAACTAGCTTTTTATTTGATATGGAAATTCTTGGCCCACTAAATACAGTTGTTGAACAGCTGCTTTTTACCACTCATGATGGCAAAATATCTACTTATAAACAAACAGCTACTCAAAATAATCAGCAGACTATGATGAAATATAATAGATATGAAGAAGAACATCATATTTTCACTCACTCTTACGTTGTTAAGTTACAGCAGAGAGATCAGCTCAGCTTCAGGTTTGAAAAGATCCACGTGTTGCTGCTCAGAGCAAATGAAGCTGCTTTGACTCATTCAGAGGTCTCAACTAATTTTACAGGTTTTGAAAAACTGAAGCTGAAAAATAAAAACATGCAAGTAAACTTCCACCCTGTAAAAGTTTCTGTTTGCTGCCTATGAGTGAACTAAATGAGCTCTAAAGCCAGAAAAATGTTATTCAGGCCAGTTTTACTGTGTTGATTCAGAAAATAATCTGAGTCTGTTTTAATTCATGTGACCTGGTTTTTACGCAACTGCGTGTTTGTGAACGAATCCCTGATGTGTTGGTTGCTTCAGTCCTGTGTGTGTGTGTGTGTGTGTGTGTGTATTGATTCTGTCTGAGCTGAAAACTGTGCTGAAGACCAAAAATCAACGTGCTGCATTGTCTCACCACGTGTTTTCCTCTGAGACTGAACCAGCGAGGCTCCGTTCAACTGAACTGCTTTTCTTTCTTCAACATGATAGCGC
>JBAJHX010000053.1:1974248-1984783 GCA_037176925.1 Amniataba percoides
GCTCACTGCCCTGGCTTTGCACACACAAACATGTACAAACACACTTTTCCTTTTCCTTTTGTTTCTCCATGAACACACACATGAACACACCAACAGGGAGCTTCAGCAGTTTGTTTTAAGAGCTTTGAGTTTGTGGAGTCAATAAAAAACATTCAGATTTAATGTCAAACCTTTCTGACATCTGCAAACCTGAACCAAGAGGAAGAGGAACTTTTTAAATATAGACAGAGGCAACAATGAAACTATGATCATTCTCAACTGTCTCCATGACTTATATACTACTGTATTATTCATAAAAACACTTTTAACTGATAAAACTTTGATAAAAAAACATGAAACTTCTTTTTATGCACTTTTAATTTTAGTGATATGAGTCAGTAAGTTTAATTGAATTTAATGCTCTGCTGATTAAAATGTCTATTTAATATGCGTCAAGTGTTTACATGTAGTGTGAAAGGTGTCTCTCATAGTGATAAACGAAGAAAATAATCATCAACTCTGCATGTACAGATTTTAGTTTTACTTAAAACTGTGAATATAGTTGAACATCTACCAGCTTGTAAATCATTTACTTTTTTAAAAAAATTGCTAATTTACTGTTTGAGTCACCTGATTTCTTTCATTTTCATCTTAATAACTGTGTCGACATTTGAAAGTTTCAGAAGTTTCTTGTCCTTGTTCAGCACCAGAGTTCATATTTGTTTTATAATCTTTCTGCTTTTGGGATTTTTTTTAACTTAACCTAAAATGACAAGCAGACTTTCACCTCATTCCTGACCTTAAAGCACAAGAGGGAGACTCCTGCAGCCTCCTTTCTGCTCCCAGTTATGAAACAGCATTATTTTCTCCTGGCATCAATATCCTGTTGACTACGTTACACACACACACACACACACACACACACACACACACACACACAAACAAGGATAACAAAGGATAACAAAGATAAACACAAACTCATGTTACACAAACAAACACACACAACACTAAAAAAGGACCATTTAATAGCCAAAAAAGTAATATACACACCTTACATCTTCACTCACACTGAGTGATTACACAACACACACACACACACACACACACACACACACACTACTCATCTTGATGGCAGGAGTCAAATACTGATCAACAAAAACAGAAAAGTCACATCAGAGGATTTTCAGGCAGCTTTGTGTGTTTGTGTGTGTGTGTTTTTTATCTTAGCCTCCGGCAACTGCGAGCCACACAGAGCAACCTATTGCTCTATTTCCTGTTGTGTGTGTGTGTGTGTGTGTGTGTGTGTGTGTGTGTGTGTGTGTGTGTCTGTGTGAGAGTGTGTGTGTTGGTTAGTCTCTTTATCTGTGTGCACCTGTAATCACAGCCTCCACCGGGGATCTGGACCGACAGTCGAGCCTTCCAGCAGCAGCTTCAGTCTCACGAAACACCGAGAACAAGGGGAAGCCAATATGTTAAACACACACACACGCACACACACACACACACACACACACACACACACACACACAGACTGACACATTCACAGATTATTGATGAAACTGAGTCACAGATACAGAAAAAAATCAGGACAAACACTCGTGTGTGTGTGTGTGTGTGTGTGTGATTCATGTCAAAACACCAGTGTTTGCCCCTCTGGGATAAATAAAGTTTTTCTAATTGAACTAAACTGAATTGATTTTCTATGCGAGTCCACACAGCTGTGATTCGTCACCATCTCATTTCCTCCGTCAACACTCATCAAAAAAGAAGCACATCGACTCTTCCTTTGTCTGAGTTTAATGTAAGAATGTACCTGGAATATCTGGGAAAGCACAAATAAAGTGATGGAAACATTATTTTCCTTTGATTCCTTTCATTTTGGACGGCCACGAGATAAAAAAACAAAAAACATTACAGTACGCATTCTCTCTGTAACCCTTTGATTTCACAGACTAGCTATTTCGTTTACTTCACATTATTTCAGAGTGCTTTTCTGCAGTCTCCCCGATGACTCAAACAGCAACATGTTTTGAGTCACTCGAGTCAGACGTTCATTCAGCGAAACTGATAAAATCCACGACCTCTCAGTACACTGGTCGCCTTTTATTAAAGATAATCCCTCGCAAGTTAAACAACAAAGATAAAGTTGCAGGTGGGGAGTTCTGGCAGCTCATAAAGCTTAAAAAATATATATTATATAGTAAGTGATTTGTCTATATGAAATACCTCTAATGTAGTGCATGCTAATTTAAACCATAAATGGTTCCTCTGATATATTTTAAAGCTTTCCTCTTTTACTGATTGCTCATAAAAATAGTCCCTTTAACGATTTCTCTCTTTAGCCTGCGTGATGAGCTCTGTCCGTGGTGCTGAACTGAAAGAAAAACTCACCACCCAAAACGGGGAAAGATTAAACATAAGATCACTTCAGCAAGTTCATCTTCCAAAGTTTAAGAGTTTGATTAACAGATTAAACATGTTTTTGTATGTGTCAGTACAGTTAAACATTATAAGAGTTGAGAGAAATCAGTAATAAAAACACGGAAATGCCACAAGGTTTCCCGCATTAACAGTGATTAGAGAATAGTTATTAAATGTTTAAACTCTGTCTTAAGTCTCCTTAATACGTGCAGCTGTGAAAAAAAACATCCCTGTTAACAGCCTAATAGACCTGCCAGCTGTAAAATACCAACCCAGCAACACCATTTGGCTTCGCGCTCCGTCTGAATGTATTGCATTTCTCACCGTCTGTCAGTTCAGTGGAATTATTCGGCTCAAATAATGCTTATTATCAGCCATTAGAGGAAAGGAAAGTCTTGCCAAAGCGTCAAGGCTAAAGATTTTTACTTGAAATCATTTCCTCTGTGTGTGTGTGTGTGTGTGTGCAGAAGCTGGGTTGCCGTATAATTAGTTTCTCACACCAACATTAGCAGTATATGTGGAGGTTAATGGAGTTATTGTAGAGATATGGATATAAAATCAATTTACTCTTCAACACACACACACACACATTCACGAACTCTAACCTTAAAACTAAGGAGTTAAAAATTCACTTCCCAAGAACTTTTCAAATTTCCCTACTTTTTCAAACTGTCCTCATTTACAGAAAGACAGAAATGGAAACTGAAAATAGCTCCTTCAGTGATTGGAATAATATTAAACTGACATTACTTAAACAAGAGCTGGAAAAGTGGAAAAGAGTCTGCAAATTTCCACAAAAGTAGGCTTAGTGATGAAAACACACTACATACACTTCATTGACTGTGTGTCATGCATCCATCACATGTATAGGTGTATGTACATCACTGTGACATAAGCCATTATGTTGCTAATGCATTTATATATATATATGTGTTTATATAAATATATATTATATTAAAGATCATAGATGTAAAAATGAAATTGAATTTAATTAAATGAAATAGTTCTCAGCTGCCACATTTATCAAAGCACAATAGTTCATGTACTTGATTTCAGTATGAACATTTCAAACAGTCTGATGTGTAGATAATACCGTGGTCATATCCAACCTTTCTGAATAAGCGCTCCATCTCCTCACAAAATCCAGTTAAATGATACCCGCCGTTATGAACTTGGGACAGTCGGGTTGCTACTAGCAACAAAATGATACCAGCTGCAGGTTCAGTTTAACAGAGTGCTCAAATTTTCCCAAATTTCACAAAATGTCCTCACTTTCTGCTGTCCATCTCTAAGAAGTCTTTTCTGAAATTGTCCCACTTTGGTCCTCATTTTCCAAAAAACATCATAATTTCTAAAAGGTCCTCACAAAAAAGCCAACAAGAAAAAATACTTTCTAAAAGTGAGCTTATTCTTATTCAAGTCTCAAAGTCATCACCAGTCCTCACAAAGGACACACAGTTCACGAACAAACACTCAGCTTCAATCTCACCTTCATTTGTAATGTATGCATTTTATTTCCACTGAACGCGGTCGCACACAGATACACTTTCCTCTTCACCTCCTCGCTCTGAACACGCGGGACGTCTCCCTGCGTCCCCTCGGCCTCCTCCCACCTTTACATATTCAACTGTAATTCGTTTTCGGCGCGGTCTCTAACATATTCGGCAGATAAGTGAAGAAAGGAGGCCCCTGCTATCTCTGCTGTCTGGGCTGGAGCAGAAGCAGACTGTTAACAAAACAAAGCAATTTCCCAGCACAAAGGCAGAGAGAGAGCAATCTATCATCGGCCCATGAGAGCCGGGCAGGCAGGCAGCGCCGGGCTGGAAAATGGGCAGAAAGCTGTTGTTTGTTGCCGAGGTTCAATCTGCTGCAGCGAGGAGGTAAAGAAAAAAAAAAAAAAAGTGGTGAGGGCAGATTTAAACACTGCCAGTCTCTATGAAGACTTCTTGGCAGGCGGCGGCTTTGTGGTGAAGTTACAGAGACAAGAAGAGAGATTAAGAAAAGTGCAAAAATAGATAAATAAAAGAGCAGCTCTGTTTGTTTCAGCTCTTTTTTCTCCACTGAAGACGCTGATTGGGATCATTCGAAGCTGCACTCGTAAATCGATGTTTCAAACACCTAGGAGAATATTTAAAGGGACATTAGGTAATATTTTTCCTGCCCTCTTGTAGAAAATGACCACAATATATTATAGCTGCAGGGCCTGATGGGGGATTTGATCAATACCAGTGACTCAGCAGTTACTCGGCCAGCTGCTGAGATTTCGGCCGCTCAACATTCATTCGCTCTGTAATTTGAAGACACTTTCAGTCTCCAGAGCTCAACAGTGTGAGAGGACTGTACTATTAGACCTGAGGTATAGTTAGTGAGGATGGTCATATGTAAGTTCGCTTACCGACAGAATTGCAAGGTTTTATTTTATCTGCACGTTGCACCATCCGCAGTCTTTAAACCAAAGTACCGTTGGATTTTTGTTGTTTTGAAACCATTCATATCTGCCAAATTCAAAGTAATAAATGTCAAAGAGGCCCAGCAAGGGAGCAAAACAAGCTAACGAAATCAAAATCATTTGTAAAAGTTGTGTTTTCGACTTTTTTTTGGAGTCACCAGCACAAAACACCCACACGGTGTATGAAAGGTCATTAATGTGTGTGACATTTCCCGGGGATCCAAATGAAATCTTTTACATAACAAACATTACATAATAAAAATTAACAACATAACTGATATGCAAGTCATTACTTTGTGGGCTTTATTTGATTCACACAGATCCAAGTTCTCGACATGACTTCTGATGACATGAAGGTTTTACAGGTATATCTCTGCAGCTGAATGGTTAGTGTTAGCATCACCAGCATCTCTAGTTCAGTTCAATCTTACTGATTTCAAGCAGAGTTGCAAACAAATATGGGCACCAATGATATGCAGTGTTTATATATCTCAGGCTGGATGAATACTACACGATGAAAGACTGAACGAGCTGATAAGTCAGATGGATGAATAAGCGACTTCCAGGATACGGGAAGTTAGATGAGTTGTTTTCAAAGACAACTCAAATGCAATGTTCATATTTCAAATATAATATAGTTCATAGTGGAAAATGCCAAGTGGTGTTTTGATTTTATCTGTAGAACAAAAACGTAAATGTTGTAAATGTTTTCTGACTGCAGATAAGTGTTCCCTCAGTAAATCTATCGCATTTGGATAAAATTAAAAGACCTAACCCCCAACATTAACACACACACACACACACACACACACTCAAAGCCATTCATTTTCCTTACTGTTTTGCTGTTTTCCAGTTTAGCTTTTTTTTTAATTATTTCATTGTCAGGACTGTTAAACAGAAACTACTGCTGAGACTCACAAAATGCTAAACTGAAGAGCAGATTTCAATATTTCACCTCTAACAATTTTGGAGACAGCCGCACACGATATCTTAAAAATAATTGGAGATATGCATCGATATCTGTAGCAGCCTATTTTTCCTAAATCTAACCTACATAAAACCTCTTTGTCTGCTTTCTTTCTCACTGTCAATGGGAGCCGTCCCTGTCTGCATTCAGCACTTATCAGCGTTACTCAGGAGCGCCAGCAAACACAGATAAAGTGAACTTTGCTGATCCCTGAGGGAGAATCTGGGTCATTATGGCAGCAAAGAATAGTGAAGGATGATGGAGAGCAAAGGAGAAAAAAGAATAAGATACTAAGTGATAAGAAAAAACAAATTAAAGGTGGTGCATCTGTGAGGGAGATAGAATTGTTATTCCACAACGGCTGAAATTGAATTTTGCAGCACGACGGTCGTTCACGTGTGCACCGTTTATGAAAGCCTGTGGTTTATGGAGTTACAGATTTCGAGACGTCTCCAGTGACTCGATGACGTATAAGTGCACTTAGAGGTCCGTTATATCGAGCCGCAGTGTGTGAAGGCTTCATTTCCTGCTTTACCTTCGCAGGAAAACACAATGGATGTGGGTTGTTGCGGCAGCGCTGAGGGAGACCATGGCTCACAGGAAAACTGGTTATACTCCGACGCAGGGACTAATTTCTCTCCATCTGTCTCTCCCTCTCACTTGCTATGTTTTCCTGCGTATTTATCTTTGTTTTCCTCCATCTCCTGCATCCCTTTCATCTCTTTCTGCCGCTCTCCTCCCTCCTCCTCGGCGCTCACACACAATAAATGGCCTCTCGTCTGCGCCGCACACATACAGAAACACTCCCCACTGGCCCATTCGTACAGGACATGAGTTAGATATTGAGCCAGAGAGAAAGAGAGGAGGGAGGGGAGAAATGAGGGAGGGAGTAGAGGAGCACAGGGACATCAGCCAAGTGTGACAGTGGAGTCGTATTTCTTTCCCCGGCCGTCCGCTGTGGACTCTGAGCTGAATACTGAGTGCGCCCACTGCAGAGCCCCGAGGACAGACTCCAGAGCAGGGAGTCCGCCCGAGGACCAGATCAACGGCAAAGCTGCCCGAAGGTCCTGATCGGCTCCGGGTCAGGTCTGACGCAGCCTGGAGGCCAGTTCAGATCAAAAATGTCCAACAGGACCAGGTGAAACTGTCAAATATCTCACAAAAACATTTAAATACCAGCTGAGATGCTGTTAACTGTTTCTATGACAACAAGCCCGTCCAATCGAAATCCTTGTTGGGGGTTTGTTTATATTACGACACGGCACTGTGATGTAAACAAGCGTCGTACAGGTAGATTGTGAAGTGGATTTGGATGATTGTGTTACTGATTCACTTCAAAGTGGAGGTCAGCGATGTGTGCAGAGACACAAAGAATAAAGAAATACTGCAGTAAATAAAACTGTGCAATGATTTTATGCAGAGTTGCCCAATTGAGACATTATTTCCATATTTTTTTACAGCACAACTCTTCCAGTCAATTTACTGTATCATCACCTATAAATGAGGCCTTGAAGTAAAAATGTTCCTTTTATTTAAGTTTTCAATCCTGAGGTAGATGTATGTGTAAGTCATGATTTACTTTTTAATGCAAAATTACATTTCTTATCCAATATGGAAAAATGGACACATGACAGAGCAGATGACTGCAGAGCAGAGGTGAGCTAAAGTAATGAAAATGATTAAAGTGGTGACATAAAGAAATGAGGGTGTTCATATTGTGATAAAACAGCTTTGAAGTACCTATAAGGCACCAGAAATAAATGAACAAAGTCATCTTTCCTAATTATAATATATAGAATTTTGAAAAAGTGACAGTCTAAGTCAAGTCTGAAGTTTCCAATACTCAGGATAGTTTGATTAGTATGAAGTATGAATTATTAATGCTTATTGACATATTTATGAGTAATTGCATCCACAAAGGTAGACAGGTAATGTTATTTTCTATATATAATATGACTGCATGTGTTAATGTGGCTTTATACTGATATAAAACTGCACAGCGTCTTCCAGCCAAACTCGATTTAACAGCTGCATCATTTTATCTTAATTAGACCAAAAAGAGAGACACATTAAGATGAACTCTAATGAAGCTCCATCAAGATAAAGTTGTTTTGTAAGAGACTGATATCACCGCTGTTAGAAAAAAAAGAAAATGAGGAGAGAGACAGATTCCTGAGCCGTTGATCCGTATACCTTGATCTTTTTACATTAGCTGACTTCATGGTGCACCACATTATGTGACATATTCTGTTCATTATAACAGCTATTATAGGATATAATCATCCTGTCTTAGTGCAAGAATCAGCACACAATTAGATGCTGTAATTCAGGTAAACACAGTGCTTGTAAACTTGTAAACCACATTTTATTTTTCCGACTATTGTTCACTGCAGGACCATTATCTGTGCTCCACACCATCCACATAAAACAAACCACTGCTTAAATAAATAAATAACTCTGTAACTGTTCATTTGGTCAGGAGAGGAAGCTGGAAAACAGCTATCTGCCTCAGTCCAGACATTTTTTTCTTTACTTCCAAATAATCACTACACTTGGCAACAGCAGCTCCCCCAAAAAATGGTGATGCCCAAACTCACAGATGCTCCCTAATGGAGCTGGCAAAATATCTTTACTGGACATCAACCCTACGGCAAATAACCTGCTCCGAAAGGGCTCCTCGCCAGAACAGAGCGGCAGTATTTCAGGGAAACAAGGATTATAGGATCGTATGCATGACAACACAGATACCACAGGTTGTCTTTTCGCTTTTCCACAAAAAGGTCAGCTTACTCACTCAAAGACACTCCAGCAACTACACAAGAGCTTTGACCTGGTCTGTTTGAGCGTCCGGAGGAGAAAGAGCTGTTCACATCAAAAAGGAGCAAACAAATGAATCGAGAGCTGGCTTTTGACTCGCGACCTTTCTGCAAGACAAGTACACAGGCATGTAATAATGCATAATCTGCATTAAGGCCCTTTAATTGTCACAATTATGCACATTACAACAACTGTCACACAGAGAAAACAGGACCTGAGGGTCTGTTCAGGAGCGCCGGGACCACTGACTGCTTTGCCCTCTTCGTAATCCAGCCAGAAGCACAGAAGTATTATCGACAAAATGTACTTATCAAAGAAGTAAAAAGCGTCATTATACTATGTTATATTTCATTAATACATTTCCCCTTCAGAGCAGTATATCATTATACATTTTAATTTATGTTTACATTTTTTAAAGCATAACTTACATTGCTGCTCGTATGAAGCATTGATTTATTTTTGCACTCACTCTGGTTGGACTAAAAGTCATTACAGCAGAAAGTGCAAGCAAAGTCCACAAAGTTTCATGTCCTGTTTGCAATAAATCTGTAGTCTTCAGCTAAAATCACCTGAACGTTACATATATTCTGATGGCCTCATGATTCACAAAACTGTAAGCTGATTTTGTCTCTTAAAAAAACTTCTTGAGGTGAAGTTGATATTAACTACTTTATAAATTGGTCCTGCAGGTGCAAAAATAAAAAGAATATTTTCCAAAAGCGGAAAGTACAAGAAAAATAAAAACACAAGTTAAGTGCAGGAACCTCAAATCTACTTATGTTCTTAAGTAAAGCACCCTGGTGAATGCACTTAATTACTTTTTACCACCGTTGGTCAAACTGCAGGAGGATTAACATCTGGGAGGGCTGCTGATGCATTTTACATTCTCATCATTAGATGGTATTAAGTGTTTGCGAAAGAAAATCTAAGAATCTAACCCAGAAGAGCCATGAAGACTGGCGCAGCTATGTAGAAGTGACGATTATCTGAACGTCTCTCATTAATGAAGAGGCTGCGGCACATTAATACACTCAGCAGAAACATCTCTTCCATTTGGTGGAGTGTTGACTGGGTAAATACCATCAGGACTGCGAAAGTTCACTGGATTAGCGGCTTGTTCATTCATGAGCCAAACTGCCTCCAAACCTTATCGCTGAGAGGGATCAAGACTTGCTGCCAGCTTAATTGCAGAGGGAGGAGTGTTATCTGCGGGAAAACAATCTGCCGCGATTATATACAAAGTTAATTAAAAACTATTCCCCTTCTTTGCTCAGCCATGGAAATCTTAATCTCCAAATATAAAAAAAAAAATAAATAAAATAAGCATGGGCAATTTTCTTTGCATAGAAGTTAAATCTGCACCGTAGGAGCCCTCCGCCCTCCAATAATGATGTAGGATCCAATCTCTTCGGCCGCTAATTGCAGGGCTGGTGCCCCGCCCACCTTTCGTGATGCGTAACAATCTGCATAATTAATTGGGGGGCTTTAACAGTAATAGAATAGCCGGCGGGCTCTGACAGCAGCTCTGACACACACCATTAAAATGCAAATCGAGCTCAGTGATATAAAAAACTGAGATCTATGTCGATGTGGAGGCTGAGAGAGATGAAGAGCGTCGCACCACCCTCCACCCGGCTTCAGCCGGGCGCTCTCCTCTCTGCTGTGGACAAGACAGAGCCATTTATCTCTGAGAGTTATATCAATGAAATCAGCAAAGGAGCAATAAGTCTCAGTGTTTCACCACAGTCTGTTCAATAAGCGGATGTTGCCATGCAACAAACCAGCGAGGAGAGTTGGCAGGGAGGATGATGGGAAATGTTGCACCAACACTTTCCAAAGAAATACCTAATTTGTTTTTAGTTTCTAAATTGCAGTTGTTATACTGTTTGCAGATGAGATCGT
>JBAJHX010000053.1:2000799-2016276 GCA_037176925.1 Amniataba percoides
CACACACACACACACACACACACACACACACACACACACACACACACACAGCGGTATTGTCAAATAATGGTCCAATGAATGCAAATTACAGGCGTTTTTCTATTCAAAGCCGCGCTTATCAGAGCTGCTCGTATATTTATACCTCCGGATCAGAATGATGTTTATTCAACATGAGAGTCCAGCCAAGAAATCACCTCTTTCATTATTCTGTGGATTATTTTCAGTCGTATTAAGCAGCTTGAAGCCGTGAGCGGTGGGAGAACAGCGGAGCCTGACCGATATTATATTGGAAAGCCGCTACTATAAACCAATATTTGTTCATTATGTCGTCTTTTATTTGAAAAGACATTGTTTTATGTGTTTTTATGAGATTATCTTCATGTTTTTCATGTTTGAGCCTTATTTGTTTTATATGTTTTTGTTGTATCTATTTTAAAGAGGTGATATTTGTAAGATCCCTGATAATCATAATTTCTTTTGAATGGTAACACAGATGTTTTCAGGACAACCCGCTATGTGCCAATAAAGAAAATATCTGACTTCAGCACCCCCCAGTGATCGTACCAAACAAAACCTCTCATTTTCCACAAATACCTAACGCACTTGTAAGAAATAACTTTTAGTCTCATTTGCTAAAACTGACAGTTTTCATGAAACATATAGTCTGACCATGTTAACCTGATGCTTCTGACGCCATTTAACAAGAATCGCCCGAAGCAAAACAACCAATCAAGCACAAATCTTCAATGAGCAGATGAAATGGTGAACAATCATCAAACAACCAAGCCATGAGAAAACTGTCCATCCACTCTTTGCCAACAAAACTTCAAACACCAAAAACAAGTAAAATGAGGAAGAGCAATGATGAAAATTTACCTTAAAAGAAAGAGGACGATTAAATAATAAGACAAGAGGATGACCTCCCATCACTTCTCCAGTCTAGTTGACTTTCTTCAGTCTCTAAGCAGTTGTCCTCACTTGTTTAAATTTTCAAGCTCAGTCCACTCTCTTCTTATTCCTGCTGACTTTAATGAGCTTTAATGTCACTGAAAGATGATATAATTAGACAAAAGCTCTGATGGTCTTCCTGTATGACCTTCCCACTTTACTCCACTTTCATCTCTGTGACCATAAAACCACATAAATGAATGAAATGAATATAATATAAATAAATAATTCCATGAAAAGCTCTGTTCTCTCTCAGATAGAAGAGCAGGAGATGCTGATCTGCATTCATCTGGTGTAACTCAGCACATTCAGATCCTGTGTGGAGTCACATGGGCAGCGTTTGGTGTCACGACGTCGACCTTTGACCTCCGTACACCTGGCGGCTTGTAATACCGCTAATCCAGAAAGTTCAACATGTTTTACTGTTGCACTCATCGCGATTCAGAGCATCAGTTAAACACCTGAGACAGACGAAGCCATTTAAAAAATGTAAATGCTCACCTTGGAGCAGCCTGTTAACACACCCCCTCTCATCTGCATTCATCCGCCAGCCGGCTCACCTGACACAGCACCGATAATATCTTTATTGTCTGTCACAGTGTGACCTCCGCAGAGGTAATTCACAGCCGATTATGCTCTTTTCCCAGCTGTCTGGGTTAATTAATATGAGTTGCATGGTAGAGACTGGTGTAAAAGCTTCCTTTCAATTATTCCTCCTGCTTCTGAATTAATACTGCTGCTACTTGTCTGTTCCTGAATATTAACTGCAGAGCTCAGAGGGAACGTCTGTAAATTCTCATCAGAGATTCTTGTTCACTTTATTTCATGATGGGTGTTTTGGCGTGCACATGAATGTCAATCACAACAGAATAGGCAGCACGCCGACTTCGACTTTTTTTTAAATTTTTTTGCAGCTATGGAGGATTTTTTTTCTTTCCACTGTTTATTTCCTTTTGTTTGGCCATTGGGGCTAAATGAAATGCAAACATGTCATTTCCTCTTTTGTTTTTTCCTTCATCCTTTGGACATTGGGTGTAAAACTGCCTTTGGTAATGCATCATGTGTTCCTGCCTTTTTTTTCCTTCATCTGGGGGCTGACACCACTAATGCTAAGCTGTCATTTTTTTCCTTCATCTGTTTGGCCATGAAGGAGATTTTTCAGCTTGATTAACAAAAGTTAACCTGAGCATTGCCATTATTACCTTTTAAAACTATCTAGGTCATAATGAAATGAAAGCGATGTGGATTAAGTTGTTGAAAAGATTTTATCTCTCTTTCTATCGTTCCTGTAATTAATCCAGCTGACTACAGCTCCGATATCCCACAATCAGTTTTTTCAAAGTCTTCAGGGAATGCAGTGTGTGATACTCAAAATATGTCTGCAATGTGGCCACAGTTCAGGAGGAATCCAATTAAAAGTTGACTTCGACGCCTCTGTCTGTGTTAATGCAGCCCCTGCTGTGCTATTCCCATCTGCTGTTTGTACATAACATAATTAGGGAACTTTAGTTAAACACAGGATTGATTAATTATGCATGGAACCAAAATATTCCTTGTTGCAATTATGCAAAATTCACTTGAATAATTCAGGACAAAAACGCAGACATCTTAATGTTACACTACTTTCCTGCAGGAGGCCTTATGGCTGTTTAATATAAAATTTAAAGGTTGTTCACTTTTTTTTTTATTAAGTAACAGCATTTTTTCTGCACCACTGACCAGTCAGATCAGTTTTTCTCAAGACATGAAAGTAAATAAATGCTTCAAACAAAAAGCAAAACGCAATTAAAATCACATAAAAAGTCTTGTAATAGTTTGATTGCTTAAATTCTTTTGGCATTAACAGTAATTCTCTGCTGTTTTTACTTTAAAGGTCAGTCAATATGTCACCATAAAATCCTTTTAACAGAGAACATACGATGTGCTTTTTGATTTTCAAGATGTGACGGCAGAGTTAAAAGTGTGTTTGTGTGCACTGACTTTAAATAACAGAGTCATATTGTTGTATGAGGTGTTCGGTTTTGGCCACTGATCCTTGCTCTGTTTGAGATTCATCCATTTCTTCCAATGTCGTCGCATCCTCTGATCTGAACCTTTGATTTGTTTAGTAAAACCGTCAAAACTACTAAACCAGCTACCCAGCAACTTGTCATCCTGTCAGCCACAAAATCTGACTTTTTCCTGTCGTCAGAATGAAAGAAGGAATTTGATTGTTTGATGAATGATTTCAAATCTTTCCTTGGTTTGTCTGCTGATTGATGGAAAGCACAGACAGTAATGATTATCAAGGATTAAGCAGCCAATATTTATTCGCTGCAGTTACATTTTGTCTTCTGTCCTCCCCAGATCAGCTGAGACAGACTTCTGGAAAACCTGAATCAGACAAAAAGTTTGCAATGCTTCCTTAAGTTAATTATTTCAGGAAGATTTTTGCAATTGATCTTGCACAAACTAGAATCTTACAATCTCTCTTTTGCTGGTGAAAGCACACAGAGATTTTTTCATGAGTTTTGCAGTTTAACTGGCTAAAGTTGAATAGAGAAAATGTTTTAAGACAGAAAGAATGAGGAGGAAAGACTCGGACATCCCTAATTGGTGGAGTGGAAACGAGTCAGGAAGCGGTTTCTTGCGTAACATGTGGTCGCTGTCAGGATTAGTCACTGTGTTTGTTTTTTTCCTCGGCCTGGAAACCTTCACACACAACCGCAGATGGACGCCACCTCATACACCCGATGCCTCAGCTCATGGTGAGAGGGAGAGACAGTCTGTGTTTTCTATCAGGTTGCAGGGTGAGGTGTGAGTGTGCATGTGTGTAAGAAGTCTATTATGCATGTGATATAAATGTGTTGACTTTAATCAGTTTGTCTTATTTGTACATTCGATGTGTGTTTCGAGCAGTATGTATGTGTTGCAGTATAGCCTCATGTTAACAAGTCAACATGTAATGCTATGCTAACAACAGTTAGCAACATGCATCTGCAATAAATGTGAGTTTGCATCATGGGAACTGAGAAATGTTGTAATATTCATTTATCATTTGATCAGTGTCACCTCATTGTGCAGAATACAAACATTATGTATCATTAAGATTTTAACTGCTGGAGACATAATTTAGAAAATCAACCAGATTTTCATACTTTATGTCTTCACCTTTATATTTCACAGTAGCGTGACAGTCCTCTGGAAAGGTTAGCTCAGGCACTAAGGCAAATATTCATGGCAAAAACTGAGGAGCAACCATTAGCAGTAAGCTGCACTTCGGAAACGTAAGCTTTACTTTACAGGGTTGATGCTCAGAAGATACATGCACAGGTATTATTCAGTTTGAGTTCAGTCTAGATTATTTGGACAATAATTATGCATTCTGTTGATTTGACGCATTAGTTGAAGTTGTCTGCATACTTTAATACTGTTGACCCTTTCTATATAATGTGTAAATTAAATTATACTGGACTTTGTGTGGTTTTGCTGGTATGCACGTATGCAATGCAAATAGTTATTTCATCTTCAGCTGCAGAAGTGCACGCACCTGTCCAGCTCTTCGGACCACGACTGAGTCCCAGAGTCCGTCTGTTTTTACAACCACCACCTAAAAATCATATAATTATCACATGGAAGACGTTTAGCAGAAGAGCTCTCAGATTGTGGTGACCTGAAAACATAAACCTGCACTTAATTTTTGCATCTGCGCTCCAGTTCATATTGTTAATTATCTGCAAGGAGCCCAAATCTGCAGGAAACAAATTCATGTTAATTCAGTGTCGCCCTAACAGAGATAAATGTGCACGTTCCTGTTTGTGTTCATGTGTCTTTGTTTGTGATCCTGCATGTTTATGTAAAGAAATGAAGGACTCTTTGCCATATGACATAAGAGCAATTCTCATTTGCCTGCAAGCACATGAGGGCAAAGACAGAGAGAGAGAATGAATGTGTGTGTGTGTGTGTGTGCTGAAGACACACTGAAACGTCAGCTATTTCTGAGAGTCCAATATTTTCCGCCACAGTCAACAGTTGCCTCGAGGCACAGAGGAAGCTCCCATTTGGCTCAGAGTCTGTGCTCCCTCCTCCATAACCCCCCAACTGCAAACACACACACACAAAACACACAAACTCGCCTCCTTGGGTATAATTAAGTATTTGGAGAAACTGCAGTCAATAAAACGGAAAACAGTCGCCTCTTAACTTTGATCAAAGCGTCGGCTGACGAGTCTCTGGTGCACAGTACTCTTTATTTTACCAAGTGGGTTTAAAAAGAAGAGACAAACACACACAGACACACACACATACACACAGCACTACACTAAAAACAAAAGGCCTTCATTCTGCTACACAAAAATGTCTTTTTAAACTTACACCAGAGCAGAAAACTTTAAATGAAGCTGTTTACTCCTCCACAAACATCGTCTGAGAGCCGGACAGTTTGAGATTTAACTTCCTCCATCGCTGCTGTGCACTTTGTAAGCAGTTAAATTGTGTAATTGTGGATTTTCAGAGACATCTTCAGTATATTTTGAGTAATATTTAGGCGATGTAGAAAGCCTTCCCTCGTTCTTAGTAACCAACTCGCTCACTCTCCCCTCTTCCTGCCTCTGTCTGTTTGAGGAGTCTTGCTGAATAAATAGTTAGACCCATTGACCCGGTCCACACACACTTAGTACAACACAGCTCCCCAAGCAGATTCTTAATTCAATTTATCTTCCCTGAATTATTCATGAAAGAAATCGCCTCATTGTAAATCGTCGTCAGCGTGTGTTTGAGTTCACCTACCTGTGCTGTATTAGTGTATATTTCATAATGATTGATGCGTCTGGATGTGTGTCTGCATCAGGGATGTTTATGGGGATTAAACTGAAGCCCTAATGATGTCATTTACTACAACTATTTACTCACAGTTAAGCTGTTTACAAGTTGTTCTGCCTGTTGATTTTCCCAAATTTTGTGATTTTCCAACACTGTTTTTTCCATCCCTTACAAAGGAGCTGCAGCGCGAGCAGCTTGTTAGCAGATCAACAGCAACACCTTCAGCGCCCTGCACAGTGTTTAGCATAGATCAGCACATTCGGCCGGCGCGTAAAACACACAATCGTTGTAGTTAGCAGTTAAAAGGGAAGAAAATAGACACAAAAATAAACTTCGGGCGGTGTCGGGTCGATATGCAGCCTGTGTAGGCAGCTGGATCTGTTCAAACAGAAGCGTAACTTGTTTTAGTTTGATACGGACGACTGAGAAACGCTTTCTGTGGAGACATCCTGTAAGGCTGCTTTAAAACAAGACAGATATTTACATCCTCTACAAACCTGCAGGAATTATTAAAAAGAAAAGAACTGGCTCTTCACAAACTGCCTTATTTTGCAGATCCAAGCAAGACTTTGGGTTTAGTTACTCTTGAGTTAAGCACCCTTGACTACAGTTGGCAAAGAGCAAACTGACCTCTGAATGCTACGTTAGGATCAGGTATCATTTCTCACAGTCTCACAGCGTCTGTCTCGTCTGTGACCGGTCTCCTGTGTGGACAGCTGGTCGCCTTTTCATGCGCCTGTTCCCAGCAGATGCAGCGTGGCGGGGCTCTCTGACTGTCGTGTCTCCTTTATGGAGATTGATACTGAGCGTTTTGCAGAAGCTGCAGAAAGTGTGACCTGTTCCACATCTGCATGCGGCTTATCCGTGTCGAGCCGCGCGGGTCACTCCGACTAATGAAGCCATCAAGGCAGATTTTTACAACGGGAACGGAAAGACTGGAGAGAAGCTGCACTCAGGAACCGTTCGTCCTTCAGCGTCCTCTGCTGCTGCTTTTAATCATAAGATGGAGCTAATAATCAGCATGGCCTGAAATACAAAACTAAAACTGCATTACCTCACTTCACCCGGGTGTCCACGAGCCTCCTGGTGGGAAAACCCCATAACTCATATTGTTTATTGCAAAGAGCTTTTCTTATCAGGGAGGGAAAGGCGTCACTATTAATATCAACGATGGCTCTGTTTTATTCAGCTGTCCTAAAAAGCCTCAACAGTTTCAGAGAACTATCACGCACAATATCTAAATTCATTTATCAAAAATATTATTTACACCTGCGCTGATCCTACAGTGACATGTCAAAATGTGGTAATATCGCTTTGTTCTTTTGCAGATGTTTTTTCAGACAAAACTGTTCTAAGAGAGGCAATGGAGATTTTTACTTGGGTGCCGTCTCATTTTCATTTAATCAGCATTTACTTCGTCACGGCAATTGTCCATCATTTTATTTTCTGCTTTCTTTGTGTCATTTATTAACCATTATTAAATCATTAGGGATGGGAGAAATAATGGATTCTACGATGCATCATGATGCTTTGACTCCACATCGATGCAGTAAAGTCTATAATTGATTATCAGATCATTTCTGGAGTTTGGTGCTGCTGCTTCGTAGACCATGTCGCCGTGTTTTTTCATTTTAAAACCACAATAAGATGGCAGAGCAGCTGCAAGAGACAAAAGAAATCAAACCACTGCAGCTTTTTTAAAAGACAATGTTAGGACACACTTGTTTGTACTGATGGAGAAAAATAAACCATGATAGAAATCTGAAACTGAGATTATTGAGGATCATTCAATAATCAAATCATGATGCTGAATAATAAAATCAAATCGTGAGGTGACTGACGATGCATCCACTCAGTGAATTTAAGTAGCTTAGTTAAAGTGCAAACACCTGTGCAAGTCTTGTAGTTTGCAGTTTTTGGGGGCGTTTTGTTTATCAGCGACTTTTCTATCGGGGTCATATTTGATAAAATAAATGCATACAGAGTCCTTCTGTATCACAAGGCTGCAAGTTGTTTCAGGGCAGTTCTTCCATCTGTATAAAACCAAGGTGAAACTGTGAGATGCATTCGATTCACAGTTGTCAAATAATCTTCATAAACTTTATATATGTGATATTTGTAACTTAAATCCAACAACAGTGTTTATTACACCTGAGTCAGTCCGTGCGATGGAGTAACAGATCCAGTAATAATTATCTCCTGCAGACAGTCAGTCAGTCTGGCAGCGCTTTCCGTCTGGCACAAGATGAAGAAACAGACGACATCGGAAACAAAAGGCAGAAAGGCTTTTGTTGGGATTGGCAGCTTTGCAATAAACTGGCAGCAGCACAATTACGCGACAGAAAGGCCTCCAGCGTTGTTGTTTGTGCCACGGACTGCAGGACTGAGATTAATGATTATTAGTGTTTGCCAATGAGAGACAAGTCACTGAGAGTCGAGATGACGCCAAGATGATCCATCTTAAACTACATGAAGTGATATCAAATGGTCGAGAGGGAAGATCAGGAGGGAACGACGGAGAAAAGGACAACACGTTGACCACAAATTCCAAAATATCACATTCACATTTTTCGGAGTCCAGTTTTCATTGTCACCCACTGCTGAGTTTGATGTACGATAAAGTCAGATCCTACACATGAACTATCACTGCTGACTGAAATATCCTTATATTAACGTCATTAAACCATTCATTTTGGTGCATTTCAGGATGCTTCAACATCTGAAATTTCACAATTAATTACTTTACAACACACCTTTTGATTTAAAAGTGTCGTAAACAAACATTATTTCAATAATATCTGTATTTGGTCACGTTGAACCTTTTCGGTTTGATTTTCTTACAACATATCTGATTTATTTATGGCAGTATGTCCTTGAATGCATCACTGAAGACAGTTAGCTCCTGTTACGAAACTGTTTTATGTTTTTCAAAGAGTCCCAGAGTGACATCAGGCTGACTGACCACTGAGGAGGCAAAGAAACAGAAATATGGACGCTGATTTGACACTTTTTGGTACAAACTCACAGTTGTACTTTGATTCGTTTAGCTTTGATTTCTTAGGATTTGATGTTATTTGGTTTGATCTGATTGGACGCAGAGGGCAGAGTGGTCAGCCGGGACACATGTAGAAAACAGAGAAAAAGCAAAGGCTTTGAGTGAGACATCATATGACTGTATAAAAAAAATGGATAAAAGAGCCGTTTCACATGTATGTTTCACGTGTGTGCCTCTGACCACAGAAGTGTGGCCCTCAGCGTCTTCGGTCTCAGGCGGCCCACTCAGCGCATTCACTCCACCTCCTGCCTCTCCGTCCACAGATTCTTCCACATCACACAAAAGAGGAAAATGTAGTGATGACCAGAGGCCATGTTACGCAAAAAAAGAGCTGAATCACCCACAGCTGGAGTCTATTGACTACTCAGATTATACAGACACACATCCTCAGGACGTACAGTGCTCACGACGGGAAAAGGGTCACATGTACAGGCCGGGAAGCTCATAATAAAATATGTTTTCTTCCTCATCATGTCGCTTCATTTGATTGTTTTTCCTACTCAGATTGTTTTATGTGATTATCAGTGGGAGATGATTTTATGGCTTTGTTTTTCTGTGAGGCACTGAAAAGGGCTCAGACTTCATATTTTTTAACAGGAAAATGTTGTCTTCTATCTCGTTTGTCATCTCGTGGCTCTGCAGAAATCTCTTCCTTCCCTGTGGGGTCTCTGCTTTGGTGTAAAAGTCAAAACTACTGTAGATTCACAACTGGTTGGGGGGGCGTCTAAGATTAGGATAAAGTTTTTAAGATAAAGGTTTGGAAATGAAGTTTAGCTCTTGGACAAACAAAGGACAACTTCATACCTAAAAACCAGTGGTAGTACCTTTCATATTGTTGCAGTGATAATAAATTGTGCTTGGTAATGCTTGATTTTTTAAAAGAATATTTAAAATTACCCCTAAAATCACTTCATTACATAACTAAATTAATCAGAAATTAGCCTAAGATGTATTGAAATATATTACACATGTTTTCACCATGCAGGCAATAAAAAACTAGTACTTGTTAGCAGGAAAGTAATATGAATTTAATGCTTTACTCTGACATTTCCTTGTAAGTACACTACTTGATAACTTAAAGTGAGGTAGAGACATTTAGGAGCTGATATTTTTGTACTGGTCGGTTTTGATTGGTGGAGACCAAAGCAGAGGAAGCAGGAAAATTACATATTGGGCTTATATTCAACAGGTTTGCTAAAAAAAAACAAAGAAGCCAAAATTGAAAGTGAAATTTATTACATTTTGTTGTATTATTTGTATTTTGTTTCTTCTCAGTAAGCGCTGAAGCTGTGTAAAGTCATTTAAATTTTTAAGTTTTAGAGTTCGCTGGTTTGAGAATTCACAGTAGGTCAAATCTTCATCTTTATACTCTGCTGCTCTGAGGTTAAATTATAATTATGATGAGCTGGAAATCATCGGCTCAGCAATTTACAAGAGGCACAACGGCATAAAACAAGAAAAGAAAGCAAAAGATATGCAGCACAGTGAGGATGAGGAGATGATAAACGGCCATGACAGGTGCCACATCAGCACATCACACACACTGTTAATTAACACCATCATTAACAAAGGCTGCTGCTCCCTGCAGCGTTCACCTGTGGGTGTTAAACCTGGTTCCCCCTCTGCTCCCCTGAACTGTCTGCTATTTTCTGTCCATCTTTCCATCTCTGTTCCCTCTGGCCTTTTAGAAATGAGATTTTTTTTATCATTTTCTTGTATCCGCTGCAGGATTTTGCCTAATTTATGCGCCTTCTCCCTTCATGTTCTTCTTTTTTTCTGTCATCACTGTTTCCATCTCTTATTTCTGTCAGCCTTTTCTCCATCCTGATCTTTATGTCTGTCGTTGCTTTCTTCTACATTTTTCTGATTTTCTCCCTACTTTTCTCTGTCCATCTCTACTTCTATCAGCCTGTCCAGTTTTTAAACTTCTTCAGACTTCTCAATCCCGTTCTTTCACTTTGTTTTTTATTTTCTACCATTGCAGTGATTTCTTTTAAACACGTTTCTTGACTTTCTTTTCATTTATTCTTTTCGCTCCTCCACTGCTTCAATCCTCTGTGTCTTGACCTTTCTCGGTTTATTTTGCTCTCGTCTTTGTGAATTCATTTCTTGTATCTTCTCCTCACTCTCATCTTTGTATCTCTGCATCTTTTGATCTTGCATGTTCAGTCTTTGTTTTCCTGTTGTTTTTCGCCTTGTTCCTCTCCTCTCTTGCACACCCTCTGCATCATTCTGTTTTTTTTATCTCGTTTGTTTTCTGTTTTATTTTCTTACTCATCCCCATAATTTGATATCTCCTTGTTTCCCCTCTTCGTATACATTCCTCTATCATCCTAATTCTCTCACTTTGCCCTTCTTTCCCTTTTTCTATCTCCATCTACTCCTCTATCCCTCATCCCCCCTCTCTTCCTGTCATCCCTCTCTTTCCCATGATTTAGACGAGTCTTATTTCCCTTGCGGCGAGTGCTCACCTGAGCCCGCCGCCAGCTGCAGCCTCTCTGCATTGAAGCAGGAAAGGTGGAAAGCTGCTCAGCAGTGCTTCATTCTTTCTGACCTCTCCAGAAATACCGACCAAACTTTTTTTATTTTTTCCTCCAAACAGACAAGTTTTTTCAATTATGTTGTTTTTCTCTGTTTTGTTTTTGTTATTTTTCATCCTCTGACATTAAAATATTCATCTGAAAAATAAGCCATTACCGTCGGGATGAAAAGAGGTTGGAGGAGGCAACGCCGTCTTGAAAAATGTAATGAGATGCGCCTGAACTCCAAAGTCGAAATGACTCAAAGAAAGAGAGGATCATGTTTATCTTCCATTAAGAGATAATGTGACGATAACATGAGTTGGACATTTTCGTGTCTTTGCCAAATGAACGAGAGGTTCTGTTACCGAAGTGGTTTGTCTTCAGCATCAAACTCTGGATGCTTTAACGACAGCTTCTTAGTTCATAGAAAAGACACGAAAAATGAATTTGTGTGTGTTCAAATGGATTACAATAGAAAAAACGTATCTCTGCTCTTCATCCATTTGTTAAATCTAAGTTTAAGTTTATTTGTAAAGCTCAGTGTCACATTCAAATGGTCTCATATATAAAAACAGTTTCATGTTCCTCTCCTATATCTCTAATTATTTTCTGTGAGATTAAACAGCTTATTTTAACTTGAAAACACAAAAAATGCAGTGGATTACAGCATATAATACAGCATGTCTATACAGTGCTGTACTGTGACAGAAATACAGAAAAGAAGGTTTGACATGAAATTGCTAAAAAGTCTTTCGCAAAAGTATTTCATGACTTAGAGCCACTTGTGCAACATGGAGCCAACTTTAGGGACAGAGATGAACATTATGAAGAACTAAAACTGAAGGTACTTGACCCAAAATATTAATTGTGCTGCAAACAGACATATTCCAACCATATCAAGAAGGTCAGTACGAGACAATTTAGCAAAACCCTGAATTATGAAGAGTGGAAATTATTTTCAATGTCTTCGTTTCTTTCTGTTATTTAGATTCTAGCTTTCTACAATACTGCACAGCGACTACGGTTGGTTAAACTTGAGGAAGAGTGTTGTTGCAGGTAACAGAAAGCAAACACTGATTGCCGCTTTGTGGAAATACAGTCTGGTCTCTTGCATGAAAGCGTGATGCCCTTTAAGTCCATCCATAATGCTACTTAAAGGACACGCTGCCTCTTGCTTTGGCAGTGAACATTTGCACAGGGTGTAAATTATCAGGTGAGGAAATGTACAATATGTACACTTTGAGCACTGGGCTACATAAAATATATCTAAAGTGCTTGCCGATCAGCTTCTTTTGTCAAGCAGCCAATGAGTGAGGATGCTGCAGCTTCTTTGCCTCAGGGTTTAAGATGGAAGTTTTGTAAATGCACAAATGCCTAGTTTCAGTTTCAGGGCATGTCTCCTCCATTGGTACACAACTGAGATCACAGTGGTCTCATTTGTTCATGGTAATACAACGCCTAATGAACCACAAAAAAAACAGATTAAAACTGAATTTAGAAATCAATATCAAGTGTAAAAATAAGATCCCCTTTTTTGAAGGGTTATTTGTGCAAGTTTCACAAGTAGGCTGCACTTCTGGGGATTCAAGCAACTTTATATTTAGATTATGAAGCATGTTGATGCGATCCATGGAGAATAAAACTGAAAAATGACAAACCAAAGAGTTTGCAGAAAGATAACAGCACGATCGCTGAAATGCTCGCCAACATTTCAAAACCTGCTTGACCCAGAGATAAATTACAGCAAGTCAGAGCGCTTAAATCAGTATTTGAAGACAGTCAATGAGTAAAAGAACTGAGAATAAAAATGTACTGACATTTTTTATGGAGGTGCTAAAATTCAGATGCTGCCAATGCTTCAAATCTGCAGCCTGCAGTCTGTACTCAGCTTCAATTAGCAGCACTAATTATCACCTCAAGTGCATTTGGGTTTTAAATCCTCTCTTTATATGATTGGATTACCACTGTGAACTTGGATTGAACTTAATTTCCCCTTAAGTTTCCCCTTATGTAGAAACTAAGTTGAAGAAAAAGAACATTTTATATGTCAACACCACAGAGGTTTCCTTCAGCTGTTGGCAGGGGTTTGATATTTGAGCTGAAGTGTTTCTCTCTGCTTGGTGACATATTTACACCTGAAGTGCTGTTTTCCCCTCACAGTGCCATTACAATACCATTAAAAATTGGGATGCCTTAAGCCTCCCTATTATCCCCATTATCCTGTTAGCGAGCGTGGCATATTTGATGTCATCGGAAATCTTGTAATCTCAACTTTCTTTTTAAAACTGAGCATGCTGCCTGAGAGCAAAGCCTTGCCAATCTAGTCACAGAACTCCCCCCTGTTTGAGGTAGTGTCTGAGCCTTAAGGGCTTGAAGCTGTTCAATAACATATATTCTCCTTTGGGGTGGGAATGTTTCCCCGCTGGACATCTGACTCCAATTACCTGTCCAATAACCTGAAATTCTGAATACTTACTAGGTACACGTTGCATAACTGAAAGGCAGGAATGAGAAATATTTGTTCATTCGGTAGCTTAAAGAGCACAGTAGCAGAAGATATAGAGGAGGAAAAGATAAAAAGAGGGCGATAGGAGAGATGAAAATGAAAGAAGGGAGAGTGGAGGATCCTTGAAAGTGTGTGATGAACGACTGCAGCAATATTTTCAGCTTCCCTGAAAACTCTTCATGGCTCATAAAGTCCCGGGAAGAACTGAAAATGTCTCTCTGTTCTCTCACTCCCTCCATCCCATCATCTCTTCTGAAAGACCTCCGAATGAGGGTCTTTTTTTGGTTGGGGGGGTAAAGAAAGAGAGACAGAGAGTGAAATGGCCTTCTGTTTCATTCTTTTATTTTATTACTTTCATTTTCTTGTTTTTATATGTTCTTTTCTCTGAGGAGGGCGATTCATCACAATGGAGGAGAGCAACAACAAAACCCAAATTCAGAAGGTGGAGGATGATTTATCGCCTCCTCCTCTTTCTCTCTCTGTTCCACATTCCTCCTCCCTCTTTCTTCACCTCAGTTTCTTTCTTTTTCTCTCTTTCTCCAGTGTTCATGTAGAAGAGAAAAAGACCAGCAGAGGAAAGAAAGGAGGGAAGAAGGATTGAGAGAGAAATCGGAGACAGCCTGGTTTCTTTGGAAGTTTTAGGAAATGAGTTCAGTTTAAAAATTTAAAATGCAAATAAAATATGAGACTCATGTAAGGGTGGGTGATACTGAAATATTTGTTTTTTATTCTAAAACAATCTACAATACACCAATATGGATATATTTTACTATCAATGTCAGATTATGTATTATTATTTCTAACTTGATTACCACATGATTTATCAAACATGACACGATGAGGTTATACAATATATTTTTCATTTCTTTCATTAGCTTGCGATAGTTGAAAGCTCAGCCCTGTTGTCAAAAAAATTATTACAAGACTGCGAATTCTGCAGAGTAAATGAGGTGAGCCAACTCACAGTGCATCCTCATTGGAATTACAGAAAAGCCTGCGAGTCTGTGCATGCATTTTTATTTCTTAAATGAAAATGTTCCATCTATCTCAAAAATATTCCTTCTATAAAGCTGTCTAAAGAGTATGGCAGTTACGACAGTGAAATGTTGATCAGCTGATAATCAGCCAGCAGAAGGTCTTCGGGTTGCTGCAGTAAACGTTATTTAATCTTCTCACTGCTTTTAAGTGTCGGCATAATCGCGAAACATGTGTTTATTGACAATTTAAAATGCTGTAATGTGTGATGTTTGTTGAGTCCCTAACTAACTTTAGTGTCGTTTTGATATGAATTTTGATTTTAATTCATTTTATCTATATATTTTATTTTTTATCTTGGTGCTCTTACTGAAGCTGAAATGTTCATCTCGTCCAACACATTTCATTGTGTCACTGACCCTGACTTAATATACATATAAATAATAAATCTTAATCTGAATCTGACTCTCACTCACTCAATCTAATTCCTTGATTTTAGTTTGATTTTTGTATGTTTACTTGTCTTTCTTGTACAAGCTTTTGTTGACAAAGGAAGGATGGGAAGTTTTCTCATTGCTGGGTTGTTCAGTTGTTTATCTTCTGTTGTCTTCACTCTGGCTTGCAGCCTGTGCAGAAGCAGGGACTGAAGCTCTGTCACACACCCTGTTCTG
>JBAJHX010000053.1:2069985-2085256 GCA_037176925.1 Amniataba percoides
TAGATAGATAGATAGATAGACCTTTAGAGGTGTTGAGATATTTTTGTGGTTCCCTTTTTGTTTGGTTCACTTTGAGTAAATTTGTCTCTCGAGTCGTGACTCGTGAACCTGCTGCATGTGGAAGTCAGTGCATTTTGGGCAATAAAGCAGATTTTTGACAGATTTTGCACATGTTGGAAATGTTTGCACGAGAGGAGCAGAAAATAAAGACACCTGCAGCAACAACAACAAGCACAAAGCTTCACCTGATGATCTGCGAATCGTTCAGTAAAATCTCTCATGAATTGAACAAAATGCCTGAAGACAGAGGAAGTTTGACTCTCTGGCCTTCGAATGTGAATGTGAGTGTGGTTTCTGGTGTTTCTGGAGCAGTGGAGTATGTGACGCAGCTCAGCCATCCGAGTGCGAGGCCTTCGTTTGCTCCGATGAGCGAGCGTTCACCGGGCGGCCTGTCTTTTTAGCGGCGGGGAAGCGAGCGGCCCTTTGCTTTCCTGAGTGTTACTAAATGCCAGGATGAGATCAATTAGGGATTCAGGTCTTCAGAGGCTTTAGGAACATAATGAGGAACACTTAGGGCTAATGATTGCAGCCTTGCGTTAGCCCACACCTCGCTCTCGCCGCTCGCCTCTCCTCGCTGTGTGCATATTAGACACTGGCACAGGACGACTCAGCTGTTTTTTCTTTGCTGCCTCAGCGTTTGGACGCGAGTCTCCGAAGTGGCCGCCAGCATTGATCTGAAATAATTAAAGCAAATCCGAACTTTGATCACGAGAACTCGGAGAACAGGACGCTCAGGGGGAAGATTATCAACAAAAGCAGATGGAAAGGCCTTGGACGGCTTTCGACTGAGTTGGCGGTTACGTCCACACACACGGTGGCCGCGGTCCAACCTGCTGAAGAGTGTGTGTGTTTACATATTGAGCAGCAGTGAAAGTACTTTGAGTTTGTCACTGTAACCACACAGCTGAGCTGAGGAGAGAAAAAGTGCTTGTGTCGCATTATCAGAGGAATCAGGGGAACTTTTCCATGAATCTGTACGTAGTTTTATCTAACAAGGTAAAACATAATCATACATAAATATGGAGTTTTTTTTGTTGTTCTGCAGAAAGTCCAAAACCCAAAGATACTCAAATAACAACAAGACAAAAGGCAAAGTAAATCAATCAACAAAATATTTGCAGACGAGTCCTTTCAGCTCCAAAGTTGCTGCTTTGATTATTTCTTCCACCTTTACAGAAGTTTAAATCACCGCCGTGCCCCTTTAAGACGTTTGGATTCCTCCCAAATTAAATTGCTCGCCGCGGCACAGAAACTTCTCATTTCTTTCACTTCCTGTCGTCATCATCTCCTGCAAAGTAAAACCTGAAGCACGCAAACAAACAACACAATAACATAAAAGCCTCTCTGTATATTTGTTTGATGATGGTGCTCGAGTTTAAAGTTCAGTTTTCTTTATCACATTTAATCAAAACAAGTATAACCTTAGTGATTATATATGTGTTTCTTCGGTCGACCTTTGACCTCATGGCAGAGATTTCAGCTGTCAGCAGTCATCGTTAACGTTATTAGACACACCTGTGCTGTTCCTGTGAGAACAGCTCTGAAATAAAAATGGTGTTTTGGCCCACTGCAGCTGCCGTAGCTTCACTGCTGCGGTGTTGAAGCTGTCACACTGAATCTGGACCTCTGCAAGCCTCAGACTCAGCATGATGAAGAGAATATCAGAAAAGACGTGTCGTGGGTAGCCACAGCTGGAGAGATTGTCTCTTTAGGTGAGAAATCAAGAGAAATAACACACAAAAGAAAGTGACTGCACTGCAAAAATCCCCTTTTTCCCACCGTGTTGCTGAAATATTCATCGAAAGATCCTGCAGTTGTTTGTGTCCACAGATATTAACGCTTTGCTGCTTTTGTTTCTCTCTCCTCTTCTGAGAAATATTAGTCAGTGAGAGTGGGAGGTGGATTTTTCTGTTAACTGGTTTATTGAGGGGACGTGAGGCTGTTTGTAATGATATTAAAATGTGTGGGCTTTTAAAAGTACCAACGTGACCTGCTGGTCAAGCATTTATTCAAACACTCGTTTGGCTCTGTGACCCAGTGAATATGGATTATGTGCAGCAGACAGGTGGATGTAATATGTAGAGTGTGTGCAGTGTGTGTGTATAAATCATTTCTATAGACTCACACATGACGCAGGAACAGTTATTTATGTAGTACAGCCAGTCCTCCCTCGTGACCAGCAGAAACACAAACATCAGATTACAACCTGGCCACAGCTTATAACCAAAAGTCACATGACTTGCAACCTGCCTGATTATTAGACAGAGATTATTTTTTCTGATGTGGGAGCTGAACCAGGTCGCCGAGCTGCCCGTCACCTCTCAGGCTGCCTTCAGCGGGCTCCTGTAATCCAAATGAACTTTGACGTCGCTCCAGTTTTAGGAACGGAGCAGCGCTGACCTCTTGTTTGAGAGGTAATGTTGGTTTTTGTTCTGCTATTTTACGTGTGCAGCAGTGTGACATAATTCAGGTGTCTGATGGCTTCAGCTGGATCAAAGATGGAGGAAGGGGAGTGATGATGAAGAGCAACACGATGCCCTGCTCGTCATCTTTGTGCATCATAAATCAATTTAATTTAACTGTTGCTTGTTCAGGGATCATTAAGGAGTAAAGGAGCCTCGTTGATTTCACTTTCTGCATTATTCACTGACCAACCTCCAGATTTTGCAGTTTTTTTTTTATGTTTTCTTGCATTAATTATTCCAGTTTTACCAAAAAAAAGCTTTAATTTAGTTAATGAAATAGTTTATTAGAAACTTAACTGTTGCCCAGTAAAGCAGTGAAATCTAATGAAGCTGTGGTGAGTGCTCTGTAATGTAATGGGCACTTTTAGGGTGAGGTCAAGGGTCAAAAAGGCATTAAACAGCAAACCTTTGGGGTTTTCTAACAAGTCGAAGTGAAAGGCTGCAAGCAGGAGTCGACCCCCCTCTTTCTAACTTCCACAGTGTAATTCAGTCCCGCGCTACACGTCCGGAGGAAATGATGTTTGTGTGGAGGACACTGGTGTAATCCCAGTCTGTGACTAATCTGATTGCACGTCATCAGCTCAGCAGCGTGATTGTTCAAAGCTAATTTGAAAGCCGTTTCACATGGGTCTTATGCTTTATTGTGCCATCTTGGCGGCGAGCGTCGTGCCCAAACAACAGAAATTTGTTTTGTTTTTTTCTTTTTACGAGAAGCTTGATCCTATCACACTCCCACTTGTCGTCGTTGTAAAGAGGATTAAGCTCAGATTCGTCACGTCGCGGAGGGAATTATTGGCGCTGAGATAATCTCTGATCCACCTAATTTGCTGTCACAGAGAAAAGAATCGGATGAAGTGCGATGGGCCTCCGAAACCTGATGTCATCTCATTGATCGCCGAGCGTGTGATCTCTGCAGTTTTTGGGAGACGCCATCAAAGGTCCATTATCTGATTATTGACGGATGGTGCGTCTCTGCAGGTTGTCTAGACGAACTCCCCCGTGACGCCCGAGGTTGTTCGGCTCTGATAATCTATTGACAACCGTCGTCATCGTCAACGCGCTCGTCAGTCGCTCGCGTGACCTCGGCAGCACGACGAGAGAGCAGTTGGTGTGAAATGTTTAAACAGACAATTATCACAACGGTGTAATTGCTCACGGAAATGATTTAATTTGAATGATCATTTTCACAGTAGACATCACTGTGCTCTGCGTGATTTTAATAAATGTAATTTCGAGTTTTTCAGAGCGGCTTTGCGCTCGAAGGAGAGACGGATGAATGAGAGCAGGAGGCGTTTGTGTTGTACTTTTGGAAATGTTGGTGAAACCGTGATATCTAATAAAGTTGGTGTGATATCAGTCACATTTCAGACCGACATCATTTACAACAACATAAAAACTAAATAAAATCACAGCGAAATCAGTCGGCACTGATGAAAATACTTCAGCACGAGTTTTCTCCAAATTGCTGCTCATATTTGAAATTCGAGTGTAGACGTACTTGGGATTGCAAAAAGTGGAGCTTTCTGGACAAATTAGCATCTAAAACCCCCCAATTTAGCCAGTTGGATGGTGAAAGAGCTCTTTATATAGTCTGTTCAGTTAGAAGTTATTTTCCAAAATGCAAAGCACGTGTCGAATAAAACACCGAGCTGAAGTTTCTGTCTCAGCACTGATGAGTTAATGTGCATGTTGAAATGAGTCAGTGGATCGAGGTTTAAACCGAGGTAGCTTCTCCGTACAGCCCATTTATATACATTGCACAGCACATTGAGCTTATTGTGTTTGTATCTGCTCAGTTTTTCCACCTAAACGGTCAGTGTATTTATATTTTTGTCCATAACTGAAGTGCAGATTTTTACTCAGAGATTAGTTTTGTCGTATGTAAGAGGGAGGAAAAAAAAATCAATAGTGTGTTTTTATTTTAGAGGAGTGTGGACAGAAAGTGCAGCGTTGGCCGGCAGACATGTGACCTTCTGTCACCGCAGCAAGGACGACTGGAGGAGAGCTGACGACACAGGAGGAGCTGCTAAATTCATAAAAAACACAGAGCAGCTTTTCTGTTAATTAAGCACATTTATTAGCATTCACTCATAGTTCAAGTTAATATAACTGTTTTTTAATCTTAATTACTGTCGTTTTCATTTATTTATTTGTGTTTTTAAGTCATCATTAGATATTTTTTGTAATTTCAGCACCACATTATTCACATGACTTTAGTTTCTTTGTGAATCAAATCAAATGATCTGATATTTAAAGGCATGAAGGATGCAAATTTGAGTATGTGTGACCTCTGACCTTTGTTGAGTGACACTGAATTCGACTGACTTCTCTTCTGGTGAAGCCTGAGAGGACAGATTTGACGCTGGCGATGTCGACATCGTCTCTGGAACTACGACAGAAATTAGTTAAAATTTTACGGCCGTGAGATGTCCTGAATCTGTCTGCGGAGTCGTGTCAACTCGGGTCAAAACTGTTCCTCAGATGTGACGTCTCAGACATCTCTGGCTCGACTTCGATAACATTTTGAGGTGTGACAAATGTTGGCTCTGTGCAGTGGCATTTAAAAATATACCCACTCCCCAAACGGGGGGTCTGCAACTAAAGGTCAAAAATTCAGACTTTGAAAGGCCACAAACGTTACGGAGCGTTGATGTATCTCGGGCCTGATTAGCCTACAGCGAGCCTCTGTCGACGTGTTTACTTGTTCCAGATTTGTCCGTCTTCCGGTGGACTGAATCACGAGGCCGCAGACTGAGTCAAAACCCCTCACACACAACGAGACCATTCGTCATTTAGTCCCTTAAACTGTGTCTGTTCCCCTCCTCTGAGACTTACTGTGTGCTGAGCCCGGATTTAGACCCGGATATGTCGGTGACCACTTTATGATGAAAAAAAGATGGAAGAAAAGAGCCGATTTCTGCTGGTGGTTTACAGCTTTATGTGAAAAAAAGAAAACAGAAACAGTGAGAGCAGACGAGAAAAAAAATATACATGTAAACAAATGAAAATGCAGAAAAATAATAATAAAATATAAAGTTATAACACAACCCTCATCATAACATTTATCTAAATCACTCTTATTATGATCTTATTTATGATCATGTGATTTATGAGGAGTTCGCTTAAATGTTTCAGTCTGATCATCAACATCACTCACGATGGATGTAATGCAATTGTGTGTGTGTGTGTGTGTGTGTGTGTGTGTGTGTGTCGTGATTTACGATCATTACAACATCATCAGCATCACCATCATCATTTTACAGCAGAGACAGGCCTCATCTGTCAGTGTGAGACATCATTTATTCACTTTAGACAAAATTAGAAAACGTCAATTAAACAGCAGCACTGATATTTACGCTAAATAATTATTTACTTCTTTTGCTATTAACACATTAATGTTTTGATATAAATACAGAGAAATCTAATGATAATATAAATATAAATGTCTGGGGCTGCTGCACAGCTCGTTCTCTCGTGTTTTCATCATCATGTTTACGTGAAAAGAGTTTTTTTTTAAGAAGCGGGACCTTTGACACCACAGCAGGCCGACGTCTGAGCAGCTGCCTCTTTACAAAAGCAGCAAACCTCCATTCGCAGTCGAACTTTGGACTGACATCAGTGTTTTCAGGCATTTATCTTGTTCATCATCACTCATGAGACGTGCGACCGCGACGCCGTTTTCTCTGTTGTTTCTGTAATTTCACGTATTTTCATCGCCGTCGTCAGTTCTGGTTATCAGCGTGATGATTTACGGTGGTTCACAACATCAACGTTTAACACCACAGACGGACGGAGACTGCATGGCTGAGTCCATCACTGGTGTGTGTGTGTGTGTGTGTGTGTGTGTGTGAGGGGGCGGTCATGTGACTCTGCAGGCAGCTTGGCCAGTGACCCGACAGGCAGGGTGACCCCAGCGGCTGGTCGCAGCGTGGTCGGGAGACAGCAGCCAAACTTCATTTATTGCTCTCCTCCTCCTTCCTCTTCTTCCCCATTTCTCTCTCTCTCTCTCTCTCACACACACACACACACTCACGCAGCCTCTTCCTTCACCCTCCCTCCTCCGTCTCCTCGGTGCCCTGCATGATTTGTTTTCCGATGTTTTTCACTGATGAGGGCGAGTTCTTGGGAAGGTCGGTGTGTGTTTGTGTGTGTGTGTGCGTGAGGGAGGAGAGTGTGTGTTTCTCCACAACTTTGCGTGTTCCCATTTATATGTGTGTGTGTGTTTGCTTGTGTTCATGAATGCATCACGAGACAAGAACTAACAGGGGATTTGTCCCCTTTTTCACTTTGTTTTCCGATCACGGCTGCTCCATAATTCCCATTTTCACGCGGCGAACTGTGATTCTGATCAGCAGTTTCCTGATAAATCGACAGCGCAGACTGCATTACGTGTTTATGAATTGCTAATGGCGCTATTTATCATGCCGTGCGTCACAATTTACCATATTGAAAGTCACGGTTAGCGATTTTACATTTAGAAGGTGAAAATTTAAGCGCGATCGACTGTATCATCTGTCACTTTAATTTATGAGAGATTAATGCGGCGATGCTCTCCTCCCCCGCGCTCATCAGGAGTTACAACTAATGGCTGAATAATTATCATTCTCGCTTTTTACCTCTTCACGCTTTCTGTGTTTATGGGAATCATTTTAGTTCATAGAGGTCACGAAAGGTCAGATGCTGGTTTTGGTCAGTTGAAGGACTTTCTGAACTTTTAAAAAGTCAAAAAACTTAAGCAAAACACGAAATACAAAAGTCAGATCCAGTTCACGTCGCTCCACGCTGGATAAACTTTCTCAGGAGAATCATTTAGTCAGTTTTCAATCATTGATATCGCGAGCGGAGCTGAGAGGGAGGACGTCCTGATGGCGAGGCCGACTGCTTCACTGGACGTCTGAGTGCTGCAAAGTGAAAAAGCTCCGGCGCCAGAATGAATTATTCCTCATAAACACAGTCCATAATTTCTGTCCTCGCTCTCCTTGTGAAAGTTTGGCCCAGGCAGAGCCAAAATAAAACATGCATGTAAGGAAAAGTTCCCATAAGGCTCTCAATCAATTTTTCATGCATATTTATGCATTTTTAGTGGAGCCATGTCGAGGCTCAGATGTTCAAAGAGGATGATGATCAGCTCTTCTTACCCGTTTAAAACAAATGATGCGTTGTTTTCTGTTTGTCTCCTTTATTTTCTTAATTTTACAGAATTTCCCCTCAGTTTATTTTTACAAAGTGGTTATTAATTTCCTACGCTGGAGCTGTGATCAAGTCACATATTCATACTGAAGATTGTTGTGGCTGCACCATCACATAAAACTCTATGAATAATTCACGTTTTCCAAAACTTCAGCCTGACATATTTGATATATCTTGACATCAATCAAGAGAGTCAACAGGAGGATGCAAACGAGATGCTAAAAACTGAAGAAAAAAAATAATCTTGATTTAACAGATAAAACTGGTTTGTCTTTTTAAATTAACGTCCTGTTTCTGAAATGTGGGAAGAAATTTAACAAGTCAAACTTAGATCTATTTAGTTTTTAATGTAGATAACAAGAACTAATTTCTTTGCAAAATGAGTGTTTCCCCTGAAGTTGTAATGCAATTTTAATACTATTGATATTTCCTCTGCAGATCTCTATAATTGATGCTCAGAGGAAAAAAAAAAGGAGAAAATGCTGGAAAGTTCTTCGTGTGTCTTGCTGGTTAAAAAGCTCATCGTGAAGCTGGAGTCAAATGAAACGGGTCAGCACAGCAGCGTATTTATAGCCCAGATCACGCTGCTGTCCGCGCTCTCTCTCCGGGCAGCCAGAAGTGATGCAATCAGATACAAACTACACTACAAGTGGCTGCTAATGCAGTTCCACTGTAAGGCCACGGGTCAGTTCAGTCCTCGCTCAAATGGAAGTCACTGTCCGTTCACTTCGGATCTAACTCAAGCGGCAAAGCATTTCATTTCAAATCCCAAGACTTGTCTCTTTAAAATGTTCGTACGGCTTTCCAACACAAGAACTAGGAGCGGCGTTAATAAGTGATGAGCCTGTAACACAAGAACTAAAAGCAACATCAATAACTGATCGTCACACTCTCACCTGAATGAATGAGCGAGTCCCCGGCAGCCACCACAACAGAAATCCTCTGAGTGAAGAGCTCTCACAGAAATAAAGTCAGTGTTTTGACTGATGCTAAATTACATCAAATATTACATATATTTTTAGAAAATAAAACTCCAGTCGGATGAAGCTGAGGCGAAGTGCGTGATGGTGAAATTGGCCGTGTGTGTTGTGCTTCTCGTACTTTTATCTCTGTGAGGACCTAATTAACTTTGTGACCTCGGGTTTGAGGACATTTTGGAGAAGACGAGACAGGTTTTGGGAGGTTTTGGAAAGTCGGGGTGTTTTTTGCAGAGTGAGGACACAGTTTGACATTTCAGGACATGCTCGGAAAGAAATAGGACATTTTGGAAAACCAGGATGCTTCTGCAAAACAAGGCCTTTTTTGGAAACTTTGCACATTTTTAATATCATATTCTGAGTTAAAGTTAATGACAGCACTGTGTAATTAAGTTCTTTATAAGCGCAGTGCAAACATGTCTGTGTGTGTGAATGACTTTAGTGATTTACACTTCTTATTAAACTCATAATGGACGCAGATAATGAACACAGTCAATCTTTAATTCCTTAAATCCTCGGATTACGAGTCGAATGCACCCTGCATATCGAGCTGACATTGACATTTACCGCATACAACATGTCAAATGTATTTTACAGCTGCAGGCGATCGGTTTTCGCGTCGATTCTCGTGGTGAACAGGGAGCCAATTAGCAAACTTTCATGTATTTTTGAAATCATTTTCAAATGTGTGCGTGGTCTTGTGTTCTCAGAAACTTTCTTTGCCGATAATTTTCAGGCTCACGGGAGGTTTGAATACTTTGCCTCGATCCTTCATGTGTGTTCACAGCGTGTGTCCGTGTGTGTGGAGACGTATTGACTGTTAGTCTTTGTACGTCTGGGGGCTAAAGGCCGGACTGGGGATTTGAAATTATGCAGAGAGCTTGAGCGCGATGGGCTTTAATAAGGTAAAGAAGTCAACTGTGCAAATACCACGGCCTTATTGTAAAATCAATGTGGCACTCAGCAGGACAGCCGGCTGGTTAAGTGAATTAGAGCATTAGTTTGAATAACTACTTTAAGAAAGGAAGCCTGTGTGTGTGTGTGTGTGTGTGTAATAACCACTAATGCATTAAACTCCAGCCTGTATTTTACTGACTGTAATAGCTGACTTTTAATTATTCGCCTTTTTCACTGGATTAGATTAAAAGAAATTATGATAAATTGATCTTATATGAAGCCTGGTGTGGACGGGTCCAGGACAACATGTAAACAATGTTTTTATTTGTCCTTCAGTGCTTCTCTGTCTCTTCCTGCTTTACAAGAACATTTTTCTTTTTCTTCTTCATCACTATGAAATTTAATGGCTCCCATGTAAGATCATTATTTCGTCCATTTTCTTGATGTCAGGGTGGAAGATTAAACTGAACGGGATCCGTGTTAAACCTAAAAGAAGAGAAAGGTTTTGTAAGATGGTTGTGAAAACAGGATTGTTGAAACAAACTGTGATGACTTTAATTTAAGTCACCAGTGATGAGTTTGTTTCAGGAAACTGAGGGTTGTTTGAGACGTTTAAAGAAACAGTGACAGTTTATATGATCCGTCTGCTGTCAGGCTGCTGTGACCTTTAACCCCCCCTGGTCTTTTTCTTTTTCTCCTGGGTGCTTGTAACACAGCCAGGCTGCTGCTGTAGATGATGAATTGCTTTGGATGTGAAAGAAAGACTGTTGATGTGTCGTGACTACGATCCAATCTCACATCCATCTCTCTGCTTGTCAAAACTTCTCTTTCTCATTACAACCTGATCACAACATCAACCACATCTCTCTCTCTCTCTCTCTCTCTCTCTTTGCATCGTCCTCTGACCACGTTTACCTTTCTGTCTTTCAGCTTGGCAGCGTCGAAGGAAGCTGCGGCGAGGAAAGCTGCCTCCCCGATGCCGCCCTCCGAGTTCCTGGACAAACTCATGGGCAAAGTTTCGGGTTACGACGCCAGGATCCGACCGAATTTTAAAGGTAGGAGCTGCCACCAAGACTCAGTCGGATAAGACGGGAATGTAGCCAAACAATATCCTGAAAAGATCGAGTAATGTGTCGTCTCTGCATTTCATTACCTTCTCTAAACGCCTTTTTAAGGGTTAAATCAAGGTTATCGCCAGGAGAGGTTTGTATTCATTCAAAGAAGAAGCATTTCCGTATATTTATAAAGAGAAATCACTAAAATTCTGCTGCTTTGTGTTTAATCATCTCACTGTTTTTTTTGGTTCTTCTCAATCTGTCGATCTCTTTCGTTTGCCCTTTGCAGTGTACAACAAAGGTAATTCTGCCCATTGCTCAACTCCCTACAGACAGATTCAGGCTATTTCAGGTGTTAGACTCCCCCCGAAACCCCATTTTGTCTTTTCTCTCCCTCAAAACCCCGTCCCTGCACCTTTAGCCCTCATTATTAGACTGTGAAAGAAAAAATCCCATGAAGTTATTTTAGGATTTCTAGTTATCGTGGTGCTAGTTGGCTACATTCCTTGGTATCCACACAATATCCTGAGTGCTTGTTTTGGTGGTCAAGGTAATGTGCCTCTCTCCCACAAGCGTGCTGCTAAAATTGATGATGATGTTGGTGATGATGATAATACAATATTTAGTAACCTCTCCCTGAATTGACGCCCCCATAAAGACACATGTCAGAGGTTTCTATATTTAACTTCTTCACATTAGGAACACAGTCTGGACATTAGTACGTTTGTGTGACATTAGAAAACTGGGGCAACCCCTCCATATTCATTAAAGTGTATGAATTATTCACCAAGTTAAAAAAAAAAAATCATACAGCATCTTAATAAAATTTATGTTGAAGCAATTGGAAGAGACAGAAATCACAAAAGCAAAACAGGAACTGACCCGAGTTTTACCTTTTTCTTTTAACATGAACTGATATAATTGATTTGATAGTGTAAGACGTCACATTTGAGCCTTGTTGCATGTTAAACACTGACATATCTTAGTTTCCAGAATGGATGTGAGCCATTTCTAATGCCGTATATTTAGTTTGTCAGGTCATCGGTGTGTTCAGAGTGTATGAAATATTAGTACCCTTGTGATATTCAGCCTTCCAGTGTGGACGTGTCCACTCGAATCCAGAGTAGTTCTGCTCTTCAAGTATCAAAATCCCATTTTTCCCGTTTAATTAGCTATTATTTTAAAAACCCTACATTTATTTCTTATACATGCTAACCTCTGCAGTGTGCTGTGAAGCCGCTGTGGCCTGTGATGATTCGAAGAGTAAAGATAATTGGACTAATTTAAGTTGCTCTGCATCTGGACATTTGTTCGATCAGTAGGATTGGTACATGCACTTTCCCTCCAAGTTTTATTAAAATCAGAGCAGTGGTATCTAATATTTAAGTAAATATTCTGATCTTCAGTTGTACCAGTGTTGTTTTTAGGCAGATGAGATCTCCAAAACGTGTTTCGTCTTCAAGATTCCTCAAAAGCACAAAAAAGATGACTGACTTGATTCTCTTTCTTGTAATTTTCTTACTCAAACTTTCATACACTGCTGGTCTGATTTTGGCAGAAGCAAACTGCCAGCAGAGAGGGTTAGAAATCACAGGCGTCCCTGTGAACCTCGACCATTGAATCTGATAAAACCTGGAGGGATTAGAGACTGTATCTTGTTGCCGATTCGCCGTCTGCATCTCCTCTTCATATTGACTGAACAGGTGAAATTAAGAGGTGTCCTAATATTTCGTACACTGAACACACAGGGAAACGGACTGCTAGAATGTGCAGCAGTGAACCACAGCTTATGTTTCTGAATGCTGCCATGGAGCTTTTTTTTTCTTTTTTTTTTTGCTGAGCCCATAATGGCATAACCCATTATATGGTGATCTTTGTAAGTGGGATATCTCAGCTCATGCGAGATAGAATTGGGAGGGGTGGAGGGGCTTTACCGTGACTAAGTGTGTATTATTAAACCTGCCGCGGCTGCAAAACAGCTGAAACTGCTCGTCCTTCCTGACCTGCCAAGAATTTGTTCGGGTGTTTTTGTGAGGCATCGTCGTGAGTCCATTTTGGAGACCATTTCTATTTTTTTAATTTGATTTCTCCTCAGCTCTGGTCGGCAACAATCCAGCGTGATTTACTGCGACTAGTGCTGCATCGACCTTTACAAATCAGGATTTAAACAGGCCAGCGTGACAGTTATTTGAATTTATGACTTTTATGTATTTTTTCAGTCCTCCTAATGTGATGTAATAAAAACAAAAGTTAAATGCAAATGAAAGTACTCTCTGGCAGTGTGTTAGACATGCACATAATAATAAAAATCCTCCAGCTAACGTCAGTGAGCTTTCAAAATTTCAACTCCAACGCAAAAACATCAACCTTAAACCAACTGAGATCAATGCTGATGGACAGGTTTGATATTCTCTTTTAGTTTTCTTTTTTTTGGCCTAACGTGGATCAAAGCAACCTGTGATGAAGATACCGAGCACACACTCCGGAGGATGAGCACATCTTTTATGTAATCTGTTAAGCTAATTGTGTCAGGGGCCATTGTTGGCAGCCAGGACCCGATGTGAATTTCCAGGCTCTGTCATGGCTGTCAGGTCGACAGAGTGGCATGGCGTGAGCTCTCCGACTTGCTCATTCATGCAGTTTCTTTTTGTGTGTGTGAGTGTGTGTGTGTGTGTGTGTGTGTGTGTGCGTCCCTTACAAGCTTACTACGCCACTGCATTAATCACATTCATGAAATAAACAGCTTGACAGCTCTGCTCCTTAATAAACTCTGGGAGGGAATAAGGAACAAAAGTGTTTTTGCACAGCGTGAAAGGTAGTCAGTGACAGAGGAGGACAAAAATGGAGGACGGAAACTGTGCATCAGTTCTCAAATGTTTCCTAGTCAGCCAACATAATGATAATGATAATAATAATACTACATATTGGATTGGGGGAACGTAAAAAGCAATGGCAATATTAGGCTTTCATTTAATGCTGAATTGTGCAGAAACATCCTTAAAATGAATCATTTTCCATGCTGTGGGATTCAGATAAAGTGCATCAAATCATAGTAAATTAAATAAATCCTCATTCTGTGATAGACCCACACAGAAACCTGTTTACGTCCCCTCAGTTTAAGGCGCCCAGTTTCATATAAGAATAATAATAGTATTAAAACTTGTTGTTGATGCAAATAAAAATAAATTAAGGGACGTGGAAATGGGAATGTACCCTGTTTGGATTGTTCTCGATCTCTTAAATGAGCTAAAATGTGCACCGATTTCTTGAATGCAACAATTGGAAAGACTCATAAAGACAGTTTGGTGTCAGAAGTTTTGATCAGAATCATCACTCTTCTTTTCAGAAAAGATAAGAGTAAGCGAGCTAACTAATAACGAGTAGTAGTAGTCAGCCTGTTCCCTCTTCAGCAGGTTCAGAAGCTCTAAATGCAGTTCAATGGTTGCAGATAGTTTTGGTAAATGCAAGGTGACCGCTCCTCTCCCGCCTACACAGTTTAAACACACACACACACACACTCACACACACACACCTCATCAAACCAGCACCAGCCCCGCTCATTTTGCCGTGCAGGAACAGTGGATGGAGGGATGAGATTCGCCGGAAGCTACGAAACGTGAGAGGAAATTACACTGATCATGACTGGGGGGGTCCAACATGTGGGCAAAAAGCCTCTGATTGATTTAGCAGGTTCCTCCGTCAGAGAGAGAGAGAGGAGAGCAAACACTCCTGACACATTTGGGACAAGCCATTTATAATCCATGAGTTCTTCCCTTCTTTCATTCTCTCTTCCTCCTTTCTCCCTATTTTATTCTTCTTTTCTCTTTCCTTCCTTGACTCATTTCTTCTGTCCATCCTTCACTCATTGATTCACTCACGTTTCTACCTTGTGTATCTTTCATACCTGCAATGATATAATTGTTTTTTCTCTATTTTTTCAGACCTTACACATTTCTCTCCCTTTCTTTCACCATTTCTAATTTATATCTGTGTACTTTGTTTTTTAATCCCACAAATCTTTCTTTCATTCACCGTCTGCCTCCTCCTGTTTCTCGCTGTCATTTATTATTTTAATTCTCACACATGTAGGTTCCTCCTGCCTTCCTTTCTCTTAGATCACCACACATTTACTCGTCGACATCCTCCCTTCATCCCTTCCTTAGCGTTTTTCACGGTCGAGTCTTTTCCTTAAAGGTCCATTTTCCCCTTGCGTGGATGAAAGACAAGGTCATTAGTGCAGCGATCGCCCCCTCGCGTCTCCTCCTCTGACCTTTCTTCTCGCTCTCCTCCTCGGGCCTCCTCAGTATTCGAGCCTTGTCTACAGATCCCAGCGATTCATGAAGCAAATTGGACTCTTTGACCAGCCGGGCGGCCGGCAGTCGAGCTCACGGAGCAAAAAAAGAGTCCGGTCGGCTCCTCGACAGCGAGGACGGGGGGATGCGGTTGAACGGCAACACCAGGCCTTTCTGATCTACTGGCCCTTAGTAATGAATGGCCACATTGCACTGTGCAGATAAATGAGTGTGTGTGAGTGTGAGAGCGAGATAGGGAGTTACTGAGGAGAGGTGTGTTTGTTTGCACGTACTGTATGAGTGTTTGCGTGACTGCTCTTGTGTGTGTGTGTGTG
>JBAJHX010000053.1:2086554-2099271 GCA_037176925.1 Amniataba percoides
TTTTTTTTATTTTTATTTTTCCAAGAGAGCTACTTTCTACAAGGATGCAAACACAGAAATCTGCAGGAGTGATGGGACATCCTTGCCCAGAGGAAGGTCTCATGGCTCTTTTAGTATTCTAGGTAATGGCCCCATCCTTTCCAAGGCAGGAAATTTGGATGGGGACTATATTGCACGAAGCGAGGAATTTTAATGTCGTCGCAGAGGTGACTCTCCCCTGAGTTATGACAAAAATATTGATCACGCTTCAACGTCTAGCGAGAGGAGGCGGAACGGCAAGGGCAGCGAAGAGAGGAATATTGAATAGGGTAATGGCAAAAGGCAGCCAAACGTACGAGGGCACTCAAGACGGACTGAAAGAGAGACCGGAGGGAGGGCGGGGGAGAGGAGCGGGCGAGCGAAGAGAAGCAAAGATGTTTGATTGTGCGGCCGAAAGTCGAAGCAGAAACCTGCACGTTATCAAGAGCTGAAAGAGAAACGATAATTACATCACCGGCAAATGAGCCGTGTTGTCAAAATGAACGACCTCCGTATCTCTTCAGTCACACAGTTTGCTATAAATACCTCACATCATCATTGCCCCCGCTTGATCTAAAGATAGTAAAAAAACGTGGATCCTCTTTAGCTCGAGGCAACGCAACGCTAATCTGGGATGTATAAGAATAGTTGACGACTACATTACTCTGTCTTCTTCCCTCTGCAGCCCACTGGTCTGTGGCTAATACGTCTATAAGGAGGGGAATATTGCTTTATAAAAGGCCATTCAGTTCTCCTGTTGAATCCCATCACACCTCTAATTACCTGCTGGAGGAGAAAAGGTTTAAGCCCACCGTATCAGTCTGAAAGGCCTGATGGAGAGGTTGACACATAATTGTTTACCGCTGTGACACAATCACGGAGGCGGTAAGCTGCAGTTTTCGGGTTTAACATGGCAGACGTGTCTAATCGTCCGCTGATGCAGGCAGCCTGGGAGTAAAACAACATTTAGGGGAAAATCCCTGCGCTCATTTAACAAAAAATACCTTTGTCTTCCTGCACAAGCTTTTTTTTTTTTGTTTGTTTGTTTTTACACCTCCCCTGCAAAGCCAGGAGAATTGATTTTGCACAGTGCTAGTAATTAGCTCGTGCTATGAGATCCTGCTGCCAGCAACGTGCAGCCCAAAAACCAAAGCTGCTGCGGTTTTAATGCCAGGATCAGGTGCTCAGATGTTCGACAGGCTGCCTGGCCGTGGCGCTAAGCCCAGGCTTAGCCCTGACACAGAGAGATTGCCATGCGTAGAGGAGGGAGGAAAAATTGCCTTTCATGGATTCAGGCAGATTATAGAGTTTAAGTCACCTGTCTACAACAGTTCATGGTCACGACGAATACTTTCCATCTATCTTAGGAGCCATTTCCCTTTTTTTTTTCAGGCTGACAATGACAGATTACAATATCGCTCCCAGACTTCTACTCGGCGCAGTCGCAATCCCTCACAAAGGCAGTTGTCAAGTACAGCAAAGCAGGCCAGGCCCGGTTTACTCAGTTCAATGCGGTTCGGAGGCAAAATAGGACATCAATCAACAAATCAGAGTTCTGAGAGGAGAAAAAGAAAGTCCTCGTGTTGGAGGACAGTCTCGGTCTCTGTTCGTGGTTTCTGATTCACTGGAAAGAAAATGAAGCTGTTCATTTCGATGAAAATCAAAGGCTACGTGGTGACATTTCTTACTTCTGTTCAGAATTAATTGCGAAGAAATTCGCTGTCAAACACACCGATGTGATCATTATTTGCTCAGAAAGCATTACGTGTTTGAAGGTCAGAGTGAGCCGTGCACCGCCTGACCTTTACAGGAGGGTGTTTCTGTATTCTCGAAAGGACTTTTAGCTCAGAGTCTGTGAGCTGTGCAGCACTCGAACTGCATGAGTGTATTTTTCACAACCATAACGGGTGAAAGGTGGGCTGTTGTGGGGTTGGTTGAGTATCTGCAGATCAAAAGAGAGTAAAACTTGTCTTTGCTTCTTGTACTTGTTTGAACTTTCCAGACGAATCCGATAAACCACTGATCTCCTGTGACATATCAGACAGCGTCTTTTGTAAAACAGACAGCAACTTTCCCGGAGAGAACAGAGGAAAGGCTTCGTCACTGCGAAACGATGAATCGCTCGGCCTTAACTTCCAATTCCTTGACATTAGCAGGTCGCCGTTTTTCCATTATAAATCAACCTCTCTGGAGACTAAAAGTTCCTTCTCCGTGGTATGACTTAAAATTATGTGGCCCATTTTGGAAGAGGTTGAAGATTTACATTTTTTGGGGGGTGGAAGTAGAACCTTTTGTCATTCTGATGGGCTCCATTTCAGCCAAATGACCTCAAATTAATGGCGCCCATTTGAAGAGAGAAGTCAAATTTCGTCTCAGATTTGGAGATCATTTATCCGTTCCCGTGGGGTTACAGCTCCATTTTTAGTAAAACGATCACGACAGACAAAGAATCCATCTTAGAGAGAGCTCTGTTACTGAAGTCGCTCTGGAACAAACAGATCACCACCAAACCTGTTGCCCAAAAAAAAAAAAAAAAACAAGAAAAAAAAAATCTCCGAAGGCCAAATGAGGCAAAAATCTAAACGAAGCCAGTTTGACATGTAGTCTTTGCATTCTCCCCGCCCTCCTCCTGCTCCTCTTCCTCCTCTCTCTCTCTGGCCTCTTGCATCTCCTGTAGTGCATTTTGCTAGTCTTACTTCAGCTCCTCTTGACAGAACTGCATTGCAACCCTCCTCCTCCTCTTCATCTCAGTGCATCGCCTCTCCTCTCCTGCCCGCTGCAGTATGGCAGTAGATTGTTCCTCTACAGACTCGTGCATCCCTCCTTCCTGCTATTGCCTCCACAGTATGTTGCCCCTCCTCCTCCCTGCCCCCTCCTAAGTCTCCCCCACTGCCACACACTCACCCCCGCTGAGTGTTGGCAGCAGTGCGACACCTTAGATAATCGAGCCTTGCTGTCTTGTTCGCTCCTTGATAGACAAAGCGGTTGTTTTCCTTAACGAGGACAAACAACGTATAGATGGTAACGTGTTGTTAGAATATGCTGTGTTTAATTCTGATCTTTTTTTTATTAGACCCCAAAGGCTCCAAAAATGAGGCTACTCACAAGAAAGGTACTTTCCTTTTCTTTTTTTTCTCCCTTTTTTTTGTTCTTTTTCTTCTTCTTCTTCTTCTTCTTCTCTTCTTCCCTCACCATGGTTTTGTGTGCCTCATGCGATGATGAGGCATTTTCCAGATGTTGAGAATGTCAGGGAAATGTCCTCTTGGTTTAAAAATGTAGAAATTGCCATGTATTGTTGTAGGTTTTGCCACTCGAAATGGTCAACGCTTCTAGAAATCACCGCAGAACATCTGGTGACAGGAGCGATTAAGCAGAGAAGTATTTATGAAACGTCAGCAATATGTCAAGCTTTACTTCATTTATTATGTTGACACAGACATTTTTCTCCCTTAACGCTGCACATAATTGTTTCATTAATGGCGACACATGTTGGAAAACGTTGCTTAGTGTGACAACAAGTTATTTCCTCCAAAACTGCAAATATTAAGCTTTTTATCCGAGACTCAAGTGTGCCTGTTTCCTCACCACCACACTGTCACTTTTTTCTAACAAAACAAGGCTTTTTCTGACAAAGTAATGCTTTTTGTCTCTCTCACTGGAGGCAAACGTAGACGCACACAGCTCTTTAACTTTTGTGTAACGTCACTCCACATTCAAATCATTCAGCTGGTCAGACAACTTTAAAAAGTTTGCACTTGATTAAGGCTGATGTCTGAGTGAATTGCATTGTACATAGTGTAGTAGCTATAGCATAAGACTTCCTTCACTGTCAGTTGGATAAAAGCCAAATAATGGTGCACTTTTAGAGAGCAGAGTGCATACATGTGCAGTATAAACACAGATCAGGATTAAATATAGTCCTATAGTTAACAGACTGCAGGTTACATAAGTGCAGTGTGTAGTAAAACCAATGTGCTTTTGTGTCGTCATCTATCAGCTGTGAGTTAACATTAACACAGATCCTGACTCAGCACAGTCTTTACTTTAATTATTTAACCCAAAAAAATTGCATTTGGGTCTTCAAAGTTTCTGCAGAGAGGAACAAAACAAACCTGAAACCCCGCAGAGGTTTTACACCTTTTGGGCATCTTTCCAAACTCAAACATCTTCAGAGCCGCTCACACACAAGAGACTTATGTGTCTTTTAAACTGTGACTGATATTACAGTAATATAATAATAATAACAGCATGATGGCATGGTGTGTTTCTTTGACTGTAGAACAGACTGATGGTGTATATTGCAGCATCAGTAACATGAAGTGTACGATGCAGTATAGACCAGAACAGTATTGTACAAAACAGTATAGTTTATATTTCTACCTTTGCACAGTCTATTTATGTACTGAGTACATCATAGTGTAATGCATTATACTGCAGTAAAATAATATGCAATATAGAAAAGTTGGTGATGAATAAAAGTACAATACAGACTTGCTGAATCCACTATAAGAAAGTATGCATTGTATAGTATAGAGTAGTTAATAATTACAGCATATTTTGTGATATAATATAGTATAATGTGGTGTAATAAAGTGTATGTTGTAGAGTAGTATTGAACATAATGTATCAGATGTATTTGCAGTAAGTGCATAATATTATAGTGTCATCATAGTGTAAATACAGTATAATGAATAGAAGTGCAGAACAGTAAATACTGTGTGATACCGTAGAGTACTGCAGGATATATTACAGTACATTACAGTACTGTGTAATATGCCCCAGAATAGCTTCGTTTCACCTCTCTCCATTAGTTATGTGTTGATCCGTGTTGAAGAATCTCCTTCAGCCTGTTTGGCTCGTTAGCTTAACATGCTAACGCTCTTAGCACAGCAGGCCCTTTGCACAGTGGCTCCCGTCAGTCATAACAAATGCGTATGTGGCCCTAATTTACATGCACAGAGAGCGAAGCCATGATAGAAACCCCCCCCCCTCATACACCCTGCACACACACAGGGATACACACACGTGGATACACACACGTGGATACACACATGGGTCCATCCTGCCATTAGTGCTGCAGGACTTTGCAGACAGTAGCTGTTGGTGATGGAGCGAACAGCTGAGGTGATGCACCGGCAGACTTCTCGGGCAGACAGTTTTTCAAAGTTTCCTGGCGACAGAATTTTCCTCAGTGATTATCACAACAATGCCGAGGAAACACTGGAGGTGCCGCCGCCTTAAGACGATTAAAAGAAAAATTCAACTTCAGCAGCGTCTTTATCCGCAGCGCTGCAGATATGATCCTTTTGTGTCTGATTACTGTGGGTGACTAAATGCTATTGAGAGAGACTCTGTTGGTTTGCAGACTAAAGACCCCAATTACCTCCTGAGCTTATTCTGCCGGCCAACACTGTCTGCTTCACAGGAGACGGCTTTTATATTAGCAGTCTGCCTCCAGGCTGCTGCGATGCATAACTTACCCACGGCGGAGGAGAGAGGGGGAAAAAAAGAAAGAAAACTGCAGAGCTAATAATAAATAATTTCTCATTTTAATGTTCAAACAGCAGGAGGAGAATCGAGAAGTTCAGATGTGTTGGAGGAGAAGGGAACGTCAATCTTCATCACATAAAACAATATTTGTAATTATGACTCGACACATCAGGACATGGCAGCAAAACAAATGCTTGTTCCTACTCTGTAGTTTGAATTTAAAGCTTTGGTTTGCTGGTTATATATAAATATAAACTACACTTTGAAGTGATCTGACTCCAGTCAACAGACACATTAAAACTTTACAGTGTAAAACTTTAGGATGAAGTGTTGATTCAGAGTTTGGGCTCCTTTCATAGTGTACATAAACAGATATAAAGTCATCTTTTGCCGTCGTTTATACTAAGATCCTTTAATATTACTGGATGTAACGTGATGCAAATCAATGAACAAGACTCCTTTGCATCAACGCGTTTAATCAACCAGTCTTTGATTTTCATATCATATGCTGGATAACATCTGTTAGTTAATCTATTCACAGTGTCCCACTTGTGTTTCTAATAATACATCGCCCATCTCATGTTGTTTAATTACCTCGTGAGCCAACCTGGGGTCAGTATATGTAATAAAAATGGGCTCAAACTCAGAAATCTGTCAGATACAGAACTGACAAACTGTTTTAAACTGTTATTACATCTCATGTGATATATGTGATAAATATAAAAATTATAATAATACAAATCATTGTCAGATAGCTAACAATCCAGCAACGAGAGAGAGAGAGAAGAAAAAACAATATAAATATACGGTGGGTTAAATGTTCAAATGTTTTAGTGAGTTTGCTAATAATGCACCAGTAAAAAAGAAAATTTCGATCTGGATATTGCCTCAACACAAAAAAATCAAACTGAATCTGACCTCCATCGTGGCCGTCAGGTGCTAAATCACCCGAAAAGCACTTTATTGACAGCTAACAACTTATCAGAAAAGACTGGGCGTGCTGGAGATTAAAGCTCATTGATTTTTTCTGATCGCTGCTCTCACTTTGCACAGAGAGCAATAAAAGCTTTGCACGATCTGCTCGAGCTTCCTTCAGTGTCGTCAGCGGGACGCTCGAACCTTCACTGAGCTGCACGCCGTCGTCACCAACAATAATTACGTCAGAGTTTTGTGGGCTCATTTTTTAAATCAACTTCAGTGGAAATGTTTTAGAAAAGGAGAGGAGCAGAGACGTGAAGGGAAGAAGATTAGGTTCATGTAGAGGGAGGAGAGTAAAGATGTGATACACAAGAGAGGACGACAGGAAAGAAAGGCAACTGTAAAGAAAGGAGAAAAAAAAAGAGAATGAAGAAAAGAGAAATGAAATTATGTAGGATGTTGCCAAATAAACTCAGTTAAAGGACAGTAAAGGGGAGGAGAGGACATGTAAAGAAAGACAGGAAGAGGAACTGAAAACAAAAGATAAAAATGTTGATGAAAGGACAGTAAGAAAGACGAAGGAAAGGGAACAGACCCGAAGCCGAGCACATCGAGAGAGAGCCGTCATCGAGGAGGAGACGTGGGAGGAAGGGGAGACGAAAGAGGAGATAGGAACGAGGATGCACAGAGGAGGAGGGGGGAGGGAGGAGATTTCTCTTCCAGCGTGTTCAGCAGAATCCAGTCAGCAGGTCAGGGCCCGAAGCTTCGCCACGGCCGCCGTCGGCAGCAGCCGTTCTTCCTGATTAGAGGCTCTGCTCTGCTCCTTCTGTTGTGGGATGTTCAGCACATATTACGCACAACTCACCTCCTCGCACCGGCGCTTTATGCAGATTAATGTTAGGCCAAGGGATATTTGTCTGCTAACAGATTCTGGGCTCTCCTTCCCCCCCGCTCGGTGCCGTGCAAGAGGCCCGAGGATTCAATCTGTCTCTGTAGATTTATGCTTATCCGAGTGCCCGGTTTCATGGAGGACGGCTTTGTAATATGATTGCATAGTGCTTTAGTGAGGTGACACTTTAATGTGACGACTGCAGGTTGGAGCATATTGCGGTTATTTTACTTTTTTATTGAGAGCAGGAAATAAAAAAAAAAAATCTGCCGCTATGTAGATTTATGCTTATCCAAGTGGGCTGTCTCATGGAGAACACCTTTATAATGTGATTGCTGCAGAAAGCCAACACTGCAAAATGATTACTGCAGGCTGGAGCACATAGTGTGGTTTAAGTGAATGTAAAGCAGAATATCCCCCTATACAGATTAATGCCCATCCAAGTGGCCTATTTTAAAGAGTATAATGTGGCTGCACGGGGCTTTAGAAATCATGACTGCAGGGCTGCCCTCAACTATAGGAATTCCAACAAATCCTCGTCCCTACGCAACAAAACAAGGGATTTTTCATCGCTGTAGTCACTGTGTGGTAAAGGTTACACAAGAAAAACTATTTTTTTGAGTCATTTATATTAGAAAAAGTGTTTTTGTGTTAAACTAGACACTAAACACATGTTTTATGTCCAAATATCCACCACAAACTCCTCGTCGACCTCTGTGTCATAGGCGGTTTGATTATACTTTTTACGTCATGTTGAAAAGGTGAGCTCAGTCCACACCGGACCTCCAGCTTTGCAGGCGATGAATCTGTCAGGGCCGGAGACAGACTCCCCCCACAGAGGAGATGCTCAGCTTTAATGCACCGCTGAAACGATGAGAGAGCGGCTGCTGACCTGAAAGTGCTGCTCGGCGCTGAAAACTGCACATCTGACACCAAATCCACACACAATAGTTGACACGTTTCCAGCAGGTCAGTCTCTCAGAGTCTGTGTGGAAATGTATTTGTCTCACACACACAACGCAAGAAACTGATCCTGTCAACGAAACGGGGGCTTTCAATCATTTCAGTCGTAAGAAGAAGTAGTAAGGAGATGTCTTTGAATAATTTATGAATGGGAGGATTATAATTAAAGAGAAAGAAATCGAATTTAAAAGTGTAAATTCTGCAAGAACGCCGACACAACACACCGAGTCTGCGTGAAAATAAAAAGTAAAATAAGAGTTCACGGTGCTGCAGTATTAAAATAATATTTAAATGATAAAATCTGATTTGCAGTTGAATGATCAAAAACATGAAAGGACCTGTTTTATCTGTGAGGTCGAGAGAAGGAGTGCATGCGAGTGTGTGAGAGATAAGGTGAGGGGGCGGATTGTGTGTGTGTGTGTGTGTGTGTGTTTTCTCCGCTAATCTCACATGACTATCTACCTTCCTCTCAAGATGATTAAAAGCACCGAGCAAATAGCAAAGCATCACGACACACTGTTAGATCACACACTGATTTATCGAGCAGATGACCATCAGACACACACACACACACACACACATACACACACACACACACAGGACAAACTGTGCAACGAACATCTGCACAAACACACTGTCAGGCAAACAAAACATGCAAACAACAAACAGGAAGAATCAAGCAAACACACATCTTCATGCTCACACACACACAAACACACATGTACAGTACAAAAACAAACATTTCACTTATTTGACTTTTTAAAAAATATCTCTCAAACACACACACACACACACACACACACACACACACACACACACTCTGCAGCATCACTACCTTTGCAGTAATCCAGTAGAATAAAGCTCCCGTCACCTCGTGTCCGTCGCCGCGTCGCCGCCGTAGACCTGCTATTGATTTCTGTCCCTCTGCAGTCAGGAAGCTGCCAGCCTGTCATGTCTGCCCGTCAGTCAAAACCTGGCCTGGAAAACCCTGGAAAGTCCTGGAACAGCGTTTACTGATTCACTACAGGCTTTGCACACTGTTGCATTTTAAAGAGGCAACATGTTTTCTGGACCAGGAAATATTTTAGTGATAAAAAAACATCAAAATCCAAGTGCTGAACTTTTCCATGTGGTGGATGACGCATCATCAAGAGATGTTCTTTACTTTTTAATCTTAAAATGATGCTAAAAATGACTAAAATCCCTCCTGAAATTTTCACTTAAATGTCCGTTTTCATAGTTGCATCTGAAATAGATCAATTCAATGAAAGATTTGCTTACTGCAGTTAAGAGCAGCTTGGTTGCGAGTTCATTTATTTCAGTGGGTTTTAAAGGATGAGGCTGATTAAACAGATGTTTTCTTACTGTCAACAAATACCATAAAAAGACCAAAACCAACAATATGTCCCCATCGTTTCCGTCACTCAGCCTCAGGACGCAAATTTTAAAAACAACTCACAAATATATAGTTTTAATTTCAGCTTTTTTAAGGCTCGGTTGTTTCTTAAAGCAGCTGTACGATGTGGCGGATTCAGCACATTTGATGCTTTAGTGAGTATTTGTGGTGGAGTGTGTGTGAGATCGTGTTAAAATGAAATACAGTGTGTGTGTTCGTGGTGATGAAGGAACTACAGTGAGGCTCACTCATGTGTTTTTAGTAGTTTTTGGACAACAAAGGAGCTCAGAGGAAGAAGATAAATCAGGCTTTGACACACATAACACTCATTAGGACACGTTCATCGGTGAGTTTCTTTACTGTGGATGTTTTTCTAGATGGGGGATGTTTGTTTTGTTTTTCAGGCTGCTCTGGCTCATGATTAATATCGAGATAAGACTGTGTGTGTTAGAATAATATGTATAAACAGGAGGGGAGAGGAAATGCTCACACGCAAGCACATGCTGTCAGGCAAACACACACAGATATTCTCAGTGCAAAGATACAGGGCACACACACACACACACACACACACACACACCGTCACACCGAGAGCCCGAAAACGCTCGCAGGCATGAATGCCAATTTTGAGTAAATATGCATAGACAAACACACACACACACACTCACACACACACAGGGCCTCAGGTGATTTCTGACCAGGCTGCCACGCATCCATCCGTCTCTCCATCCTCTCCTCCAGCCTGCCTCCCACTTTGAATACATTTCATCTCATAATGAAAGTTGAACACCCCGTGGCTGAAAGAGAGAATACGAATGAGAGAGGAAGTAAGAGGCCGAGTGACAATGAGACAGGAAAAGAAAAGGGGGGAGAAGGAGTAAGAAATAGATTCACGGAGAGAGATGATGATGATGATGATGGGAGGAGGAGGAGGAGGAAAACATACCATAATGGTATTTCTCCTCCCTTGCTGAGGAGGAAAATGAAGTTTTTCCCTAAAGTTCACTCCGTGGAAGAGGCGATGATGGATGGTTGAATATGTCGGCGGGAGAAACCGCCATTCCTCATCTCACCACTCCAATTAAAATGTGACAGGAAGTGTTTTTTTTTTCCTTTGCCGCTGATCAACCGCACTGTTTACTTCCACGCTTAAAGCCAAAAGGGTTTTACTGCTCTATAGGAGAAGCCAGGTATAGGCTTTTATATGTGGGAGAATAATGAGAGCTGTCTGCGGAAATGAAGAGCGATGGACGGAGGCGACGGCATCTGCATGGGAATAAAGGCTGAAACAAACTAAATGTGATGCAGGCAGGTTCTTTCAGGTGTTTGGAGAAAGTAAACACAAGGAAGAAAAGAGTGGAGAAAAGAAAAAAATGAGTCTTGTCTCAACAGCGTTTCATTGCCGAGTCGGGAGACGGACGGCGCTTTAATGTTTCGCCGCCTTCGAGCATTTTCTTTTCTTTTCCCTCCGGCGTCTCGCGGCCTTGATGTTTATCTCTTCCTCCGCTGTCATGTCTGGATGTAATGGAGGAAAAAAATTGACTAAAACAGCAGCAGCCTGAAAGTTGTGCCTGTAGTCCCGTTTGTAGGCAAGCAGAGGAAGTCGGGGAAAGTTTAGGAGGAAAAATGAAAGTCGGCGCCTCCTCCCCGCATCTGGTTTTACCGTCACTGGCTGCCCAAAGGTTGAAGCCCAGAAATGCTCAAAACAAAGCTAAATAGTAAAATCCCGCCAGTTTCTGTTGGTCACAAGTGATGCTAGAGAGGAGTTTTATTTGTTTATTTCAGTATATTTTAGGAAAATGCTAATCGTTATGTCTTGAAGCTGCTGCAGATGCCACATTTATCAAACATGCCATCCTAATAGCTCCACACTTGAATTGAGCAGGTTTTAGAGGCAGAAATGATCTTCCATAAAATTTGGGGACTTGCAGGAGACAGATTTTAAGGAAGATATCCAGACTTTTGGTCCCTAATGTGTCTCCTACATTTCCCATCTTTTCTTCATTTTAAGCCACATGGTAAGAATTAATGTCCTCCATGTCTTTTCCTGGTGACATCACTTGCAACTAGTAAATTAATTTAATCTTTAACATCAGTAAAGTGCTTCTTTAACAAAATAAGGTGCACTCAGCTTTCAGTTTAATGTCAAATCAACAAAAATGACCTCGTCCATCTTCTCTGGGACGACGTGGCCGCTGACTGTGAGTCAGATCAGTCAAACGTCACCGCTGGTTCCTGCAGCAGCTTCAACATCTGGAGGAAACGTGAAACTAGAAGTGTGGAGGCTGTTAGATCAGCAGGATAATGTCCATGTCTGTCACAAAGTTTGAGCGTCATCATCATACGACCACGAAATGAACCTGCAGCACAAACTCTGCAGGTATCTTCTGCATTCACGGCCAAAGAGCCTTTAAAGCCTTTTTTTTCTTCCAAGTACAGAATCAGTTTTATGACTTTAAGCAAACTTTTTTAGAAGTTGAGTTGAGGAACTTTCAGGAATATAAAGCCCTCAGTGTTTGATAAAATGTTCATTATTTCACAGTTTCACTATCGAGTCGGGAGATTTATGACGCTTTAAAGTTTCCAGGGACTTTTTTTTTCTTTCTTTCTTTTGCTGGCATTTCAGCTCTGATGTTTATGCATGGAGGATAAGAACAAAATGATCACCTCCTCAGCTGTCGAGTCGGGCCTTAATGGAGGAAAAACAGCAATAGGAAAAGAAAAACAACCCTCTACTTCTCTCGCTCTCTTTCTTTTTCTGTCAAACTCTCTCAGCCTCGGTCCTGCTTGTAAAACGAACCATGTTCCTCAACTTCCCTGAGCATGTGTGGGGAATATATATTAGTTCAATAAAAAGTGAAACTGCCTTCCTTGGACCGTATAGCCTACAGACGACACCCTATAAATATTTAATGTCTCACAGCCATTGTAGTATTTTTCGCTGAAGGCAGCTCAATTGCAAAAGAGGCCGTCCTGCGTAATTCAGAGTATTATTCTAATAATTTGTAGCCCGAAACTTTTCTTTTCCTCTTGTCTCGCCTTT
>JBAJHX010000053.1:2108629-2119902 GCA_037176925.1 Amniataba percoides
GAGCGCATCACCGCCGCGGCCATTTGCATAACAACGCGGCGGCGGCGCTGCTGTCGTGTCTGTTTGGAAGCGATGGCGAGGGGGAGAAATTTACGCTTATTCATTACACAGAAAATCCATTAGTGCTAATATAACTGAACCATCAACCTTCACAGAGCAACAAGGAACCAAAGCAGACATGGTATTACTGAACCACAGTGTGTGTGTGTGTGTGAGTGTGTGTTTGCATGTGTGTGAGCTAAAAATAAAACACACTCGCCACTTTAAGCTCCATAAAAATCACTATAACTATTTATAAAAATACACAAAACTCAAAGTACAGAAACTGAACTGTGATTCAAAGTGTGGTTTGCTCAGATTAAATCAAATTCTTCATTTTTTAAACTTTTTAAGTGATGCACAGGAACTATTTACTTCAATAAGAAAGGCTCAGTCTGACGTTAGCTCCTTAAATTCATCAGATAATTTTGCTTTACGCTGAAAAGCTGATTAAGAAAATTAGTTTTCGTGACCTTTAGAGAAGATGAAGCTGGTGATGTTTTGTGTTTTTCCACAGTAATCTGATAAAAAGACCAAAATCAGCATCCTAATAAAGAGTAAAATCTGTGTTTTTAAAGCCAGATATGAGAATTAGGGGAGGAGATCTGGTAGCACAGAGGGAGGAAGGTAAAAATATATATATATATTTTATGAGGGAAGAGATATGGGGCAGGAAACAAAAGACACTGGGGGGGAGGAAGAGAGGATATCCCGAGCAGAACGGCTGCAGCACACACTAACACACACTCGCCCGTCGCTGCGTTGAAACTGCTGGCCGCTGCAGATCCTCGTCATGCAGAACAAATTCCAGATTTTCCCTCCTGCAGAAGCCGAATCGATCCTTGTCAAAACGGAGGAGGGAGGGAGGGAGACGGACAGATGGGGGGGCAACTGAACATGCACAAACACTGAAAAGTGATAATCTGAAAGAAGGAAGTGAAGGAGAGACAGACAGAAAAAACAGCCCCCTGTTAGCTTTCAGATATTTCTCAAATGTTTGATGTTGTTCAGTTTATAGCAACAGAAATGTTCAAAATAATTTGAGTCCTTCCTGTCCGAAGTTAATTCTGATTTAAGAATAAACAACATGAGCCAAAGTGGAGATTCACCCTGAAGTCATTTTACCTGAAGGTTTGTAATGTCGGTCTGTTTGTTCACCGCTTTTTAATTATTAGACAGGTTAATTAATATGGTGAGCGTGTAAATGTGTCACCTGATGAAACATTAATGTGCTGAACAGTCTAAGATTTAACACGGATTTAGACGAATGCTGTTACTTTCTTCTCCGTACAAGTCCGTCCTTTCAGTCCCTCTCCAGGTTTCTTTGCCTAATTTCTAAATATTCCTGATGATCTTGCAGGATGTTGCATGATGTGCCGCTGTGTTAAAAAACTAGATTTTCTTCCGTGTTAGTAAAATCAAATTGTGATCGAAGCCTGTGAACGCAGGCTAACCTCACTGAGCTCGCCCACCGAGGACCACAGTCAGCGCTGTTGCTCTAATCTCTCAAACGGTGGATTAGGAGCGAAATAAAAAACAAAACAAAACAAAGTACTGAAATAATTGGATTTATCAGGTTTTATCAAACCAGAAAATCCATCTCAAAGGCAACGCTGAGCGAGCGGAGCAGGACGGCCTCTCGAGGCGCTGAAAGTGTTCGGTGTAGCTCTGTGTAGCTTTAAGCTCGGACCACGGCATCCCTTCAGCACACACACACACACACACACACACTCACATACACACACACACACACACACACACACACTCACATACACACAGTGCTGCTGGGCCGGAGCGCAGTGATAGATGGAGTCGGTAGAAATGGCGCAGTGCGTGTTGAAGTCCCGGCGGTACACGGCTTTATTCCTGTTTCAGCGCTCTCCCCACTCACTTCCTCTCTCTCTCTCTCACACACACACACACACACACACACACTCACACACTCTCACACTTACACGCAACCCTTTGTCTCTCTCTTTATCCCACTCTATTTCACTGGTTTTTATCCCTCCCTCATTTCCTCTCATTGAGAACACACACACTCTCTCTCTCTACAACACACACTCAAAGACTCGATCGCCCTGCTGCATTTAGCTCTCTCTCTAGCACACACACACATACACACATCACGTGTCGGCAGGACCAGGACAAGTGCAAAAGGCAGACTTACTTATCCTGAAAGCTCATCAGATAAATCATTAAAGCAGACTTACCCAAAGGACGCTCATCATCATCTCAGATTTCATTCATAAATATTTTTCATTCATACATTTCATTTTTTTAGTGAAACTTTTAAATTGACTTGTTAAATCTGTATAATGTTTCTCACTTTCATCATGAAAAATTATATTCTTGGTTTCCAACATAATAATTTACTGAATTACTAATCCTCTAATTTCCTCCAGAATGAGATTATGTTCAGTATGAAGAATGTAAATGTTTTTTATTATGTCTTCTGTATCTTAAAAATGAGATATATAAGACAGACAGAGGTCGTATAAACAGATTTTATGCTCTGACTCTCTCATCTCTCAGTTATCCTTCACATAGAAACCTCCATCTTCTCTTACACACACACACACACACACACACACACACACACACACACACACACACACACACACACAAAGTCTTACGAGTCCTCTTCTCTCCATCTACAGCACTATCGTGATTTTAGTCGTCCTTAAAAGAAGAACAATAGGAAACATGTATTTCTGCTGAATATTTGTCTTATATAAGAAGAAAAGACAACGATTAATGCGTGAATGAGAACTTTTGAGGCAGTAAAAAACAAAATAAGTGTGACTTTGCTGCAGAAAAACAACCACAGTCCCAATTTTTTTTCAAACGTTAAGCAATAAGGGCACTGATCATCTTCAAACTAACTCGTGATGAATTTGGTTGTTTGGTTCGTGTCTTTTCTCCCCCGTTACTGACATTAATGTTACTAAAAAATAAGTTTAATAGACATAATATAGCAACAGCAGCTTTAATGGTCAGTAAAGTTACTTAGAGATCTCAAACAACAAAAGAAAGAAAGCAAAGAGACCATATTTCTGCGATTATTTTCATTATTTAAACAGTTTATTTCACTGTAGCTGTGCAGAGTCCACAACCTTGATTTAGATTGATTGTTCGTCTTGTTTTGAACCACGCAGGTCTGAATATTTTGTAGATTTGAATGTGTAATTGCTCTCTCAGATGTAGTTTCGTGTTTGTTTTCGTCGAACAGGTTGAATCAGGAGCTGCTTGTTACATAAAACTCTCCGACAAACAGGTTTAATTTCATCGGGGGGTTGTTGAACATTCAAATCTGTCGTTTATCAAAAATCACCTCGAGATCCTGAGCAAAGTTTCTCTGCTGTAAATCAGCTCAGCTTCCCACAGTGCTGCAAGGGGAAGTTCGGCTTATTTCTGAGGCCACGCAGTAAAAAAAAACAGCATCTTGCTTTCTTTCTGTCGGTGTCTGAGCAGATGTGCTGCCATAATGTGCGAGCCTCCGTAACCTCCTACCTGCTTCCTACCTGAGCAGCATCCAGGGAGCCGGCAGGATGTTATGACAGGCGTGGAATTAAAATATGGCTGCTTCTGTTTCTGTACTTTCTCCATTCGCTGCTGTTGTTGTTGTTGTTGTTGGGGAGAAAAAGAAGAAGAAGAAGAGGAGGAGGAGGAGGAAGATCGCAGCCTTTCATGCGTGGTTTACTGCCTGAGTTTAATACATGCTGAAATGAGTTCGGTATTGTGTAAGTACAGCATTTCCTCTGCTAATGGTTTCATAGCAGCGTGGCGGCGGTGGATGGTAATTTCAGGGTAGCACTTAACAGTCCAATAGCCTTATGTCAGGATATTAAACCATGAATATGAACTTACAGACATCAGAAGACTCCAGCTCTTCACTGCACACACGCCGACGTCCTGCGGCACTTTTTTCTATGGAGGCTCCTCAATGTCAACATTTTGAAATAAACCTCGAAGGAGTTATCTTATTACTGCAATTGTAAATCAGTCTCCGAAATCATTCATTTGCACCCTCAGATTATTTCCCCCTCATTTGAATCTTGCAGTGCGGCACCCCCTCCCCTCTCTGTTTAATGCACTTAATGTGCATCCATCTGCAGACATGAGCAGATTCTGACCTATGAAACTGAGATTTTATGGACCAGAAGACGTCCGCAAGCTCACAGAAAAAAGAATTAGAGCCACAATCTGTGAAGGAAACTGTAAAATATCTAATGATATAAAATGAATTAAAGGTGCAAGGTGTGATCCAAATGTTAGAAAATGTCCTGCTGTCTGTTCTCTGATCCTACAAAAAGGTTTAAAAGATTTGTAAAATGAGTGAAAGAAAAATAATGTTTTATTTAAACAATAAAAATAGATGCATAACTCTTCAGTTATTTATGCGAATGTGCCTTAAATAAGTCAGTAATTTTCTTATGCATTGTGAAAAGCTCTTTGAATTACCCTTGTGTATGAAATGTGCTGGACAAATAACTTACCTGGACTCGTCTTTAATATTTATGATCATAAATCGACTATTGGGCCTCTCAGGAACTTTAGAAAAGGACATTAATGCGAGACATCATGTTGAGTTCAGAGGAAACATCCATGGTAATGTTCGGTTAGGAAAGCTGATGCTTCTGTAAAAATAAACTACAGTTAATTTATATTTGAGGACCGAGTGAAGATCACACTTAGGATTAAATAAAAGACGCTGACTGTGCTCCTCCTCGCTGAGACACCACTGTGATACTGAGCTGGAAAACATTTATAGTTCGAGGGGAAAAAAACTGTTTTGTTGGAATTAATGGAAACATTTAAAGCCATGAATTAAGCATTTGAAGGAATTGATTATGCTGTATAATTAGCAGGCATGAATTACTACTAGAAACGATTCCTAGTTGGAAAGAAAATGAACTATTAAGTATTTTTTTCCGTCAGAGATCCAGAGACGTCGTTAATACTCTTTGTAGAGAGAAATCCCAGAAGAAGCTGCACAAATTAGTTTGATTATAACAGCAAACAGACGCGAGTTGTTCTATAAAACCTCAGATTCGTGTGACCACTGATTTCATATCGACCTTTGTCCTCTGTGACGCCGTTAAGGCCTTTTCCGCTCGACTTTTGCCCTTTCCACGCTGCAGTCGAACCTCAGGCTTGTTTCTGATGGATGATGCTGGCGTGGGCTCGCTCCCTCGCTCCGTCCCTCCATCGACAGACGCCCCTCATCCCGCCCGCCATTTCAGGTTATTTATCATATTCTCCAGCAGGAGAAAAAGGCAACTCATTCATGAAAGGTCAAGCTCGTTTGTTTCATGTGAGATATTCATCTTAATAAACAGTGATAAACGGCGAAGGCGACTCTCTGCGGCTGATTGCCATGTGACTGTATTTCACACACACACACATGCGGCACTGTGGCTGATTGCTCCTTTAAATGCCACCCGTCGGGGCTGCTGGCGCGGCCGCTCAGCGTCCCCGCGATGCATTTCTGCTACACCACGCGGCGTAATGACGGCTCCAGCCTGGCCGGAGTGGCCGAGCTCCATATTCTGAGGATAATTGACAATTAGGGGGATGGAGGATCGAGCTAAATGCCACCCCACGCTGAATAAAGACACTCCATCTCGGAGAGCAGGCGGTGGAGGTTACACAGTAAAGCTCAGAGGGAGCAACAGTTAATATCTTTCTGGATCGATTCTTAATGCAAACCTCACCTCAACACAATTCAAGCTCTAACCCTCAAAACAACTCGGAGGCGAGGCGAGAGAGAGCTGAGCGAAATGTCTGACTCCACCAGAGAAGTGACGCCATCGCTCCGTTCCTTAAACGCTAAAATAAAATGTTTATGCTTCCTCGATCGGTGCAGGTTTTAAAGTGATTGCTTGAGACTGTCCTCACAAAAAAACAAAGATCGTAGGAAAAGAAAGAAGCAGCGTGACGTCGTTAAACCATCGAACCCTTTAAAGGACGAGGCTGAGATTGTTAGATCGATGAAGACTTTGATTTGTGTTTTGTTACGTACCAACACTTTACCCATTCACGATGTTTTCCTCACATCAGCGAGGGAGTTTAAGATGACTAAACAAAATGAAAAACGAGTTGACTGACTGCTTTAAAAGGTTTCGATAATTAAACACGGAGGAACAAATCTGACTCGAGCGCTCAGAGAAGCAAATGATCTGTGCTGTTCCAGATAACCAAAAAAAGATCTGCCATGAGTCATTTTGTTTGGGGGACACTGATAAGTGGCCTGTCTAGTCATTATGTAAGAGGACTGAAATATTTACATCCTTCAGAAATGTTCCTCCTCTCGAAAGCTCCCGTCGGTCCTCACAGAGACGCCGCGGCGCTGCAGTCCAAACACAGGCTGAGCTTTATGGGAGACGTATTGATCTTTGAGTTGAAGGCCTTAAAACAGCACAGTGCAGGTTCATTTCCTCGCTGCGGTTTGGATTTAACCTCCAGCTGGCTCAGAAAAACTGTTTAAAACCAAACCTGAACATCTGAGTCTGAGATCAGTACAGCAAAAATCTGCAGATTTCACTGAGTCAGAAGTCAAACTGTCTTATTTATACAGGATGTATATTATATTAATATGTGAGGGACTTTCAGAATAAAAGGCAAAACATCTTAAACATCCGCAGCTGTGATTTTAACTTAATCAGATAAATGCAAATTTTATCTTATTTCCAAAATATGTGCATCAGGATTAAAAAGGATTTCTTGATATTAGATGATGTGTTTTAATACAATCACATTTATATCCAGCAGAAAGATATTATTTTATTAATTTGTTGGGACTGTCTTCTGCTAAATGAATCTATGATTGAATGAATCTGTTTCTGAGGATTTTGTTCCAGTTTCCTGCCGCTCAGACCACCAAGCTACGTCTCACATCTGTTCTGTTCTCATTAGGGTCTGCGGAAATAATCGATTTTATGATGCATGCTGATGCTTTGTTCAGTGATTCTGCACCGATGCGGTAAAGTCTATAATCGGTTATCAGATCAATTTACAACGGGCTGTCGTCCTGGAGTTTGGTGCTGCTGCTACGAAGAACGTGTCTCTAGTTTCTATTTTAAAACGCGCCGCTGCAAGAGACAACAGAAATAAAAACCACAGAAGAAGAAAAGATTAATAAGTTTAATAATTGTGAGGTGTCTGACGTCTTCATTTGATCTTTTCCTGGTTTGCAAACAGCACCAAAGCCTCCTGGCCTGAAAAAGTATAATATCGTTAAGTTATGGAGTAAATGCTGCAACAACGGCCCCAAAAACGCAGCAGAAGCTCTCGTTATTATCTCATCTCTGAAGGCGCTGTGACTTGAATGTATACGTCCAGCCTTCAGGCTGACCCGTCTATCTCCTGTTCATCTATCCCTCCACTGTATCGCTCCATCTCCCCGTGTAAGACTAAAGACGGAGCAGCAGCTCGGTGACCTTCAGCTGCCTTTGAGCTTCGTGCCAGGACGGCTCTCCACACATCCGTCCGCCTGCCTGTGCATCCCTCTGTTTCTGCAGCTTCCTGGTCTTTTTTTGTGGTTTTACTGAAACCAAACCTTAAACCTCCGAGAACAGGCGGAAAAATCAGAATAGAGAGAAGCTGAAAGACTGAAGGCTGAGGAGGATCTGAGGCTGCACGCCGGCTCGCAGGCGGGAAAAGAGATCTCAGATATGGCTCGAGGCCACAGCTCGCCGTGATCAGTAAAATCTCTTACGTTCACATAAAGCAGAGAATGACATATGGATGAAGACCCATAACCACCTGCTCACCCAACCGCGAAATCCTGTCCATCACTCCATCTCTACATCTGCTGGTATCCGTCGCTCGCTCCTCCGTATGGAGTTACAGCATCTTGAGTCAGCAGTGCAGTGACCCTTGACGAGCCCTTTTTTTTTTTTTTCCCTTCCTCGCTTTCTCTCATCTTTCCTTTTTTTTTTTTTAAAGAGAACATCTCCCCGCGGATACGTTTTACATCCGTCTGTTCGAGGTGTTTCTGGGATTTATGCTTTATGACTTTTGCGGTTCTGTTGTAATTTAATTTCTTCCCGAATCAATTTCCCTCCAACCCGCCTCGTCCGCTTCAGGGACGACGCTCCGGACCTCCAGAGAGCGTGGAAGTCGAACGTGGAGAGAACGGCGGCGCTGATGGTATAATATGAGCTGAGAGATGAGAGCAGTCGAGATGAAGCTGCTCCGGTGGGTGCAGGAACTTTTTCTTCCTCTCTGATAATCTTTTAGCGTGATTGTTGAACACGAACAGCTCTTCAAAATCAGCCCCTTTAACTCTGTCTCTGAATTGTTGATGTAGGAAAGTGCTTTTTTTAAATGAAAAGGATCCACAAATGCAAATTAAATCACAAATTAGTCAAGTTTCTCCTCATTTCATCTCTCTGTTCTTAAAATCAAGTGTTGACTTTGAAGCAACACTTGAAAATCTCTCTCACATTTCACACATTGTTTACCGACCAGCAGCAGCAGGGTCGCTCCTTCAGTCAGGATTTGATCAGAAACAAGATTGTTGTCGCCGGAGAAAAGACATGAATGGACTCATGGTTATACTTATGATTGTGAGAATAAGGTGAAAGTGGCGTGACGTGGCTGCGGATACACAAACGGTCTCAAGCGTAACACAAAGGTCGTCTCATTCGCCACGCCGCTCGACGGCTGAGGCGAACATCGGACGGGACACGAAGGACAAATGAATTAGTCGCGGTGCAGCGAGGCGGTTGTGATAAAACTGCTGCTCTGCTGAGCGGTCGACGTGCATCAAAGCCACGACGACGGCAAATCCCAGCTGACCGCGTCGTCCCGCGATGACGCACATCAAGTCACCGTTTGTGGGCTTGAACAGAAAACAATGCATGATGGTGTTTTGACATGCGTCCTCCGCTAAGCGCTGTCCTTTAGAGACAAAGTCAGGGTGGAGAGACGGGCTGAGAAATGTGCGACTTTGACAACACGAGCCACTGTTTGCAGCTGAAGCCTTCTACTGTTATTCCCATCCAGATGACAGACTGTTGTTTCGTAGTTCAGGAAAATGCATTCGTTAACAGCTGAAAATAAAAGTGTCCTTCCTGTCTCCTCTCAGGACTACAGAGTGAACATCTTCTTGCGGCAGCAGTGGAACGACCCCCGGCTGGCCTACAGCGAGTACCCCGACGACTCGCTGGACCTCGACCCCTCCATGTTGGACTCCATCTGGAAACCCGATTTGTTCTTTGCCAACGAGAAGGGGGCCAACTTCCACGAGGTCACCACCGACAACAAGCTGCTCCGCATCTCTAAAAACGGCAACGTGCTCTACAGCATACGGTGAGCGGAGGAGGTGTGAGGCGTCAGAGTCAAACTGTGAAAAAGGAGCCTGCTTAGTAAGAAAAATCTAAAGATATCATTTGGTTTATTAAGTATAACTGTGACCTGCACAGTATTTGCACAAGGAAAGATGTTATCTTATCTCAGGAGTGTTTTGTACTGTTATGAATAGTTGAATTTCACAGTTTTTGACAAGCAGGATTATTCTCTTGCGTATCATCGCTGTCCTTCATTAATTTCTTCTCAATGTTGGACTTTTGTGCCAGTAATCAGCTCGAATGTGCGTGAGCTGAATTGTCAGCGTCACCTGCTAATTCATTCAAATGAACTGCACAGGGAGGATTTTTAAAAGTGTGACGGTAATTGAAAAAGTTTTGAGTCGTGGCAGAGGAGGAAGGAGCAAAGTTTGGAGGTTATATTGAAACAATCAGTTATAAAACTATGATGTGAGATAGAAAGTGACTCTGCTGCTCCGGCTTCCTGTTTATTACGTTCCAGGGGGCTTCATCCTCTTCATCCTCGGCATCCGAGTGCTCTTATTGCGTCAAAGTTGGGGGTTTTTATTTCCTCCAGACCTCGACTCCCTCTCGTTTTTTTTTTTTTTTCTCTCTGTATCTCCGAGACATCCCATTCAAGGCTGTCAGAGTTATGGCCGCCTTCTGCAGACAAACCTTTTAGCCTGCCGGTGTCTCCTCCTCCTCCTCTTCCTCACTTTTATTGCCTCTGCTCAGGGGCGAATGAGAAAGTGCTGCGGCAGCCATGGTAATCTACTCGGCCTGTTAGTATTCCAGCGGCGAGTCTGATCCGTTATCAGCCTCAGTTTTCACCTTCATGTCCAGCTGGAGGAGGAGTGAGATTGGCCTTTTATAAATATCATCAGAAAAGGGATGAACCTCGCGCTCGCCCCTCTGACGCTTTCATTTTTTAACTTGACACCATCAGAATGAACCTTCTGTTGATCAGCTTGATCTCGGAGGCGACGAGGCGCCTGGAGATATTAAACCATCCTATGTGGAGAGAGAGAGAGAGAGAGAGGGAGGGAGGGAGGGAGGAGGTCGTGTAAATGTTGTTTACTCTGTTTTTGGATGTTTATCGCTCAACAGCCGAGCAGTTTGAGGAGGATCGTGACCGATGGCCGCGTCTCCTCCGAGATGAAAGTGAACTTTTTTCAGATTGGACGAGCAGATTCGCTTGTATCTCCTCCTGTACTTCAAAAAAGAAAATACGGCGCTCGCTCCGGGGTCCCATTTGTGCAAGTGGGGTTTTAAATCATAAGGAAAATCTGTGCTATGATTTCATGAGTCATATTACAAAATGCATCATGTATTTTAGGAAATTTAAGAGGCAACGTGGCGTCAGATTCATGTTATGTGTCACAAGCACGATAAAACAAGCTCACAAGACAAAGATATATATTAACATCTCTCGAAATTCAGTTCAGCTTTCAGGACTCGACCTGACTTCCAGAGGAGGCGTCTTAAAATTGGTCACTTTCAACACCTAAACGACCTCACAGCAGTTTGGTGATCAGCATCTGTCATGGAGCAAAAGCTGGAGGCTGAAGTCCATCTCAAACTCCCGGAGAACAAAGCGAGGCACTAACTTTGTCAGCATTTGGTATTTAGGTGTCAGGACGCGGCGGACGGGAAACCACAGAGCTGAGTCTTGTTTGGGAGAAAGTGGGACATCTGTGGAGGCTACATCATGTGTGTAATACATATTCAGCATCCTGTCAGGACGAAGAACAATGTGCAGACGCGGCAGAGTTTATTTGGTACATCAGGGCGACTGGACGTGTGTGTTGTAGCAGCGGGTGTCCTGTTAGAGCCGAGTGTGTGTGTGTGTGTGTGTGTGTGTGAAATCTCCTCCTGAACGTCACGACAGCCTGCTGACGGCTCGAAACTGCAGTTTTCGAG
>JBAJHX010000053.1:2127045-2137403 GCA_037176925.1 Amniataba percoides
GAAGGACGCTTTGTTATAATCTGTTTTTCGACTGTTTTTATTTGAATTTATATGTCGTTGACGTGGCTCTTATTCCTAATCGTCTTGCTGTTTGGTGGCACTCAGTGAGTTTATTCCTGCAGGATCAGAGAGCTGAAACTGAATCAAACCGAGCTAAAAGAGTCAAAAACGTCTCCTCGGGTTCGGCGCTCTGACCCCTCCCTGCTCATTTCTCCTCCCTTTTCCTTAAATCTGTCTTTCTGCTGGCGTCTCATCTCCGGCCTTTTACTCTCCTGTGACTCTGTGTGTGTGTACGTACGTCTGTTTTGCATGCGTGTGTGTGTGTGTGTGTGTGTGTGTGTAGCTGAGCGCACACACACGCCTCGCTGCTTCCCAATCAGGCATTAAGGAGGAATTAAGGTGTCGTTTTTCCTCAGATTTATTCGCTGCAGTCTATTGTGACTCCGAGAGAGAGAGAGAGCGTTTCCCTCCATGTTTCTCTTTTTCATTTCTTTCCATCCCCCCGACACACACACACACACACACACACACACACACACACACACACACACAAAGAAAAATCCCTGTTTGAAATACTAATTACGGTTTCTGCTGCATTGCAGGCCGCTTTTGTTTCCTGCCTGCTGATGTTTGTGTTGTGCCGATGAGATAAAAGATAGTTTAAACCTGAACAAACACCTCCATGTTTAATCCAAACCTTCACTCAGACGTTGACCTGAACCCGAATTATAATCTGAACCTTAATCTGACAACAAAAACATCCTAATTTTCAAAAAAAACACAACCTCACACACTCAAACTGAAATTATAAAAGATACACACACACATCCTTCATACTGCATGAATGAAAATACAGTAAGGACTTAAAGGACATTGCAGATACACACACACAAACACACACACACGAGTGGCAGTACATCAGTACATGTCAGACAGAGACGTAAGTGTGTGCAGTATTGAATACAGGACACACACACACACTGCAGTGTTAAGTACAGCTATCTCACACACACACACACACACACACACACACACACACACACACACACACACACACACAGTGAGATAGGGCCCCGGCTGAATAATTTCAATCTTCTTATCAGATGGAAAATATGGACAGCACTTAAAAGCTCTGAAGTGTATCACAGCTATAAATCAAGTCCAACCTCATCGACTCGCCTCCTCCTCTTCCTCTCCTCTTCCTCCTCCTCTTCCTCCTCCTGCTGCCGTCATTTTCTCCTTCCCTCTCTCCTCTCACTCCTTCCTCCTCTCCTTCCTGTCCTCTTCCTCTTCTCGCCTCCTCTTTTCTCCCTCCTCCTCCTCCTCTCCGGTCTTTTAGGGTTAACTCTAATTGATGAGGCTGCCTTCCATTGATCTTCTTTGATTAAATGGATCGTCGGCCATCTTGCTCTCTGGCTCACTTGTGGTTTATTATGAGACCCGGCGCGCTCATTACATTACAGAGAGGGAAGACGGGACATTTGTTACTGTTGCTACCAGCGCTGCAGCGTAAATAAGACCACTGCAGTGTGTTTTAATTTAATTATCTTTGTTGCAGATTTTCTCTACACAAAGAAAATTTGTGTTTTTCCATACAAAGCTTTTGTTGTCATCAGCAGCTTTATCTGCAGAAAAGAGAGACATCGCAGTCACATCCATAATATTTAATCTCCTCCGTAATATTTAAGGTCGAGTGCAGACACGAAGCCACATATGAGGCCTTCAAAAACAGAGAAAAACCTTTTTAAAATTGGGCCCTGTAGTAAAACAGGAGAGATTAGGAGGAACTCCCGCGTCCGTTCCTCCTAATCTCTCCGCTCTCCTTTCACAGCAACACGCTGCGAGCGTAAACATCCGCGGTTACTTTCCCTTCACGGCCGCACAAGGACTAACGCTGCTTCTGGCGGACTGCAACAGGCAGCTGCAGATCACCAGACTTTCAGCGGCAGCAGCACGTCTGTGCAGCGTGCCGGAATAAAAGAGCGATAAATTAACGAGAGGATGCAAAGTTAAAAGAAGGGGACACCAGAAATGATCAAGATTGTGGTTAAGAGTCCAACATCTTCTGAAAAAGGAAAAATGGATGACCAATTTACCCACAAACACAGAAAAAGGTGAAAAAGCACAATGAAAAAACTGATTTTTCTGATGCTTCTGACACGATTTAAATAAAGCAAATTCTGGAGCTTGACTTCCACGATTACTGCAAAAAACTGGAAGTTTTATATTTTGACACTTCAAAGTCTGCTTGTTTGCAAAGTTTCCATCTTTTAAGGATAAATTGATGGATGTTCCTGATTCGGCCATGTTTGCGGTTTAATTTTTGCATTTTTATTTTGCATTTTATCATCATATCAAACAAGCCTCCTGCTCTTAGGACAAAAATCTTGACATATCTCAGTGCAATGCAAACATTTGATCTTGTCAGTGTTTAAGAGTCCAACCTTAAAGTGATTTGGATAAAAGTGTCTTTATTGCTCTCTATTTTATGCTTATGCTTGTGGTGCTGACATGACAGACCTCAGTTATATTTAACTGCAGGATATATTTTTTATTTCTGTACAAGCATCTGCTTCTGCAGAGTAACATCATTATTTTTACATTTAAAAACTTTCTGACTCTTTCGCTGTCTAACATTCAAACAAAAATGCTGACAAACTTCCATTTTTCTTTCTGAGAGACTGATATGTTTATTCTTTTCAAACCCACCAGAATAAAGTGAAAGTCACAAATAGATATTTTGCTGAGGGTGGTTTTAATAATTAATCACAACCACACAGAAGTATTCTCTGTTTTATGAGGAAGCGACAGGCGATAACTTCACCGCTTCTCGTCGTGTCATCGCTCTTTCCACCTTTCAGGTGCTCAACAAGTAACTGGCAGAAAAAACCTCCCGTGCTTCTTTTCTGATGTTCAACATGTTTGGTTTTATTTTGACTCGAGCGTTTGCGTCTCTCTGATTTTCTGCTCCTGATTTACACTCTGGCTCGCAGTCTGAGCGCTGAAGGGAGACGACGTTTTGTCTCAAAGCTGTCAACTTCAGTCCCTCCATTTTTTTCTTCTCCGGCTTATCCGCCTTTTCACTGCCAGTCCAACGTCTCTTCCTCGCTTTCTTCCTCCCTCTCCCTCTCGTCTCTCCGGATCACTCTTTTAATTTGCCGTCTCGTCACCTCCACCTGTTTTTTTCCAGGGGACGCGCCTGTGTCAGTGTTTAGATAATGTACCTGTTCAGATGAAGATAACAGGGAATTCAAAAACACTCTGTGCTGCTAATGAAAGCGCAGCGCCTCGGGGAACCTGAGAGAACATTTTACTTTAAAGTAGTTTAAACACCAAGCGCCATTATTATTTCTTTTTTCCCTGAATCAACCTCGTGCAAATTCGTTGTTTCCAAATGAGATATCACTGTTGACGAGCACCTGCTGAGGCAAAATGACTGAATGTGTAATAAGATAATAAGCTAAGGGAGGTGCAGCTCTTCCTGTTTCTTTAAAAGTGCTGAACGTCTGAACAAACAGAAACAAAATGGATTAATATGTTTTTTTCTTGTCTATAATCTCTGATTTTCTTCTTTAGACATAAATCTTTGAGGCTCTGGAGTTTTGTTTTGTTTTATGAAACAAAATGCAAAACTTTTAATAACTAAAATCCTCTTTCTTCCTCTTCCTTCAGGTAAATTCACCTGCATCGAGGCTCGTTTCCACCTGGAGCGTCAGATGGGTTACTACCTGATCCAGATGTACATCCCCTCGCTGCTCATCGTCATCCTGTCCTGGGTTTCCTTCTGGATCAACATGGACGCCGCGCCCGCCCGCGTCGGTCTGGGCATCACCACCGTGCTGACCATGACCACGCAGAGCTCCGGTTCAAGGGCCTCCCTGCCCAAGGTGAGTGAATCAAACGCACCTGCCAGGGCCAGATTGTGTAATGAACAAAGCTGCTGTGCAAAAATAATGTCATGCAAAGTCTTCAGCACACAGTCTGAAGTCATATTTGATCATTTATCTTGGAAAAATGGGCGCAAAATCACATTTGTGGTCATGGAAGAAGCTGCATCATGAGGCAAGCCAGGCTAGCTGTTTCCCTCCGTTTCCAGTCTTTATGCTAAGCTACGCTAATCAACGCTGAGACATGAGAGCAATCAAAGCATCAAACTACTCAGATAACAACACAAAGATGTTAAACAGCAGCGGCCACATGAGGAATCGAATAAAACACATTTTTAAAACACAGTTCTGTCAACAGGGTGCAGAAAAAGACGAGGAGAAGACGAGTTTGGGGCGAACAGAGAGGAAGAATTAATGTTCAGAATAAGGAGAGAGGAATGAAAGAAAAGAAAGCAAAATAATAAAAGAGGATGTGAAGAAAAGAGGAGAAATGCAAAATCTCCTTTTCACTGAGAAATTTGTGTGAGAGTTCAGGAAACAGAAATGGAAAGGAGAGAAAAATGAAAAAAGACATTTGAAAAAAGGAAGTTCAAGGAAACAAAGACGAGAAAAAAAAAAACTTTTTAGAAGCGAGAGAATCTTTTCCTGTGAGGGATTTTCAGATTAAGGAGAAAAAATGGTCAGACTTTGCGTGAGCCAGTAGGATTGTATAATTATGTCCAGGGAAGCTGTAATCCCCAACACACACACACACACACACACACACACACACACACACACACACACACACACACACACACTCTCTCTCTCTGTTTGTTGACATTAGGTGCTTCATGCGCTCTAAAAATTGAACAAGTGAACCGTGATTCCTCTGCAGTTCAGCTGTCACAATAATGATCACACAGCACAGCTGAGCTTAGGTGGGCATACTGCTCACACACACACACACACACACACATCGTGCATCTGAGTGTGCTTGTGTGTGATTGATAGCAGACACACACACACCTAAACACACGTCTCTCTTCACATGCGAGCGGCGGGCTGCACTCTGTCAGGCGAGCAGCAAAGGAGCCGAGGAAGGAGGAGAAATATTCAATATAATATTATATTATATAGAAATCTATTGTTTTTATGGACATGTTTAAGAGTTATTAAGCAAACAAATGAAGGTAATGTATCTCTGTTAACACCAGGTCCTGGTTTAGACTACACAGAAAGTATATGAAGTTTAAAATGTATGAATGGTTGACAATAAAAGGTGACATCAACTTAAATAACTTCATTCAGCAGCTTTTTAAATAAAAGTTCTGGTGTTCAGGTGCATGATGAGAAAGTAGGAGAAAATACAAAGTATCATAGTATGTAAGAGTTTAAAAAATATATAAATTAAATTATAAAATGAAAGTTTATAATGCAGATATGTAAAATGTGACAAAGAAATGTGATTTAGTAATGTGCAAGCGACGATAGTAAAAAGAAAAACGTGCAAAGATCAGATTACGTAACGTCAGCCGCACACAGACGATCCCCAATGTGACATTTGATATATTATATATATATTGATTACATATTTATTTGTTGTAGTGAGTCGTCACGCGGCTCAGAGAGGAAGACTCGCACATGAAAAAATAACTCTGCCTTCTGTCGCTGAGGTATTTTTAACGTGGCCTGCAAAGACTCTGGATGTCTGACCTGCTTCCTCCTGTTTAATTCAAAAACATCCGCACGTCATGCACGAATATCAGCCGAGTTCAGAGACGACCGCGATGACCTGCCGCGCGAACGTCGGGAAACTTCGCTTGTCGGTTTGTCTGTCAGGAGCTCGGAGGACGAGGAGACCTCAGCTCGGCTTGTTTTGGTTTATTCTTCCTCTTTTCAGTCCTTCAGAGGTTTTATTTTGGTACTTCGTGTCACAGAAAGTGTCGCCATCTTTAAATATGATCCAAAACTCACAAGTCGAACATCTTTAATGCAGCTTTGAATTTCAACATTACAGCATCCGAACATTTTAAGACGCTTTTATTCCTCCTGTCGACTGTGAGATCTTGTAAATCAGAATTAAAAATAAATAAATAAATAACCATGAGAACAATTTTTCCCCCGAAACGAAGACAAAGTGTTTTTCATCACAAACTGCTGCCGAAAGTTATAAAGCTGCAAATTGGCGGTAAAACAAAAAGGTCAACAGGAAATAAAAACCGTTTACGGACATGATGTCCAGCAATTTGGTGCAGCCGCTCTCCTCCCCGTCTGCTTCACTTACTTCACTTTAGTGGATTATTTTCCCAGAATGCCTTTCATCAACCTTTTAGAGGAGGACGCACTTTGTGTTAGTTCAATAAAGTCGACCTTTTCCAGGCAGAAATTTAACAGGAGGACTAATATGTTTAAAACTGCTTGACTTTTTATGTGTTTGCATTTTATAATTCAACCAAAAATCCTCCAAAATAAAATACTAAGCAGCCACATCTAAATATTAACATCAGCCTGCGTCTCTTTAATGCATCTCTGAAACTTTTTTCTATTTAAATGTTTTCATTTGAAAGTATCATTTATTTTAATATGAAAACAGTTCAGAGAAAAAAAGACGAGGCCATTTTCTGTGTAGAGGAACTTTAATTGCTCTTTCAAATGAAGAACTCCTTCCTAAGTGCCTTTAAAATCAGTTTTCTCTAAATTAGGCGAACGAGGAATCGTCTTCTTCGTCTCCTGTTTCTGTTTCTCTCGCCCTCTTTCTCTCTCTCTCTCTGCCTGGATGACCATCAAACCAAGTGAACCGGTCGACCGTTTAGGCCTCAGCGGCTCTCAGCAGCTCTCGGGGGTGGTGGTGATGTTGGAGGAGGTCGTGGGGGGGGCGGGAGGGGGATCAGTCGGGCATTCGCAGATAAATGTTTTCATATTCATCCGGCTCGGTGCAAACGAGCGGGCGAGGCAGAGCGGCGCCGATGAGCATTGTGTGTTTGTGATCTAAAGTCGTAGTTTAATTGGATTTGAAACGGCTGATTGTGGGTTTTCTCTTCCCGGAGACAGAACGCGGGGGTCTCCCCTCTCAGGCGGCGCCGTGTAATTGCGAGTGGAGATGGAGAGCTGCAGTGACAGGCCGGGCGAATGTACTTGAATAATGGTACTTGGCGGACAGATAGCAATCAGACAATGATCCGAGCAGACTTCATTTAGCCCTTATTATCTCGACAGTCCTCACCCCGTCCATCCTGCATCGCATCACAGTCTTTGTACGTGAAATCTGCTGACGTTCGCCCGGTTCTGCGCGCTGATTTTATCTCCCGTTGCACCTTTTTTGTCTTTCGTCTGGCCGCCGCATCATCAGCATGTGATCTAAACTCTTTCAAATGAGCCCGTGCATGTTCAGGGAAAGTCCTCCGTGTTTTGTTCGTGCGGTTACTCGTTCAGATCGGTTAGTTTCCCCTTGGAAACGCTGGTTTAACATCCGGCGAGGTGAAGTGTCAGGAGCACTTAAGCAGAAGAGGTTTAAGCAGGAGAGTCTTTTAATTAACTTTTCTCTCTCAGTGTTTCCCTTCAAAAGCTGGATCAGCCACAGATGAGCAGTCAGATATCTACATGCAGATTTTTTGATTCTTTAATGAACATATTGTGCAAAACTCTGTCCCTCTTATAAGCACTTATACTAAAAAAAAACAACGAGATGTGAAACTAAAGCTCAAATACAATTTTATTCAAATGCAAATATGCTTTGTGTCTTGTTATGAGCTGCAAGGAGAAACAACTGCTGCAAGTTTTAAATGAATTGTTCACTCAAATGAGTGACACATTTGCACATTAAATAAGTTTCCAAGTTTGTCATTCATACACTCTAAATATAAAACTAATCCTTTTAATTCACAGTTTGTGTCACTGAACTATTCAATTGTCCCCTAAAGTTAAACATCGCTTTGATTTAATAAAGTGTGATCTTAATTAAAGGCTGAACTGCATCGATATGGTGGCAATATGTTGATATTTTTGGGAAAATATGCAAAAATATGCATTTGTACAGTGTATTGAGTGCACAAAGTAATTAAGATGAGAAATTTAAAAAATCAGGACAGTTGTGCAAGAAAAGACTTAAACTGAAGAATCATTACTTTTATTTTTGGTGCTGTTTTGCTCGGCATTAAATCATGACGATCTGACTTGAAGATGAAGCGAACTATCAAGTTGGTGATACAACATCAGGCCCCCCCGTTAACACTTTGCCGTCGCTCTGCAGGTGTCCTACGTAAAAGCCATCGACATCTGGATGGCCGTCTGCCTGCTGTTCGTGTTCTCGGCCCTGCTCGAGTACGCCGCCGTCAACTTCATCGCCCGCCAACACAAGGAGCTGCTGCGCTTCAGACGGAGGCGACGACACATGAAGGTGAGCGCCCCCCCCCCCAGCATCAGCATCAAACATCCACATTTACATTCGTCTGCTTTTATTTTGTTAACTTCAAACCAGCTGAACTGAAGAGTTGAGTTAAAAAAGAGACGTTTTTCATGTTAGAACAAAACACAAAAAGCTTTTAACACGTGACGTTGGGATGACTGTGGATGAACTTTGGATGCTAAACGTCCCAAACTAACAAACCCAAACAGTTTCTGAATCAAACTCTTCAGTCCTCCTGCACATTTCATCCTTCAGAGAGAGAAATACAAGCGGTTTTCCAGTGGCCAGACACGAACTTGTGTTGTTTTTGTCTCCAGCCTCCCAAACAGAAGAGAAACAAATAGTTTAAAACCACAAATGTGTTGTTTTTTTTTTGGAAATCCTCCTCCGGGTTTGTGCTTTTAACAGAATAAAACAGTTGAGTCTGATCATCGAGGCGACGTTGGGATCCGTAAACAGCTGAGCACAGTTTGGATAGAAATCCCCGCTCTGCTCCGTCCTCGGGCCTCTGAAAAATTCAGTCCGTGTTTGATATTAGCTTTGTGCAGCGCTCATCACCAGGCGGGAACACGGGGCATCAATGTTTCATGGGCGGAGCGTCGAGCACGATTAAAAGCTGAGCCGCCGAGCAAACACAGAGCCTCATAATGGATTCACAATGTAGAGAGGAAACAAAAAAACTTTTCCCTCTGCTCTGAAACTTTTGTTTGTGGAAATGCATCATTTAGGAGACGCGGCGAGGACAGCGTCTGTTTTTAAAGGGGGGGGGGTAGTTATAACTGTGCTTCCTAATGAGAATATGAAAACTGCTTTTTAGTTCCTGTAACCTGCACGACAACATCCTGCCCAAAAACAAACCTTCAAAATTCACTTTAAAAAGTCATTTTAACATAAAGTTTGCTGCTTTGTCTTAAAGCTAAACTGAAAATTCATTTCTGACTTTAAAAACAGAATCCAAGAGGCCAAAAGATCCATTTAGTGGAGGATTTTGAGGTTTTCTCCATCTTGTTTTTTCAAATTTCCATTTTTTTCTAACACTGTAAAGCCTCTTGCTCGGATTCATTCTTCAGAAATGAACCGTGAGCCTCAGTTTTTAAGTTTAATCGTTAAATAGAAATGTAAACACACATTTCAGTGACAGCTGGATAAACTCCACTGCTGATGAAGATCGTGCAATTCAGTCAAAAGCTTGAGAACAACTATGAAATGTGTCTCATGGAGGATGTCGCATGGCTCAAAATGTCTTCACTAATCTTCGTTATAACCAGCAGGTGTTTCCCGGGCGGGTCATCTGTCTGCTCTGCATTAAAAATAACACTTAAACTCATAAATCTGTATCAAGATATCAACAGCCTTTTGTCTTTCTTTGTTCTGACATCGCTGTGAAGTCAAAAACAAATTTATCCTCTTTAAAAAAAAACAAAAAAACACCTTAAGTGTTTTATTTGCTGTCTCCGAGCTTAAGATGGCTGCGTGATGCAATGAAGATAAAGTGAGTTGAAAATATGTCAGATTATGTCATTTTTTCTGCTTTGAATATATTTAGTAAAAATGACAAAGCGTGATGTCAATTTTTCCCTGGAGGACTGTTGAGATGTATCAGGTTTTTTTTTTTTCTTCCTCTGCTTTTCTTTCGTCGGTTTTGTATCTGAAGCATTTAATCAATCAATTCGAACTGTCCGGTCGGATTTATCAGTCCCCGGCTGCTGTATTGAATAAGGAGTAAAGCTGTCAGGCCTGCGGGGAATATTGAAGTGCTGGTTGATTGTGAAACTGGTGCTTTGTGTGTTTGCGTGGGCGGAGGGCAAGAAAACACAAACCCCCACAAGAAACGCAGCAATGAGCCTGCAGTAAAGAATCAGTAAAGTCCTGTGTGTGTGTGTGTGAATGTGTGTGTGTGTGTGTTAGATGGAGGTGGGGGGGTTGTATCTATACAGCCGGTGAACATGCATGAGTGCGTTCACGAGTGCTGTCGTGCATTTTGGTGTTGCAGGGCATGTGTTTCGTGCCTGTCGCGGCTGGAGCTGCTTGATTGGGTCTGACACGTTTTAGTGCGTTTGAGCATGTTCGAGCGTGCGTCTCCG
>JBAJHX010000053.1:2137503-2151700 GCA_037176925.1 Amniataba percoides
CGTGGAGAGACGAGGTGAAACAGACCCAAAAAAAGAAAAAGGTCAGACAGAAAAAACAAGGTGACGCTCAGATTTCTTCTTGTGGACACTTTGGTGAAGAATTTAAGTAGATTTATGCCACCAAATTATAATTAAGCTAACATCACTCTCACTTGGATGAATCTGATTAAATGAAGGGAAACATGCACAGTTTAGATGAAGTTGATGTTGCTGCTGAAGAGAAATGGAGGTGTGGTTTGTTGAAAGATACTTCTAGAAATAAAAAAAACTATAAATCCCAAATCCTGTTGTTGTAATCCTCAATCCCCTGAGCTGCGTCGGTAGGTTGAGGAGGAGGTAGATTAGCGGTCCGGCTGCATTTTCAGGTGAATCTGACACTAACAACTCCGGCTCTGCTGTGTTTGTGTACCTCTCTCTCTCTCTCTCTCTCTCTCTCTCTCTCGACCCTCCCTCACCCCGACAGCAGGAGGACCGCGGGCTCAGGATTGACCCACATCTGGCACACCGAACCTTTTGCATAGTTTTTTTTCTGTCACACAGTTTATTTCTGCTCATATGACGAAAGCAGGAGGTGAATTTAGGCCGCCCGCCTGTTACGTAACTCCGGTTTTGTTAATGAAGAAGCTCGTCGACTCGGTCGAGGTCGACATCTTGCAGATTTAAGAGCATCATTGTTATTGAGGAAACCTTATCGGCCATTTTTTTTCTCAGCCCACATCACAAAATAGGTGAATTAAGGTGCTCGGGTTCTTACATAACACGATTTGTTCTTTACAGAGAGTTTTTTTTTGTGTAGCAGAAGGAGAATTTAGGATGTTTTATGTTCAATTTCCGTTATTTATTATGTGTCTGATGGTTTCGTTTCTGTCGCAGGGTGAATTAAGAACCAGGGTCTATTTTTCACACCGTGTGGTTTATTTATGAGGGGGGCTTTCTACCCATAACGTGTAACAGAAAGCGAACGTATGTGAACATACACTTACTCACTTACTTACTGAGCCGCACGTGTTAAAAAATAAATGATTCCTCCAGCTCTGTCAGGCGATTTGATGAGACTGTCAACAAAAATTTAATGACAAAGGAAACTCCTCAGCAGGAGAAATAGATCCAGACAAGAAAAGGCCAAACAGAGAGAAGCGAAAGAAATGAAACAGATAATTATTGTGAATATGCAGAATTGCTTCAATAAATCTGCAGCTCCGGTGTGAATCACTTGTAATTCCCATTAAACAGCACCTGCAGGAAGCACCGCAGTTTTATCAAATTAGATTATAAAACCAAATGCAAAGTTGTGCTTTGCACTGTAGAGTCGATGTCAGACATTTTAAGGTTGGATGCCCTGTTTAATAAGACAAAAAAGTCCTGCCGGGGTTCAAAGATATGTTTAATGCCTTTGTTATATTTGCAAAGGCATTAAAGCAATCATTTTTATAGTTTGGGAAATGTGCTTAAATGAGAAAAAGAGTGAACTGTTGCTCTAAATGCAAAAAAAGAGTCATAAAGAAGGTATTTTTCCATCATTTGAACAACAAAAAATGCAAAAACAACTAATCTGATCATTGCAACTCATCAAAAACAAGATTAACTTTAGTTTTCTTAACCTGAAAACAATATTTTCCTCTGAAAAGTAGTGGATTACAAGTACAAGTACAAGTACATCTACTGTACTTTACTTTCAGCCCAAACCATGACAAATACACACATTAAGAAGCTTTTCTTTTCCCCCGTCGAAGCCTCGGCACAACTAACAAGGGTTTTTAAGGACACTAAGAAAACACAGAGAGGAATTTCAAGTATTTGCATTTGAAACAGGATTTTGCCAAGAGCAGCGCATAATGTGGTCCAAATGTAGGAAACATTCAAAAGTGTAAAACAGCTTTTAATTCAGCTCCCCGGGTCTTTTTACTTTATTTCAAGTACAATGAAAAAAACAGAAGAATAAAATTCATTATTAAAACTATGAGCACCCCCCCAATAAGATCATCACCATTAATCCAAACTGCTCTGCTGTGAAATAAATCCGGCGACGGTGAAACCCCGCCGACGCAAAGCGAGAGAGAGAAACTCTCCTTGGGCGTCACATATTCTTAATTAACCTCTCTGGCCAGTCCCTCTAATGTGAGTCTAATGTGATCCACAGCCCTCAATTACCACTGCGAGAGGCCGATCAGTCAGTTTCAGCTCGCTGCAGAGGAAACTGTCAGCTCCTGTGAGCCAGCTTACAGATGTTCACCTTAAAAACAAAGCAAAAGGAAAGGTAGAAAGGAAGGAAGGAAGGGGACAGGTTTTATCTCCCAGAGAAACAAACTTTTACATCGACACAATAACGCAAAGAGTTAAATAAATTAGATAAATCTGCACATTTTACATCTAATGCCACCATCCTGTGTCGATGCAAGAACTAGTTTGTCATTGATGCAGTGAAATAAAAAGTCTGCACGTGATCTTTGCTTCTGTTTTTTGTTTTGATAATCTCAACCAGGTGTTGCCTAACTCTACTCATCGTATCTTTCACGTCTGCGTTACGTTTATTCATTAAACAGACGTGATCGGAAAATGCAAATGAGGCCGAGTGAAAGCCGCAGCAGGTCGAGGAGAAGCCTTTCAGTGAAAGAGCCTCGACGTTCACCTCGATGTTCACCTGACACGAGCGCCACGGAGCTGCAGGTGCATCGAGTCACGTGAAAGTGCAAAGCAAAGTACTTTTAAAAGAGAGAGGAAGGAGCAGAATTCTGCTTAATCGTCTTTTTACCACATGAAAATATCAGGTACTGATCATAAGTAGGTAAATAATTTGTGACGCAATGCAAAATGTTTGGGGTAAGTTTACTAGAGACAAGTTATTCAAAGATGCGTTGCCTTTGGTTTTAGAAAGGGTCAATAAATGGATCAAATATATCAATATCAACAGTCATAATTCACATGACGTCGAAGGTCCAGAAGAATATCAACAAAATGCACCAACATAAATAAAAATGACCTGTAATATAACAAAAGAATAAAATGTTCACATCTTTAGTCTAATATGTGCGTTCAGATGTTGGTACTTCATGATTTAGTGCCTTGAGATATGAGATATTATAAGTATAATCAGGATCCAGACCTTTTTATTGCATTGTCAAAAGAAAAGGAAATATTTTTAATACCCTGACTGCCTGCTTACTGTCAGTGAAAATGCAAAAAGTGACACTTCTCACGGGGATTATCTCTCAACATGTGTGTCAGATGTTTTTCTTCACAAGAACAAAACCTGCAAACAGGAGGAGCCTGAACAATCTGTGCTGGCTTTAGCTTGAAAACACTGGCCAGAAAATTAGCAGCACGCTTAGCACACATCTTCAGTTCTGTGCTGTAACCGTGTTGTGATGGGATATATTGGATTAGAGCAATACTTCCCCCCCTGAGGGATTTGTTTACTGTGATTATGCCTCCAACAGTGATGAATGGCTGTGAGGTGCAGCTGAGTGGAGTTGGACGTCTCTATAATCTGAGTGAAGAATGTCCTCGAGGGTTTTATGGCTTTTATGCAACCGCTCCGATGTATGTGAGCGGCTTTAAAAGTGTTCTTTGAAGCAGCGAGAGCACATATATATGAGGCTGAAAGAGAGCGAGAGGGATGGCGGGGCAGTTCAGTGATTTCTGGAAGCGACGGTCGGGGCTTTTCAGGGGATTGTCAGCACAGCGGGAAAGAGTCTGGTCTGTCTGACGGCTCGGCTGAAATTTGCTGATACGCAATTCAGAATTAAAGCTGATGTTTGGACGTGAAGGCGGCGCCGGCTCGTCTTTCAGCGCAGGCGTTGAGGCTGCGGTTGCAGTGCAGGTAGCTGCAGCAGCAGTCGGGGGAGTCCCAGTTGTGCTGATTTCTGTGGTTTCTGCCCTGATGCTTTATTGATTCGTTAGTGACACTGATAGTCCGGAGAGAGCGAGACAGAGAAAGGAAGAGCGGGAGCCATCGGACTGAGGCTACCTGCTTCAGAGGGCTGTCTAATTAGAAAGACGGAGCGAGAGGGCATCAAATAGACGGATGCTGCAGCCCTGCGAGAGGAGAGAGAGAGAGGCCGAGGCGGCAGAGTGACACCCCCCCCTGCTGGGGGAACGAAACAACTGCAGAGGGATCAGATCAATAGCGCCACTCATCCTTGAAGGATAGGCCCGCCTGGCAGCAGCTCGCTTGTTTAACACAGACAAGCTCTCCAGACTGCAGAAGAGAGAGCCCCTTTAGAAATCAAAGGGAAGTCGAACGTTACTGCCTCTCGCCTCCATTTCAATCAGGACCGTCTTCAGCGCGTCTTCGGCTCCGTTTCTGAAGTTCAGGGCCCAGAATGCAAATTAGTATTGTTACATCAAGAGAGGCTTTTCGTTAAAATAAATCATTTGTGAGGAATTATCCGTTCTGGACTGCACTCACTCCCGTCAGATGCATCAAAAATAACCGGCCTACATTAGAAACCCCGTCCAGTGATATTGTAAGAAAAAAAAAGTACATTAAACCGTGCATCATTCAGCCTCGAGGCAGAAAACTACCGAAGCCTGACGACTGTGCTCGTCCGCTCCTCTTTCACCTCAACAACACGAGGGGAGAAATAAGTGCCACCGTGGAGCTTTGAGATGCTTCCTCCCCTGCAGCTGGCTCTGTTTTTGGCGCGCTCGGCCTTCTGGGAAAAGAGATGTACATTTGGAGAAGCGGCCTAAAGGGATGCCCCCCCCCCCCTTCACACGAAATCCTGCTGCTTAACAATGACAGCGCCTCATTAGGGAAGCCGGCTTCCTGATTGATCGGCTATAATCAGCTCGTTAGCTGTGATTAGCCCTTTTTTTTTCTGTTTGTGGGGGGGGTCTACACGCTGGTTTGTTCTTGATCTCGCAGGCTGTTCGGCAGCTTTGAGAACAGAGGCAGATAAGAGACTGTGGGGATTAAGAGGTCTGGAGGAGCAGGGGGGAGAGCGATGAGTGATCTCCGCGGGCTGAACTCAACCTTCGGATTGACAGCTCGGCTGTGAAGCGTCGGGCATCACACCCGCCCGCCGTTTTCCTGATTAGAAGAAGAAGAGGCGCTTAATTGACAGAGCGGAGGCCCTCGTTGTTTCACTGAGCGCTCGTATGATGACTCTAACCTCTGTAATGTAACTCCGTTGTACCTATTACCCCTCAGATCTTCATGCTAATATCCATATTTATGTGGTTAGCTGCTGGCCGAGGAAGTGCTCTCACCTCTTGCCCTTTTTATGCTCTTAAAAGCCACCAGATTAGTTCAAAACATGAATTCTCATCATGTTTTTACAAGACAAAAAGGCCGACCTTTTGACTTTAAACCTCACCGATGCTGTGGCTGAATTTCATAACAACTTGTGAAGGTGCAACATGATGAATATGAACAATAATACATGAATAAACTGTCTAAACTTTTATTAAAGATGATTTGTTGATGCAGAAGGTGAAAAGAGGCACATGATAATGCACATACACTAATGTCTCCACTTATAACTGTATAAATTCATGGAGACATAACTGAGAGTTTGCAGGACGTCCTCTGATTTTGTTGAGTTAGTTCAAGCGGGTTTATTTATTTAAATAAGCCCCAACCTCTAACCCACTGTAGCGCTGGGTGACATGTTAATTTACCACCATGAACACACACACTGTAGTTTATTTTGACTCATTCACCCACACACACACACACACACACCGTCCTGCTGCCCCAAATACTCACTAGAGCACCAAATGTGGATTAATACGCCGCTGAAAATAGTCCCCAACAAGCACTATATCCTCCTGTTTGAGCAACATTACAGTGACGAGATGTTTATTGGGCATTTAAAAGAATAAAACTATATATTTGTGAGGTATTTTCTAAGATTTGTGTTGTTTAAATGAAAAACTTGCATATTACCAAGCTTATCTTTTTAACTGAATTATTTTAATCCTCATTGATGCTGTTTCTTTGAAGCCTCAGCGTGAATGAAATGAACGTTTTTTTCATGATACACAGGATATGAAAAGCTAAATTTAACCCCGCGTTAGGCTGAAGTGAACCCTTAATTGGCATTTACACGTCAGATTTAATGCGCGAAGCTAAAGGTGCAGCGTCTTCCCCTGAAATGTTATTCAGATCAAACGCTGACGCCGAAAGAGGAAGAGAGGAGGGGGAGAGGAAGGAACAGTGCAGCAGATCATGTGGATAATCATTCCAGGTCAGCGGCTTGATGAGCGAGAGACATTAACACACCATGCTTTAATGCAACCGGGGACTCCAGCGGAAACAAACGCAGGAGGGAGAGAAAAGCCGGGATGGACGAGTGGATCGCTGCATGAAGAATCACAAACTTTAACATTATTATCTGACACTTTTATTATTAACTACATTTATGAACAGCTGAAGTATTCAAATGAAGCAAAAAATGACCCTCATTGGCATCTTTTCCTCTTTTTTTAAGCTTTTGTTTACTTTTTCACAGCAACTCAGCGATGGTTTGACAATGAAATAACTCTTTATTGCAAATGAGCCGTTGATACACCCGGTCGAGCAGAACTACAGCTGCCGTCCTGATGGATTTTAAAGCTTTCCTTCATTTCAGGAGTACTGGTTTTTCATGACATGTAATCAAAGACACACAGGTTTGTTTTCTGTTACGGACAATGAATATTACAGATCGCAAAGTGAAGGATTCATCTGACCTTCGAGTCAAAGAAAAGCTTTGAAATAAGGCGACGCTGACATGTTGACGAGTTGGATGATGACGTTTAAAAGACGTTAACTGCGCCGCTCCCTCATTTTTGCCTGATTTTAACACAAATGTTCCTCACATACCTCAAAGATAAATTCAAACATAAGCTGGTGATGCAAAATCCATGAAAAACATCTTCCTGTGTGCAAAGTAAAGCCTGTTCCAGCTGTTAACTCAAATGAAAAGTGTGTTAATGTCAACACGAGAGCAGCTCCAAATAAAATATTAGTGTCTGTTTTTAAATGAATTTATTTAAAGTCACATCCATTCATTCCTTCTCCTCAGCTCAGCGCTGACATATTGATACTGAAACATCCTAAAAAGCCTCAAATGGCCTTAATGGAGGACGGAGGCAGAGCGGTGAGCCGGTGGCGGGGAGGGCGGTTTGAGATGAATCCACCAGAAAATGGATCAGCGAAGGCAAATTTATAATATATTTCCTTCCCTGCTGCTCGGCTGGAATTGCTTCTGGGGGGGAAATCATAAAGCGTAACGCAAGCCGAGGAATTCCTCCTCCGGCCTCTTTCGGGGGGGGGGAGACTGATGCCGGCGTTAGTTGGCGCTGACACCTTCCCGGATGGTGTTTTATGTAAATGCAGGTCTCTAAAACAAGTATCCGAGGGTAATATTTGCAGAGGAGATGGCGGAGAAGAGCGAGCTCGACGCAGTTTGCTTTCTGCTTCCTGCTAATCTGCTCGATTAATCACATCAGCAGAGGCAGAGATATAAACGCTTCAATCGAGACAGGAAGGCATGATGGATGAACGAACTAAGAGGTCCTCGTGCTCTCTTTCTTCCTCCTTCTTCCCTCTTTTCCCTTTTCCTCCCTCCGTCGCTCTGCCTCCTTTTTTTTTTTTTTACAGGCCATTTTTCTCGACCTCTCTCCACATTGTTTCTGTCCTCCTTTCTCCTTGTTTTTCATATTTCTCTCCCATTTCTTTTTTTTTCTTTATCCCTGCATCTTACTTTCTCTTTCTGCCCTTTTATATAAAAGCGTCATGAATAAAATGCAAAAAATCTGCAGGTGCAGTCGTCGCACCAAAAGTGCATTTACCTGCTGCAGATTCAGGATTCTGTTATTTTTAGAGAGTTTCACTCAACAAAAGGACAAAGTGATCGGGCAGGAGTTTGAATTCGTCTTTAAAGTATACTCGAGAGTAAATTTGATTTGTCGCCTGCACTTGTAATGGCAAATAGATGAACTGTGTGTCAGTGAGCTGCTGTCGTCAGGCTCTGTCTTCATAATGAGGTCATGAGATGAAACCAACATCATTTCTTTAAAGATCTTTGATTGATTAATTAATTAATTGATTTATGTATTTTCTAAACTTTTTGCATGTAAGTTGTTTTCTACTAGCTGTCTTCTGTTGCAAATAATTCACGATGGGGGGGATATGTTGACATTAAATTGTCTATTTCAACTATTTAAATCAATCAAATCGCTATTAGTAATTCAGCTTTTAAAGCTCGCTGACTTTAGATTATAAAGTGAAACTTGGAGGATAAAGATGTGACCTCTGCCTGTTTTTAAAGGCTCAGTTTTTATTACACAAGCTGATGCATCTTTCTGCAAGTGTTTTCATTTAAAGCGTTTCTGCAGTGCGAATATAAAGAGCGAGATTTTGATTGATTGACGTGAACGATGAGTCGATTGACTGTCGCCGTGCAGCTGTTGCCATGCGTGACATCGCTCGCTGTGATTGGCTCCTCATCTTATCTCAGGTGTGTTGTTTCATGGAGTGGCTTGCAAATGCAGAAGGAGAGCGAGGGAGGATGGAGGGAAGAGGAACAACAGGGAGAGAGAAGAGAGAAAAGAGAGAGAGGGGAGAGTGAGCTGCATCCTAAAGCGAGGCCATAAATTGCCTCTGTTGTCCAACCCAAAGGGCAAAGCTTCATCCCCCCAACTGTTTATCTCCTCCGTCCATCCATCCATCCATCCATCCATCCATCCATCCACTACAGGCCTCCTCTGTGCTGCGTTAATGAAGGAAATTAACGTAATGAATCACCTGGGCGATACCAGGAGCGCAGCTTTGATTTCACTCGGGCCTCTGCAGACATCAGAAATGAATAAAAAAAGATTTAATCTGCCCTGAACGCTGTCTGTCAGGCTGCAGGGCCTTCCTCCCTCCTCCTCCTCCTTCTCCCTCCATTGTGCTCCTCATTGCGCCTCCTCCTCACGTCCCTCCGCCCTCCACATTAATCACATGGCAGGGAGAATAAAGCAGAGCATCTGTAATAGTTTAGCAGCGTCACTGAAGGACGGGCAGAGGTCGGCTAGCGTCGTGGCTAATGTGTAGACGTCCAGTGTGTGTGTGTGTGTGTGTGTGTGTGTGTGTGTGTGTGTGTACATGTATTAACAGTAATAGATGGCTTGGTGTGGACACAAGGACAGATTGGGGACGTGGGGCGCTAAAAATGGATCGCTACCTGGTGGTCTGACACACACACACACACATGCATACACATATCTATAGATACACACATTGACATACATGCACACACACACACACACACACACACACACACATATGGATGCTATACATACCAACAAACACACAATGAGAAGAAATCCCCCTCCTGTTTCTCCTTTTTTCTCCTATTTGATCAGATTTTAGGGGCATTTTATGATCAATAATAGCAGTTATTGGTGTATTGGCTGCTGATTTTGCCTTTTTTCCACCCACTGCTGGAAACTACAGGCCGATCTATCACAGCGGAGTTGAGCTGCCTCTTTTCTTTTTTACTGGCTGCTTGATTTGTTGTTGCTGCAGAGGTTTTGCGTCAGTCGTTAAGTTCTCCCGCTGCCAACAGTTCCTCTTCGGGCTTCGGGCTGCACTCCTGCTTGTTTTGTTTTGTTTTTTTCTTACCCAGAATGCACTGGGACAGATTCCCTGCTGATAAAGCCGCCACACGGTCTCCCCACGGCGGCTCACAGGGGAACACAAGTCACAGTCGTGCATGAATTTTTTGACATCGTCTTTTATCAAATCCAGAATCCAAATAAAGACGAATTTTAACAATAGGAGGGATGTTTGTCTGCTAATTTTTAATTTCATGGGTGTTGTTTTAACTTTGAAGGACACTGTTGTTTAATTTCCACACACACACACACACACCTTCAGTGTCTCTCAGCCCATCGCCGTGTTTGTGTTGGAGTCTCTGAACCAGATAAGGGAGTCATTGTGTCTCCTGTAATGAAAAGGCCGGGTGACGGCGCAGATAGGACTTTCAATATCTCGACGCGCTCGGGTGAAAACGCCACGCGGCGCCGTAACCTTGAGCGCAGCGCGTGTCAATCAAAGCGATCCATTGAACCAACCTGGCTCACCCGCTCGCTCCCTTCGACAGGTGAGATAAACACGCTCGATGCTCGGCCTCAGCTCGTATCGATGACTTTTACAAAAGACTGTGTGATCAATGTTCACCTCATCATTTATTTATCTGAGCATTTCTGTGCAGAGTTTACACGTTTACCTCGTGTCTGCAAAATTCAAGTCAAGGTTAACTGGAGTCTTTAAATCTGCTGTAAGTCAAACCGAGTTTTTATTTATGCTGCTGAGACCACGAACAGGACAAGCAAAGTGGATCCTGCAGTAAAAAAGGAGACTAACTTCACTACATGTGCAGAAATCCCGCCGATCGATCAGCCCACCTGACCGCTGGAAAACTGCTCTGTGTTTGAACGGCAGTGCGGCATAAATGTCACGAAGTCGATCTTTATGTGCTGCTGCGACACTGTAAATGTCACACACAGGCTGAAGAGAAATGAACACAGAAGATCACAAATGTTTAAATGTTTTGATTTTTATGAAACACGACTGCTAATGAACACTGCTGCTTTTTGTTTTTTCTCTCCTTTTCTAGAAGTCATCCATATTTCTGTCATTACGTTGTTTTTTTCACTGATGTGCTCCATGTGTTTCCTCAAGCATTCAAATTACGGTTTGTATGTTAAAATGAAGGCGCTTGTGACAGGACAGATAAATGCTCCAGGCAAAGGACGGAGTAAAATATATCACATATCGAAGCTGTGTTTGCATTTGAAGTTTTAGCAACAAATCTGCCTCCGATGGCTCCAAAGTGTGTTTTATTTGCAGCTGGATCTCGTGTGTTTGTAGCATTTAACATCGTCAAGTTGTCAGCTGAGCTTTCTGACCGCACCTCAAAATGTTTTTCTTTAATTAATTCATAAAAAACGAGGTGATTTTTGTATATATATATACAAAAATCATACATATTGGTGACTACATCATGTTTTTTTTAACAGCTGGAAGGTTTAAATCTTAGTCTCTTCATACTTTTTGTGCTCAGCTCAACATGTGTCTTATATTGGAGTTAAGGTCTTATTTGTCTTTATTTTATCATTTTTAATTTATAGGACCAAACGCATCAGTAATACTAAAAAAAGCTAAGTTTTGTGGTAAATCAGGATTCAGCAGGAATGTGAAGTTTAATACAGACTTCATTTCTTCATTTTCACTTCATGTCATCTGGATTATTTGGTTTTCATGTCTGAACCTTTTTGTAATTAACTGAAGTGAAATTGAACTGACCTCTGATACACACACACACTCACACACACTCACAAACACACACACCTCCAACAGTAACGTCTTTCTCTGGTTCCTAACAGCCTGAGTCTTGGCCTGTGTTGCAGGAGGATGAAACAGGCGAGGGGCGCTTCAGCTTCCCCGGCTACGGCATGGGCCCCGCCTGCCTGCAGGCCAAAGACGGCATGGCCATCAAGGGCAACAACAACAACGCCCCGGCCTCGGCCGCGCCCGAGAAGAGCATCGAGGAGATGAAGAAGCTGTTCATCGGCCGGGCAAAGCGCATCGACACGGTGTCCCGCGTGGCCTTCCCGCTCGTCTTCCTCATTTTTAACATTTTCTACTGGATCATTTACAAGATCATCCGCAGCGAGGACATCCACAAGCAGTAGTCGAGAGGCGGAGGAGGCGGCGGAGGAGGAGGAGGGCGAGAACAGTGCGAAGAGGAGGAACGAAAAAAGAGAGAAGGAATCGGAGAGAGACGACTTCAGCAGGAGATATCATTGCCCCCTTTTTTCACGCCGACCACGCCTCCTTTCCTCGTCCTCTCCCTTCGTCCTCTTCCTCTTTCGGGCGAGGATGAGTTGCTTTTCGTGGCGGTCTCAACCCTTCCTCACACCTACTAGACATTATTTGAGATATTTATTGCTTTCTGTCCCCTTTATTCTCCTCTCCAGCCCTTGAATCCGACCCCCCCACCCCCATTTCCTTCTCGTTACACCTCCTGAATAATCCAGACCAGTGCAATAGCAATGCAGTAAAATGCATGATATATGAATGTGGCAATATATTAATGAAAAGATGAAACATGAAAAAGTAAACGCAGACTTTTGCAGGCACGCCCAACAAACTGTTGTGGGAGCGGACGGACAGAAGACGACGAGGGAGTCTTGTAAAGGGTCTTGTATTCGATTTTTGTTTTTTCTTCTGTTTTTTGTGTGAAGACAGATATATAATTCTATATGAAAAAAGTGATGTCGGGACGGGGGCGTGCGACAAGCATACAGCAGTGTAATATACTCATATATCTATCGTGAACGGGAGAAAGGAGAAAAAAAATAACTTTATTTCCAAAGGCGGGAATCTGGAAATGAGGGATTTTTCACCAAAAAAAAAAAAGAAAAAAAGAAGGAAGGCGGATCGGTGCTTCCATTAAATAAAGCGACGCAAGGATCACGCGTTCTATATATCTAGATTTGCTTCAAACGTGTATTGCGAGCACTCCTCAACGCTTCCCCCCCCCCCACCTCCCGGCCTCTCCTCCCCCTCCCCCACCACCATCACCACCACCACCACCGCCGCCGCCGCCAACACCACGAAACCTTGAACTGCAGAGACACTTGCTGCTGCCGCTGTCAATCACACGACTGGACAACAAGAAAAAATATCAAATGAAATAAAGACACGCTGGACGAGCAGTGCTGAAGATTATGAGACTAAATATCTCATTTATCTGTGGTCGACGTGTTCCTCTTCCTGTCCTCGGTTTATTTCATAATGCTTTTTTTTTGGTTTGTTTTTTAATTTATGTGCCAAGTAAACATGTCGCTTTGTGGCCGGATGGTTGTTTGACGTCATCCGTCGGGCGTCTCTTCTTCTTCTGACTTCTTCTGGGTTTTTTTAAATCCCTGAGATATTAGTTCACCGACTGGAAAAAGAGCGAATCGATCCTTTTTGTTTGTTTCCCTCGTTGTTTGTGTTCTTTGGGACTGAACCACAGATATGTTTACATCTTATTAGTGCTTCCTTGCTTTGACCCCGCCTTAATGTGACACATTACCCTCCCGCCCCGCCCACTGCTGAGAGGACATATGTAGTAAATTATACAGATTATAGCACCTGTTATACCTTAATTAACTGTAAATCCATCTCATTCATACGCACCGTCAAGTGTAGCTGCAAAAAAACGGCATCATTTTGTGGAAAAGCTGCATCGTCACCACGCACATGGAGTGTGAACAGCAGGATTTATTTCGCCATAGCCGCGTTGGATTTGATTGATGATTTCTCAGATGACTTTTTCCTCCTTTTACTTTGCGCCAGGCTTCTCTATGCAATGATCAGTATATGCAATTATGAGTTTGTTCCCTTCCTTTCTGCAGCTCCATCTCAAAAACACCACATGGTTTTTGTGCGGTTTCATCCCACTGCTAACTGCTAAACAAGCTCATCGGTAAATATGGAAGAAATGGATATAAAGTGATGAAACGCAGTGAACATGTCCAGGGATGCATGCAGATTATTGTCTGGAAAAATGTTTTATTATAGAAATCAGCAGCAAACAGGTCGAGCCGGTCAAAGTGAAAAAGAAAGTGCAGAAATTAAAGCAAATGCTTTTTTTTCCTCTTATCTGCACAAATGTTTTCACATTTTTCTCATCTTGTCACATCAACATCGTTTACTCAAAAAGAATCCCAAAGTGCTTCTTTATTTCACAAACGACTGAAATTTACAGAGAAGTTTTGATGACAAAGGGATGAAAAGAGACGTTTCCCAGTTTTGTAGCAAAAACAAAACAAAATTTCAGATTAATATTTGTTGTATTTTTATTGCATGTTTGGCTTATGGATTTAATTTTGGTTAATTTTAAACAGTGTTCAGCAGCGTTTCAGTGACAGACAGGATTTTCACATCACCAACATCTCAAACTCGCACCAAAGAAATAGTTAAACATTTTGGGGAAAGGATTAAGTGAGAAGACGGAAACGTTTCTGTGAGTTTTTTGCAGGAGTGCAGTCAGGAAGTTGTTAGCGTAGCTTAGCATGATGTCTTCTGCATTTGGTTTTTGCACCAATTAGCAGCTGTGATGTTTTAATTAGCTGTTTGTCAAAGTTAGTTAGCTCCAGGCTAACGGTTTCCACCCGTTTCCAGTCTTTATGCTAAGCTAAGCTACGATAACAACCTTCCAGCTCCACATCG
>JBAJHX010000053.1:2165837-2183431 GCA_037176925.1 Amniataba percoides
TTAGTTTTGGTTTGGACTGGCGGCCTAAAGCTCGCCTGCCTGTTAACGTGTATAAAGGTGTTTAAAGTGTGTGTACCTGGTCTGGGTCCTCTGTGGACCGGCGGAGGACCTCCGGGCCTCTGTTCCCTCGGCCTCTGGTCTCTCTGCGGCCTCTGTGTTGCTGTCTGGGACTCTGGCTTCACCTCGGCTCTGGGCTGAAAGTCAACAACACATTTTTATAAGAACACGGAGAAAAAGAGCAGGTTTTCTGTTTCTTCTGGATTTATGACTTCACTTCAGGCGAGTAAACAACAGCAGCTCTGATCACCGTCACGCAGGTCCGGCCAGCGGGGGATGTTCGGTCCCGTCCTGCTGCTCGACTCAAAGTTTTCAAGTTTCTAAAACTAACTCGACTTTTCTAAGAGAAGCAACACAACAGCTCAGTTCACCTTCAACACATCAAGCTGCTTCTCATCTCGAACAGAAGCGACGCTCCGATACGAGACCTTCGCTGTTTTTAAAAATAGTGACAGAAAAACAACAAGAGGACGACACTAAAAGTCGCTCCTGCTTTGAGAGGAAGTGTGTGCTCGAAAACATCTTTCATTTTGTTTTCAAAGTTCTGAGGCGTAAAAAATAAACACTTCTAAGCACATTTGCAATAACGGCATTAACTGCTAACTATTTCAGAAATAATTAGCAAGTCCTCTGAGATTATAATCTGATGGTGATAAATCAGAGAGTTGTGAGGAAAATAATTATTTGCTGTCTTTATCATTTTCCTGTGAATCCTCTTTATATGAATCATGATGCTGATGCAGCAGGTCTGTCGGGGTTTGAATCATACCGGTGCTGTGGGAGTGACTTTGACGACGTGTGGGGAGATTCCTGAGACTGGGACGGCCCCACTGGGAGGAAGGTTCTTACTGGTGACCGACGCCCAGGAGAACGGCTGAGGAAAGACAGAGCACGAGACAATTAGGCCTGATGGACGACAGGAAGTCGGCCGGCTTAAACATCTGTCTCACTGAAGCTGCTTCAAGTCTCTGTAGTGCTGCTTGTTCCTGATCTTCACAATGAAATCTTTATTTAAACCTTTCAGACTCACCCTGTTTCCTTCTGGGGCGGCGGGGGCGGGTTCTGCGGGCACGGCGGCGGGTTCTGCGGTGGGCGGGGCGGCGGCGGGGCTTTTCTCTGTCTGGTCGTCGGCCGTGTGGCCGTCTGTTTGTGACTCCAGCAGCGTCTCCGGCTCCACAACGGCAGCCTCGGCCTCCTTCTCGACCTCCGGCTCCGGTTCTGGACTCACCGCCGCCGCCTCCTCTTCATCGCCAGGGACCGCCGGCTCCGAACTGCAAAGGAAGGACGAGGATGTTAAAACACAAATCTGTTTGTGCTGTGGAGAAACACACGACTCTTGAAAGCACTTTAAAGATGTTGACGCCATTTAAAATGAGAAGAAGCACTTTAATAAAACATTTACTTCCTGCATCAGGTGGAGCTGCATTAACTATTCATACAACTATTTACTGAGACTATGAATCTAAATTAAACCTCAAAATCCATCATTTAAAAACTTAGCTGTGACCTAAGCTGGACAACATGAAGATCAGATCAGAAATATAAAAAAGGAGGTGAATTATCCGTACCAGGCTGCCGGGTCGTAGAAAGGAGCAGACTCCTCCTGAGCGACGTCGGGGGAGGGGACCCTCTCCTCGATCTCCTCCACCTCATCCTCAGACTCTGAAAACACACAAACAAAAACACGTTCAGGACAGCAAACATCACATCCACCTCCTGCTGCTGTTAGAGGAATAAAAACACATTTTCTTTCATTTAAAATCACTTCAAGCTGCATTAAAACCTCCAACTACTGTTACTCCAACAGATGGAAATGAACACTCAGGTCTGAAGTTGTGTGCAAAAAACTGAAGAAACAGGACGACAGTGGAGTATTTGTCGTTCTGAAGCTGCTGGTTTCATCTTGGACCTCCGTTTTCCTACTTTGTGTACACTCCCAGGCGTCCAACATTTTATGGTTCTTTAAACTTGTTCAGCAGCTCCGTCATAAATAAAAGAGCTTTTCATCGTGATGCAACAGCAACGATACGAAGCTGCGCAATCTCTTTCTCATTTATCTTCAGCCAAACACAGATCAGAAAGATCGTGTCTACAGAGGAGATGAAAAGGCAGCAAAGGAGAAAAACTGAAAAATGAAGCCTGGTGCAGCACAAACTATTTTGATCACAGCATTTTTAAGAAGATGGACAGCATCTCACCCTCCGGGGGCTCAGAGTCAGAGTCTCCGAACACCTCGTCTTGGTAACGAAACACGTCGTTGTGGACGTAGAATTTGTTTGCAACAGTACCCTGGAGGGAAAAAGAAAAAAATCACTTTATATACCACAATACAACGTCGAAAATCATTGATCAAACTGTCACATGTGAGTGAGAAATGTGAAATGTTTCAGTCTTGCAGTACAAACCTCAGGTGCCAACACGAAGGTCTGCATGAACTTCCTCATGGGCTGCATGTTGTTGGACAGCTCGCCCATCACCTGCACCACCACGCCCTCGTTCAGGGTGGCGTGGGCGTCCACGTGCCTGATCTTGGTGTGACAGTCGCGGAAACTCAGAGCCATCACCCTCTTATGGATCTCCTGCAAAAGAAAATACAAAAAGATATTATAGACAGGTGAAATTACAGTGAAATTATATATATATATAGGAGCGTGTGTTGTATACAAAACGATGCCTGAAGATATTATACAACTGTGTGGCTGTTCATATGCAAAATATTGCTTCCCTTTTCCTCTTAAGCTCACAAAGTAAAAAATGTAGAGCCAGTAACTTCTTATTTGAAAATGTTTGTTTGCATGTAGGTGCTGCCTGCTGCAGCTGCTTCAGTTTAAAATGTTTTTATATTCAGGAGCAAGAAATAATAAATGGGTTTTAAGGACGCTGCTTCAAACATTATTGGCTTACCCATAAAAGAAATTCAATAAAATCTCTTTTTAACTAACGACGCAGAGCAAACAGACGACCTCGTGTCTTTTTGTTTAGACAAAACAGCTCTAGCAAACAAATTTCCTTTCAGCTGTAGTTTTTTCTTCCCTTTGTTGGTTCGTGGGAGTGAAGTGCAGCGGCGCTCTGTGGAAAAAACATTTTTAAGAGCTGTTATCTGCTGGGTGAGGTCTCTACTTACAGACTGTCCATAAACAGCCTCTACAGGTTTGCCGTTGTTGTCCAGGCCGCCGTGCACGTAGGATGAGTTCTTTCCATAAAACCTGAGCACAAAGACAGAAAGTTCGTTTGTCCTGGAGGGCGATTTAAACTGATGATAGACAGATGAAAAACTAAACTTTTCTCTCTGCAGAAAACTGAGGGAGGAGGAGGGGGCGGTCGTACCTGTGCAGGTAGTCGGGGGCCTGGTTCAGGAGTGTGTAATACTGTCGGACAAACTCTCGCCCGACCAGCTGGGCACTTGGCTTCTCCATCACCATTTCTTTGGTCAACTGGAAATCTCTGTGGAGAAAAGACAAAGGGAGGGTTAGATGACGAATATCCTCTGTGACACAACAAAGCTGAGATTTCCACTTTGTCAAATTTAAGGATTTGCTTCCTTTTCTGTTTAACATCCCTTTAATATCTTCTGGTTTGTGCTGTTGGTTTGATAAAACTGGCTGATTGTAAGTGACCTTTTCTGACATTTTAAAAGACAAAACATAAAGACATTATATCCATCCTTCATTCTGACCAAAAGAACAAAAAATGATTTAAACAGTGTGTTGTAAGTTCAGACTTGATCCATTACTAATTACAGTCCCATGTTTACAGGATGCTGTGACAACTGTTGTGGTAACCAACAAGCCAGACTGACGTTTGTCTTTTCACGTCTGTGTTGTTGTGCACGTTGCTTGAAGATGCCTCTTTCTATCACACGTTTCATCTTACAGAGGCCGTAACAGTCGGTCGATTCCTGTGATGATGACTCATCCTGCCGCTGTGATTGGAGAGCAGTCAGATCCGATCCCACGAGCGGTTTGAAGTGTAAATCAGGTTAGGTAAACATGACCTCAGATTTTATCAGCACACACTATCTGACTCTCGTCACGTTACAGGCTCGGTTTTAATTCGCCTCCCTGCGTCGTGTCGCCGGCGGTGTGAAGTGTGTTTGATCTGTAAAACGGGCCGATTCTGTCGAGCTCTCGCTGCCCCATCTGGGTGCACCGACATGAAAACCGCCCGCCCAGGGCACCGAAAACAAACCCAGACATTCGCTGTTTGTTTTCATACTTTCGTAGTGGATACGAATCTGAACTCGCACTCGTACGTCACTTCAACAGCATCGACTCCTTTACTGCACTTTTCCTTCTTCATGAATGAACACTACGAAAGCACAGAATCTTTTGGAGGTCAGTGTGTATTTAAGTGTCAGTCAGCTGCTTTTTTTTTGTAGAGTTCAGGTAAAACCTGGCGTCCAAAACATCCACTGAAACATGAAGGATGTGATTTTATTTACCCATCAACTCCAGCTGATCTTCAAGTGCTTACTGAGCTCTCTTTACTTGCAGGTCGTGTTTTAATTGGTCTCCATTTGAAGTTAATACCATAAGTGCTTTTCAAAACTTATTTTCATTGCAGCTACTTAACACCCTTTGACATATTTCACCTCAGTACAACACTTTTAATCTATGAGTTTTTAAAAAGGATGAAGCACGTTTCCACAGACCTTCAAGTCTTCTGTTTTCTGTACAGTTTTATTAAATAAGTGACGCAGTGTTTACGTAATCACTAAACATGAGCAGTCACTTGTATGAATATTTGCACACATTAACTTCATGCCTGTCAAGACGTGATGGATCGGCTAATTAAAGCAGGCGTGGAGTCTCTGCTGGTTTATTTTCACACCGTAATGATGTGAACTGACACAGACTGAAGACTAATACAATCTAAGATAATGTGAAAATAATAATAATAATTTTATTTGTCTGTTACAAACAACAACTAACAGACATCAACCATCTTCATAGATACAAATCTTACAAGACAAGGCCAAATTTATTTAAAAGGGCTCCAGAAGTTTATGTTAGGCAATGTAGTTTCTATACTAAAAACAAATAGCTGAGTATAGCTTAAACAACAGCTGAGGTCTTTATAACACACAATTAAATATTGAGGTTAATTTCTTGTTCATTTTGGTTGTTTAACCTGGATTGTTGATCATTTCCTGGTTCTTGCTAGTTAAACAGCCGTGTTAAGCTCATTTAATTTGTGGTAAGGAGGCTTAAAAACATGCAAATGCACCATTTTGCACACTCAGTTTTTGAACATGTGGTGAATTAGTCACAATAAGCACATTTCATTTGTAGTCTGGAAGCTCCGTGAAAACTCAAGTATTTTAGTGAACATCAATATCACACATCATTAATTATTGGATCAATTTATAGTAAATTTTGATAATTTAAAGGGATTTTTTTTCTTTTCTTGATTCTCATCCACATAATATAGTGAACCAGCCCATATCATTGGTGGTAAATCTTAAAAACATGCACATAAACCGGTAGATCGGCTCTTTATTGGACCTGCCCAAACAACCTGCAGCCATCAGTTCTTACAAACAAACAAATAAACAACGTGCAAACAAACATCCATCAGATTAAATAGCCAATCTCTCTCTCGAGGTGTGCTGGGGCAGATTAAGGCTTAAAATGGGCTCGATCCGGATGTATGAGAATGAATGAGTGGATGTAAACGTGCAGTGGAGAGTGGAGGCTCGGCACCGAGACAAAGGCCGCAGCGACGCCGGCCTACACGCACTCTACGCCGGGCAGCAGCGGCACCACGCCTCGGTGTATGGAGGTGGAGGTGGAGGGTGTGGGTTTCTTTTTTTTTTGGAGCAGATTTAATGGCTAAACCACGACAGCTGGACTACCCCCCCCTTAAAGAAAAAACTAGGGCAGACACCGGCTATAATAGCTCGGCTCCAAACACGTGTCCTGCTCGGCCCCGGGCCCGCGTTTCCTCTCCCTCCTGCCGGCTTAAATTACCCCCCCTGCTCCCTTTACACCGAGGGGGAACCGCAGAGGGGCTCACTTGGACAAATTACGCCGAAAAACTGAGCAACAAAGCGGACAAATGAAACAAGAAAGGACGGAGTCGCGACTGGATGAGGGCACATGGGCGGTGGGTATTTCCTGGAAGTGCGTTATGGTTAACGCGGGCGGTGGCTATTACCTGATGTTTCCACATAGTAATTATAGTCATTTTAAACATTTTTCATTCATTTAAAATTAAATAATGTGTTTTTAATTCGAGGTATTAGCCGTATCCCTCTGCGCTAACCTAATTTAACCAGGATGTAGACGGAGCCCGGGAGAGCAGCGACCCGGTTAAATCAACTGAACGCGATTTAAAGAGCAGATGCACACTTTTAAACGAGTAAATAAGTAGATTGTGTAAAAAGAAGACTTACCAGCGGGTCAATTATCAAAAAAATAATAAAAGTTTCGTTGAATAAAGAAGTGATTTCTTTGAATCACCTCCTCGGCTTCACAACGTGCTGCACTGCTCCGTTACCGGGTTCTGCTCCAACGGCTACCGAGCAAAGAACCAATCGCATTCAAGCTCCGGGAGGCTTCAACCAATCATGTGGCGCTCTTCCAAATCTCAGCCAATCACGAAGGGCGGGGACTCTACCTGTATTTCACAACTTTACCAATCAGGTTGTAGTAATGGTTGAAGGTGCGATGGTTTACTAAACTTGGCGTGTGCCGGTTTCATTTTAGCTCGCAGGCGGGTGGTGCACCGGAGGCTCGTTCCCGCATGAGGGCGACAAAACTTCACTCGGTTTTTAACGTGATTTAATTAAATCGGGTGACTCATCAAATGACTCAGATTTTTAATTCAGTTTAACTGTTTTAATGTCAGAAAAAGGCAGCTGTCGTTTTCACGGGGGGGTTACCTGACAGGACAGAGATGAAAAACACGCTCACCCCATCATCACTTCTCTATCATAGACTGTAACACTGTAGCCTGAAAACAATGTCTCATGAATAAATAAAAGACTGAATGTGGGAAAAAATATAGAAAATATACATTTAAAAGAGAAAATATTCAAAAGAAAAAAATAACAAAAACTTTAGAACCCCCCTCGCTAAGAAAATCACCTATTCTACATTAAACCAACACAGTTTTTTCATTTTAAAATACTTTTTTTTTTCAGATAAACAAAGCGGGAGGAAGTGAGTTTGTTCACACTTGTAGGTACAAATAAATACCCAAAACTGAGTAGAATAAAATATATGATAAAAATCCTACTTTCTACCCCTTTTTAATGTCGAATTTCTCCCCAAAAGAAAAGTAATAATTTAATAACAATGAATAAAAAGGTATAATTACCATAAACCATCAGATAGACAGTGAATATAGTGAATGTATTTGTGATTATAACATAACAGTAGAAGAATATTGTGCATAATATGTAGTTTTTAAAAGGAAATAAAGTCAAACTGAACTTTAAAGCTGCGTCCGTCCTCGTGTTGTCGCCCTCTGCTGCAGGAAATGATCCTCGTGTGAAAAACTGACGTTTATTTCAACTACACCTGCCAGAAACTTTGTGAAACTTTGTAATTTTCATGCATGAAATTCATATAACTGTGTTTTATTTGTTTTATTTTTTAAATGCACATCTCTGGCAGCAAAGCAACAAGAGTCCTGCAGTGCTGAGATTTATTTCCAAACAGTGACGTTTCCCAGCAAACAGGACAAAAAAAACCAAACAGTTTAACCTCCAGAATGAACTTTTATTAGATTACAGCCCCGTCGACCCTCCTCCAGCCACAGTTTGAGGACAGAGAGTGAAGGAGTTAGCCGGGAGGAGGGACTCTCTGCGGCTGTTGTTTCACATTCTTCAGTCTGGATGAACGGGCGGGGATGGTAACTGGGTGCTCGGATCTCCCTCCGCCGTCTCCCAGGGGACCACGAGCGCGAACGAGGCGAGTGAAGCTCAGAAACTCAGTCCCACAGCAGAAAAATTTTATTTAACACTGCACAGACGCGTCAGTACTGCAGTTAAACTGTAAATGACACAGTTTGTGTTGTTTTTACACAAATGTGCTTGTGGTTTGCTTTGTTTCATAACCCCTTTCATGATCATTTTAGATATAACATATGTTTTATAGAGGAAATGACTATAATAATGTCAGGAAAGCATAAATATTATATGATTATATGCAAACAAATAGTATTTTTTTTTCAACTTTTTTTTTCACATGGATGATTTAAACACTTCTTTTTCCACTGTTTCACTGATTTTAAGCCACAAGTAAGATTCAAATCAAAGTTTATTATACAGAATCTTAAATTTCATTGTGTTTTAGCATCTTTAAATGCACATTGTGCCTGTTTTTAAAATGAGCAGCAGACCTGCAGGTTATTTCAGCCTTCTAAGTTTGAGTTGAGTTTTTCTGGTTTGATATTGTGGTTTTATGTTTGTTTTAAATGTGCATCCACACGTGTGAGTTCACTTACAGACACAATAAGAGAAAAATGCCACCATTTTCTGTGAGAGGGGACAAATCATGACTGAGAAAAACTGAAGAAGTGAGCAGAAAGTTCAAGTATAAAATGAACATGTGACGTAAGCGATCTCACCTCACATCATTAGAAATATCAAAAATGTAAGAAGAAGAGAACTCAAAAAGAAAGAACTCATTTTAAGTCAACACAATAGTTTGTCTCTCCTCTGACCTCCCAAACATGCAGAAGTTTCACCACTGGAGGTCAGAAAAAACAAGATGTTCAGCTGCTAAGTTGCTTTTCAACTTTATTGTACATGATGGCTGATTTTTTAAAAAATCTTTAAACATTTAATTTTGTTTCAGCTTGATCAGCTTTAAATATTGTTGTTGCAGCAGAAAAATCTGACATGCTGCCTGAATAACACTGAGCTGATCGTATATTTAGTTTAAATTCTGTTGAATAAAATGAAAAAGTGTCTTCATAAGCTGATAATTCCTCTGTTACACTTTGCAAAGAAAGTCAAAGTTGATCATTAACCTTCATAAAAACTCAGATTGTGGTTGAGAGGAAGGCACATGAGAAGAAAACGGGAGAAAAGGAGGAAGTCACTTGTTTTTTTTAGAAGATTGAAAAATGAGCCTCAGATCAGACTCACGAGGGAAGATTTAAAAAGCGTCGCTGCTGCACAAAGGCTGCATTCAGAGACACAAAACAAAAAAATGAGGATGAGAAAGGAGGGTAAGCTTCTTATAAAGAGACTTCTTATATCTCAGCGTCCGAGAACGATTAAAATGAGACACTAGATTCTTTTCCGAGCCTCATCGTGTCATCTAAACAAAAAAAAATCCTGAGCAGAGAGGAAAGAAACGCTGATACGAATGCATGCAGAGATTCCCAAATCTTTTTTTTTTATAGTCTTTTATTCATGGAAAGAGTTTGGTCGTGCTCTCATTGTCAGTAGAAACATGTGAATTGTGAGAAAAACTCTCAGCCTGCGAGATTTTCCCCTCCATTAAACGTCCAAACAATACATCCTCTTTATTGTTCAAATATCAGTACACGCGTGTCCTCGTCCGGGACACGGACTCTGTTTGGAAAATACAAACGAACAACTCTTAAAGCAGTAGTCCAAAGATCAAAAAACCAAAATACACAAAATGACAAAAAAAAGCGAGTCCACCACCAAAGGAGTGCAAAAACTAAATAAATGTTTTGTAGAAAGCAAGCAGAGGGAGCATTTATTTAGAAACTTTATTTTTGACTTTACAGTTTTGTCTCCTCAAGAAAATGTCTCAGATTGATCTCCAATTAAAGCCCTGAACAAATCTCAGCAAACAAATAATATCATCAACAACGTACATTTACACCAGAGGTCTTTCGTTCGTCTTTACTGGGTGTTTTTTCTTTTTTTGTTCAACAGACAAGAGAAATTAAAGTTGCATGAAGATGTGATGGTTAGTACAGACTGTGCACACTTCTCTTTTGTAATCGTTTTCTTCTTTTTTTTTAGTGGTATAGGTAGGAAAGATCATTATCAAAAAAAAAAAACAAAAACAAAATAAAAAATAATTTGCAATTAGCACCGTTACTGTGATTTTCTTTAACTTAGGGATCAGCACCTTGTCCCGTTAGTAGCGACTAGGAGTTGTCACACGGCTGCTCGGAGGAGCTTAGATGATGAGGTCTTTGTCGACGTCCTCTGCAAACACAAAGACACCAAACACCCGTCAGAGGAAAAGTGCTAAATTAAATTTATGGAAGAATTTAAAGCAAAAACTGCAGAAAAATGCTGAAATCTACTCGGCTTAAGTTAACAGAAGATTAAAAATCTCTCTCAGTTTGAAGAAATATATCAAATAATTCCTCAAATATTCATAATTTTTATAAAGTCAACATAAAGACTCAAACGTTTGTTCTTCTTACTCTAAATTTAGCACAAAATTAAGAACATTTTTTAGGCTTTAACTGAAACAGCTTCAGTGTTTTTTCTCTCTTGATTTAGAAGGAAATGACAAACACATTCAATGATCATGTTCCTCTGATAACTGATTAACTGTTGATAATATTTGGTATTTTTGATAAATGACTTTCAGTTCTATCTTTTGTGTTGTTGTTTTTTTCTATAATAGTAAACTAAATATCTTTGTGCTTGGCAGAAAACAAGAAAAAGTCAATAAAAGAAGTAGCTCTCCTTCCTTTCTTGCACCTAAAGTTGACTAAAGCTGCTGAAAATATCACAACAAACTCATCTCAGGTGCATTTTAGCTTTAAGGTTTGCTATAATAGGAAACAGAAGTTTGTATTTATGCGTTATTCTGCAGTAATTTTGACGTGGACACTTACGCTCCTTGATGCCGAAGCAGCTGGCCCACTCCTCCAGGGCGATGTATTTGTCGCTGTCGGAGTCGCACTGCTCGAAGAAGCGAGTGGTGCAATGCTCCATGGGAATGAGAGGAGCACGCAGGGGGGAGAGCTCTGTGTGGGTCAGGTATCTATCAGAGGACAGAGACAAAAAGAGGGAAGATTCACCACAGAGAAACTTTTACAGAAGAAAATCTGATAAATCGGACTTAAATTAGACCAACAGGTTGTCTGAATTTACTTTATGAGCATAAAATAATGATGAGAAAATGTTTTACTGATTTCACATTGTTAAAAACTTGCATTGGTTTAATCCACCCTGAAGATAAAAGTCATTAAATGTAAATTTCGGGTCTTGCTGGTGCTTCAGGAGTCGAGCAGCCACGTCATCATTTTGCAGACGGTGGTTTGAAAGCGGCCGGTGAACTGTTGGATCCATCAGCTCGCTGTGGAGTGAGATCAGAGACGCTGGAAACTAATCAGCTCCCAGTCTGCCAGAGGCTCAACCACCGCGGATATTTTAGTCTAAGAGGCCTTACATGTGCTGACTGCCACGTAAAAGAGCAGAACCTGAATCCAAATCTTGTTTTTCCATCAGTTACAGAAAGCTGTGGAAGTCTCGTCTAATATAAAACGACTGCGTCTGGCCTTTTTGCTGCGATATAAAATGATCGTTTCTCCTCCTTCGTACCCGTCGACGGGGTGCTGGTCGAGCTGGCCGAACTGCCAGTGGACGGGGAAGATGTACATGTTGTAGTTCTTCTCGAAGTCGTGAGCCAGCAGGTCCAGAGAGTGATCGCCGGCCTGCAGCCTCTTCTCGTTCTCGTAGATCTTCTTCACCTGAGAGACGGACGGAGGCAACCCACGTCATCAGAAAATAAACTCACAGTTTAAGAATAAAATACATGAAGGAGTTTGTTTCTTTTTCACCTTTTCTGTATGATCTACAAACTTTAAATCAGCTCCGATGGCTGAGTAGTTTGAAGTAAACAAGCTGGCTGAGCGTGTCCTTAACGTCTCTGGTATTCAGGTGTTTTTAAGTGCTGTTAACATTTCCTCAGCCTGAATGAAATACGATCTTAAACTGTTTGTTCTTTACGAACCATTTCAAGCATAAAACTGCACATTTTAGTAAAACACTGTGAATCTTTACCCTCCACTGTTGATAGTATCTCTCAATATTTGTGACATGAATGTTTTATTTTAAACAAAATCTAATTCCTCTGTATGTAAACATGATTCTCAGACCTATATAAGGCAATATGGAGAACCTGTAGTCCCCTTTAACAACTTTCTGAAGTCTGACTAGGCAGCTAACGTGTTTATAAGTCTTGTGCATGATGGAGACCTGCACAGTGCAGCAGACTGTAAATCGGCCTCCGTGCTCACCCGGAGCTTCTGCTTCTCGGTCAGCAGGTTGTTGTCCTCGTCGCGCTCGTACAGAGTCACCAGGACGTTCTTCAGCCAGTCCCTCATACGCAGGGGAAACTCGTTCAGCTCGCTGTCCAGGCAGGGCTCGATGACTGCGGAGAGACGGCGGCGACACAAAACAGTTTCACTTTAATTCATCACGATAATTCACACAGCGATAAATTCAACCTGAAGCTCTCACGTAGGCGCTTTCTGAAGGGAGAGAGGTGATGTGAGACATAATTCAACTTCACTTTGATTTTAAAAGGTATTTAATGATATTTGACCTTTAATTATTATTGCAGCATCCTAAGTATGGACTTTTGCGCCTCACTCTCACAAGTTAAACAGAAAATAAAAGTTATATTAAACTCAAACAAAATTAAAAACATAAAACTGAGCTTTTGTCCTTTGTCAACAAAACTGTTGTTCTCTTAAAAAGTTAGTTTGTTAATGAAGTTATTGTTGTTTTAATCAGTCGTTTATTGAAATGCAGACACACAGGATGTCAAATAGAGTGAAACTACATCCACTGCCGATGTAAAAGATCTTAAATCTATTAAGCACCGTGAAAAGTTAACAGTGCAAAACAAACAAGAATCTGCACGTAAACAACCTGAAATATCCAAAAATCACAACCTCAACTAAACAACACCTTAATCTCCATTTGAACCCTTCAGTCCTGATTCATCTCCTCCCAGTGTGTGTGTGTGTGCGTGTGTGTGGGTGTGTGTGTGTTTGAACAGTAGAAGAAATGCAGCCTGCATGTCGGGGCAGATCCTCCCGACACTGAGCTGCAGCTCGAACCCGAAACGCGACAGCAGAGACGGAGCTGAACTCAGATTATCACACAGGTGAGCAGGAACAAAACACACATGAACTTCACACACACACACACACACACACACACACACCTGATCCCTCAACAGTGACCCGACACAGATAAACAACAAAAACCACATGATGTCAAAACAAAAGTGAGCGAGAGTGAAGTGGAAATGACAGAATTCATAAACTGAGACAGATAATGGGATTAAATCCCCGCTGAAGTGGTTCGGTTATCTTGAGGAGCGTTTCCACTTGAAAAAAACATATTTAACTTTCCATTTTTCATCATATTCAGCTTAAGATCTGCGCTAATCCTCACAACAATGATGCTCCTCTGAGGTTTTCATCCATGAAGCATCTCCGTCAGTCTGCGCTCGCTCTGATTCGCCCGTCACAGACACGGCAGATGAACAGTTTTCATTTGATAATTAACATGTTGTTTTATTCTGATAAGGACGCATCTGTCCATTGAACAATTAAAACCCCTTCAGAGTTGGATTACAAAGCCAATTCTTTATCGACTTCAGATTTTTTTTGTAAATTAGTTGTAAAACAAGCACTTTATTTTTATTAGTGAATGCTCACTTTATTTTTAAAGCTCAGATTTATGCCACCTGTGTCCTGTGGCTTTGTACTGACTCGTAGTAAAACTTTTCTTTTTACTTTAGTACTCATTTTTGATGATTCATGTTTCTGTTTTGACCCACCCTTGTATAAAAACTCATTTTATATAAGTGTGAATTAAGACACGCACATTTTTCTGCCTCATTTGATTAAACGGAAATTAAACGGGTGTGTTCAGGGTGGAGACGCCACAAAGACTCATTTACTCAATGAGTCAGAGCAGGATAAATGATTCCTGATGCACAGTTTCATCTTTGTTTAAGACAAAAGATAATCATTTTCTTTGAATGCAGTTATTTTACTGACCTAGTTATAAGTTTATATCTGTAATATAAGGTAGAAAATACTTCCCAAACACTGGAGAGATTTGTGATGCATCCTTTAGCAAATCTACTGAACTAGTTCAGGAGTTATGATCATATTCATGAGACTCATGACTGCATTTTCAAAAAACATCTGCAGGAATCGCTCTGTTTGCAGAGCTGAACGTCAGCTGAACGTTTCCTGCAAACACCGGAGAAGTTAGGAGTGCGAGCGCTCACATTTGCAGGGTCCGATGTAGTCGAGGTGCAGCTTGTGGCCCTTCTTGGTTCCCTCCAGGGTGCACTTGGTGGCGAAGAAGTGGCAGGAGGTGTCGTAGGTCTTGTTGTCGGTGCCGCAGACCTGAGAGGGTAACAAAACACGAGACGGTGAGCTCTTTGTGTGGGGATGTTTTATCAAGTTCAAAGAAGCGTTTTCGAACTCACGTGCTCGAACTCTCCCTCAGCAGCGGGGCAGGTGGACGGGTCCTGGCACACACACATGGGGGTGTTGCTCTCGTCGACCTCGCACACTTTGCCCTTCTTGCAGTGGTGGTTCAGGCAGGGATCTGTGAAAAAGCAAAAAAAAAAGCTCAGACGGTGAAGCAGTTACAGTCTGTTTCTCAGGAAATGGCTCCTGAACGAGGCCAAACAGACACAAATATTTTCCAGTCCTTTAGCAAAGCGTGTTTGCAGAAAGAAAACAAAATCAAATCATCCGTGTATGAGAGGATTCATAAGAAAGATGACGAAATGACTGAATAAACCTGAAAAGCTGTCCTAAAAGAGTTTGTGTCAGACTTAAGCTGCTGTTTGGTTGAGGAGAAAATTACAGTCCTTCATGAAAAAGCAGCAGGAGTTGTGGAAAAATGTTCATATTAAAGATGAACACGGAAATTAAAGTGCTGGGCAGGAGGCACCGTTTAGTTTCTGTACTTAGAGAAAAACTTTCAGAGACTGTGGAGCTTTATATTGCAAAAAAAAGAGACTGAAATATGAAGTTTCTCTAAGTGCCATTTTCCTTTTAAAGGTACCGTTAGATTGGTATTAATGTTATTTTAGATAATGGTGAATAAACAATTATCGAATAACCAGGAAATAAGAAAACTTCCCATCTTTGTTTACATGAGAAAGTAAACAGAAGAAGAGCAAAAGAGAAAGAATGAAATGAGAAACTTTATAAAGAGGAGCTTTGTGATCTGGAGCACAGTAAAGACAAAGAGAAAGACTTTGAAGTCGCCTTTAAACTTTCCTGACTGCAGCTTCAAGTTAGTTTATTGGTAAATGAATCAATTACTTCAATATCCATCTACTCTTTAAAACTTTTCACTGCAGGTTCAGAGATGGAGGGAAGCTGCTTCTGGACATCTGCTGCCGCTGTTTTCATTTTTAACAAATATTTTAATGCTGTTAGCACAAAACTATCTGCATGAGTCGACACCACCAGGGGAAATGTGAAGGTGGAGTTTGTTTTTTTTCATGAAACAGAAATAAAAGTGAATCCAGGTGAGGCCGAGCTGAAGATGTGAACGCTGTGTACAGTCGGACTGTTTTCCTGCGGCTCGGTTTCTGGGCCGAGCTGCTTTAAAGAAACACGTAATTACCACCGTCTCCGTGCAGAGCGAGGCACTGTGTCATTACGGCTGTTTGATTTGCCAGTCTGAGGCTTTGCTGAATCTTACAGCCCAGAAACTTTAGCCGGAGGAGCGAAACGCTAAATCAAATGTCACAAGGTGTATTTTAGACCCAGAGGCAACGAAACGGCTCGAAATTTATGGAAGTTTGAAGCTTTTTCTGATTAAACACATCTGAATTTTCTTTTAAGATAGAAAACAGTTTATTTTCTACACATTTCTCAGTTATGGAGCAACATTATCGTTTATTCACAGTCGTGTTTGTGTCTCCTGATGATCATGAGTCCAGTATTTTCTCTCTTTTAGCTCTGTTTTTGGTCTCCACCACCTCCTCTGGGAAATATCTGCATCTTTAGATAATAAAAGTCTCACTATGTTCACCAGCTGCTGTTTAACTGTGTTACAGGTGCGTTTTACAGCTTTTTTTTTTTTTTTTACTGAAAACAGCAATGAAACAAAACAATAAAGTTAAAAGTCTGATCACTTATTGATAGATAAATCATTTCTTTGTATTTGTGTTACTGCAATATTGTCCATGAGAGAAGGAGAAATATAATTCATGTAATGTATAAAACCAGAAATAGTTGCATAAAAAGCAAATTAAAGTAGAAACCAATAAAACACAAAATATTGTGCCTCAGTTTTAAATGTGTTCAGACATTTTGGGAGCTAAAGTAAACTTTTATATTTTGGAGTTTGGACTTTTTCTGGTTAAAAACAAGTTTATGAAAGTGATTAGGTGTTTAAATATTGTGGTTATGTTGGTGTAAAACTTCTGGGAATTAATGAAAGTCAATGAAATGTTAACTTAAGAGTGTGCGAGTGTTTGTGAACTTACTCTCAGCAACAACATCTTCAACGATCTCAATGGCCTCATCAAACTCTCCGACCTCAATCTGCACTGGGTTGGCCCCCACCTCGGTCTCCTGGGGAACACGAGAGGTCAGAGGTCAGCCTGTAAGGCGCTAAAGCTTAATGAGTCACATGCAAAAGAATTTCATGCCATCTGAGGCAGAAAAGGGTCCAGCTCTCTGATCTGATGAAGTTTTAGTCTATTTCTGCACGACGTCCACTTTAAACCAAACCGCTTAAATATTCGTGGTTTCCCTGAAAAACGTCACCACTAAAGAAGGTTCCTCCCTGAAGGCCAAACAGAGTCTGGGAGCAGCGAGCCCATAATATCCAACAATAACATGCAGCTGGTGCACATGTGGTGAAGCCATGAAAAACGTAATGGCTTCCTGAGCGGCTAAAATTAACAGCTGTGGGATCTCTGGTCCCGCTGGACCTCTGGAGCAGGAAACGATAAAACGTTCACATGAAGGTTCAGTCCAACGATTTTTTACAGGGATATTTAGCTGGTTTCAGATTGTTTACATCAGATTATGAAGCACATTGTCCCCTGTAAAAGTAATTCTCTTTCTTCAACAAAGGGACCGTTGTCTCTCCTATTAAGGTCAAAATCTTGGAGGGAGCTGGAGGGATTTCATGTTTTCATCCCAGATTTGTCAAAAGTCTCAGAGGTACCACGTGGATTTGGGTGGAATTTCATAAACAGACCGCTCAGATTTTTTTGACAAATATCCAGATGTACATTTCCACCATTAACAAATAAAACTCGGGAGGAACAAACTGACATCAGAGACGTCCAAGTCAGCTGCAAAACAAAACATCTGGCTGCTTCTTACACAAATTAACAGAAACTTTAACAGGCTTTTCTCAGTTTTTTCATTATCTATTATTCCCCGTTTTCTCTCCTCTGGCATCTAAAACTTTTAATCTTAAACAATCTGAGAAGAAAAAGTCTCCCATGAGGCAAACTGCTCATAAAAGTCGATATTGTTTAATTTAAAGGATGCACGAAAGCAGTAGCGGTTTTAGGCACGGGCGAACCGGGCAGCCGCCCGGGGCGGCATTAATTTCAGTTACGTGGGGGGCG
>JBAJHX010000053.1:2197305-2226386 GCA_037176925.1 Amniataba percoides
GAAAAGGATGATTTAAAATGGAGTTTGTGTGTTTCTTAGTTGTGTTATCTGATGTTTCTCCTCGCAGAACAGTTTCATATTGGCCACACACTCGTTAGCATAGTAAATGACGTGTAAGTCGGTTGATTAACAAGCTTTAGCTGCAGAGTGCACTTCGTTAAAGGCTTTTATTTTTCTCTGTCCGTCACTAAAAACCTTCGCACGGACAGACAAACCACCAACATGAACTACGCCTCGCCTTCACACAGCTCGACCTGACACGACTTTTCTTTTTTAACCACAATCATGTTCACAAAAAGTGTGAATAGATCGTACTTGCTGCTTTTTTTGGCATCACCTCTTCCGAATGAGCTGAGCCAAAGCTAAAAGGTGACGTTATCAACAAGTTAGTAACGTCTTTAATGAGCCCTGATGAGCAACAAACCAACACAAAAGATAATCTGAGTTATGTGCTGCAGTTTATTTAATGAGAAACTGCTGTGATGATCAGGAAGAATCCCTCCTTTATTGAACAGGCACTTTCTGATAAAAGTACTGAGCACCAAAATCCAGCCGAATCGAGCGATATCATTTAATGATGATCAAACTGTGGGCCTTTGCAGTGTTAAAGACAAACTTTACTTCCCTCTGCAGGAAGAGGAAATCATTATCTTGTTCTTTAATGCCCACTCATCCCCACTGCTGATCCACGATGAGCAACTCTGGCAGAAGTTCAAGCAAAGTTTCACCAGAGTTTGATCGGCGTCTTAATACAGGTTTGAAAATGAAACTTCGCTCATCCAGGATTTGAGTCAAACTGCCGTCTTCACTTTGGAGTTTCTGCACAGCCAAATGCTTAAAAGTCGACAGAGCGAAGCGTTTATGTGTCCGAGGGAAGTCTGTGATTTAGTCGTTCCTCAAAACCGTCTGGCTGAGCCGCCACACGGAGTCGAACCCTGATGGAGGGTTTCAACCTGCAATTACGCCGACACGGAGGAGCAGCGCTGCGATCTCAGGCAGGGTTTGTAGGGATTTGTAAAGGACACGCCGTCGCCCACAAGAGGAGTCCGAATCCAGCCGCAGTGGGCGAAAACATAATTATGGACGGAAAAAGTTTGTGGTCAGAAGAAATCTGTTCAGGTGATGACAAAAGACAGAAGATACAACATCTTATAGATGGTTGAAAATGTGCACAAAACCTGTAAAAAATGGTTCAATTTTCTTATAAATGTGTCAAGATGGTCTTTGAAATTCACCTAAAAATGGATGAACATCTGATTTTATCACAATATTAAGATTTTTAGATGAACTAAAGTTATTTTTTGGTTGCTTCCCAGTTGATTCTTGCATGAGCTCACAGTATAATTAGTTTTTCAGCCCACAGTCACCAACTGTATGACACAAACTGTACGTTACATAAGTTTTACCACCGCGGCCACAAGTTTCCTTCACTTTCCAAAAACTCTCTCGAGTCAGTTCCCTCAAAGACGTCATCACAGGAGACCTGAAATGGAAACCAGCACGAGCTCCTGCTTCTAAAACTTCAACAAAACGATGAAGTTTTTCTTTCATAAAGAGAAGATTGTTTTTATTTTGTCTGAAGTTTTAAGATTTAAAAAGGGTTTGTTCACGACTTTTGCTGGACTTAAAGCGAGTGTGATGTTCTGAGATTTTTGCCTTTGAGTAGGTTTGTAAAATGTCATCACAGCTCACAGGATCAATAACTAATAATAGTCGGCTTATTCAAGAGTAAAAAAACAGTTTAACGACATCAAATTTTTTTGCTTTTGTTTATTAACTTTTATAACGTGCAAACAAATATCAGAATATACTTTATCTGAACTTTAATCTCACATCATCACATCACTTCACTTTCATAGAGAGGAAAGATGAAAGAACTAACTTTGACTTAAGTAGCATAATAATAATACTGACATATAGATATACACAGATAAATACAGATATAAATGTGTGAAAAATATAAACGATAATGTCAGACATTGTGGAGTTAAAGTGTTTTTCTGAGTTGAAGCAGCTGCAGACGGTTTGGTGACGTGTAAGCCGGAGAGCTAAACTGCAGCTCGGACACAGTGTACTGACATCACACACACACACACACACACAGGTTTTTTACAGTATCTGGCTCTCATCTTGGTAACACACACACACACACAGTCTGGACACATCAGAGGCTGCACGCTGCGCTGTTAAAAAAAAAAAGAAAGAAGTTAAAGTGCTCTCAGCTCTCAGCACATAAAACTTATTTTGACGCTGCAGTGAGGATGAACGCAGGGCAGACTTTTCTTTCCGCCTTCCTGCCAGACAGAAAACACCTTCAGAGCAGCTGAAAAAGCAGCTTCGCTTCACGTTTATCACAAAACAGAGCAGTTTGACTCTGCATTTCAAAGCCCCCTTAAACATTAAGAGCACGTTAATGCTCTTCAGTCTGCTCTTACAGATATAATCACTTAATTCATAGTTTCAGTAACATAAACAGTATTTATTGCACAATTAAGGGTGAACTGGGACATTAAACTTAAAAGATTTAAAGTTGAGAGTTTCTAGGGAGTGTATAATGTAAAATATGTGGATTATTTTTGGTATTTTAAGCTTATTACCTTAAAGGTTTGGTCCCCTCTTCACATTTTCGGAGCAATGAAAAATGAGGTGACCTTTATCTCCAGTTTGTCCCGAGGCACTCGAGGAAAAGGTCGAGATGTTTCTGAAATTAAGAGTTTAGTTTTGGTTTGAAAGTTTGAGTTCAACCTTCATACTTTAGTTTTTGTGCAAATTCAACAAACAGGGAGTTATTGGACGTGAGAGGAGCACCAAACCTCTCAAACTGTGAAACTATTCCTTTCATTTCCTTTTCAAATCACATTATGTCTGTCACCTCTTTCATGGTCACCCACCCAGTGAAAGCAGGGCAATAACAGAGAACAGATCTATTTGATCTACTTCTATTCAGGTACTTTTCAAAATAAGAGCCGACAGACCACACACAAACGATTCATGGTCATGATGGTAATCTTCCTCTTAATAAACACAGCTGTACATGTTGGGCAACGATTCAACGTGAGAAAAATCAGAGAAACAGAGGACTGACATGAACGAGATTTCAGCCCTCTGCAGGATAATTTGGAGGTTTAAAGGAGATTAAACACGAGCTGCTCATTTAATCTCAGAAACCAGCTCTGTTTTTCATTGTGTGGTTTACTATTTTTATACCGTCAAATAAGTGAAGTCCATTATTTTTATGATTATATTACAGTATCTTTAATGTCTTTTTGGACCTCAAACTCAGAGAAGAAATGCATTTAATAATGAAATTTACTTTACACGTGTGCAGTCCCACACGATGCAAACACCAACATGTCGTATTTAATCTGCCGTGTTAAAGCTTCAAACTGGGACAGCAGCTCTCTGTTTTATGCACTTTTACATCTGCGTGCATCAGAAACACGACATGGATCCTTTTTAAAAAACAAGATGTCTTCCTGCCTTCACTTGTTCATACATGTTTCTCTGCGTGTTCAGAAAAAAAACACTGAATAACTATCTGAGCTTTTAATCTCCCTCAGCAGAAGCACAACAGGAGCTTCAGGACTGTAAATGCCAACAGATCAATGTCACGATATGTGACTTTCAATCATCAGCTGCTCTGCTTATTAGTGTAATTAATCTTTCCTTGTGGACGTTGCAGGCTTCGTATAATGTTGGTTGTTTTTACAGATTCCTCCAATCAGATAAAACCACATATAAAACCATGTGTACGTGTCAGTGTCAGACTCTGTTTACGTCTGCCTCTGCATGTTTTTAGTTTACACCCCGTCTGTCTGCGTCCTGTGCTGTGTCGAAGTGTGTTTACATGTGTGTACATCACATGCGTCTCCCTGCAGCTGACGAGCGAAGCCGAGATGCTGCAGATAGTCGAGTTCCTGATAATCCAAATCACATTCCCATCTGGAGTTTTATCTTATTCTGAATTATCTCACTTATCGCACTCTTTCAGTTTTAGGAGTTCAAATCAGAACTGGAATCGTCTCGGTCAAAACAAGGGCGACCACGTGGCTTCGTGTCGGTGATTTTTCCCGAACGTGCCTCGACCACGTCGTGTTGCTGCAGCGCCTCCGAGTCCCTCCACAACGAGCCACAACCACAGGACCTGTGTGAGCCTGCTGCTCGATCGAAGTCCCCCAAAACTCACCTGTTTGTTCGTTCCTTTGCGCCTGTTTTGGCGAAGACAACTTCTATTTATGCTTTGTTTCCGTACGTTTGTTTGCTGACCTCAGCTCTGACCTGACAGGGGATTTTTGTGCAGTGGCCACGCTGGGAACTGCAGGATTATTTCACTTACACAGGCCCAAAAATACAATAAAACTGCTGTACAAAAGTGACTTCATTTTTCTGAACATCACAAACATCCACCTCTTAGTGCATTCACCTGTAAAGATTCATTACGAAAACACTTACTTTACTTCTTTGTAAAAATAAACGATTCTTCACTTTGAGCTGTTCACCTAGTTAGTCAGATCAGTCTCAAGGATTCATATCACATTACAATAACAATGAAAACACCACTGAAGAACAGCAGAAGAAGTTTAGTCCTGTAAAACTACTTATAAAGAGATTTTCTAGATTTATACATTTTAAAAGGGGGGTGTTTGACCTGCAACGTAACAGGGAGGATAAACGGGTTGAAAACTGTAATTCATCACGTTAAATTGTTTGCTTGTGGCAGAACAGGAGGATGTAAATTCAGATTCCTGCTCTACATGAATTTCCACCCAGAACAGGATGATAAAGTTTCACCAAACAGAGAGGAAATACGCGGCGGAGACTCCCAGAGAGACGCGAAGCCGCAAGGTCGGCCGACTGTTTGCTCTCGTCAGTCAAACTGCTCTTTCCCCTGACTGGCTGTAACCTCCCGGTGATGGGTGAGTTTGTGTTGGCACGCCCGGCAGGATCTGACAGCTCTGACTACACCCGCCCCCGACCCCCCCACCCCACCCACGGGACACTCATACAAACACATATATTACCTGTTACTGGTCAGCTGAGGACAGAGTGTGTGTGTGTGTGTGTGTTGGTGTGTTAGCATTAGCACAGGTAAGCCAAAAATATCTGACGCTGACTCTCCAGGTGAGACTGACGAACTGTTAAACTATGTGGACACCTGAAGAGGAGAGTGTGACTTTAACACCATTTTCCTGCTGCTTTTTCCACCAAATGTCAAACCTGCTGCAGGAATTCGGTCCCATTCAAACATAAAAGCATCAGTGACGTCCAACACTGGAGTCTGACTCAGTTTGAGAACTATTTCTTCATGAAACTTGCCTTGTTGTTGTTCGTTATGTTGACATGGGAAAGGGCCCACAACCAATTAATCTAAAATATATTACCTTCAATGCATCTAAAGACCAAAAATATGCAAATTCTACTTCTGAACATATAAAAGGATGAATAAATGCACCTTGAAAATGAACATTATTGTAGTATAACACATTCAAAGAGTGCACAGATTTGACACAAGCTTCAGTAAAATCTTCCCTTCTGTGTTTTCACTCAGTGGAAAAGTTCATTCGAAAGCAAATGAAGTAAAAGACGACAGCAGACCAAACGTGGCAACCTGCCGGCCGGCGTTCGCTCGGCATCAGAACAAACAGGCCGTATTTGCTTCAGTATATTACAACAACGGATCCACTGCGGAACAACAGGAGCCAATATTTGTCAGCGGAAATCGACACTGTCCTCGGTTACACGGCGGATGAGAGTAGTCAGGGGAAAGATGAACGTAGTTTTTTCTTTTCTTTTCTCAGAGTTTGACACAGTCACACCTGCTTGTGAAACAGCAGCTTTCTGAGGATTATTTGATCGTTTGATGGCTGATCTGCTGATCTGGTGATGCTGAGACACTTTTTCAGCTTCACTTCCACCAATTTATGCATTTAAGCTGAAAATCTCCTTCAGCCGGACGACTGCAGCTTCTTCCATCAGAGATTTAATGAACTTTATCCAGAAGTGTCGGATGCTCTGAAGGGAGGCAGTGTTTGTTGTGTGTGGGGGGGTAACATGAGGAACCCGGTCACGGTGCTGACCACGCTGTTATCTGTGGAGTTTGTGCTGTACACAATGAGTCTCTGTTCGCCTCAGTGGCTGGTTCAGACCGAGGGGGCCAGCGAGGGACTCTTTGCCTTCTGCAGCTCCTACGACGGCTTCTCCAGCTGCACCGCGTTTCCAGCCTGGCTCGGTGAGCGTCCGTCCTCCACGGTGTCACCTTTTACGTCTCTATAAGTCACCAGACCTTTTCACAAGAGCTGTGTGGGCTTTTGTGATTTTTAAGATGAAAGATCAAAACTAAATTCGACACTTTCTCAATGTTTGTGTCCTGCTTTAACACAGATTTCACTTTCTAACACTGATGAAAGGTGGAAATTCAAGTCGTTCTTATATAAACTAATGACCCAGGGAACCTCTTATCAATAAGCTATGACTGATCAAGAAAACAAATTATGAATTAACTTAACAAATCAATTGGTTACAGCGTCTAAACCCACAGTACAGTGTGAGTGAAATGCTTCTGTTGTTCATTGTTGATATGAAGAAATGCAGAGTATCTATCCATGAAATTAACAAGCCTACAACACTCCTCCAACAGCTCACATAATAGAAACATTTAACAGCCCACATAACCATTTACCGCCATTTACAACTGCACAAAACTATTAACGAAGAGAAAAGTGATCCATGCACGCTAACAGGGTAAATACCTGCGTGTTGAGATGGCGTGATAAAAGGTTTATGGTGAATGTCACGCCGCCATGTTGACGTTCTGATCAGCACAGACTGATGAAATTCAGAGAGCGAAGCCTGAAAATCTGAAAACGTCACGCTAAAGATGGAAACTGTCGGATTAGAGTTCACAGCAGACACTGAACTCGAATAAATTTGTACTTTGAATAAGTGGTGAGGCTGAAGAGGCATTTCTCAGCTCAACTAGGTGAAAGAGGATGAAGAAAATCTGACCGTGTCTCTGTTAAAACTATTGATGCAGGAGCAGATAATAATGGATGAAGCACCGTCACTGAGCGTTAAATGAAACCGTGTGTTTGCAGGCAGCTACAGTTTGTCGTGGATGTTTCTGTCGGTGTCCGGCCTGCTGTCTCTGGCGGCCATGCTCACCGTCAGGCCGGCTCTGATCAGAGGGAGGAAGGCTGTCGCTGCTCTGATCCTCAACCTCATCTCGGGTACAACACAACGAATCCCACAAACAACAACCTCACAAGCTCCAAAAACTACAGTAAAAGTTAAAATATCTCCTCAGTCGTTTGTAATGCATCTTATTTTGGAGTATTTCACTGAAAAGCAGCTCCATGTTTTGTGCATAATCACATTTAGTATGTTATGAAACTCTAGAATATAAAATGTTTTGCTTAAACTCTCCCTCTTTGAGTTCAGATGAAGAAAGTAAATCTAAACTTGCTGTGCAGGATGTAACTGGACGTTTCACTGAGCACTTCCTGTCCTCGCCTGCAGCTTCCCTCTGCGCCACCTCTCTGGTCGCCTTCTTGGTTTCCATCGCGCAGCAGGATCCTGAGCTGCTGAAGCACCTCGGCTGGACCTTCTACATCTGCTGCGCCGCCCTCCTCTACGCCCTGCTGGTGACCGTCCTGCTGGGCGTCGTTCACGGCGACGGCGCCCGAGTCGATCCCGCTGTGAGGGCCGTGGATCTGTCTGTGATAGCAGCCTGACGGACACATGACGACGTCCAAAATGTCACATTGTTGCTGTTTGACTCTCATATAAAGTATATTTCATGTATTTTTTGTTTGTGACTTTGCTTAAAAATATCAGGAAACATCTTTATCTTTACCTCCCTCTCTGCTCTGTTATTTGTGCTCCTGTAAGACTTAAAATCTCCTTTAGGGGGTCAACAAAGTGTTAATAAAGTCTAAATGTGCAATTAAATAATGTTGAGTACACCCATTTCAGGAAATATCCAGGCCACGTTTCACATTTTAAGCAGGCGCAGAAGTCAAACACCTGCTTTACGCTGAGCCTTCAGTGATTCATTTCATCAGTGAATCCTTTAACAGCTGATGACGTGTTCGACATGAAGCTCTCGTTTTTTAAGTGTGAAACTTTAAACTCACTCTGAGTCACAACAAAGTTTTGATTCATGCTGATCATTAATATGAAGAACTCAGAGAAAAGCAGAAAACAGAAAAGAACAAAATGTTCTGCTGATTATTTCACTCTCAGTGTGCTGAATAAAACTTTTCTTTCTTTTTTTACTTCACAAACTGGCCTCGAGCTGCTCGAGGGAAAGAGGTCAGAGCTGAGAGTGAAGAGAGAAAATAAGAAAATGCTGCATTTTTTTAACAATTAAAAACTCAAGAAGGTGGAAGCATCTTGATCACACAGCGCCTCCTGCTGGTTCAAGTCTCATTTTACTTATTTATTATGCAACCAGATTATTTTCAACCCTTCAGAGCGAGCAGCGAGAAGTTCCTCTTCGTCATCACACGGTGTGGTTTAGCTTTAAGTTAAACAAACAGCTGGAAATGCAGAAACACAATGACCACATGTGTTTTTAGACAAAGGAATAACTATTAGTGTTCATAAAAGAGGGAAGCATTATGTGAAGAGGTTTATTTGTTGCTTTGCAGTGATAGAAAGTAGTTTAAATCTGCTAAATTTATTACTACAGATCTTCTCTTCACAGATCAACTTCATTAAGATGATGTGAGAAATTCACTTCAAAGATAATTTGAAAGTAAAAATACACAGAAAACAAGCAAACTGTGACGTACGAGAACTGATTTTATTTCCTTTGTGTGTACACGACATATCAAGACAGACAATTACAAAAGCTCAGGATGGCATGGTGATCTTTTTCCCAAAGGAACAAATAAAAACTGAATTACAAAGAGGGCTTCAGGTTGTTAAAAAACAAAGATATACTGAACATTAGTTGATATTAGCTGATTGATCTGTAGTATTGGTGTAGTGTAAACTCTCATGAAGCTAAAAAGGAAGCAGATGGTCCCTGAAGGGGAGAAGGCAGACTCAGCTGCACCTCTGGTGCAGATCGACAGACTTCTTCATGCACGGTGCTCCGAATTAATGACGTCAAAGGCAATAATACTGAGGAAAAGTTCAGGCAAACATGGCCAATAGTTTGCAGTAGGTTTTACAATCGAGGGAATGTACTTCAGAAAAGACAGTTATGGACATAATTACATAAAAATGGTGACTATTCTTCAAATCTCCATCACGTCTTGATGTTTTTTGATTTTACAGCTGGAGTTCAGATTCAACAACACATGTGGTGTCACTGTACAGCCTGTCGTGTTCTTTATCAAGTAAAGATATCTGAAAGTAAAACACAACATGAAACAGAAGAGGCGAGCTGGAGAATAACTGAGCAACGATCGTTCAGACGGGCCGCTGTGTTAGAGGAAGAACAACATCATAAAAACATAATCAGCTCATCAAACAATTAGAGGACGTCCAGTGTTTCACTGCACAGAAATAAGACTTTTTTTTCACAGGTTGAAAAAGTGCAAACATCATGATCTTTGAGTCTGTCATTCTTCAAACATGTCTGCCAGATTTTCTAAATCACAACTCTGAGAAAAGATCTGCATCCAAGGGGATTTTTGTGCGTGTGAGCATCTAAAAGGGGACGGGCGGGTGATGGGGTCAGTTAGGATCCATCGGACTCTTCCTCACAGGTGAAGAACTTGAATTCCAGCATAAAACTTAACTTTACATCAGCAGCGATGATTTCCTGAATAAAATACAAACATATAGAGAAGAAAAAAGTAAGACAACAAAACTCTTTACATTTCAGATCAACTGAGAATAAAAAGAATAAGAGTTTCAGGACTGCTGAGATCAATAACATATTTTTATATTTTCATTATCATCTGATCAGGAAAAACTGTTTTCTAAAAGACAATAAAAGTCATATTCAGAAATAAATCTAGAGTTAAACAGTTTAGGTGTTAATGTGACTTTAACACTTCATGTCACCTGTCCTACGTGCAGCAGGTTCCTTCATTTAGTGCCGTTGTACTTGACCTCCTTTCCGCACTTCTTCAGTGCCTCCTCCAGAACTTGCACATCCTTGTCGGACTCGATCCAAACCAGTTTCTTGGGCAGGTCGATCTCAAACTTCACATCTGATGATCACAGAAAACAAAGAGGCGGTTTGTTTAAGTATGAGAAGCCGCTGAGCACACAGAGTAAAGAGACACTCGCTGTGAAACGGATTATATAACGACTCTGTTGCTGGTTGAATCTTTCTCTTCTCAAACAAAGTAATTACTTTTCTCTCATTCACTATCAGCAACTGTCAAGCTGTGACAGCATGTGACCGCTTCGTTTAACAGAACACGTTTCTGGTTGTAAGGCCACTCACACTGAAAGAAGAAAAAACTGAAGTGTCTCGAGTTGACAAGTGACACAGTAGACATTTTAATGACTAAGCCAAATAAGTTTTTTTTTTTAAAGTACAAGTACAACTGCATCAGGTGACCTGGTGGCTGACTCAACATTCAGAGCCAGTAAGTCATGAGACGGGTGTGACGCAAGACGACTGGTGTTTGACTTGTGCACGTTTGCAGACTAGCAGACTAAACGAGATCGCCTGAGGAAAACTGAGTTTCGTTTCTGCAGATAACCAGCTGAGAACAAACGAGTGACTGTGAGGCCAAGTATCATGGGGGAAAGCAAATGAACAATTTAAACAGATTACTTGATCATAATCAGTGAATTATTTACAACATCTGAGATTTCCCTTTGAAACAAGGCGAATGTGGATTTTTTTTGTCTTTAAATCTTCAATACCAGTCTCAAATGTGAGAAAAAAAAAAACAAGTGGAGGAACATCTGAAGGTCTTTTTCATCTTCTCGTGCCACCGAGAGAGCTTCGTGTTGGTCAGACTCACCTCCCAGCTTGTTGAGGATTCTGGTTACGGCTCCTGAACATCCCTCACACGTCATGGCCACCTCGAACTCGTGCTTCTGTGAGAGAGAGATTAAATAATGTGCTAATAATCCCTTTATTATCATTATTATTATTGTTATTATTGTTACTATGAGGGATCCAAGCAGCTGCATTTGCCTCCAACTGGAGGCAATAAATTGTTTCTTCAAGGGCCTAATATTATTATTGCCCACTGAATTAAATTATATATAGACACTAATTATAATTATAAATTGTAATTATATTCAGACATCCAAGTGTAATAACAATTAAAACAAACTAAAAATTACAATAATAACTGATATGAGAAATATTGGCAGATAAAACATTCAATTATACATTTAGAATAATAATTATTCATACATTTATCAATGCTTAGGTTACTGAATATCAATAAATTTGACCACATCGTTATTCAACAAATGAACACTGATTTACAGTGACAACAGAACTAATAAAGTGATCTTAATGAATTCAAAAGTGTTGGTAAATGATCGATAAAGTCAGTGACCAGAATCGATCAAAGTGATCGAAGTTAGCTCGCAGGCTAACTGCGCGCTAACTGAAGCTGGATCAAGAGTGAAGCAGCGGTGTAAAACTTACAGTCATGTTTGAAGTGAAGTGTCAGAGCAGCCGTGGACCTCTGGCTGATGTTTCAGGCGCTGTTATAAAAGTTTTAATTGTTTCAGGTGAAATAAAAACCTGCAGGAATGTTTTCTCTCTGTTCAGCTGACTCCGACAGACGGACCAACCGGATATCCGGTAAACAAAACGACACGTAAATTATCTTTTATTTCAACATTTTTGTTTTTGTTTTGATGGTTTTAGGTGAATTGTAAAATTAAAAATAATATAAAGAATTATTATTATTAATTAAAAGATTATTTATATTTATAGAGAAAGAATTTAACGAATCAAAAGAGGAAATTAAAACGTTAACCAGCTCCACTTCTGACGTGTTAGTCGTTTTTTCTTGTTTTATGCACAGGGAGCGCCCGGCCGGGTGGCTTGACTTGATGTTTGTCTTTTAAAAAAGCATGTTGTGTTTTCATTTTCGTTTCTTTTGTTAGGTTAAATAAATTAAAGTACAGTAACGTAAAATAATTGAAAATAAACCGCACAGATAGCGTTAACTGGTGGGGTGTAAAAGTTGCCCCGCCGCTCTGTAATATAAATCAAGCGCTCCAGACTGCAAAGTTTTTCCAGAATAAAAGCCAAATCTGTGATGACAGTTTTTTGTCACTGAAATTTGACTTTTAAAATGTTTTTTTAATCAATAAACGTGACAAAATAGATTTTAATTAATTCAATTATTTATTTTAGTTTTAAGTGTCCTGGTTGTGTGTTTCCGTCCTCTAAACTAAAACATTTTATTATTATTATTATTATTTTTTTTTTTAATCTGAAATACATAAACTTTAATGGAAAGAAATGTCTTTATCTCAACCGGTGTATTAATCTAAATAAATGTATTAATCAAACAAATAAATTTTATAACGATATGTATTTATCTAAATAAATGTATGAATAAACATAAATGTATTATGAATGTACCAGTCAATATAAAAATATCTAACTATCAAAAATGAATGTATTACTCTAAATAGATATATTAATGTAAATAAATCAATGTAAATCACACATTACGTGCGGTGAAGTTATAATCCGTGTCCATGGCAATAACACGTCAGATCGGTGGCCGCGTCACGTGACTCCGCACCATTGACGCGGCAGCGGCGCGGCGGCGGACTCACTCCGCTTCGGTCGGTCAGTCACCGCGTCCGGTCTGATTTTCACGCCCCGCGACATGAGCTGCGACACGGACACCGGAGCTCTGCACCGAGGATAACCTCCGTCCGCCCACCCCCAACCCCACCAACCGGCAGCAGGAGCCCGGGGAGACGCCGACACAGACAGCGGGAGAGGAGCGCGGTTTCTCCGAGGTAGGACAAAGATGGCAGCCAGCGTCCCTCCGCCGACACAACAACAACGTCCGCGGCGATAAACTGCGTTTTCCACACAAAAGCGACAGATTATTCTCTCTAAAACGAAGCCATTTTATTGCCAACGTGTCTAATATAAATCCGCTGATTCCCTTTTTTTCACACGTCCTCTTTTGCTTCTGTTTTCGCCCCGTCTTCCTCTCTTTCTGTTTTTCTCGGATGTAAATAGCAGCTAACCTTGTTTTTATTTCTACTTTTTATCACACCCGACTTATTATTGATTATATATGAGTCTTATTTAACGATGTAGCTTCCTGTGACAGAGGCAGCTAGCCAAAATATGAGTTAAAATGATGATAATATCGAGCTTTATCCGCCCTGTCTGCAGCCAGAGTTGCTGTTCTTGTTGTCATTATTATTAATATTATTATGTGTTATTTTCCTGATGCACATGGATTCAGTATATTTCCATTCACACCCTGTCAGACAGAGGAAATTGTGTAATCATGTGTAAACACTGAGAGTCAGACCTTTGAATTTAGAGCTCAATATTTGCACCCAGTTAGTTTGTTCATCACACAGAAACAAACAATAACCTCTGTTGCTGAAATCGACCCCAGAAAGGATGTTTATGTCAATAAGTCAATACATTTATTAATTGCAGTTTCAAGCAGCCAACCACACCTGCAACCCTGATAAACTCAAATGAGGTTTTGGTGTAAAAGTTAGTTATTGTATGTGTATATTTATATAAAGAGGCTTTAAAATGTGAAAGATTAGTTAATAATTCAGTTAATAAACTGAATTTTCAGTTTCAAGCAAACATTTGAGCCTCTGAAATGAGAGTATTTGCTGTTTTTCTGTTTTTTCACACAGTAAATAATATTAATGTGTCATCTGGGGCTGTGATTAAATGATTAGTAGTTTAATCAGAAAACATAATGAGCAGATATAAATATATAACTGAAGATGAAATAATAATGAAAATAATCCTCATCAGCAGCCTTGATAAATCAGACAAAAAAGTCAGAGCTTTATTTGAAATGTTATTTTCAGCAGCCGATATTAATCACCCATTTTCTAATAGTTTTTAAATATGTCAAAATAGAGTAGAAACTTGTCTTCCCTCACTGTGAAATTATAATTTCTTCTGAGAGCGTTTGTTCAAAGAATAATTTACAGTGATCATATTTTACTCAACTAGCAAACTGTAAAATCCATGTATATTAGAAAGTCTTTATGAATCACAAACTTAAAATCTAATGTTGACCTCTGCTTAGGAGGCTGCAGTTTGTTTGTGTTTATTGTAAACTAGTTTTGCCCACTGAAGAAACTGTGAAGTACACATCAAGATAAATAACCTTCTCTATTCTGATAAGACATCAGTCAGTGTTGAGAAAGACTCGATGTCCTAGTTTCTTCTTTCTTTCAGTTTAAAGTGCTGGTGTCAGAAATTGTGCACTATTTTCATTTCCGTGTGGGCTGGTTTGGTCCTCTAATGTCGCGGCATGTTGTGAAAACTGCTGAGCTGCTGATAATGAGACACTTTGGCTTCGTACAGTCACGCTGACGTTGTGGAAGTTATACTGATACCTCTGCATGTTCACTGAACCGCTGTCGAACTCCGGCTCATCCTCATCCACTTTTCACAGTTTGGACGCATGAGAGGCCTTGTAGTTTGTCTTTAAAACATCCCTGTTTAGTCGCACTGTGTAGCGTAAAGAAACAGCACGTCACAGTACTAATGAAGGGATAAATGCCTGGAGGGGGAATTTTGACAACACATTTATAAAAGCTTGTGTATTTTGTTTGCAAAGACGTCTGTGTTAAAGGTTTTTTCAGACCATCCAGGAACAGAAATGCTGCAGCTGGCATGTTAAATTCTTTGGTGTTTTTGTTTTGTATGTGAATATTTTGTAAGGGTTTGTGGTTTTCTTTTCAGAACATGACCTATATTACCCGACAGATTGTTTTTTTTTCTCTCTTCAATGTACTTTACAGGACAACAGCTGAGCACATTTGTTCTGTAGATTAAACACATCCACACGCTGATAACTCGTTATAAAAACTACTCTGGTTTCTAAAAGTCGTGCTGGAGTCTGAAGTGTGTCGCCGTCTCAGTGAATCTGCAGGCAGACAGCAAAGCCTTTGTATAAATCCTCGTGTGATTAGAAGTAACAACAACCCAGCAGGCGATGGAGACGTTCTCACACACCTTGTTTGAACTTACAGCCTCCACGCTGCTCTTATATAACGTCCTCATCTTGCTCAAAGACCGTCCAACACACCGACCTTTAAGTGGACAGTGTTAATCACCACACCTTCCCCCTGAGCCTCGTATTACATGGTGTGATAATATTTGCCTCTTGTCAATAATTGTCCTCTGGATTAGCATTGCAGACTCCAACAACTCACAGTTTTTAAATTGATTTAACAGGCGGTTTATCTAGATCGGAACCGACACAATTAGTTGATCACATGCATACAGGAAAATTAATTTATTAGTGTAACAGTTTTTAAGCTTGAATGAGAAATATTTGCTTCTGTCTGTTTCTCAAGTTTGAGTATTTTCAGATTTTTCTCTGTTTTATAATTTTATGAAGTGATTACTTTTGGGTGTTGCATTTTTAAACATGTTTCCGTGGAGTCTGGGAAAATGTGACAACAATGTTTTATTATTTTCTGACATTTTATAGACAAAACAGCTAATTATTTAATTTATATTAATAAAAAAGTATTTGTTTATGGCAGCTTTGTTGTTTTCACAATATAAACTCTCATGCGTCCATTCTGTCTGCTGCTCACTGCTGAATTTACAGATGTTAATTGAAGATCACTGAATCAAAGAGGGCCGTCTTTATTTGTCTGTCGCTGTAACTGTCTGTCAGTGTGAACTTCACAGTCTCACGCTGAATGAATTTCTCTCTTTGGTACCAGGCAGCCGTCGATGCTGGACTCCCAGATCTTCCAGCGTTAGGATCTGCGAGGCTGGGAGAGACGACGCCCCGCCGTCCATCAAACGAGCCGACACAACATGATGGCATCCAGTGACATAGACGTCCGAGGTGAAGGTACGGAAATCAGGTGTTTCTTTCAGTGTGCCAATATATAGTTGCTTCACCAACTGAAACAAATAAAAGACTGCGCTGGGAATGCTATGTACGATATATAACACACATAGACGCAGTGGGATTATATATAATCCCACTTGGCAGGTAGACACTGAATCATCAAAGCAGCTTTAATTATCTTTGGCCGGAGGTCACAACGACAGATTAAATGCTCAGCACGTTGTGATGAAGACGCTGCATCTATAATTGATTCACTCCATGAAGTAAAAGAAAATATATATATATCCTTTGTCTCATTTCCTTTTTGGAAACAGTGTATGGGTGGTCCATTAAAAGTTTTATGAAACTAAACTGAGCCAAAATTTTTGAAAAACATTGTGAGTTTTTGTTGTGTGGTCGAGGTGTGTTTGTGTGTATATGTGGACCTCCAGGCATCTGCCAGAGGGCGTCCCGTGTTGCAGAACAGGGAGTTTGAGTTGTAAGGCGAGTTTTCAGTTTAACTTCAGTTTTCATGCTGTGAATACATATTCTGCAGTGACTGCTCTGCTCTTCATCCCTCCCACACTATGAGGAGCACTAACACCTCCTCTGCATGTAAACAAGTAATGACAGTCACGAGATAGTAAAGTGAACTCTACCGAAACCGTCTGTACCTGCAGGGCTACTTGATTTCTGTGCAGTCCAAGACTTTATTTTTCCATTTCAATAACACTCCCAAAGCACACAGTCATGTTTATTTCAGTCAGCTGGTTTAAAAGTCATGAGATTTTCTTTTGTGTGCAGTTAGCAGACAGATATTTGACTGAAATTCACTAAAATAACACATTTGTTTTAACGACTTAAAAATCTGTTACTGCATTTTGATTTACTTATATGTTGGTTTTAGTCACATTTGGTTCTTTGATTGTCTCTGTAAAGCGTTTTATGATGACCCTGATGAAGCTGTGGTTGCGGTGTGGGAACATTTACATGCTGCACCAAAGTGAAAGATTGTGGTCAAGGTGCAGTCAGGCACGCTGCCTTTATCACATGACAAGATGAAAATTATTCTCATGCTGCTGTAAAACGAGAGAACAAAATCCACAATACATAATGATAAAGAAGAAGGTATAAACTATGTTTTAAGAGTTTATTGTCAAAGAGAAGGAGTAACAGAAAGTGAAATTGAAAAAAACATCTTTATCTGTACAGTCTCTTAACTAGTTCACGCCCACGTCGCTCGGATCTGTTGTTGTCCAACACACTTACTCTGAAAAAACATGACAGAGAGCCAACTGAGAGTAACTCAACTTCCACATCCAGTCCGTGATAATTACCCGACCTTTTTATAAATCTTTGCAGCAAGTTCATAAATGTAACACGGACTAACATTTCTGGCGGGGCGTGTTACTCACGTGTTTCTCATGACTGCAACAGTTCAAGCAGTAATGAAGGAGAGAGAAAGACAGCAGTGGCCTATAAAATTGTGTCATTTTCATTGTGGGGGGGGGGAAAGGCCAATAAATATTTTTGTTCATCGGTTTTATATTTAAATTTAAACCATCAAAAATCTACCATCTTATGAAGGTGTGGTCAGTGGTTATTACTCATTGACTTCATGAGGTTAATGATGTTAATGTTGTGCCACACTGTTTTTTTTTCCTCACTTATTCTCCTTTTTGTCCTCAGGTTCTTTGTTCTCTGACCATCATCCATCAGAAATGGATGCACTTTGTCCGTCTCCTCCTGGACCCTCCAGACCTCAGCGTCACTATGAGAGGACTGGAGAACGGACAGGAACCTCGTGAGTACTGCTAAATCTAATATCCACTCTAATAGGCAGTAGTCAGTCCCGGCTTTGTCTGTCTAATTGCTTTGAAATGTAATAAAAGCTCAGTTTGCCTCATGCGAGTGTAACTTGTTTGTTTATTTGTCTCTCCAGTTTCTGCCAGACTCTTATCCACCTGTTGAAAGGGAACATCGGTACGGGGCTGCTGGGGCTGCCTCTGGCTGTCAAGAACGCAGGCCTGGTGGTGAGAAGATGTTTTTATTATCTGATCTCACCCGATCCTGTTCCTGAAAGATACTCATGACGTGGCACAGACGTGGCCGAGCCTTTTGTCAGCTTGATTTTTACTTCCTCTTTTTACCACAGAGTTTAGTGGTTGTCTGCTTTTACAGTTGTGAGCCGAAGCTGCCACGAGTTGAAGGTGAATTTTAAAAAAACACTCGTCAGTATCTGGGGGTGTTTTTGTCACCGGCCTGTCTGATGTTCCAGCAGTGTCACTTTCATGAACCGCGATTGTTCTTCACACAGTCGTGTAGAGAGCTGTGGTTGTGGTGTGAGAACATTTACATGCAGCACCGAAGTGAAAGAGTGCGGTCAAGATAAAGTGAGACCGGCTGCGTCCGTTGACAAGATGAAAATTATTCTCACGGTGCTCTAAAATAAAAGAATAAAACCCATAATGCTCATCTTTGCGTCTATATATCTATCTTTGTATCTATGACTGCTGATGTTGTCCTGCTGATTTGGCTGATAAAGATGGCTGATGAAGAAGAGGCTATCAACTACATTTTAATCGTTAATTCACGAGTAAAAAGCTTAACAGAAAGTAAAATTACAAAAACATCTTGGTGTTAAAGATTAATAACTAGCCCTGCAGCCTCGCTGTTTCAGGTGTTTAACCAGTCATGTGTCTCACTTTCTTTCACGTCTCACTTCCTTTACACAGTGTGAATGAATTTCCTTCTTATATAAAGAATTTGTACACCAACTGAGACAGGCCAACAGATATTTTGACAGGAGGAACAGGAGGAAACAGTGAAAAATGCCAATCAGTATGTTTTAAACCAGCCCAGAACAATAATGTTGATTAAAATGTTTTTATGTCTTTGATCACACAGGACATCTTTGTGTTTAACAGCATGTTTCAGTATTAAGTTATTATTTTATAAAACTTTATTATTGTCCTTCAAACAGTGCAAAGATTAAATCAGCAGTCTTTCTCTCTTCAGCTTGGACCCATCAGTCTGCTGTGTATGGGGATTATTGCGGTTCACTGTATGAGGCTGCTGGTGAAATGTTCCCACCACCTCAGTGAAAAGTAAGTAAAAAAACTTCTTTAATACTGGACTGGATTTTTGTTATGTTACCTTACATCTTACACTTACACTTTTTCTGACCTGTAGAACTTCACAATGAGCATTTCAAGAAAAAACATTTTTGGGTCATTTATTTTTAGATGAACAGCACTGGCTGCGGTTCAACGAGAGATATTTAGTAGTTGTAGATATTTAGAGTAGCTCCCTCTGTTACCACAGTGTAGAACAACCATCATATACTGTCGGTTCATCCAAAACTAAACCAACTTCATCAAAGAGTTCACTCTTCCCTTATTTGAAATGTTTTTGGGGAAACTTCACTCTTTTTGCACATGAAATTGATTCAGCAGAAAATCCATTTCCACTGTTTTCTATTTTTTTCCCCCACTTTATTTTGTGTTTGTCAGAAATTGTTTGTTTCCGAAACACGGCCTGAACATAATTTCTTGTCTCAGCCTCCGTTCAGCTTGTTGCTGCCAAGTAATCGAACGCTGTATGAGCTGTAAAGCCGACGCTGCCCACTGTGCCAACACTGACTTGTTTGTTGTCCCGGGCCGGCAGATTACACTATTTAAGAGTGTTCCTCCGCCCTTTTCTGCTGTGTAATCAGCGGCATATGGGCACTGAGTTTGTGAGACAAACCAGACGTAATGTAACTGTGACCTGCGATCAGCTTCACCAAGTAAACGTTGTCACTGCTCCAATTTCAAGTCATCAGATGAGCCAATAAACCCTGCAAATGATCCATTAACCGTTTTACAGCTGCAACTGTGTGACAACTGAGGTGGTTAACACATCCGTGTGCACTCTAACTTGTTATCAGATTTCCATCAGAGTGTGTCGCAGTTTCTGCCGCCTGTGACAGTCAGCCCGCCCTTTGCCCTGTTCATGCAGGGATATACACCAGCCCCGCCCGGCAGCGCTAAAGAGGATTAAGGAGAGAGATAGCATGAATGAAAAGCTTCCACAACAGGCCTCAGAAATAGATCCAAGACAAACGTCACACATCAATCCGAGAAAGAAATGCTCATGAGAGGCTCTGGTTTCTGAGATCTCTTTATTGCAGAGTCAGTCTTCACTTCCTCTTGTTCCCTCACTGACCTGCAAAAGCTGCAGGATGCATTTACTAAACCTGCATACGTGCAGATATCCAACCACATATGGATGGAAAATATTTCATTTCCATCCTTTCATTCTTATAAAGTTACCTTTTTCTTCCCCGATCTCCACCTGCTACTATTAGCTGCCCTAATTGGGGCAATTTCTTAATTTATTAGTACTGGTTTATACTTATTATTTCACTATCAAATGTTTTTCCAGCCTCTAATTTATCTGTAGTTAACTGACTGCAAAGCATGAAGATGCTGAAAAGGAAAACAGGTGGCTGCTCTCTGAATTTACAGACATAGTAATGCAGAATGAGTGGTGTGTGTTCAGAGGTTGTCTTAGTTGCAGTGCGTGTGGCCCAGAAAGAAAACTTAATCCAAACAGATGAATTCAACATCAATGAAAAGATGTGACTTTGTTTTCCCGTCAGGATGAGCAGGCCGTCTCTGACCTACGGCGAGGCGGTGCAGTACGGGATGGAAAACGTTTCGTGGCTGAGGCGACACTCGCGATGGGGAAAGTAAGACAAATGTTCTGCCTTCTCGGTTTAGAGGTTAATATTAGAAAAGAGTATCAGCTGGCTTAAACCAGCCCTCATGTATTATTCATGTCACCTCATACAGTTTTATCAAGGGATTCTTAATCATTTCTTTAAAGTTTTCTATAAAAAGTTACTCTGATTTTGCAGTAATTTCAGGGAAAATTGAGACTGTGATGCTTACAGTCAGATTACGTCACGTAATTGCTTTTGTAAGTGCATGCAAAACATACACAAATAAGAGATTTGTTTACAGGAGACCATGCAATTCTGAATTTTTATATTTAGCACCAAATTACATACCTCCTGGATGTTTACAGAAATAGAACAGACACATAAAATGAAGTATTACCATGAAAAAAGCCTAAATTAAAGGCTCTGCATTTACTTTCAGAGTTCATTCATGTGTTAGTTTATGATCTGCTGTAAAATTCATGATGACTGTTCAGACTCTGTGTGTTTACTCTGCAAGCATTCTTACACTTTGACCTCCATCTGTTTCTGCCTCTTTCAGACAAACGGTGAACTTGTTCCTCATCATCACGCAGTTGGGCTTCTGCTGTGTCTACTTCGTCTTCCTCAGTGACAATATCAAGCAGGTGGTGATCACGCACACACTCACAAAAACACTTTAAAAGCATTAACTTACACAGTTAAAATTAAACCTTTATTCCAACACCAGTTCTTAAAAACACAACATCAACACAGCACACAGGGTGCTGCATCGTCTGACCTTTGACCTGCACATCTGAGTTCAGATCAAAGTGTGTGAACATGTTTCTGTTTACTCTGATCAGGGACTTATGAAATGTCCTCAGTTAAGGTGGTCACATGAAGATTATTTTAGTTTATATGGCAGCTCCCATAGTTATGTAAGAGTATTGCCCTTATATGTACATGTAGTGAGGTGGGGAGCTGGAAGTTTACACATACCAGGCTGGAAACCGATAAATATGTCACAGGCAGTAGAGGGATAATACTGATTTACATGACACCCTGAGGGGGGGTTTAACAGAATTAATGTGAATAAATCCCCAAATAACAGTGGGTACCATTAAAACTACAGAACACAGTATGTTTTTACTGCATGAGGAAGACATGAGTCCAACTTTAGAGGTTTCTTCTCACAAAATCTTGCATAAGAAAATATGCAAATCATCATCACTGTCATGCTTCTGCTTTATGATTTCTTCTGAACTCTTTATCTCATCTTAAATTAAGAATGATAGCGTGTAGGTTTTACGCAAACGCTAAAGTGCTTCTGTGACAAGAAAACTCAAAAACTCGACAGAAGACACGAGACAGAGAGATGCCGCTGATGAGTTTAAAATGTAAAAATTGTATAATCAGTCATAGCTTGATGAATATTTGAAGTCTTTGCATTGTTTACCTAGTTATTTATCTATTTGTGTGTCAGTTTATCTGTGCGACCTTTGATCGATGATCTTATTTCCACCTATTGACCCCATGTAATGGTTGGATATAACTCACAGAAGGTCACACTAAATAAATCCCTAAAAGTGAAACTCCTGACTTGTGATTTAAAACATATTACAGCAGAGCACAGTGCAGTTTGCATTATGTGTGTTTGTATGGTGATTTGGTCTGTTGAAGTAAGTGATTCTTGATCGACTTCATCTGTGTGTTAAAAGTTTATTACCACTAGATGGTGGTGTCTGTCTGCAGTGGTGGTCTCCTCTTCTCAACTCCCACAACCAACCCAGCAGAACGTAATAATGTACTTTCGACGAACACCTTGAGAATCAGTTTGTCTTTTATGTTATTTCTCTTGTAAATATTTGCTGAGTAAAGCTTGTCTCTTTTTCCATGTTTCTATCACTGTAATTTACCTTAAATACTCAGTGTTGTTTGTGTGTTGGTCAGAAAAAGTAAGAAGCAGAAGAGCATCACTTGACAAACTAAAAGCAAATCAAGTGTCCTGACAGTGAAAATAACCTGGAGCTTTTCTCATTGGTTCGGTTCAGCATCGCCCAAACTGTTTTATTTGGACTTCTTGTGTTGATCTTTTTTGGAAGATCACAGCTCTGATTCACATAAAACACTTCACTTTACATCCCTGTTCTTTCCCCAGAAGTGAGACCTTTCCTCATAAAACATCATCAGGCACAAACATCATCATTTCTAAAACTTTCTGCCTTTACCAGGTGGTCGAAGCGGCCAACGCCACCACCTTCAGCTGCCACATGAACCACACCAATCAGACCCAGATCCTGGTGCCGAGCTTCGACTCTCGTCTCTACATGCTCTGCTTCCTGCCTGCCATCATCCTACTGGTTTTCATTACCAACCTGAAGTACCTGGCTCCTCTCTCTCTGGTGGCCAACCTGGTCATGACTGCCAGCTTGGTCCTCATCTACTTCTACTCCCTGACGGTGAACACCGGCTTTATCTCATCTCTCCTACACAAAGAAAACACATTTGATTTTTTATTAAATATTTGTAAATGCAAAAAAACTTTATGACAGGCAGACAGAAATGCAGAATATTTGTCTTGTACTAAGTACTTTGTCAGGAAGAGGTTTATTGCCTGCAAGACTACAGTCACAAGGGGATTTGCTTTTAAACTGCAAAAAAAGAAGAAATTTAATGTGATCTTTTCCTTTTCATTTTGGTGTAACACCACTCACCTTAAACTCTCACTCCTCTCTGATAATCTGCTCCTCTGTTTCTGCTGTGCTGATTTGGTTGTGGGGTTTTTATGGATAACAGGACAACTGGTAGCGACAGAGTCTCCAGATTACCTGTTCTCCGGTTATAGAGTATTTCATCATGCAGCTTCTGCCCTTTACAGATATATAGCAGTCATGTTTCTTGAGAAACGGCCTTGCCTTGAAAAAAGCAATTTCTTGCATCAGAAACCTTACAAAGATTCAGCACTAAGACATATTTGTGGCCCATAAGGTGTTCATGTGGCTGATGAATCACCTGAGCAATGCATTTTGGGAAAGCAGAGACCATAAAGGGTATAAAAGTTGCGAAAACAGTCTTGAATTGCTCTCCTTTCTTTTCCCCGGTTCCCCGATTTGGTGCCCTTTCTGTGTTTTAATGCTGCATATAACCCCAGAATGTCTAATAAGGTTAATGTGGCTCTTACACTCGTGCTCCAATTTCATTTTTAATGACTCCACATCCTGATTTTAAAGTTTCAGCTCAGCCACTTGACCTTCTTCTTTTTTTTTTTCAGAGCGATGTAAAATACGTTCATCAAAAGGGAAATGATGAGGATGTTTCAGTCCACGTGACTCTGCTGATCCTACTTTAGCAAATCGATGTAATTCACAGTCATTGTGTAACAATAGGAGGCTTACATTGTCTTTTATTTGTCCCAGTTTGGTTTGTTATGTAGTAACACAGCTGCCTATCAAAGACCCTAATCATATTAGATTATTGTATTACAAACTAATGTAATTTGCAGATTTTGGCCAACAGCAGCAGCAAAGAGTGGCATCCTCTCAGCACATAGTGTTGTTTGTGTTTTGATTACAAATGGTCCAAATGGAGAGATGATGTGAGAAATAAGAACTAAGAAAACAGCTGTTAAGAGATGAGCTCAACAAAACCTTATTTGATTATACCATCAAATAATACTAATTTCTTTTTTCCACAGAACATCACGTACCCCATCGACCTACCAAAAGTGGGCAGAGCTAAAGACTACCCTCTCTTCTTTGGGACGGCCATCTTCGCCTTCGAAGGGATCGGAGTGGTACGTGAGCGAGTGATGATGAGCTGCAGAGAGATTCATGCAGGGTCAAACGCATTAACACCTAAACAGCTGAAGCCCATTTACATCTAGTATTAACATGAGATGTGTTCCTGGATAATTATCGGGATTATGATGCCTGATCTTTGCATTTACAGCGCTCTCGTTATCTCCATTCTGTCCGCTTTATGATTTTATTTTAATATGCAAATCAGGAAGGCAGAGTTGGCTGACTTGTCAACAAACATGGAGCAGTTTAAGCGAGTAGCCAGAGGCAGAGTCAGACGACCTTTAAACTTTTTGAGCAGGTTTTTTCTGAAGAATGTGGCCAAACTGTAGAGATGGTATTTACTCCTCACCCAGATAAGCTATTCAGATATAGGCAGGTTGTAAATAGGCTATTACACTTGCCTTATCTTCATCATCTTGTGTTGTTTTCACCCCATGAGAGAATCCATGATGCTTGGATGTTTATTGTAAATTCAAACCGTAAAGGAAAGTAAATCTTGCTTATTAAATTATGGTTTACATCTGTGACTATATTATGAAGAAACTCTGTCATCTGTCATATTGTTTAGGCATTATTAATGTGTTTTGACAGAAGAAATGTTTTGCATGAGACAAATGAATGTCCAAAGTGACCATTAGCATGCATCACGCTGTACTCAAGCCTCACGTGAATTCAGTTTTGAGTCATACATTTTATTTTTGTTTAAATCTGCATGCAAGCTGCGTCGTAACTGTCAGTTGTCGTACATTTATCAGCCCGAGAATAAATTAAATTAAAGAAGGAAAGCTCATGTTACGTCGTGTTCCTGAGGTTGGTTTGTTAGGAACGTTATAGTCCACCTGCAGTGTTGTCTTCGGCTTCTACTCATGGTGTTAAAATAGATAAATAAATACACCAAAAGAAGAATATTTTCACATAAATAGTATTTATCAGTCCTGTTTTGCAATGCTTTTAGATGCACTGATCAGACAGTGCTGCAGAAACTGCAGGCAGAAGAGTACTCTTCATTGTCGTCCTGTTAACGGTCTGTTTGTGTCTCTTCGGGTCTGCAGGTCCTTCCTCTGGAGAACAAGATGCAGAGGCCGCAGACTTTCATCCCAGTTCTGTATTTGGGGATGGGCATTGTCACCTTCCTCTACATCAGCCTCGGCACCATCGGGTACATGTGCTTCGGAGAGCACATAGGAGGCAGCATCACTCTCAACCTGCCAAACTGCTGGTAAGATAACATCAGCACTTCCACAGATTGACGTTGGTCCCTGATTCATAGCGGTTAAGCTCCTGATTAAAGTTTGTTCCTTTCCAGCTTATTTAAGCCCAAACTTTAAAAAGGTGCATAATTTCGTGGAAAGAAAGAAGAAGCACCTTATTTTTACACTACATTTAACATGTTCACGCATTCGTTGCCACAGACTGCTCATCCTTCCTGACAGTTTCTTACTTTTCTTTTTCACTGTTGAAGGACTTTTAGAGGGTAGTTTTTCCTCATGGTTTGAGGGTCTAAGGACAGAGGGTGTCATATGCTCAGTTTATTTTTTTTACCAGATTTTCATTTGATGTATTTAACAAGAGCAAGCATTTACAGGAGTGGTGCCATTTTTCCTCTCATGTACATATACAAAAACATCTTCTAAAATCACTGTTAAAATTATTATGAGTTTTTTAGCAGTGGCTGAGTGAGTGCTCAACTAATGAAAGTAGAATTAAAGGTTGAAAGTGTCCCTATGACGCCATCTAGTGGCCAGCTTCAGAAGCACTTGAAACTGCCTCCACTACTGTACAAAAGAATCACATCCCAATCAAATAACTTAAGTTGTGTCATTTCTGTCATGAATTACAGTTTCAGCAGCTCGTTTAACAGTTTTACAGAACAAATGTGCTCCAGTGCGTCAACCGTTTTGTGATATAATATTAGAAAATCAAACAATCTTCCCAAAGCAGGCTAACTTTAGTGAGAAATCTGTGGTGTGTGTCCTCCGTTCTGGCTTGTAGAGGTTTTGATTAACACCATTCATCTTCCTCTCTCAGAGGAAAAATCTCTGGCAGGATGTGTGTTCGTTTATTCCTTCTGTGAGCTCTTTTAGCTTTTTGGGGGATAATAAAGTTAATAAAACCAAATACTGGGATTGGGTTTGTTTGCTCATTACTTGCTGCTATCGTCACTGCGGCAGGAGACAGGCGTCTTTTGAAATGGCTCCCGTGACTGGACGGATGCAGCTAATTAGTGGAATAGATTGGCTGTTCAATGAGGTTGAAAACTCAAAGACCATAATTACCAACATGTCAGCTTTAAAAAAGTGAGCAGAAGACAGCTAGTGCGCTTTTTGTTTTACAAGTACTCCCAATTGATTTCTCTTCATCCTGTAATATGTTTGCTGTCACTTGGAGCTTGTTTTCTATTTTATTTTATGATGTTTTTAATTAAAAACATTGAAAAAACTGATTAATGTTTTAGTTGCTGTAGCTTTTCTACACAACATTTTCCATTTAGTCTGTTGAAGTCATATTACTGTGACTTTCTGTCTCTATTAATACATCCTCTTTGCTTCAATCGCTGTTTTTCAGGACGTACCAGGCTGTGAAGCTGCTGTACTGCTTCGGTATCTTCATCACCTTCGCCCTGCAGTTCTACGTTCCCGCAGAGATCCTCATACCACCAGTCTTGGCTCGCGTGTCACAGAGGTGGGAGAGAGCCGTCGACCTGCTGCTCCGCACCGTCTTGGTCATCTTCACATGTGAGTTTAAACCGGTCGACAACACATAACAGGCTTCCCTCCACGGTCGGGCAGCAGGGAACCAGGAGAGTAATCACGCTTTAGTTTCAGCAGGAAAGGGAGGGCAAGCTGTAAGAACAGGATTAATCTGAGGTTTAGAAAAAAAGGAAAATGTGGCTTTACTTTCTAGATAATTACTCTGATTTGGCTGCTAAAAACCCTCATATCACCTTTTCTTTTTGGTAAATTATTTAATGAAAAAGTTCAGAGTATGTAGGAGTTGACTACCTCATGATTTAAATAACTGGCGTGCAGGTTTCTGTTCATCTGATTCGTACAGATGATGAGCTTGAACTCTCCCGCGATGCCATTGATATGGCTGGTACGTCTCCATCTTTGGTGATGTATAAACAAGCAAACAAACAAAGAAAAAAGAGGAAGAATAAACCCTCCTGCTGTACCACAGCTTCAACCCAGCTTACTGATAACCTTCTTCTCGTCATTGGGTATTCTGATAAAGCCCCGTACAGCAAACTTAAGCAGAAATCCTTTATTTCAGTCCTGAGCAGGAACAAGAGATTGGCGTGTGTTTTGTGCTTCTTTCCTGGCTGCTGTGAAGCTTTTGAACTCGCTGCTTTAGTGCGCCTAGTTTCTTTTTATTGTATTTTTTATTAGGTTCATTCAGACAAAAAAATGGAGCAGTGATAATCAGCATACCAGCTGGTACTTTAAAGGGATTCCAGCCAACAAACGAAGCCTTTTTTTTAATGAGTCACAAATGACAAGCAGCTCAGGATGTGAAGTAGAGCACATCTAAGATCTCCCTCTTCTTTCTACAGCTCTGTCCTCTCTGTCTAAAATATACATAGGAGTGTAAAAATGCAGGAAGAAGTCATTTACTAGTAAAAATAGAATAATAGAAACCCCATCGCTGTTTATCCTGGTCATGGGGTTTCATACATACAGATGAGCAAATGTATACTCTGAAGGTTGGTGTTTTAAATCTGTTTTTTTCAGCTGATTTCCCAGATCAGCTAAACTGAGGGAAGTTGAGGTCGGTCCCTGAACAACTACTGAACAACTACGACTTGTCTTTCATGACCAATTAGCTGCAGGTACCGCTGATCCACAGGAGCTAAACGAGGAGCTAAACGTCCCTTTTGTCTTATTTTTTAGCAGTTATTTTTCTAAATGATCATACGATTGTCCCTCAGAAGGTTCTTGGTGGAAACACAGGACAGCTCTCTCTGTTTGAGCCGAGCTGTTCAATCGCTGAATGAATCATTCTCTCTTGATTTTAATTATCTGCTTTCAATCACTAATAGCTGCTCTTCTGTCGCCATTTTCTGCCTTTTGTTAGTCATCTTTCAAAGATTAGTCAAGAAGCGCTCAGTTTAATTGTTATGCCCTTGGATGGCTTTGGGGCTGATTGTATAGAAGCTCTGTGAGACCCCTTATTGAGAGATCTATTTAAGTAATTCACAATGCATGCAAAGTGAACAGTGAATCTTTTCTGAATTTTAGTGTTAAACGTGGCTGCTGAGATTTATTTTCAGTAGTCCATCGCTACGATAATGTCCAAACAAGCCAGTGTGAGACTCAAGAAACATCATAGAAACCATCATTTTATGAGATGTTCTTTAAATAATAATATATTGTTAATCATACTCTCCGAGGGGACACTCACTTCGTTTTTTTCTGCGTTGTTCTTAAATCGAGATACTCCTGTTTTTCCGTTGTGTATGTGTGTGTGCCTTCAGCATTGTGTGCACATCAACAGGTGTGTGTATGCACATGTACGTGTGTGTAGTATGCTGGACTCAGCACTCACTAACAGTTAATTGAATGTGTGTGTGTGTGTGTGTGTGTGTGTGTGTGTGTGTGTGTGTGTGTGTGTGTGTGTGTGTGTGTGTGTGTG
>JBAJHX010000053.1:2227971-2238823 GCA_037176925.1 Amniataba percoides
GAGTTTCTGCCCCAAGAATTTATTTGTCATGTGGTGTTGTTAAGTCTCATGAGTGCAGGATGGAGCAGTGTTTGCAGTAATAAGAGGATTGTGCTGCACTCTCCACGGTAAAGGGCTTGTCCTTGGAAACAGAAGAAAGGAAGCGCTGCCGGACTTCCTTCTGCCACAAACCCTGGAAAAGTGTTGGAAAATGAACTTATAAATGTAGAGATGCTGCTACACAGTGCCTCTAATAAAAGATAGAAAGCAGCCACTAAACAGTTTAATTCAGTCACCCTGTTCAGGTTCGTTTTTAAATCCAGTTGCTCATTTTGTGTTTTTTTTCCGTGAGCCTCAATTTTGCTTTGATTACATTCAGAAAGTGATTGATGGTACAAATTTAATTTTGGATGAAAGGGCCGTGAATAGCAAACTGACATGATACTAACCAGTGCCTCATTCTGAAATGGGTTGAGGTTCACTATAGATCTTTCAGCCGTTTAAAGAGAGAGAGGCTAAATGAGGCCTTCAGTACAGCTTACTTTGTCAAAAACAAGGAACTGAAGAAGTAATTGAGTTTGCAGAAGGCACACTGAAATCGATCGATGGCCAATCTACAAGTAATGAGGAGGATGGAAGCTCACATCCCCATTTCATTGTGTTTACAAAGAATATCTGTGCCGGGCTGGGAACAAAATCAGTAGAGTAGTTGTATGTGGTCTGTGGTGTTTCATCATTTTCTCCTCAAACTTGGATTTGCTGCTTTAGACGCATAATTTTTAATTATATTCAGGTAGTTTGAAGTTTTGCATCATTTTTTATATGACATATGTGTATGTGTCATGTGTTGTCTCATGGATATACTGCAATGTGCAACCTCTACAGCCAACAATACACAGCAAGTTTCACTTTCTGGGTGGGCGTTCTGTCTCCCACACACTTGTTAAGTGCTTTGCATAAAAGCCTGCATGAAATGATGGATGTTAATGCTGCAATTTAAATCACATCAATTCTGGAGGGAGATGTTAAGGATTCATTTTATAGCAGATTAATGTGGCGATATCAAGTTGAATTTGATACAGATGCCGGCACCAAGGGGTGCTTCACATCTTCATATTATGTGGAAGATGCAGTACTTGAGGGAAATAGAGCAGAGAATAAGATGTACAATGGAGGCTGAGATTTATAGACAGGAGACAGAGTGAAGGACAAACCACCATAACATGTTTCAGCGAGGTGTTGGTCCACATCCAGAACAGCTTCAGGTCTCTGTCATTGATTTTCTAAGTCTGTGAACACCATTTTTCCTAAAGATGTTTTAATGATGGCGGTGGAGAGCACTAAAATCTCCCACAGCTTTTCAGTTGGGTTGAGATGTGCCGACTGAAGGCCACAGCATCTAATTCACATCATCATCAAACCATTCAGTGATTGTCATCCTGGAAGAGACCTCTCCCATCATGATAGAAATAAATGGCGAGTTTGTCCATTAATTTGTCACCCGTTTGCATCGTGTACAGCTAATTTAACTGATCAGCGATGTCACTGATGACGTGTGTCTGGCTGTATAGTTGGTGTAATTATTGACAGATTTTAACAGTTTTAATGGAGAAAATAGGAGTCTTTTCTCTCACAAGTCTTGTCACGGCACGTCACATGGACTGAAACCTGAAGTCACTGCAGACTTATTCAGTTAGGGAACCACAGCGCTGGTTAGCCACAGGATTTTCATTTCCTTTATTAGCTGTGATTGGAGCCTGTAGAGAATTATGCAGATGACATTTTCTGCACATTACAGGTTTCTGCACACGCATGTTGATAAGCTAATAAAACAGAATAAATGCATGTGTGTGCCACTTCATGGCTGCAGGTCGTTTGCTTGGCGGCTTGTGGTTTCCTCTGCGCTGAGCAGTGTGTGTGTTGTGAATGTCGAGCTGGTGCAGCAACAAGAAAAGACTCCTCTTCCAGTGGGATGCATGTTTGAATGAAGGAGGAGAGGGACGGGGGACCGGTGGAGGGAACACGTTGCTCCTACATGTACATCTGCGAGTCGGAGATTGCTTTTGGTTTTGAATCAGAATACAAGATGAGCTTGAAGCAGTGCATCGTCCTCTGCGTATGTGTAGAGTAAAATCTTGAAGAGAACACCTCTGAGAGTCTCAGTCTTTGAATCGTGAACAGATGTCGGTTCTTGGCTGTCCGGAGGGGGGAAGCTTTTCTCTTCGCGCCTGCTGCCGTGTTTTAGTGATTTTACTGAGTTTGCTTCTCTCAGTCTGCGTTGCGAGGTTATCTGAGAGCGCAGAGAGAGAGAAGCCGACAACGCACAAAGAAACAAACCCCAAACAAACCTTTAAACAGTGCAGGGGCATCACTCTTCAGTTTTTATCCCCTTGTAAATGTTGCAAAGAGATAAAAAGTACATATTAAAATTAAGATGAAACAGCGTCACATAAAACTCAAACAGTAACGTCCAGAGAGACTTCTGTAAATGTTTGGAAGAGCCTGAAGGATGTTTGATCTTAAAAGTTGTTAACGTCCCAAAAGACAAGACACATTTAATGAATAGTTGGGCTGATTTGAATGTCTCACAGTGAGGAGGAATTGTGCCATTTTGTCTCTGAATGCCTCGAACATGTTTGCTTACTTGGTCTGTTATTTAACATTTTCAAATGTCTTCGCTTATTGTGAGATCAGTCAGCCGGCAGATCGTCGCGGTGGCAATCTGCAACATCAAAACGGCTCAAATGGTGGGAAATGTCACATTAAGTGCAGCTCTGACTGATGTCCCACAGTTATTCTGTCCTCGTGATTTTCAAGTGGCAGAACTGTAAAACAGCTTGATATTTCTACAACGGTTTGAGCTCAAACAGTCAGATAAGAGTTAAAAGAGAGGACGCCCAGAGCAAACTCTCCCTGTCTCTGCCGAGCTTTACTCTGACTGCGCTGCGGCTCGAAAGGTCAGTTCATTTCAATGCAGCAGGATTTCTTTTGAAGTGAGCACTCTATTCTGATTTACCAGAGAGAGGCTGCGGGGTGGAGGAGCTTACTGTCCCTGTTACTGTTGTTTCGCATCAGAGTGGCAGCCGTACGAGCACCGCACAGCTCACACGTGTTTCATGGACGTTTCAGGGTTTGAAAGGACACACATTTGATTTACCGTTTTGTCAGTGGATAAATCTGGAATAACGAGACAGAATATGATTGTGAGTCTCTGTGTGGTAATGCTGCCTCCAGTGAGCAACCTCACAGGAAGCAGCCTTGATAAATCATTTCAGCCCATGAAGCTGTAATTGATAGCATGACAGCATACGCTTGCCAAATGTTGCTTACTTCTTTAAAGCTGCATTAATCAGTTTTTCGGCCACCTCAACAACCTAACAGTCACACACATTCGACATTTTATTTCCTCCTTTAATATGTCTGACATCCGAACATAAGGACTGTTGTTAAAACCTTCAGGAGTATAATTTGAAACTCCCATGAGTATCGGACAACACTGCGGCAGAAATCATTGCACAGCATATAATTATACCATTAATGTGAAATATAAGACAATTCTTGCTTTCTGTATCGCCTCTTCTTAATGCAGCTTTAAATACACAAGCTTTGTTCCCGCATACTCGCCGAGAAAAGATATGTTGACCCATACTTGCTGAGAGGCAAGCCGTGACACAAAACAATTTCTTTCCTTTCCTTCCTGTGCGGCAGCTTTATTGGCCACACTGGTCATTTCATTTTCGCTTTGAAAGTGTTTCTTTTGTCTGAGTCACTTTGCCACAGGCTTGAGCCGAGCAGCTAGCGTGTGTTGTTAAGCTGTTGATGGGAACAAGAGAGGACGTGAGGATGTCGCGTGAGCCTCCTCCTCTTCTTTTCTTTTCTTTCTTTTTTTTTTTTTGTACTTCATCCTGGAGCACTGCGGCACAAAGGTGGCGTGCCACTGGGGATGCATGCTGAATGTTGCTAGACTGTAGTGCTGTCATATTTTCACCCTTCAGAAACATGATGTGTGCACACACTCACCTTTATGTCTCGTGCAGCTAATTCACCTCTGTTGTTTGGCCTTTGCTTTCTGCACCCATGTCAGCTCATCTGAATGACCTTTTGTCTGTTAGAAACAAAGATCAAATGTCAGGCGATGTGATGAACTTACTGTAGATCTTAAGGTCTATTTCAACGAGGCAGCACAACAAGAAACTACAAAGTCATACATTGTTTTTCATTTAGAGAAAAGATAGAACATCTATGTAAGATTAAGAGAATAAAACAACACACCTTTTCTAGAAACTCCTTCACACCAAACTTCTTTCTTTTCATTAAGTTGAAACCACACTGTTGTTTTAATCAGTGTTTCCCAACTTGGGGGTACTTGGGATGGGAATATTAATGTTAATGGTTGTAAGTTTGTCACTGCAGTAGTAAACAAGAAAAAACAAAGCTCTGCTGGATTTATTTCTTTGGATTTCGCATTTTGTTTTTTGGTAAGGAAACTCAAACTTTCAAAGAAACGATTTCACTCTGAACTTCTCACAGCTTATACAGTATGTGACCGAATGTAAATCATGACACATCATATGCTTTTTCTTTAGCATTTGTTTTTGGAAGATCAGGTCACTCCTTAAACCAGCAGCCTCACCTAATCACATGACAATGACAGGAAGAACAGTCACCCCTAAAGGTCATATCTGAAAAACTAATTAAAACTCGACTGTCTGTTTTTAAACTCGCCTTATCTTTGAACGACAACCTCTGCGCCCAGACATCCAAACCTCAGCTCGCTTTGTGTGTCAGCCGAGCTAAAAGAAGCACAGGCAGAGAAGCCGGACTGCGAGCAGACAGGTCAGCCTGAGGATTTCTGTCTTTAGCTTGGACCTCCTGCTGGGCGGGGAAGGTCAGCCTCGCCCTGCAACTCCATCTTCCCTCACTTCCACTCCTCCTCTGCTTCCTCTGTCTCCGTCATAGTCTCTGTCGGCATGTTTTCTCACTTTCAGCGTCTAAATCAGAGTCGCTCAACATATTCTGGCCAGTGACCTGATTTTTGAATCCTAAAAAATTTAATGACACCAGAAGGTAGAGGAAGCTGGAAGCCTTTGGACTCCATTGAGGCAAATTGTGATATATTTAAAACTTATTTCATGTATTCTTTGCTGAATATAAATGAAATATCAGTGGACTTTATCAGTCCTGGAAATCTAATGTGATCCAGTTGTTATATTATATTATTATATGTAGTCCCGGATCTTTTCTTTCTTTAATACACCATCCCATCAGCTGTATATAAAGATGAACAACTTGTTTCCACTTTGTCTCACTGTACAAAAGTGAAGCCAAAATAACTGTCTGCACAGTATTTAGGTCACACCCACCCACTTCAATCATTAATTAGTAATTAGCTAATGATCACCTGCTAGGTTTCTTGAAAAGATGTCTGCAGGTGCTTCTGTGACCACTTTAGTTTAATTGACAGCTGTCAATCATGACATTTCACCCCGTGTTTATACCATTAAATAACCAACTGAAATCAAACAAACACTTGAACAAACTTCAGCATGATAAAAACGACATAAAATAACAGAAGCCACCTTTGGAAAAATTATATTTTACATTTGATTGACGTTTGATTGAAAAAGTTATTACGCTCATCATCAGATATGATCACTGGAAAATGCAGCATTTATGTTTTGCATGTATTTGATTGGTTGACTGATGATGAAGATGTTGCCTTGTGGCAAAAGTTGAAGTTTGTTTTGTGCCAAAGCCCCCCCGCAAATGAACCACAACAACACAGTGGTGTCTCTGAATGAATTAGGGCGCCATTTTTTCATGCTGATGTGCTAATGTTGGTCTAATAAGCTCCCCAAGGTGAGGCCTAAATCACGAAGCGGAGATGTAATAGAAAAAAGTGTCAGACACTAATTTATTTGACCAAATCCAGTTTTTACTTTGACCGCAGGTACTATGTCTTCTTTAAACAAAGGAATTGTGAAATTGAAGCATAGAGAAGAAACACAACGACTTCTCTAAGTCAGAAAATAAGTTTTCTGTCCAGAGAAAGAAAATCAACATTTGATCTTTGCCTCTCTTATCCTCTTGGTATCATCTGGTATAAACCATCGCTGACTGCCAGAGTTGGAAAATGCAACCATGCTGAGAGTAGCTTACTATCCTGACATGATTGGAGTTCTGAGCATTCAAGTTTTTCAAGTTCATAAGCTTTAAAACTGTTGCCTCCTGCTGCAAATTTACAGAGAGCCGGCAGGATGTCGAAGAAGACGACTGTCCCACTGCGACGGCAGCAGATTTTCTTCATCTTTGTAAGCAATGACAACCAGGACACGTATCAAGAGCTTTATCAGCATCAAACTCCTTTCTGAAAGTGCCTTGTTGACGCACAACAGGACAAAAAGTTAAGTTCCCAGAACAGGACGTACAGGCCGACACTATAAACTTGCTCTTGTTAAAGCTTTCCTTGCACTTACAGACCCCCTCAAAACACCTGAAGTATTACACGAGGGCTCTTCAGTGCAGGCAGGTCAGCGTGATGTCAAGTCAGGAAGGACAACAGGCTCTCTGCGATGCTATTTCTTGTTTATCCTCAGCCTTTCTTGGTGAGGAGATAAAGTTAAGTGTCCACTGGGAGTTTCTCTGCCCGCTGTGCTGAGGTCTTTTTGTCATTATTTTCATCGCAGTATTCCCAGAGGTGCTTAAAGCTTGATATGTTTGTTGTTGAAAGAAAGAGGCTTTTGACTTTATATCAGCTTAGAGTTTTCCTCAGCTTCGTAAAGTGAAAAGAACATCGAGGGCTTCTTGACAATGAGTTCACTTTGTTGGTACAACCTTCAGCTGCAGATATTGATTTTAGGACATGAGACATACGAAAGCACACTCGAGACATGAAAATGTATTTATATAAAGTTCTCTTCTTAATATTGGAGATTCACTGAAGAAAATAAGTTAGGTTTGTGTGCAAAGAACTACATTTAACAATAGCAACTTTAAGTAAAGAAGGAAATAACGAGTGTCAAAGTGAGTTTGGTTGTTGTTTTTATTTGATATTTAATAAGCCATCACCTAAAGGTGGCAGTGACAGGATGTCAGTCAGCTGGGTAATAATTAGTGAGGAAGAAGTGCCATGAAATTTTGAAGGGATATTAACAGTCCACACAGGTTGACTCTTATGATTTTAACGATCTTCTGACCTTGTGTTTAACATCAAATTTCCCATCATCATTTATTCATTGTCCCTTGAGGATGCATCGTAATGTTTTATGTTGACCTTAAATGTTGACCTTTTCCCTTGAAGGAAATATAATATTTAGGGGAATACATAATGGACAGATTACCATAAAATATTTCACAAAATACCTTTTATATCAGATGGTTTTATTGGTGATTACTTTCCTGCAGATGCACAGCAGTGTAAGATATCTAAGGCAGTTTTTCTCTTAACATGCAGTGAACATCCGTACATCCCAGAGGATAAATCCCTTCGTCTTTAATGACTGTCTTGTTGTTATAACATAAATATTCAGTGCACGGTGATGAACACCGCAGCCTCCAGAGGCCACCAGAGAGCTTTATTTATCCAGCGAATGACTCCAGTTTGTCTTTTGTGATTGTTTATTTCATTTTTTTGGCATCCTGCAGGTATCACACAATGAAATGTTACATTTCCAACAAATGACATGGCAGGCTAGAAAGGTCTCTTGATGACATTTTGTTGTCGTACAATGCACCACAAAGAACGACTGGCAGCTCATCACGGTGTGCTACCACAATATATAGTTTTGTGCTTTTGTGTCGTGTCTCAAAATCTCCTTTGTCCTTGTTTTAACCTTTGTTGTATCACTGTAATCACTGTGATTCTGCCCATGACATATTTGTCTGTGTGTGCCCTTTCCACCATCACCACCATTTGTTTGCCAAGAAAACCAACAGAAGTACACCTTTTGTGACGTGTGATTTTTATTTTATTTTTAACTCTTCCTTTTGGGACAACTGAGAGCCGTGTTTATTTTCAGCACTACTGAACAAGACGTTGCCCATTTAATGGCCATCTAAAGGTTATCTGACAGGAGAGCGTTATTCCCTTATCTTGCTTTTTTCTGTTCACACATTTAAAGCAGACTTTTCCATTTACTCTTACTGTTGGCCACCACTGTCCACTCATGAATGTGGCCAGTTTGTCCTCATAATCTGATATATCTGATATTTTGCATCTTATCCAGGAAACATGAGTTCTCAGTGTGCCTCTAGCTTTCCATTTTGCCTGATGGATGTTTGTCAATTATTTCAAAATTATAGTGCCACAAGAGATTGATATGGATTTATTCATGAAAGCCAGGCTCTAAACAAGCAGCAGACATTCTTATTTATCATACTGTCCCTCACAGCCATACAATTTAGAGCAATCATTTTCCGCAATTGTCGTCTTTGCTACAGAAAGTAAACAGTCGTCTGCATTCGTCGTAATTCCAACCTGACCGCCATGCTGCTTCTTTTTCTCAGAAACACACTGTCCACACAGCTCACTCCGCTCGCTCTGTTGGTGCTTATTATCCCGCTCACACAGAAAATGCAGGCGGCTTTCAAGGCTAAATCTCACTTATTTAAGATCAATGCAGAGGAGTGTGTTTTTTATACGCCTGGGTACTTCACAGACTGTTAAAACGCTGTAATAAAGCAGCGTGTCCTTGTGTTTACTTGACATTTAATATGAGCTTTTTGTTCCATTGTACGTTTTATTTCATGTTCTTATTTGGCGTTCGTAAATCAACTGACAATGAGTGCAACATTAAAAGTACACATTTACGTCGAACGTGCTTTGCATGGTTTAGTTAAACATCATTTTATGTTATAGGGCATGTGACTATAAAAATTAATTCACAGTCACTTTAACTCTTTTTAAATGAACCAACTTGTTTGGGCAATGATGCAAGAAGACATGTGAACACTTTTTCAAACATTAAGAATCAAGATTTTCTTATGTGCACAACATTTACATGGAGTGATTGTTGGCAATGATTAACAAGATTCTGGATTTCCTTTATTTGTCCCACAATGAGGAAATTTACAGCGCAACAGCAGCAAAAACACACACAGAGAAAAAGACAGTCAGAAATGCAAGGATAGAATAGAAATTTGAAATATAAATATAAATAATTAAAAATATATAATAATCCAAGATAAATAATTTGACTGTTGGTATACCTGTACACAGTACAGAGAGGACAATACAAAAATATATATATATATATAATATAAATATATAATATTCCAGTATCATTCAAGTCACATTGAAAACCTTATATTACTATTATTATATTTCATAGTCGCCTCCCTAAAAACACATCCTGCTGAAACCTTTAAATGTGTCGCAGAAGCAGGAAATGATTTGCTTTAGCAGTGAACACAACTTGAATAAATCTCGACAACAATCAGTCAACAGCAGCTGTAATCATATCTGGAAGTCTGAAGGGGAAACTGAACGGTCACGTTTACATGAAGGTCTCAGCTTGAACTCATCACAAACTGAAATCAAACCTGTCGGTGTGTCAGTTTGATATATGTGTTCTGTTATCTCTCACGGAGGCTTTCCTGGTTAAATAAAGGTGAAATAAAAATGAAATAAATAATCATCACAGTCCAAATTGATTACAGCCCCTCCAGCAGACTGTCACCTCCTGATTAAATGAATCCTCACATACGCTCACAGGGAGGAGTTGTAATGACAGCTTCTGTTAACTTGTATTTTTGTCATTTCAAACAACCATGAGCCACAATAAATTGAATTGGTAAATTTGATGAATGTACATCCTGGTTCCATTCGGCCAAAGGTTTCCACTGCTTAACAATATTTCCCAAAGGCTGAAATAATCTATTTAATTTAAATTCCAGCCATTTGTGGAGGATCTAGAAGGCAGCGAGGACAGCCTTCCCCTCCAACAAGAGTTTGTAATTGCAGAGCCGGGAAATGTTTGTACTTTTCTACAAGCCCGTGTTAGATTATACCCCCTCCTCAGGCCAACATATAATGTTTCTCAGTCAAGTGAGAATTATTTTTATTTCACTCATGTTGGCTTGAGGTTTACAGCAAGGACTTGCACTGGAAATGAAGGTACATTTCACAAGGAAAGTTTGTCAAAGCGCCATACTTGTGTCTACTATATAAACAAGAAGATAAACAGAAAAGTTTCCTTATCTCCAAAGTTTTTACAGTTCATCTAGCAGCCATAAAATGTTCAATTTACAGTAATACATCATGATGTATATTCTCACATTTGACAAGCAGTAACCAGAGAAAAACTGAAATTATCAGTCGATGTCGATGTTCCTTGTAGCTCCCCTCAGGCCTTGGTGTTGACCCTCTGCTGACCCTGAAACAGGTACATATTCATCATACCTGTCTTCTGAAATTAAAGGCTCAGTTCATCCGAATCATGAGTCCTTAAAGCACCACTTTAAAGTGATTAATCTGAGCGCTGTCTGTTGGTTTGGAGAAGAGTGTTTTCCACCTCTGTTGGCTCATTGGGGCGATGAGAAAAGCTTATTGCTGACTCAACACGGTGATGAAGTAGTGGGAGAAAGGGAGGTGAGCCAGGGGTTATGTTGATAGAGAAATGGAGGGCAAGAAGGAGGGAAGGTGAGAGGGGAATTATTCAGACGAAATGGCAGAGGAGGTGTGCTTGATGCAAAGTTAATGATCGCTAGGGATCATGGCTGTTTGGCTAAATTATACAGTCTTCTGGCAGTGATGACACTGCGACAGAAAAGCTGCATATCAGCATATTTAAATGGTTTATAACTTTGTCTTCTCTTCTGCAACATCATGGTTTATAGATTTGTCATTGACAGGGATGGACTGATAAATAAAATA
>JBAJHX010000053.1:2238923-2265630 GCA_037176925.1 Amniataba percoides
TCTTTCTACACAAAAAGGAAAAAAGATGTATGTTTTCAGTCAGAAAAAGATAAATTAATATTCCTTCTCAGTTAAGTTACAGAACATCTTAGTGTTACAGTTACGCGCTGTCAAAATGAGCCAAAATGACTTTAAATTATTGTTTGAGGTTCAAACCATTCAAATCTCATTTTACGAATTATGTCCCAGGGAAAACGAACACAACTTTGTGTAGGTGTTTTTATATCAACATGATAATGATCAGCCACTGTGGACCTGCGGTGTTCAGTCAGTATAGAAACAGCAGGCGTCTCTTCATCTGACTGTTAGAGAACATTACAGGACAGCCAGCTTACAGAAGCTACCCTGTGGATGCTAAATGAAATTTAGCCTACTTTACATATTAATCAGTGACTCAGCAGGAAACATATTCAGATCTTTAAATGGTAATTTTGGTTGGTTTGGATGGTCTATGTTTAGAACATAAAGACCTCCATGGTTATCATAAAAAATCAGTGTATCTGTGTGGAATAATACATTTACCTTCAGTGATTAAGAGCGGAGCTGCTCTTTCTCACAGTAAATGGCATTTATTTAATAAGTGTGGCTGTTGTTAACGAGCTAAAGTCATGATAAGATGTGATCCATCAGGACCTGGAGGGATGACCAACTCATCTCAGGAAAAAAAAATCCTGATCTTGCAAATGTTTTCAAGCATTCAGACTTGATCTACTCGAGGGAAGCTGTCTGACGTTGGCCGAGCTTTGGATTGCTCTTTTGCCGTCATTAATATGATGAAGACGTCTTTATTTTTCTTGGCTTTCTGGAGCGGCAGTGAAGTTGAATCTGGCTGCTGCTGCTGGCTCCATGCTGAGCCGGTCCACTCCTGGCTAATTAACATTACAGTTTGCAGACCTTGACGGTTCGCTCGCCGCCGGTCTCGGTGAAAGTGAAAGCCTGGAAATCTGTTGGGGAGGTCGAGCTCCCGTCCGTCTTTAATGAGCTGCAGCAGAAGATCAGCCAGCTGTGAGTGTCCAGATGAAAGTCGACTCCCGTCCGCCCGAGCTGGAGGCAGCGGGGGCCGTGCTGCTCGGCGATTGCTGGTGGCGAGGTGAAGAAATCAGACAGCGGGACGGCGTCTAGTACAACCAGGATGACCGTGGAGAAGAAGAAGAAGCCTCCCTACCAATCTTTGATCCAGTGTCAGACCATCCCCGACTGCTGGCTGTAGCTTTGTTGCCTTGGAGGTGAACGACCCCACCTGACCGAGGAGACGTCTTCCCCCGGTGGGTTTAAAAGTTAGCGGCTCAGTTTTGAAACCGCCCGCTGACGGTCTGAAGACGTCCAGACCTAAACGGCCCTCCCTCCCTCAGAGTCTGTCCTTTATTTTTCTTCCTGCGGCTGCTTATTTGAAGCAGCGTGTGTGTTGGCGCTGGTGGGTGGGAAGATAAAAGCTCAGTTTGTGGCTGTGCGTCGTCCTTTTTAGATGTTTTTACTGTTGACGTTGCCATTGTCAAACACAAGTCTCATCTGAGCCTCGTCCTGTCTCAGCATTAAGCTTCCCACTGAAAAACATGTAGTTTTATAATCATTATCATTAGAGTGCTGCTAAAACAAATTTTATACATATCCTGACTTTTAACTTTAGCTAAATCTAACCCGGTTTATCAGATGTGTTCAATATTCAGTCTACAGATTGATGAAGTCCTTCTTTTCCGTTGCAGGGACTTAAAGGTCTGTGTTTCAATATGTCTGAAACGTGAGGCGATAAAAATGATTTGCTATGAGCTCCGATTGTGCGTCATCACTGGAAAGAAAATACCGTTCGATGCAAGATGGAGGTAAAGGTGAGGAAGGAAATGTGTATCGTGCTTGTTGAATGTTAAAGTCTTTGTGTTTAGATCGAGTCTGATTATCCTCGTGGCATTTAAAAAAAAAAAGAGATTCATGTTTATTTAACAAAATACATGAAAACCTTCAGTTTAAATTAATTCTGAATCACTAAATTGTTTTATTAACACTTAAAACAAAGATAGGAGAAGGTTTGTGTCAACGAAAGTCATGGTTGAATGTTGATATCAGGTTTGTCCACTTTCCTGCACACAGAGCTGTGCTTTTCCTGCCATTAGAAATAAATTAAGTCTGTCTGGTCTTTGTAGGCTGCAGGGACTCAGGTGCACAGATACGTTTTTTTCTACTCAGCTGATCGAGGAGTCAAGTGGATCAGTCAGAAAAGGGCACATCCCAAAGCATTTAAAGAATTCACATTTATTCAAGACTTCTCTGTCGTTAAAGAACAGTCACTATGGTCGTATTTCGCTGTGTGTATAAGGGGATTTACAACCCTTTAATAAAAATATTTGAAGAGCTACTTGATCCAAGCGCTTGCTAAGAAGAAAATGCTTTTCAAGTGTGACCTTTTCCACCTCTGAAGAGACGATGTCACACCTGCGTCTCCTCTCACTTACCGAGGATAAAAAGATAGATGCAGCTTTACTTTACTTCATCTGTGTTTTGGCTACAAGTCTTTCAAAAAGTGCTTTTTTTAATGTGTGCATTGTTCTTCAGCGTTTCTTAAGAAACCTTAAATGTGCACCGTGGATAAAATCTCTCATTGCTTCCATCAAACATTCTTCACGTTCCTCCACATCATAAAACCACCGTCTTCACATTGTCTTCTTCTCCGACGTGCCACTCGTTCTCCGAGGGGGTGTCTCACGTTGCAGAGCGCTGCCCGGCATGATGAAAGCTGACGGGAAGAAAGTGGAGTATTTTCTGTGTTTCTTAAAGATCGGAGGTTGTGCGGCCACATCAGTGTGCTCGCAGCGTTTCCCTCCTCAGCCCTTTGAAGCCGGCTGATGATCCTGCCTCTCTCTCGAGGGACAGCAGCCAGCCTTTCAGCTCCAGCCTTGGGCTTTATTTTCTATAAAGGCTCAGCGCAGTCTTAAGGTATTCCCTTCCCCTCGTCGGCCTCCTTCACGGCCACGCCTGCTTTGTTTGATGGCCCGGAAAGCTCATAACGTAGTTTGAAGAGCACCCTTCAACCGCCGAGAGCCTTTTCTCACAAGTGACAGGTTTACTCCCTGCGAGCGTGTGGCGGCGAGGTGCTTTCGCCGCGCTTGTCACATGAAAGCTCGACCTTGCCGTCGCCCCCATAGGTTAATTTGACAGACTTTGTGAGCACCCAGCAGCGCGCAATTGATTACGGTTCAAAGAGCCTTTTATCAGCCGATGGTAATGGGTGTCCGATGCACAGAGAGAACAAGAAAACCCGACGTGTCCTCTCCACTCGCTGCTGAGGAGAAGCTGAACGTACAGCGAGGGATGAATGAAGTGTGTGTGTGTGTTTTTGTGTGTGTGCAGGTCTGTTTTCAGGTGTGTCCATGCGTGTAACAAATGCCCATTTCAAGGTTTAAGCTTCGCCGTGGAGTGTATCAGCAGGAGCGGAAACACACACCTCGGCTGTGACAAAGCTTCTTCTTTCCTTTTTTTTTCTCTTCTCTGAATGTGGTTCTGATTTCACCCTCGATCTGTGCAGCTGAGGGGATGAAAACTGATCATTTTTGTCTCTTCGGTTACGACACCTGATCTGTAACGAGTGAAATCAGAAAAGATGCTCTTCAGTTTAAAGAAACCTGAAGTCAAAGGTCACAGTCTGAAGGATCCTTAACACAAAAGTTTCTTAATTTTTTTTATTTATTCCATCACCAAAAAGTCTCAGCACGTAAAGAAACACACCTGCTGATGTCTTTTTACTGTGTGGACCTCAAACAGTGACATTTCTCATCTTAATGCAGGAAAGGCGAGTTTCACCTGCTGATGTCGGAGCTTCAGAAACACTTTGAATCTTTTTTATGTTTTTTATGTTAGTAAAAACACTGAAAGCGCATATAAAAAAGAAACAGAACAGATATGAGCAGTGAAACAATTCAACACAGCTCAGAAACATTTGTGACAACCAGTCGAGTGTTTGAACATAAAAGATCAAATAAAGCATGAAGTGATGTGTTACAAAAAGCTGGAACTGAAGTTTATTTTTCTTTGTGTGTTTTTTATGCAGCAGCTTAATAACGCGATCAATAAAACAAATTTTACATCGATGTCATATGTAAACTCTTAAAATGTTCATGGAGAAGCGAACAGTCGTAAAAGGTCAAAAGTTCACTGTCAGGATGAGGTCGGTTTGAGGTCTTCATCAGCACCAACAGCTGTTCACACACACTTTTTGTGATGAGGCATTAATGCTGGAGTTCAAAAACTAAAAGAAAAAAAGTAGATTTCTTCACTTTCTCAGCTCACTCCGTCTCTGTCCGTCCTCCAGGTGCTCTCGCCATCCTGATCCCGGAGCTGGACCTCGTCATCTCTCTGGTGGGCTCGGTCAGCAGCAGCTTCCTGGCGCTGATCTTCCCTCCCATCCTGCAGATCGTGGCGTTTCACACGGAGGGCCTGTCGCCGCTGGTGACCATCAAGAACATCGTCATCAGCCTCATCGGGCTGGTGGGCTTCCTCACGGGAACCTACATCGCCATCGAGCAGATCGTGGCCCGAAACGGACTCAAACACGAGGAGACGTTCTCGTCCTACATGGTCCAGTGAAGCCGGCGCGTCGGAAAACCATCTTAGGGCACATTTTTTCATTTCTTTTTTTTTTTTTTTTCATTTCTTAAATCGCTGCTGTTGGAGATGGCGGCCGTTTTTGGGGGGTTAATATCCGTCACATGTTTAACGAAGCCGTGAGGATCGGTGGTGCTTTGTGTTTCATTTTGTCGCCGCAGAGATACGTTGGGTTAGTTTACTCACATCTCATCGAGTCAAGCCAGTCAGTGCAATGTAGTGGTGATAATAATAACTCTGATAAAAGTTAAGTCATTCCTTCAGAGGGTTTAGAGAGGTCATTTATCAGTCTGAACATACTGGTTAATATTTCAGTCAAAAGTCAAACTACCTCACAAACTGGTATTGATTTGATCTTTTAAAACATGTTTTATCATCCAGATTGCTGAAATGTGTAACCCTCAGCCCACAAAACTTCTCATTTAGAGCTTTTACAGTGTGACACGACCTCATTTAGAAAACACAAAAGGAGAAAAAAAAAATTAATCTCCTTTGTTTTGTTGCACTTTAATTTTATGCCTTATTCAGCGAAACGGCACACTACTCTGACAGAAACAACGCAAACTTTCAATCCTGAAACTGTAACTTAGAAAACCGACTGCTGCAAGAGGCAGCAGATCGTTTTATAAGAAAAGAGGAGACTGAATTAACACAGATTCTCGAGGAGCTGTGCTTTTTGTATTTCACTTATCAAATCCTGAAGGTAATCTTCCATCTTCCATTATCGGCTGCTACGTCAGCACCGATCACAACACGGCAAAACCACATCAGGAGTTTTGTGTTTGTGCCTAAATACAACCAATAATTTAGGATGGAGGCGGATACTAACACGCAAATCATTTACCGAGTGTGTTTTTTTCATTTCATTTTGAGAGTTTAGCTCTGAAAAAGATCAATAACCAGCCAGTTGTGGGTCTTTTAATGCAGTGAACAGCAAAAAGGGCAACAAAGCAACAAAATCATGTCGCAAAGGGAGGAAGTTCAGCAGCAACGTTGTTTTCTCACCACGTCCCAATAAAATAAAAAAAACAGACACTTTAACCTGTTCGTGGTGAATGTTTATATTTTATGTTCGATGGTAAAAGTTGCAGCAGGATTTCATAAGAACCCAGATTTATAAGAATCAATAAAAATATGATTTTCTCGAACAAAACAACCAGAAATACTTCAGATTTTAGAAACAGTCGTGTGTAGATCTTTTCTTTAACACCTTTTTCTCGTCTTTTTATTTTTTTGATCTGATTCTTTTTTATGTGTTTTTATGTTTTAATATATTTACTAAATTAATGTTTTAATAGGTTTTTTTTATTCCGCTGCATGAATTTTTAAGACACATCTAACTCTGAAGATGTTGTTTCAGTTCGTTTCAGAGGCTCTGCATGTAATATAATGTAATATGGCTGTAAAATACACCACGAGTTTTCATTACGAGCTGTAGGTCTTATATTCATTAAAAAAATAAGCCCATCGTTAGCAACAACACGTACTGTAAGTTCGTCCTCCAGCTTCTGTACTGTTGTGTCTTCAGTGTTCATGTGGCAGTGCGACGTCACCTTTCAAAGGTTTTTATCAGCAGACTACAAACTAAAAGCTCTGAGCTTTACGTGCAGGAATCGTAAAAGCTGTGGATTCGAGTCGAGTTGTTTTTGTGTATATACTCGTTTGTTACACATGTGAATGTCACAAAAGATTTAATTTTATTATAAATGAGTTTTTAAAAATCCCCTTATGGAGGAAAATTAATGTGCTAAAAACTGGTAGATGAGATTTTTATGAATTTCCCACTGGACACTTTAAGAGAAGGATGATGGTGACGATGTGCAGCTACCCAAAGAAGACTCGTTTCACTTTGCTCACTTCCATCTGATGATGACTTTTAACTGCCAGTTAATCAATTGTGTATTTTCTTAATGAATCAATTAAGTTCCCCACAAACAGAAAACTTCATCTTCAGATCGGACCTGCTGCAACCTGCAAATGTTAGAGATTTTTATTTGTTAGATTACAGATTAAAACCCATTTTCAACATAGACATCTTCATTTCTTAATTCCCTGCTGCAAATAAACACATTTAAAGTTCCCACATGTGCTTAGCTGTCTTTTTTAGGTAGCTGTCAAAAACACTTGTGCTGCATTGTGGTTAAAAACAAACATGAGAAACTTGTTCGTTTCAGTGTTGGCGGCTAAATTTCCATGAAGTCGCTGAAAGGTGAGCAGCTGTTTTATTTCATTTTTTATTCCAGTTTAAAGAAACGTCTTAAATGTCACTTCAGTTTGCGATTCTTGCCGAATAAAGAAGACGAATAAACGTGCAAAGCTTTAGATTTATATTTCACACAGCTAGAAGCACAAAATGTGAACGGACGCTTGAGAAATGTTCGGCCTCGGTTGCAGATAATCGACGTGAAAATGTGCAACACGAGCTGGTTGGTGATGCTCTGAGCAGGTTTAGAGTTTGTGACGCTGCTGCTGCGAACATCAGAGGCTTCGTCGGGTCTGTTTGGCCTTCGTCTTCTAGTTTGTTTGTTTGTTACGCTGCCAGTGAAGGTCAGAAAAAAGGTCGTTCAGCCTCCTTTTCTTCACTGAACGGCAAAATCCAGCTGAAGAGATGCCTCCGGTACAACTGAAAATTCCCTCATATCAAAAATCAACATATGATTTAATTAAATTTTCGAATAATATTGTCAATCCTTCAAATTTAGTAATTTCTTTTTATCCGTTTTGTCGTCTTGCTTTTGCTCATTTTCTCTGATTCTGTTTGTTACGTCAACGCTGGACCAGGATTTTCCTCTGACACGAATTTACTTATTTTGGTGGTTTAAGGAAGCATTTAAGGTGTAAATGTTCAACAGGTGGATGTAAATTTTAAAAAAAACACACCTTTATTCCCACTTTACATGGAGTAAAGTAACAGTATTCGCACTAAGTTACGTGGCATCTGCACTGTGGTCGAGAAACAGGTCAGAAAAAATAAATGTTGATGAGTTTTTAACCAGCTGAACATTTGTTGAAACCCAGTTTTAAAACTAAAGTCATTATAAATGTTGTTCTGATGCAGCTTGCGTGGCGAGAATTAAACATTTTCTAACAGCGGTTAACAGACTGAAGGAAGATTATTGTGAATTAAATGCAGTTCCAACTTTTTCTAAATAATTTTTAGAATTATTTGAAGCATTTCAGGCAGTTTTCTTGCACTTTGTGTGCAGCTCGTTCTTAGTAACGTGTGTCGTGACGGCCGTTAAAACTTCGACAAAAACATGTTGATGAAATGTGCAAACCTTCCCAGAGGTTTTCTTTTTTTCATTGTTTGTGTCTGTCGGTGATAATCGTCGCTAACCATAAACTGTTGCTGTCAGTTTTGTGTGTCAGCGCTCTGCAGAATGTAAATCCAAGCTAAATAAATAAATGACCTTGGAGCTCCGAGGCTGAGCCGCCTTCACCTCCGCTTGCTTCGCTTTCTTATTTTTTCTCCCTGAAGTGCAAAACGCTTTTCAACATTCGCCGCACAAGCAAGTCCGAGTAATTCTGTTTGCTGCCTAATTGATACAAATGAGAGGGAGGCCGGCTGGATCAGGAAGGAGAAGAAAAAGGTCTGCCGGGGCTAATTTTCCCACGTAAAGCTGCAGGCTGCACTTACGGTTAAGCAGAGAAGGAATTTCATTAACCCGAGTGGGAGCGGAGGAGCCTCTAATGCAGACCGATGCGTCCGCAGCAACAGCAGCTCGCATTTTAGATGAGCTGATCGTTATCGGCGGTGGAAATCCTGCAGGAGCGAGCGTGGAGATGTGCGGATGTTTCCCTCTGATTTTCCTCTGCAGAGGTTTCTTAGTTCGCCACAATCAGCCGTTTTCGTCAGGACACGACGAACCCTCCTTTTTACATTTTGATGAGTCTTAATTGTTTTAAACTCTCGATTTATCTCTTTGAGTCGTCGTGTTTCTGCAGAACCGAAGTGATGCAGTCGACTCAGTCACGTTTTTGCATTTTTATCTCAGTTATCCGGCAGCAGAAAAAGCTTGAATGCAGTTTTATGTTAATGTTGGTTGTTCTCTTCTCTCTGGATTTGGTCTTAAATGTGGCTTCTTCATCTCACTTTAGTCTTTCCGTCAGCACGGTTAACTGAACAAATTGATCTACTTTGACAAACTTTATTTCAACTGAGATGTACAAAAAATAATCTGGTTGATTTGTGGTAGTTTGGGACTTTTTGTGCGACTTCCAGCGTGAAAAGTTTAACGATGTTCGTATGGACTGACTCCGTCTCATCCTGTGTTTGGTAGCTTGATACTCGCTGATCATTAATTTGGAAAAAAAAAAAAGGCAAAAATATCAATAAAACTCAAAAATTATAAACTAGAGCAGTAAGATAAGAAGAGTTTTTTTCCTTTCAGTGGATTAATCCTTTAACTAATACTGAACTACAAATCTTTCATTGTCTGGAAATCATAATCATCAAAAATACCATAAAAATTCTAATATTTGACTTGATCACCAGTCACGGTTTCATTATTTTAATTCAAACATTAAACAGATGAATCCACAAGTTCAACAACACTTTGCTCAACACAGAAATGAGACTTTTCCTGTGGCTGCGGTTTAAGATCAGGATTCAGATCAAAGTTTCGACTGTTCACCTTCAAATGTAGTAAAAAAAAGAAAACTCAGTTTAAATCTTTTTTTATTGATCTTTTTACAGAGTTTCAGGATATAAATGCAGGAATATTTTTTAAAGTCTATAAAAGACATTAATGTAAAATCTCAACCTGTCCAACGTAATGTTCTTCTCACTTTGAGGCGTCGACCTTTCAGCGTGAATGATCGCGGCCTCGGCGGGACTGTTTGAAAACCTGTTTGAGTTCGGCTGTTTTGGGTGAAGCAGAAATATTCGGCGCTGTCGTGAAAACGGGGAGATAAGCAGAGTCTCCCCGCGGACCCTCCGGCTTAAAGGATCCTCCGCTCTTATGTCTCATCTTTGGAAATTCATTTTCCATTTCAAACCTGCGAGAAGGCCGAGCGGAGAATAATGTGTGTTTTGTGTTGAGGAGGGCGACGGCCTCTTTAGAGAGGCCGGGCGTCCCGCCGCGAGCACGACGGACGATCGCTCGCTAATTGAAGAGCAGCAGCCACACGGAGGCTTTCAGAGGTGCTGCAAGATGATTAAAGTAAAAAAAATTCAGCTGTTCTGCAGAATAATGAACATTCACAGCTTCAGGACTTTGTGCAGTAATTATTCAGCTGAATCACTCACGTTCAAGTACAATAATGCAGAAATAATCTACTTTCTGCAGCACATTTAAAGAGAGGAAACTTTTTTTACATCACGTTGTTGATGAAGTGTGTGTTTGAGCTTGTTTATGAGCGACTGAGTTGGTGTTTTCTTCTTCATGATATCCTCGCTGCATCCTGACAAAGAGACGAGGCCTCCAATCCAACGGCCTTACAGGTACAACAGAAATTGTTCTTTTTCAATCATTTTGTGAAGGTTAGTGGCTCTGAATCCTTCAGCAGCAGCTGTCGTCCTCACTGTTGGAACAAAATGACAAAAACTTGCTTTCTTTTGACCGTGAAGATAAAAAAAATTCTGCTTTTCACTCTTTAATCACGAAGGCTGCAGATCAGAAAACACTTGAGTCATTTTACCTTTTTGACACTGTGTACTTATACTAAAATTCGGGCAACGTTTGCACAGAGCTGAGATTCGAGCCACACCTGACTCAGGACAACAAAGTGTCGACTCGACTCTTTTCAGGTCCTCTGAGATTATCGAGCTGCCAAATGACAGGTTTTGTTTTTCTTCATCAGCCAGATTTATCCAGTTTTTTCTGGGATTTCTTCCATCAGCACAGGAGGCTTCGTCTCAGCTTCACATTTTCATCCAAACATCTGAACAGATTTGCAGCTCGTCACATCATCAGAGAGTCTGAATCTGAAAACATCTGGAATTTAATCCCTGATTAACTCAAATGAAATGAGCAAAACTAAAAAAAAAAGCCTTGGGAAAGATGTTTTTTTAACTTCCTGTCAAACTTTTCTCTCCTCACATCCGACCGTCTGTCATTAGCAGCTGTACTTTTAATTCTTTCAGGCTGCCAGGAGGTGCAGCAGGTCATCGGATAATTGGAAGATCGCTGCTTCGATCACGGGCTCCTCTGAAAAGTGTCCTCGGGCAAAATACTGAGCCTCAAACAGTTATGTGAAGGATTAAATCTCGACCTCTTCGTGACCCCTCCAGATCTCAATGTTTGACCTCGAGATTCCTTCGCATGTCGAGGATGATCCGTCCCTGATCAGCCGGCTGTCACGCGTGTTGAGCTGAGCGTCAAACCTCCACATGTTTTTATCCGCTCTGACATGTGAGGGCCCTTCAGCTCCCATCAGGCACTGCTCTTCTTTCTCCCATTAAGTCCGCTAATGATCCGACCTATCAGGCGCGAGGTCGTCGCTCAGCCTCCAGCTCTCGATTGGCTGCGACCGGATTGAAATTCACCCCCGATCGCACGATGTCACCCGAGAGATTCACGAGGCCGCGTTCGTTATGCATTTTCTTAACGTCTTTGCAAAGTGCAGCGTTCAGATGATTCATACGTGTTTGTGGAGATGAAGGTGGGAGGAAAAGAGAGGGAGGGGAGACAAGATGTGATTATCTTGTCTCTCCTCTTTTGATACAGCATAAATGAATTTCTACTTTTATTCAGCGGAGGAGAAGAAGTTGTCCATCCATCCTGAGCTTGTGACATCTCACCTCCTCATCCGATCACTCACCTCCTCCTCCTTCATCTCTCTCTCTCTTTTCTCTCCTCCACCTTTTGTCTTTTTATCTCTCTTTTTTCATCATCGTCTGTCCTCTCTTTTCTTGTCACCTCTCTTCCCACCCTCCTCTCTCTCTTAACTTCTACAAACAAACACCTCCTCTCCAGTTTTTCTTCTCCCGTCCACAAATAAAAACTGCACATTTGAGTGTGACAGCAGCCGACAGTCGACTCAGATCTTTGAGGAGTTTGAGACTCGTTTCTGTGCTTCGACTGATTTAAGACGACTTCGGTGCAAATCTAAGCTCATTAATAGTTGTGATTTATTTGCATGAATGTCTGTCAACCTACCTTATATTGTGCATATTTTGGACACCTGTTCATTGATGCACTTTTTATTAATATGTTTGCACTTTTTCTGACCTGCACTGACATTTTCTTGAGGATGGAAATGGTTTATCTTATTTTCTATACTTGCAAACTTCACTATATTTCGAGGTCTGGACCTGATGGAGACCACCTCAGATGCTCTTTTCCATTTGCATGTCACAATTTCGTCTTTTTATTAATTTCCTTTCCTCCCTTTGTCTCATCGCTTCCTCATTTTCATGACTTTCCTCCTCACTTTCTTTTCCTGCCTGTTCTTTCTCTCCCATTTCAATTCATGGCTGCGTCTCCTTTTTCGTCCGCTCTTCGCTCTTTTCTAACACTCTCCCCGCTCCTCCTCTTCGTTTTAATCTCTGCTGTTTGTTTCATCCCACTCTGCTGATCAGCGCAGCCTGAGAGGATTTTCTGTCCCGCGGTGTGATTCAGACGTGAAGGAAGAGCGTTCAATCTGTGGGCGCATCCTTCAGTTTTTCTAACACTGAATTTTTAAAAGAGTCTACGGCATGTTATATTCATGTTGAAATGTTTTAGTGAAAAAGTCTCTTCAGCTTTCACAGAAAATGTTTGAGCTCAAGAGGAAATTTTATCTGCAAGTTGAGAATTTTAACTTTGTGTATTTTTTAGTTTTATAGACAAACTGTTTTGGGACATTTAGTCTGCACAACCCCAACTCTGAATCACAGAAGAAAAGATTGTGAGCATTAAAACTAAACACATCTCGGTCTATAGATTCATCATCCTGATTAAGATGAGACTGGATTCATCGTGTTTTTAATATTTCCTCACAATCTTTGGCACTTTGTTGATGTTTATCAGCTCAGAAATATCGAACACACATGATTTTCTTTTGTTGCATCGTTTTACCATTTTCAGGTTCTGATGAGAGTCGGACAGAACTTCTGATAATTTATCCAAAAGTCCAAAAATATAATTTTTTTTAACATAAAACAAACAAAACCAAGTTCAGGTTGAGCAGGTTCCCCTCACCTGTGGAGCTGTATTGATAATGTTTTCTTTACTTCCTTTCCATGAAGCGTTCACATAAATAACGACGGGGGAGGAAGAAGTCTTATCTCCTCTCCTCACCTGAAAATCTCCCATCACCTCCTCGGCTTTCTTATCTCATTGCCTCTCATCCTTCCCTCCTGTCGTTTCTCCTCTTATCTCACTTTCCTCTCCTCTTTCTCTCCCTCCTCTGGACTCCCCGACCTCCTGCTTTTCCACTTATTTTTTCTCTCGTCTCTCACCTTTCCATCCTCTCCTCCCGGCGTAAAACGGTTTGGAGAGTCGGTGTTGACCGCCGGCGTTGCTCCCGGCGACAACTCCCCTACGCAGAGAGGATGCTCGGTTACCGCAGCAACAGACTCCGGATACAGAGACGGAGTTTGTGTTTGTAGAAACAGAAACTGGACGGCTGTAAGTTTAAAAAATCTGGTATCACCTGTGAAGTTGACTAAAAAAAATGTTAAATTACACTTTACACTCTCTCATTTAGCTCTTTAACATTTAGTTGCACCAGCAAGTCTCCAGATTTAACGACACACACTGTTGATGTGAAGCTGACAGAAAATTTGGGGTCATTTTTAGTCTGTGAAAGTGCATTTCTGTCGATTTACACTATAAAATATCGATAAAAAAAGACCTATTCTTCCTCCTTCATGCTCAGTATGTTCAGTAAGAACCAGATACAAACAGACAGAAGAAGAGAACTTTCTTTTCCCATTAATATAAAGTAGTTCTTCAAGCAAATCTTAAATATGAAGGGTTTGAATTCAGACATTTCATCATTATTTCATCAAACTGTAACCTTTAATCTGTTTGATGGTACATTCCTGATTTGTCCATATCAAAAAGAAATGAGTTAAACATGATTTTATACTTCTATTTTTACCCTTTATTAGTACCGTCACGTGTTTCGTGTTGGAGAAAAAGTCTCTTCTTCGTGATAAAAATCATTAATAAACAAAGCTCCATGCAGATAAATGACCTGTTTCCATCGTTTGGCTCTCTGATCACACATGAACACTTTCATCGATCACAATAAACCACACTCATCTTAAGAAATCGATCACGTGCGCAGCTCGTCCTTTACGGCGGACGGAGGCGCAGATTTGGAGAAGAAGCGACAGACAAGTTCACAGTGAACGCTCTTTTATTAAGACTTGTTTTCCAGGGCTCGGTTGGTTTCTTTTGTCTCGTCAACGTTACAGACATTCAGAGGAAACATTCTCCACGGCGATGTGCAAAAACAGCGTATGAAAGGAAAACAGGTACATTCTCGTTTACGGCTTTCCGATGCGACTGGCTGGCCTTCGACCAGAGACAGAGACACTTTATTTTTTTAATATTTTCTCTTTTTTTAAACTGTTCCAAACACACAAACTACAACAAGCTCAGTTCATTACATTGATTTTCAGCACTTAAAAGAAAAAAAAAGCCTTCAGTCCACATCGCTACAGGTGTTTTATGTTTTTTAAACTCTCAGTGGGTCGATTATATTTCTGTCTTCATGGATTCATGAACTCCAGCTCAGACAGATGTAAATTCACATCAATATGTGCTGGAAAGGTGGGATTTTTTTAATAACATATCTATCTTTTAACTCTCAAAAGAAGACAAACGAATAGTTAAATAGTTTTGGTGATGTGTAGATGAAGAGATGTCTGATTTTAGGTGAAAACTGGGCAAACCGAGGCAACATTTGACTCTTGAATTAATAAAATCTTCACAATGACACTTTGAAATAGACAGAATTTATTTTATGCAGCTGAAACAAAAATATACCTTATATTTAATTCTCAAAAAAAGTTATTCTTCTTCTTATTTTTTAGATTTCAGCTTCATTCTGATTCAAAGGTTCATTATTTTGAAATATTAGTTCATTATATTTTATTATATATCAAAATATTGTGATAATAAGTGAACCTTGTGCTTACAGTTACTATATAATTATAATTTTAAACTTAAACTATAAGTACTTATATATTTTTTTTACATTTCCAATTGCACAAACTTATTTATTTGCATTCTTACAATATTACACATAATTTTGAGGAAATGAATGGAAAAGAATTACATCCAAAAAATGGCAAAATGTACTAAATATGCAAAATTACCATCAAAAATGAAAAATACAATTAATTAATACATTTAGCAGAATACATTTATCTAATTTTATGCCTTTAGCTTAGCTTAGCTTAGCTTAGCTTAGGAGCTGGAGGCTGTAAGAAGAAATGGGCCTAACAACACTTTTAAAGCTTATTAATTAAGATATTTTATCTGATTTAAACACCTGTGAACACAAACAATCGTGTAAAAATTGTGTTTTTTTGTGATTTGGGCTCCTCTAAAACCACAAACTGCCTTTTTTACACTTTACTTTTGTTTTTCAGTAAAGTAGGTGAACTTCAGACTGTTTGCAGGCATCATTTTTAACTTTGGACAAAGTCGGGCTCGCTGTTTTTTGAGCTAAATTAACCAGCTAAGCTTCATAAATAACAGAGCGGTGTCGATCTTCTCATCAAAATATCAAATTGTTGTTTTTAGAAATCACACCTGTCGATGTGGTTGAATTTGCATGTTCATTAATCATCTGTGAAAAATGTGAAGTTTTATCAAGTTTTCCTCCAATTTCTGTGTATTTCTCAAATTCTGTTTGGACGTCTTGATGTTGTTTGACCTACAAATCTTCCTTTTGTGCAACAATAAAGGAATATTTCACTTTAAATTTCACCTTCAACCTTCTCTGTGTTTGGAACCGGCGACATTTTGGCACAAAAATGAACACACACACACACACACACACACACACACGACTTCCCACAGCTGGCCCTGTGAAGAACTGGTCCCAGAACAGCCTGATCCCCACACACACACACACACACACACACACACACACAGCGAGCTCATTAAAATGGGACTGAAGCACAGGCGGATTATCACAGCAGCAACACCCCGCGTATTCATACATATGCAACATTCATCTTCCACTTTCCAGGAGTGTGAAACACAGTGATGTGGTCAGAAAACTGTTCAGAACAACCATAATTCATTTTCATCTCCTTTTTTTTGTATATATATTTATATATTCTCATGTTTAATATTCAAACGTGACGTGTAAAGTAAATATTCTCACAGCAGGGAGGGTGTGTGTGATGTGGGAATCGAGTGTGTGGACGCTGACGTGCTTTGCAAACTGAAATGAACAGTTATGAAAGTGCACACAGTATTGCTTCTGAATGGCAGAGACACCGTGTTTTTGTCCTTTTTTTTCTTTTTTTCCAGTCCACACGTGAAAAAAAAACGTCCACACATCTGTCTGAGCGGATCAGCGAGGACGTGGCAGAGGTGGAGAGTCCGTCCAACCCGAGCCGCTCCCGTCTCGGGAAGAAGAAACCGATGATGTGAACAGGTGAGACAGTCCCAGAGGAGCAAAGACTCGACGCTTCAGCAGCACGAAAACAACTTTCACCAGAGAGGAAAAGCTGCACCAAAACCTCTTTGTTTTGCAAGTCACGAGTCCCGAAGCGTCTCCCAAACGTCGCCACTAAAAGTCAAGTCCAAGTCCAAAGTCTGAAGTCAACACGGCCTCGTCGCCGCACGTTAAAGTATTTAAAATTTATCACCAAGCACACAGCGACCACAGCGAGGCTGCTGTGCTGATGAAATCCTGCAGGATTCGCAGCATTACGACTCGATTTTGCCTTCAAAAATCACGAGTGCTGCACAGTTTAACTCTTCCCAACACTTTTAACACAGCAGGTTTGTTTTTCTTTTACTGTGACTGAACAAAAAGAGAAAAGATCTGCAGGCAGTGAAACTTAAAATTAAAACTGTGGTGAGGTTTAAAAACACACCTGTAGTCTCTATAAGTGCTGTGAAAGACAACAAATTATCACTTTAAGTAACAAAAGTTTTGTTTACGAATGTTTGTCATGTAAGAAAATGACATTTATGTGACGTTTATGCTCATTTTTGACTGAAAATCCTTCTGTATCACTCAAAAACACTCGTGTCTGCAGTAGTGAAATAACAACAGCTACTTTAATTAAGGAGAAGTGATTAATTACTCTGCAGGAAGTCCAGTTTGATGCACAGCTCTTTATAATCCTGTGAAACTGGAGTCTGGACGATGACGCGAGGTAGACGCTTACTGGGTGGAAAGCTCGTGGATTTCATGTTTGTGATTTTTAATCTAACAGCAGAGCACATTACAGGTGGTGTGTGTTTAGAGGTAATTCAGCTTTCAACCAGAGGGGGCAGCAAAATGCAAATTTTCAGCCTCAGTTATTCTTTTTACAGCGAGAAATTTGTATCTTTAAACATGAGATATATATATTTTTAATAAAATGCATGAATTAATGTTTAAAAAATGTTAAATTATCAAAAGAAACTGAACAAAAGAAAGAAAGTGTCATGTAAAATAAATTATTCTTTCAGCTTTGGGCTGTCAGGTAATTTCAAGTCAAGTCAGTCGAGTTGTTCAAAGTCAGATTGCAATATTTCTTTAATATTTTGAGTGTAAAGTAATCACATTTCTTCATCCATTCTTTTGTGTTTGTCTTCCATTTCTTCCATCCTTCATGTCAACTTTCAAACAATCAACAGATTTTCTGTAAACACACTCGACTGTCGGCCTCCGTCACAGCTCGCGTTACATCCCGATGCTTGAAAATGTGCGTGCAGCACCTTTAATCATCTCTTAATTTAAAAATATATCACACTACAATACACCAAAAAAAGCACCAATTTGTTCATCTGTCCCATTAATTCATTTTTTAAACAACATCCTCGTCATTCTGAGCAGCTTTAATTTCATCAGACTTCCCCTCCGTTAACGACCAGCACACAGAAACAGCATTAACGTCCACTTTCCCTTAAAAATAAATCACAGTATTGAATTATTTCAAACTAGTTCGTAAAGATTTGAATGCATCAGAATGAATCAGGGAGAAGAAGAGTAGCACAATAGTGGAATAATTGGACTTTTTTTTAACGCAAACAATAATTCATGACTTCGTTAGCAAAGAGAGTCGTGATAAAACACATTACTAAGTTAAACGTTTCTCCCAAACTCTGGTCTCTCTCTGTATTTTTTGAGTCTTTCAATTTCCCTGAAGGCATCGCTGATAACTGAGTGTGGCATCATTTATTTCACTTTGCCTCCTCCACGCCTCCAGCTATTAGACTTTTCTATTTTTCTCCCTCACAGAAAGTGTTTTTCTTTCCTACAGTACCTTATTATTTGTTTTCCTTTCCTTTTCATTAGGGCTGTTTTCCTCTTTTCGTCAAGGTCAAGTTCTATTTTTCTTTCTTTCATTGCTTTTTAATAGCTTTTCCATGTCGCAGAAGTTAAAAATGACTTCGCCTCCGCCCTCCCCTCAGCAGTGAAACTTGAAGATGATCAGGACGATCCTCTTGTACTCCTTCCTGAAGTTGTGGTTCAGGACGCCGTAGACGACGGCGTTGAGGCAGCTGTTGAAATACGCCATGAAGTAGCTGGCCGTGAACAGCCACTCGGGGATGGCCCGGCTCAGCCTGGAGTCCAGCGCCACCGCCAGGCCGATCAGGTTCAGCGGCGCCCAGCAGACGGCGAAGAGCACGAACACCACGAACATGGTGAGGAAGTTGCGGAGGTCGTGCGGCTTGATCTTCGGCCGCGAGTCCGGCTTGACCCTCCGCCTCACCTGGATGACGAGGATCCAGATGCGCAGGTAGCAGTAGGTGACGATGCCGATGGGCAGGATGAAGTGCACCACCACCACCGTGATGGTGTAGAGCGAGCTCACCGACTGGGCGAAGGTGCAGGAGTACACCCGCGGGTCGTACTGCAGCGACTCCACGAACCAGTTGGGCACGATGGCGAGGATGGTGAGCGCCCAGACGAGCACGACGTAGCACATGGTGTTGCTGTTGGAGAAGAGCTTGTCGTACTTGAGGCTGTGGCAGATGTAGCAGTAGCGGTTGATGGCGATGCCCGTGATGTTGAAGATGGAGCCGATGACGCTGAGGCCCATGAGGAAGCCGCTGATCTGACAGTGGATGTAGCCGGCGATCCAGCCGTCGTGGAAAATGGCGGTCAGGACCAGCGGGTAGGGATAGATGGCGACTACCAAGTCTGCAAGAGCCAGACTCACCACGAAGGCATTTCCTGCAGACGAGAGGAGGGAAAGAAAGGTCACGAAGAGGAAACGAACAAAACTGCAATCATCTGTTCGTCTGATCAGAATCACGAGTTCATGTATTTCAAGTGTTGGATATCATTTTTATCCTCAATCACACCCTTTTAACTGCACATTTGATCATTTCACAAGCATTAATTAGGGATTTATTTCATCATTTGTAAGAGTTTAAAGAACGTCGGCTGAAACGTTCACCTCTCATCTGAGAAACTTTGTCACTGAAGTTCAGAAGTGAAGAAATGAAATGATGAATCACTTTGTCGTAAACAGACTCGACACCCAAATGCTGATGAACATAACCAAGAGTTGCTGTAGTTTTAAAATATACACACTTTTTTAACGTTTCTTCTCATCGAAGAAGCTTCGTCAGTTCTGCAAATGAACTTCAACCAAGTCTAGTTGACCTTTTTCAGGCTTTAAGGAATTACCTGGATGAGTCACTTCCTGATTACTGCTAATAATCGCTGCCTCTTAAGATTTGAACATAACAAGCTGTCGACGTCCGATGCGTCGCACAGGCGGTGTGCAAACATCCAACAGGTTTTCCATCTGTTTGTTTCCAGAGCAGTTTCTAATATCAGATCATCAGATTGAAGACTAAACTTGGACCTGAAGAGCTGCAGAGAGGAAGGATGTTATCTGGATCGAGCAAGGTTTTATTATTTTTTGTCATTTAGCTGATGAAATGTGAATCATTTTGTCATAATTAGAGTCAACACAACTGATAAAAATCCAAAAGTTGCAGCTGTATGTAAAATATGTCATCGATTTAAAGGGAAAAGAACATAAATAAGATTTTGTCGTCAGTCATTACAAGTAAAAAAAAAAAACAGCACAGGGGAATATTTTCTGGTATTTTCAGGAAAAGAGAAGATTTGGAGCCAACAAATGTAAAAACAACAAGACAAGAAAGAAGCGAGTCCTGTCAGAAGAAGAAAAAACAGCCAAATGGAGGCGAAGACAAACCGAAGCAAAACAAAAACATCGAGACTCCGAAGAGGAAAGCGTCAAACAAAAATAGCCTTCGACACACAGACGAGCGAGCGGCAGACCAGAAACCATCAAGTCAGCTCACATTTCCCTCCAACTTAACTTTAATAGCATCTGGATCATTAAGCTCTCCAAACCTCATCACCGCCTCTTAAATGGCTCCTATCATCATTTCGGGTTAATGAACGCGACTGTCCAAAGCTGCTGTACGCGCTCAGTCCAGCAATCTGCACCCCGACACACAAAACTTCATAATGACGCAGCGGCGTCCTTCCCCAGGAGGAAACTCGGGTTTGCATCTTTGCTCGGTCAAACGCTGCGTGCTTTTGGCGACGTGCTGTAAAGGTCTCCCACACGGGGAAATGAAGTTTGAGGGCCTGATTTAGAGGTTTAACATTTACCTGCCGCCCCGCGTGAACCGCGCTGCATTTCAATGATATTTTTCCATTGTGCCAAACTGCCTTTATGAGTCCAGTCCTGTGTTGTTGCTGCATCAGTATGACAGGCGGGTTTCTGTCTTTTCAGTCAGGTTTTTTAAGCTTTGAGACCAAACTGAGCTCTTTTTGTGGCTAATTTGGATTCTTTCACATATCTGGTGTCATTGAGGAAAAAAGTTTGGGTAAAAATAAACTGATATCTTTTGCTCTGTTCTTACTTGTTAATGTGTACGGCCATGTTGGTCTTTTGTGTAGCGGCTTGTGATGGTAAGATTATATAAAGATCTAAAGATCTAAAGATAGATCTGTAGATTTAAGGTGTCCAGAGAAAGAAAAAATGACAATTCAAATCTAATTAAGTGAAAGAAAACTTGAAGAGAAATATGAAAATTCTGCTTTAAAGTTTGTGTCTTTGTTTTGATATTTATGTAAAGAAAATGGGACAGTCACTTAAAAGCTTTACTTATTTCCAGATTAAAAAAACAGTTCACAGTAAAAATGTGATTTCATTTCATAAGTTTGCAACCAGCGTAGTTAACAGAAGGTTTGTCTGTGAGTGAACAAAGGAAAGTTTGTGCTCCATCGTATTGTGTTGGAAGCAGATTTCTCATTTTAGGCAGCAAAGCGAACGCGGCGCCTGGTTTTATTTTCTAAGCTGCTGCCGGGTTGAAACCCTGCGGTGGCTCCGGGCTGCGTCTCCTCACTCTGCTGTAATCGACACATTTCGGTGGAAGCTTTAATCAAATTGCAGACGTCTTCGGTCGTTAGCTCAGGCGGCGTTAATAACACTCGGAGCTTCCTGCTAAACGCCGCGGCACCGGTCAGTTTTCATCACACCCAAACTCCGTCTCCATTACCAAGAAGCTTCATCCTTATTATTCTGCGCGGCCGCTCTTTGTCTCCGGCAGATGGCTGCTGAGGGAGCTGTGGCTCGGAGACGGGGGACTTGTTAACCACCAGCCGATACGTATTAGCTCGTGACTCCGTCTTTATTATAGCGTTTGCCCTTTGCAACTCTTCCCAACAACATCCCTCCTCTGGTGTAAGCTGAAGCCGTATGTTAATGAGCCAGGAAGAGAAACGCCGCCAGCGCCGGAGGTTCAAATCCCTGCGTGGTTCGATGATTGAGGAAGATATTAAGACTGTCAGTCGGCCTCATTAGGGCGGTAAACGTATAGATTCATAGTACATGAAGGTGCCTCTGAAAGAGACATCAGCTGTTATCAAGGCCTTAGTACACGTTTAAACATTACATATATATTTCTCTCTATATATGCAAGATGTTTGCAAGGGTGGAATATAAATTAAGAACAATCTCGCAATATAAAAATACAAAAACATTCATTTAAAACACAATATTTTAACTCAGAATGATGAGAATGATGTCTTTATAGTGTTTTTTTTAATTTAGGCCTCTTTTCAGAGTTGTACATTATCATAAAAATATAATATTTCTGGATTATTATTACTTAACTTGTGCTTTTTAATGAAAAATATAAAGGGGAAACCAGCATTTAAACAAATCTCAGTCACTCGGGTCATCATTTACGAAGAAGCCAGTTATAAGTGGACTTGCTTTAGATTTTTTTAAGACCTTTTGTCCAAAAGGTTTCTTCAGATCCGACAGTTTGAGACTCAGACATTCGAACATTGAGTGACCGAGGTCCAACAAGTCCTCTAAATTAACCTATTTATGTTTAATTTAACAGGATATGCAGTTACACAGAGAAGCGTTGGTGTTAATGTGCAAAGAAACTCAATCAATCAAAAACAGATCGCACTGATGAAGACTGCTGGCACGTAAACATGCACGTAAACAACGCTCGATTTCAAGAAATTCACTCAGCATGTTTGCTCATTTTAAAGATTCACTTTGTGTGTTTTGTTTGTTTAGAGGAAAACTCCACTTTTAATTTCTAAAGTGCAACACAACAGACACAATCTGGCTTTTCAGTTCTTACCAACGCTGCCAGACAAAAAGAGCTTCTTTTGCTCCCTCCTGATAAATTAAACACAACCACTTATGCTAATTAGCCTGTTCATTAAGTCAAATGGTGAATTAATGAGCAGAGATTTCTATCAGTGCGCCGTGATCTTTGCCTCTTGAACTCACTGAGAAGTTACAGTAGTTTCAAAGACATTGGGGTTTTTTTTCCACATTGAAATGCAAATTAATGCAGCGAGTCGCTCCGAAATCTGATCAGATCATCGTTTCTGCGGCGCTGTGAGCTTTTTAAAGTTCCTGTCGTCTGTTCTCGAGTTACTGTCCCGCTCAGACAGACAGACAGACAGATGTCGGCGTGATGGAGCGTCTCCCGACCGCAGCGCGTCGGCTTTTGAAGTGAGATTCTCATCTCCGCTCTCTCGCTCCTCCCGTGTCTTTCATTTGTTTCTCTCCGCAGCGCGAGTGTGTTCAACGCCGCCATCGTGTGTGATCCTGACGGCGGCTTGTAGCTCGTTCAGCAGCAAACACCGTCACCCACTGACAGACGGATATCGAGATGCAAAAATAGACTTTTTCTGCCTGAATCAACCTCCAGCTGACGTTTGTGGATCGAGCTGGTTTGTTGCAAAGTTGCAAAGTGGACTATGAAACTGAGTATTTACGAGAAGGGAGGAGCTTTGGTGGGATGTACCAATAATAATATTCACTGTCAAAGTTTGCACTCAGGTCACGAGGAGCCCAAACTGTAGCTGCAAAATGAACAACCAAAGACTGAAGAGGAGAAATATTAAAGAGGTGAGATGTTTACGAGGATCAACTCACTTTTTTCTGTTTCTTTTCTTCAACACAAAACACACAAAGAAATGATATACTGAGGATTGTAGTTTATAGGGAGTTTGGTACCGTTTTTTATTCATCACTCACAACAGTGAAGCAAAGAATATTGTGTCACGTATGCAAACGCCACATCAACTCTACACTTTTAAACAAACAAAACAACGGATCAGGGAGGCTTTTGGGGGCCAGACGGCGCTAAAACATTTTCTTTCAAGTGTATTTCAGGTGTTATCTTAGCTAGTTGTTCATTAATTCAGTATAAATGATGTTCTTTCCCCTGCAACTGGGCAATAATTCAACACTGACATTTATTTCTACTTCACTTCCAGAAATCTCACAGCTTACATTTCATTGATTATAGATTTTTTTCGCCAAATCCAGCTGCTTCTTTAAGAAAACTTTGGTGTGGAAGTGAAGCAAGACAGTAAATTTATGGGCCAACAGCTAAATAAAGTGCTGAAATTCACTGTAAATCTCCTCAAAGCTGAGAGGAGCTGCAGATATGAACACGCTGTTTCATATAAAAACCGCAATCACGGCCGCTTTAACATACGCAGGTTGAAAATAATGAAGAATAAGCTTTTAAAAAGCCAGCACGCGCACTAAATGTGCTAAATGGATGTAAATGTACGTAGCACACACATTATGTCGTTAACCACTCAGGAGCTTGACGTCAGCAGAACATCTGCAGCAGGAAGCGAGCAGACGCCGCAATCAAGTCAAGTCCATTTTTATTTGTCGGGCTCAATAACAGAAATCACCGTTTAGCTCGGGGGGATTGAGCTGCTCAGCCTTTGATCAATGGACGGCTTCAGTAATTAGCAAGGCGAACGTTCAGAAACATAAAAGATATCGACCACACTGACTGATGGTAAACCAAGAAAGCTCGAGGGTCTTTGTGTTTTATTTGCATGTCGATAGATATTCAAACCAAAAATCAATATTTTGACTGCTAAACACACAGACACCACGGACCTGACTGAGATTAATTTCTTCTTCTATAGCCAGTTTTTTATGTCAGAAAAAAGTAACAAAACAGCCATAAAAACTTGTGATTTTTTCATATATTTGCCCAAAACAACTTTATCCAGCACTTTTGAACAGAATATGTTGTATTATCGCCTCCTGTGCAAACGGAAATGGAGTAAAAATAATTCCCTGTTTTGCAGTACATCAATTTTCAGCCTCACTAAAGCAGCAGCACCTCACATCCCTTTCTTTCTTTTCCTTTGACATAATAAAAGACTCATAAATACCTTTCATATAAACTCTTGAATCAGAATAACAACTGAAATCATCCTGAAAGCTTTTATAGACAATATAACCAACATGGAAGTGAAATACTTCTCACATTAAGTCCATTATTTTAGGTGATTTACCCCAAAATAAATGTTTATAGAGCTGTTTAATAATGTGAATGTTTGAAATTATTTCCTATTTCTACCATGCATATGATAAAAACACATTAGTTCAGGGGGGATTAATGTGACTGAAGTTGAATCCAAGCAAATTTAGTGGCAGGAAAGATGAACCAATCATGTGACTTTTATTTTTCTGCTGCTGTTTACTGATTGGCTCCTGGACCTGTCAGTCAAACATTTACTTCCTGATCAGAAAAAACACACACAGGCCAGCAAGTTTTCCTAATTTAAGCTGCTATTTCAGCACATTTGGGTGAAAACATGAAGAAACATCTCGCAGGCCTTCAAGATGTCCAGATGAGAAACCAAAGCCAACATGTGGTGAGTGTTTGATATTCAAAAGACACTTCAGGTTGGTTTGTTTCACCATTTTATTGAATGTAAGGTCGCACGTTCTACATTTCGCTCCCTTGATTCAGAGAAACAAAACAGATTTATTTCCAGAGTCGGGATGTGAGGTTAAAGATGAGCCGAGGCTGCAAACACAAACAGACACAATTACATAAAGTGATAAAGGATCCGAGCAGCTAAAGAGGAAATTAGGTGGAATAAATCAGTGTGAGGCAGGTGAAGCGCTGCAGGGCGAGGTCGGCCGGCTGGTTCGGGATCAACATCAGACGCGATGTTGGAGGAGGGAAAAGGAGGCCGTGACTTCGTGTCAGACGTGCAGCGGAGCACATGGCCTCCACAGGACAGCAGATGTTCGCCGGGTTGTTTGACTTCCTGCCACCTGTTGCTGTTGTTTTTTTGCTCTCTGAGGATCGAGTTTTACCGTCACGTCTCCTGATTGTGAGTAATCCACGGCTAAAACTCGCGCAGCCACAGAGGATGCGAATAAAATCTCGTTTATTAGATCTGAGAGTGGTGAGAAATGACTTTGGAGACTGTTTTCTGAAAACAGTTGTGATGTACGGCACAAAAAATTTAAAGAGAAAAACTTCATCTTTCAACTCTCGCCTTGCCCAGAAGAAACTCTGGTGAGAAAAACATCCCTGACCTGTTACCGGCTCCCTGTCAAAGCATTTATTCTCCAGAAAAAACACCACCTGCTCACTGACCTGCAGTTTGTTTTAGTCGAGTCTGAACCTGACATGAACTTCCATCAGAGGAAATGTTAAAAACGGCCTCTCAGAAAGTCGTTTTAATGGATGACTCTCTTTAATCGCCCCGTGACTTTTATACTGAAACTGTGCCAGATCAGCCATTATGCACCATCATATCCGCCCCCCTTTTTTAATCCTGGTCAAATCAATACGGATGCAAAACACCATTAAGCGCTCCCAACTTTTACTAAACAGGCAAATCAATCCTTTTAAACATTAATGTAAGAGAGAAAACACTCTTCAAACACCTCAGGCATGTTAACTTAACGTGTAAATGACATGCACCTCCTCCCTGTTCAGCGCCCTGCAGGCTATTAGCTCATCATAAATTAAGGAGGTGCCAATTAGCGACATCATGTTGTGCAGTGATTAGTAAAGAATCAACATTATCAGCCCTTCTTTCTTTAAAAGCTGTCGAAAATTGCTTGTGCATGTACGACGCAGCATTTCTAAAAGGTGCACGCTCTGATTTGAAACTCCGAGGGGAGTTTCCATAAATATTTCTTCCGCCGCTGGCCGGCCGCGACCTTGCTCGGGCCGCGCAGTCACCCGGTGCTGAAGCTGTAAAAGGCTTAATGAGGTGGAGGCATTACATTTCACTCCACGCTGTGCCTTGAAAGATAATGTTAACACGTTCATGATGTGAACGTCGGCTCCGTCATGCATGAAATGAAATTCAGAAGAAGACAAATAGAGTCAAAATGCTTCTGTCTCGGTCACTGTAACGTGTCCAAAGTTATCAGAAAATGGAGGATCCATCTGAGATGGAAGAATACTTCACCAAAATCTGAATTTTTATCATCTGACTCTCCTTGTAGGCATGAAAAGTGTTTTTAAAAGTTCAGGTGGCAGATGAAGTGAGCTTAGATTCATGCAACAGTGACAAAAAAACTTTCCTCAAAACTTCTTAAATAACTCAAGCGAACCATTATAATGTTGTTTCACCTCCAAAGCTTATCTGGAACATCTTTAATGAAGCAACAAGATTTGTGATCCTCCAGAAAATTACATTTATAATCCACTAATTTGCACAAGAAAAGGATCATAATGCAGTTTTTCTGTTT
>JBAJHX010000053.1:2271656-2285182 GCA_037176925.1 Amniataba percoides
GCGCGTAATGGCACCGGAGCGCGTAATGGCACCGGAGCGCGTAATGGCACCGGAGCGCCGCTCCGTTACGCGCCCGGGTGTCCACACGAAGCACCGCGGGGCATTCCTGTGAGACTACCGCGCTTTTATCTTCGGTTAGTCCCGGTTGGAGGGTCAGTTATCACGAGAATTCAAAAGCAGAAGACTGATTTTGGTTTTTACGCTTAAAAAATCCTCGACGACGAACAATCAGAGAAAACGCAGAAAAAGTCTCTTTCAACGGAAGCAGGAGCCAGGAGGAGTCCAGTCTGTCCTTCAGCTCCCCTTAAAAATATCAAGCCTCTCAGGTTACCCGCGTTTTACTTTGTGAATCGAGTCCTTGCTTCATTCATTTGTTCATTCATTCATTCATTCATTCATTCATTCATTCACAAATCCGCTCCGTTACGCAGGATCCGCGTTTCATTCAGTCCGAGAGCGTCTGAGTCCTCACAGCAGCTCCACGCGCCTTAAAGCCTCCAGCAAAGACTCTCTCTCTCTCTCTCTCTCTCTCTCTCGCTGCTGTAGATTTGTGTAAATGTGAGTGTGTTTCTCTCTCACACACACACACACACACACACTCCACATGATCCACCAGCTTTCTTTCTCCCCTCTGTTCGCTCCTTTTAATTCAGTTTCTTATTTTCGTTTTTCATCCTTTCAGCTTTATTCACCTGGTTTCTCTCTCTCTCTCTCTCTCTCTCTCTCTCTCTCTCTCCCTCCAGCTTCTTATCTCCACTTCCAGATGTGATGTGTTCCCTCGTCTCCTCCTTCATGTCCATCTCTAAATTCTCAATAGTGAACTTGTATTTTATTTCCTTTTAAAGACACCTCCTTCCGTTAAGACTTTAAAATGTGTGATGTTTCTGTTAACCTAAATAAAACCTGACATCAGATCACCGCAGGTCTTTTCAGTGTTAAGTGCCCGTGGTATCGTGTAAGATTTAAAATATCATAAATGACCAAAAGGCAGCAGTAAACTCCCCGCTGAGTGGCTCAGATTCATTATGCATCTGTACAGGGGGGAGATCAGAGAGGATATTTGGCTGCTGGACGTCAGCCAGTCAGTTAATGGCAGATAAAAAATGGTGATGGCGTCACTTAGAAACACCCTTCACAGTTATTGCCGTTTTGAATTAGCTTGATGTCCAGACAGAGGGTGAGAAAGCTCAGTCCTCAAATACAAAACCCCAGAAAGCAAAAGCTGCTCCCTCCATTTATCAGTGTTAATACTTTTTCTGTCGTTTCTTGTGAAAATATTTGCTGATGAAACTGTTTTCTCCGTCAGACAGTTTGTGTGGGTGGGATCTTTCTAGAATTTGATGCTGTTTGAGTCTCTGAAGGTTGTTGTTGTTTTTAAGTCAAGGTCGCTGTCACAGCTCGCACCGATCTGATTCTTCCTCTTCTTCTTCTACTTCTTCTTCTTCGTGTTTACTCTGAAAGAAGTCCAAACCCGCTGCATCATTTCCTGCGGTGCATTACTGAGTTCAAAGGTAACGTTTGCAGCAAAATGTGAACTCATCAGGAATTTGCTGACTTGCATTGGAAAATTTTACATCTGATTGTTTTTCTGATATTACTGATGAGTAGGAGGACGACATCGCATTTAGCAAATTCTGGGAAAATCTGAGACTTCAGTTATTTTGTTTCTTCGCTGCATGAAAAATGCCATCAACATTTAATTTTGACCTTTAATCTGTAGATTTTAATGACTTGTGGCTGTGCAACCTGTTTCAGGTCCAGCTTGTCTAATTTTGATTTAACAAGGAGGCAATGCTGCATTTAGCGCCTTTTTGTTTAAATATTACTCCAATTGTCCTGGCGAGGGTGCTGTAAACTAAAGCTGATAATCCTGCACCTCCAATCCACTGCAACCTCTGTATGTTTAAAACTTCTTATAAAAGGCTCATTAAATGAAGGTCATTCTTTATAAAAATCATTTAAAATGCATTTGAACGACTTAAGTCTTAACACACATTTTCACCTGTAGCCACGCCCACTGAGTCCACCTGCTGCGTGTTTCTACTTCATCACTGCAGCAGGATTTTATTTTTTTAGGCACTTGAAGTCAACAAAAATAAAATTTTCCAGTTGGAAATGTCGGTTCAGCGGCAGCAGCGTCATTAACTTAACCGCAGCGTCGCTACCATTCATCCAATCACTCATTTTGACAGTAAACAAACACACGTTGGCACCTCCTGACTCAGACTGCGGCTTTAAATAAACTACCCTTAAAGAAAAAACCCAAAAAACAAGAATAACATCACCTACTTTTTGCCTGAACTGAACCACAAATAGCAGCCACTATAAATAACCAGCTCAGATGAAAACAATTCATTACTCTGGTGCACAGAACAAGGAGATGGATGTGGACCATCGGCACAGGTCCAAAACAAGAGGAAGGAGGTGGGTGGGGGAGGATGGAGGATGGAGGGGGGGTGTTGGTGTATAATAAAAAGACAAGACGATGCCCAGAGAATTTGAATCATTCATTTCCACATCAAACATAACGTTCGCCAAGTCTTTGGATTTTCATCCAAACGGGGCAAACACTCGCTCTTCTGCCTCATCTGACATGCACTTTGTTGATGCTTAAAACAGCCGAGTCTCCGCCGTGAATGATGAGACTCGGTGTGTGTCAGTCACATGTAAGCGTCAACACACACACACACGTTATTAACACACCCAGTATATGCAAATACACCTGTGTTTCTTCTACACGACTGCTGATAGGTTGTGAATACGCAAACACACCACTTGAGACACACACAGTTCATCGTGCAGAGACACAGAAAACCTCCTGTGTAAAGAAGAAACACACACACACACACACACACAAAGAGGACAGGAACACACACTCACTGTTTTTTTATTAACATATTCTATCTCCCGTGCCATCACGCGTGAATAGCTCCATCAGTGATTTCAGGGCACGTTCACGCTCAGCATGTTCTGAGAGGTTTATTTAGACCCGGAGGCATTTACTCCCCGAGTTCAGGCCCAACGCGGCGCAGAGACACACCTGAAAATGATAAATGGACGTCTGATGATCAGCAGTTGGGCGTGCTCTGAGAAAAAAGGTAGAAAAACAACATGAAGCACAAAAGTTGAGACTGATTAAAAGTTCACTTTCAGATCCGAGTGATCTGAAAGTTTTTGTGTTTTTCTTTCTTTAATCTCACCTCAGCCAGCCTTAACCAGAAATCCTCCAAACTAAATAACAGAAAGGGCAGTTTTTAATTTCCTGCCAACTAAAACCACCACAAAGGACGCCGACGAGTTTTCTGTGACACCTCTGTTGTTACGGTTCACAAAAATCAGTCACTGAAGCTGTGCCTGAGATAGTTAATCAAAGTTTCTGCTAACTCTGTTCAAGAAATAGTTTGAACTCCTCTTTTTAGGCGTCTTGCTGAGCTGCAGCGTCTCGTCATCTCTGCGAGGTTGTCAGGCAACCAGCCGAGACTTCAACAACTTTCTGTGTCTGTCAGGAAATATTCCTGAACGCAAACCCCAGGAAACCTTTTACTTTGGTTTCTGTACATACTTAAAATAGAAAAAACAAGATATAAAGTTGTTAATGTTGTTAACTGAGCTTTATTTAGTGACATTTGGACAAAACCACGCTAGCTGTTTCCCCCCGTTTTCAGTCTTTGTGCTAAGCTAAGCTAACGGACTTGGACACTTGAGGTACAAAAACCCAACAAGTCAACAAATCTTTTCTTTTTAATCCAGCGACTGCTCAGCTGTGCAGAGGTGACAGCTGAATTTAAATTTCTCTCTACAGCTCTTCTTTTTTGTTCGTCTCACAAATATAAAGATAAACTAAATGTCTTTGCAGACTTACTGTACAGAAAAGTGTGCTGTTATGTGATTTTTGTATGTCGCCTTTCTCTCATCTTACACTTACAGATGTGATGTTGTATTAATTCATTTGTTTAAAAGCAAACTGCAGCTTAAACCTCTCGTGTTGATCCATTGCATCATATCCTGCATGGTTTAATAACAGCAATAGCACAGTTTAATAATCATTTTGAAGAAGAATTGGAAATTACCTCTTCAGTCATACAAATCAGACTATTGTGTTTATGTAATCAGTAAAGTAAGAAAATATTGGTGTCTTATTGCTGGAAACATGCACGTTATTCTGTCTACATGCAGTGATTTATGACAATAATAAGAAAACAACAGCATATTTCTATTTTAAACACAATTCATGTATGCTATATATAAAAAAAACTAATAAAATGAATACAAATCCAGCACATGTATCATATATGATCCACTAATATCGAACACAGAAAGAGTCTCTGTGCAAATGTAGATGCACTCCAGAGTTATAGCTACACAGACCTGTGTAACCTGGGTTACACAAACAAACTCCTGAATGTGCTGTGACACTTGCAGCAACCTCTCTAATTGATTGCATTTATTCATGAATTCAGGACCATTTTGCTGCAGAAAATTACCTGTTGTTTCCTCTTCTATAGGTGCAGACGGATGAGGTGCAATTTTCGTCCGCGTTTCCCAGAAATCTCTGCAGCCCGGCGTGAGAGGTGAGGGACGGGGGAGGGATGTTTTTTTTTTTTTTTGCTGACCTTCGGCCTGTCCCTCCGCCTTCAGGGCTCATTACTGCCGCATTTACAACACCACCGGGTGTTTCCACAAAACAGATTTATTAAAGTACCGCAGCAGAGCCTCACGTGACCAGCAGGCACATGGAAACACACACACAAACACACACACACACACAGAGTACATATATGATATTACCACTGAGTTTTAACAGCTGCAGAGCCGGGCGGACTACATTAGCGCTCTCTCAGGTCACATTGAAGGGGTTTGATTTAACTGATTTCCTGGAAACCGCTGCAATGCAGGTGTAAGTGTGCAAGAGACACATAAAGGGAAGGTTGTTAATGCCAAAGCATCCATGATACACACACACACACACACACACTCATGTCTTTTGATTAATATAAGAAGATATTAATGGACATGTCCAAATCTGCATATTTATGAACATCTCATAACCTGTGAACCTTTTATAATCTATGAATCGAATGTGGCTCATAAGGTGTTCTTCTTTTAAAATTATCTGACATCTACACAGCAGACACGTGTTTAAAATCATCAGTAACCAGTTAAAGTAAAACCCTGAATAAATGAGTGAAGAATGATAATAAATGCAAATGCCTCAGCGCGGGTCACGGGGGGGTCCTTGAAAGGTGTAATGTGTATGGAAATGTGAATCATTTGTACGTAATGGCCTCGCAGTCACCAGATCTCAGACTAATTAAGCACCTGTGGGAGATCATCATAAAAAACATTGAATAAGAGAAATATATTTTTGTAAAAATTTATGAAAAAAAGCATTGAAGCTGCTCTGGGGGCTCGTGGTGGCCTTTTCTTTCATAAACCTCTCTTATTCTGTTGAGTATGATTTGTATTTTGCACATTCATACATGTTTTAATTAAGTATTTATTGCTTTGTTGCTTGTATAGTTCTCACTCATATGTTGTAAATGTCATAATATTCTTATAGCATCTTTTTAATACATCTACATTTTCATCTAAATACCATTTTGAGTGAGTTTAATCTTTATAAACTTCTTGAATTTGTTTTTTTTAATGTATTTTTCTTTATTATATTAAAAACTGACAGTGCAGAAACTTACCAAATGTGAACCAGCTCTGGCCCCCGTACAGTGGAGTTATTTGGCTTTGACTTTTGAAGATGCAGAGTTGCATACCAGCTAATTAATGAGCATAAACATGCTTAAATTAGATTAAAGCAAACAGACATCTGCTAAATACAGTTCAGAGGACCAGAAATGGAAAAATATTTCCACTTTGTAAGTTTCCCGTAGCTGCCGGTATCTTTTGAGTGAATTAAAACTATTTTCTTCTTCAGTCTGCAGCCACCTAATGTTATCTAGTAACATAATTTCATTACTTACAATGAATAAAAGATGAAGCTTTACAGTGATGTAATTAAATAATGTAATACTGTGAACAGTGATTATAACCTTTGAAATGAGCCACAATGAGCTTGCAAAAGTTAAAAAATGGTCTCTGTAAGTTCAGATGTCAAACACATCAGAGAAAATATCATCCAACAGAGCAAAATGAAATAATAGAAAGAAAATAAAAATACAGTGAGATGAATGAAAACAATCATTTGTGCTCAGGTCATCGTTCGATGGGTCGCTGAGATCACTTGAACTCCGGCCGCTCGTCTCTCCTGGTGTGTAAAAGCAGCAGGATTTTAAATCATCTCTCATAAATCCCCCCCCCCCCCCCCCACACACACACACACACACACACACACACACTCAAACACACACCGCCTGTTGTGCATAATATAGTGAATAATGAGGACGACACCCCGAGTGCTGAAATAATTGAAGCTGTTTGATGTCTTGTCAAATATTATTCACACACATGCACACACCTTTGACACACTCTCTCTCTCCCTCTCTCTCACACACACACACGTTAACCTTTCCTCATTAGTGTGATGAACAGTAAAATACACACACACACACTCCAGCGGGACCACAGCAGCAGACTCACACACACCTGAACTGTGTTTGAAAGACGTCAGATCCTCGCTGCTCTTCAGGGAAGCTCAATAGACGGACACCTAATAAGGCCTGACAGGAGTGTGTGCTGGTGTGTGTGTGTGTGAGGGATGATGTGGTTCCCCTGGATGAAGACGAGTGTGTATTTATTGCAGATGTGTGTTTGTTTGTCGAGGACAGCAGCTCACGTTCAGATGTTAAACAGGTCTGATTTTTACAAATATCACCGTCTCAGTTTGACGTTTCAGCGAACAAACAGCTGTTTTTTTTGGCACCAAACTGACAGGAAGTCTTTTTAATTCAGCAGCTAATCAGCTTCAGGTTTCATTTATCACATATAATCATGCAGAGTACGATCACAGTTAAATATGTGGCCGTCAGTAAAAACCAGTGATAATCTGAATAATAAGGTCAGTAAAAGGCAGCATTTTCATTCAGGATCCTCGTGGTTTGATCCTCCTGAGTCTCTCGCTCTTCTTATTCACCATAACATGAAGAAAACGAACACCAGGAAGTCGCTTTTCATGATGTTCGTGGTGATGCCTGCATGGATGAAGCTCGATGAAGCCTCTCAAGTCAGGCGGAGACAAATTCATCTCTTGACTTTTGTCCTCAGTCATTAATACAATGATTGAAATGATCTGAATACAATTTTAAGTGCTGCTAATACAGAACAACGCCCCCGTCCCTCCCTTTTCAAATAAAGATGCTCACATGTAATTTTTCCTTCCTTTTTCAGATATATAATGGAGCCTTGTTTGAAAATATTGACTGAATTCTGGTTAAAGCTGCTAAAAAAAGAAGAAAATAGAAACTAAACCTGAAATCTGCAACGACTATGTGCGCAGATTAATAGATTTAACAGAGAAAAAAGCTTCTGTATGCTTAGCACACATGAACACATGGTGAAAAAATAACAAATTACACGTCTTTCTTTAATATAATATAAAAATATAAAGGCCTTTATACAGTCGACAAGCCCAAAGATGCAGCAGCCCACCAGGATTTTTCCCAGATTTCTTGATGGTCTGTGTTTTCCAGTTAAGGTGCAGCAAGGAGGAGAAACCTGGATGATGCTTCTCTGTTCATAAATGGAAAAACTGGTCTTGTTAAGTTTTTAAATGATAAAGACGCACATCCGCTTTTTGGAAACATTTAAAGAAACACAACCCTTAAAATGTGTTCGATGTCGAACAGTCGCGGCTCTTCGGAGCCGATTTATTTGTCATTTCTCCTCTAAGACGTCGCCTCAGTTTAGAAGATGATGGCAGTTGTTTAGCAGCGGCCTTAAAATCAAATAAAATTGGTGCTTTATTTGAGAATAGTTTTGTCAAATGAAATTCTCGGCGTCTAATTAGCAGAGAGAGCGAAGCTGTGGCCGAATCGCTGGATGATTCTGAGGCTGTGAGCTGAATGTAATGAAGCTGCGACGTGAAATCTGCATCTGATGGGCACTCGAAGCCGACAGGGAGCGAGAGGAACGAGGTTACGGCTCATTTTTGCCCCCCGGGGGGCAGATTAATAAAGCCGTGGCGACACTGACAATACACAGGAAATGAGTCACGGCTTTAATTGTCTCGACACTCAGCGTTTCTGGAGCGTTTGGGTGAAGTGCTTCGTCCTCGTCTCTGTGAAATGATTGTTAAACATTAAGTTTGAGCGAGGAGGTTCATTTCTGGAACGGAGGAGAAAAAATATTTGCTGTTCACAATTAGCAAACTTTTTTTTTTACCATGTTGGTTTTTTTTTATCCAGCTCATCATTTATGTGCAGATGTTGCATGTTTTTGATTCCTTTGACATGTTTTTTTTCCATCATTGTATGTTCGTAAGAGTTGCAAGTGTATTTTTACTATTTTCCTTCTTGTCTGTATAATTATGTGTGTTTCTGTCTCCATATAAATCGATGTGTGTTTAACCTGAAGGAGCGACCTATCAAAGAGATTTATTTCATTTTCTCTGATGATCAGTTGTGTTTCAGGTGTGTTTTTCAACCTCGTCGAATGAAACCGTCCTTTTATTGTTTTCAGATCTAAAAACAAACCATCTGCAGATCCACCTGGAAAGGCCCCAAAACAAGAATGTGAATTACTACTCGTGTTTTTTTACACACACATTTATATGATTAGGATATACTGTCTGTTTAATGAATATATAACGCATTTGGCTTGTGTTTGGACACACTTTTAAACTTTCATGCAGCTGTCACATCATTCAGTGATCGATGATCAATAATTGATCAATCGGTGATCACACATTTATTAAAATGAGACTTTCTGACATTATATCTTTAAAACTGGAGTCATTTTCCTGCATGTGAACTTTTCTAATAAAGTGTTTCTGATCCAGATTAATTACATTAAAAGAAATGAAAAAAAATATTAAATAAATCTTATTTAAATATTTATATTTTATTTGTAATCAAATAAACGAAAAAAAAGATTACTTTTGTTTACTAAACTTTCACATTTGCTGTAAATATTTAACATGTTTATTTATTTATCTGCGGAAGTTTTTACGCGTTTTCATGAACGTGTCACGCAGGTCAAAGGTCAGCCAATCACAGCGCTTCATTTAACACGCTGCGCATGCGCACTGTGACATATGCCTGACAACTGTTGACAGAAGAAAACTGAAGTTTTTTACATAAGAAAAAGTGGATTTAATGTCAGAAAGAAGAAGAAGTTTCTGTATTAAGGAGACGAAACTGTCCGTGTATTTAAAGAGAAACTAGAGAAACACACGTGACCAACAGGTGATCAGTAAATAATCAACAGGTGATCAATAAATAATCAACAGGTGATCAACAAGCGTCCCTCTTCATCCAGGTAAGAGTCATTTCTTTTCTTTATTTAAGAGTATGAAGGAAACTTACTGATGAAAATGATCACAACATAACTAAAAATACAACAGTGAAAAGTTTAACTTTATTTATTTTTTAAACTCTATTTAGTTTTAACTTTAATCTGAGGTGGATAAAGTGTTAAAACGCTGCAAACTTAAAATTCATATATTGATTATTGATTGTTTGTGTCCTTTTTGGTTCAAAATGAAAAGTATTTTTTTAGATTAGTCCATCAAAAGTTCAACAAACATTTGATAAAACGTTATCTGAACTGTAGCTTGAATACTCAATAATCTCCTGAAGGTCTGTTTATTTACTTTAATAACTGAGGACATTTGAAAAATAAACTCTGATGGACAAACTTTAATATAAAAACAGTTTGTAAATGAGCTTTACTGCAGTTTTTTGTAATAACCAGCTGACGTATGTCTCGATGATGAAGTGAGTCACAGTGATGATCAACGCTGTCGTCTTTGCTCTCTGGTGTTTTGTAGTTTGTTCGTATGACTCTGACACTTCTTCCTCTGCTGCTCTCTGTTGTGACGTTACAGTATTTTAGCATTAAATCATAATTAAGAGGAATATATCAGGCATTGATAGTACGTGATCACCTTTATTGGCATTAAAGGAAATTTTCTGGGTGTAACTTGATTGTGCTTTAGTTTTATTCTGCTTTATCTGTTTGTGCTTGACTGTGGCATAACTGCATATTTCCTGATTAATTTAGCTCCTGAATATGAAATAAATAAAAAGAATAAGGGCGATGTTAAGTGTGCAAAGTGTTTGTTCAAACTCCTGAATCACACTTGGCACAATCACAGTACTTTTATAAACTCTTATCTTAAATATTCCCCACATCCATCAGTGTTTCTCCTCTCTGCGCCGGAGAAAACGGAGCCTGGAGACGTCACAATCTTCAGCAGGCGATGGTGGAGCAGGTGTTCGTTTCTGCCTTCAGGGCATCCGCCGCCGGGCGTCCTTTATCATTTTCTCACACGGCGAGGTCAGCGGCAGCTCGCTCTGTTTCTGACTGTTTTTATCTCCCACAGCCTCGACCGTGATGATGTACGAACATGTATGAAATCACATGTAATTATCACTGATTCTTCCAGTGAACTTGCAGTGAAGTTCGTCACGCGTGAGCAGAAGTTTGTCACCTCGATTAAAACAGTTTCAGGTCGAGCGTTGATTAAAATAAAGATGCTGATGAAGGCGATGAAGCACAAAGGAAGTCGAGATTAATGCTCCTTCCTCTCGTTAAAAGTCTCTCCATGTTTATGTTGGAAATGAGAGCGACAGGAGCCTTGTGCATTTTAAACATGCTGGATTATTAACAGATTACTAAAACTACTAACAAGCTGTTGCTCAGATGCTTTGTGTGATTTAGGATTGTTAATAAAGTTTTAAATAACATCACTGCTGCTCAACCAGAAAAAAAAAATCTGCATCTGCTAAAGTTTTATGTATCAGAAACTGAGCTGATTTAATTTAAAGAAAAAAACAGCAAAACTTCTACACGTCTCACAGCTTTAATGTTTTAATCTAATAATAAATTTGATGATTTATACTGTGAGATTTCATAGATCGATCAGATTTCGCTGCACAGTTTAAATCGTGTGTTTCAGGCTGTTTGATGGTCTAATTGGATTTTTCTACGATTTCACGAAGTATTTTGATTGGTCGGATATTTGATTTACTCAAATAACCAAAAACATTTATGGATGTTATAATTTCTGAATAGATTTTCTAGATTTGTGATATCTTGATACATTAACGTGTGTGTAGACATATTATCAGATTACATATATTATTATTAGAGAAGTTTATCCGCAGCACTTTTGAAGATGTGTTGACTTATAAATGAAGCATTTCTTACTTTCGAGAGAAAAACTGGAGCACTGATATCTATTAAAGGTCTCATCTGAGAACTAAACGTGAGCGTTTTCGTTCAACCTGCTTCTGACAGTGCAGGAATTCAAATTTTATTTTTTGCACACTTAAATGATGTTTTTAGCTTAATGACATAAAACGCCCATAAAGCAGCTCTTAATCCTTCAGTTTATCTCAGGAAGCTGAAAACTTTATTTTTCTGGGTGTGTAGCAGGTTGTTGTTTGTTTTGATGAACAGCGTATTTGAACTGTTTCCTTTCGGTCCATTTACTGAAACCGTTGAGCTCCTTCAGTCTCTACAAACAAAACAAACTTGTGAAAAAAGAGACTGAACACATTAAACAGAGGTGATATTATTGGCGGTGCCTCTGCATTGTGACAAATGTGACACTTTTTTTTTTTTTTCTTTTCTAATCCGAGCTCCGAGTTTAATCCATTCTTTTTGGGGAGGATTAAAAAAAACTAGCAGCTCTGAATTTGTGCTGATTTATTCAGAGGAATGAGCAGCGAAATCCAACAATGCCGACTCTGTGAATCTCTTTACAAGCTGATGTTTTTATGCTGTGTTAGCTGGTGAGCATTGGCTGTTGAATGAACGTAGAAATACTGGTTAAATATGTGCATGTGATTCTCAGATTTTAGATCATGTGCATCACTGGTCATCGGTTCAGGCAGTTTTAAGGCCGAATAAACGAGTGTTGTGGCCTCGTTGTGCAGAAAGGAGCCTGTCGGAGCTCAAATAATGAAGAGTTTGTTGGTCAGTGTTGGATCAGCTGACGTTTCATCACCCGGCTGTTGGACAGCAGTGATTTTATGTGTTTGCATCGTCTGTCTGTGTGTGTGTGTGTGTGTGTGTGTGTGTGTGTGTGTGTGTGTGTGTGTGTGTGTGTGTGTGTGTGTGTGTGTGAATGACAGGGGTGGAAAAAGTGATTGACAGCTGGTTGGAGAGGTGGGCAGCTCCACAGCTGGGGTCTAAAGACAGGAAGTGTGTCTGTGTCTGTGTGTGTGTGTGTGTGTGTGTGTGTGTGGGGTTAATCATGTTCGTCTGTGACAAGAAAAAGAAGAAAAAATGCTGTGAATCAAAATGTAAACACAGACCTGCAAACTGCAAAAATGTATTAATTAGTTGACGAAGAATTTATCGACTTATTCGTTGACTTTTTCGATAGCTGACTAATCGTTTCTGTATTCCCCTAAAATGCAGCTTTTTTAATGTGAAGATTTGACACTTTTCTGTGTTTTATGTAAACATTTACATAAACTTGATCTTTTCAGTCTGTCCGTCATAAAAAAACAAACATTTTAAGACGTCTTTGTCTCAAAATTAAATTAAATGCTCAAATTAAACATCTTTTACTATTTTCTGATATTTTAATACAGTTTTAAAGAACTTATGTACCAGATTGATTAATAAAGACAATAGTTGTTTGTTTCAGGTCCTTATCAGATCCCATTTTTCTGTAATTTGCTCTCCATGTTGTTGTTTTCGTTGTCAGAGTCACATCAGATGAAGGTTTCTTGACGTTTCTTTCTGAATATCTGAGTCGCCTCACGCGCCAACACGAGGAGAGGAATCCTCTATTTTGTGTGAAATATTGTGTTGCACTTGTTATGCTGAGCGGCACGGCGGAGCTGCAGGACGTCAGGCAGCAAAGGTCGTTTATTTAATGAGTAATCATCCGTCATCTCGTCATTACTTAGAGGACAACATGAAAAGCATCAGGATCTGTCTGCTGCAGCTCATCAGGTGATTAACTGACTGTCTGACTGATGACTCCCAATCAAGACCAGCTTCAGCTTCCACGAGTTGAGAGAGGAGAGACGAGCTCACGCGTCCGCTCAGGTCTGCTGTGTCGGCTCCTTTTAGTGAATAAATCCTACCTGAGGAGCTTCCTGTGTGTTTGCATGTTGGAAACTGCAGCTGTGGTCAGTTTGAGAAGTGAGGTCGAAGCTTTAAAGACGCAGAGCTGTTTAAGATTTGATGCTTTTGACCTTCTTGCACCTGAACGTTGTTTTGTGTTGATTCACAGCCCCAAAGAAAGGTAAAAACTACTTTTGATGTACCTTGTAGCTGTAAAATAAAAAATAGTATTTGTGCAGTCAAAATTAGCCAAGATATACATACATATATATTTGCTCTTTATGTCCATAAGAGAGACAAACAATATAACAGAGAGACATAATTACTTTTTT
>JBAJHX010000053.1:2291159-2314873 GCA_037176925.1 Amniataba percoides
GATCGACTAAAACAGATTAAAGTGTTGGTTTGTGAGCATATTTAGGTAATTATCAAATCAGCTTTTAGTCGGAAATTTGTTGACAATGTTTGGAGTGAAAAAACAAAAGCAGCAGAAATAATCTGTCACATTTACGTTGGATGTAAATTTGATTTATTAAGACTCATTTTTCATCCAAGATTTTAACTAAAGTGTTTTCTAAAGATGGCGTCATCAGCTTAACACTGTTTTCTCCTGTAATATTTGAAGTTTAAAGTTTGCATTTGGTACTCCTGTTTGAATAAAATGCGTTTTTGTTTTCTTTCTAGCGCAGAGTAAGTGAGCTTTTAATTCATCTTGAATTTAGCTGATTTCTTTGCCAAAGCTCAGCAAGACTGCAGCAAAAGCAGCGGTGACTAAACGTGCATGAATATTTGCAGAGTGAGCGTTTTGATTCAGTCCATTATGAAGCTGGATGGGAGGATTTTTTTGCAGTTTGGACATTAAGATCATATAAGAGAAGGTTTATTTTCTTTTTTTCTGAGTCTCCCGATGTCCTCGAACACCTACATGTTATAACAAATGCCTTTTTTCTCTCTCTAGTACAAGCAGCACCCTCATGACTTGTTTATCTCTTCAGCCCCTGAGAGCTGCGTAAAAATTCAGTAGATGCGAGCTTTGATATTACGAGCATCATCTGCATCCCCGACACGTTTCCATGGAGGCAGCAGCAGCAAACACACACACACACACACACACACGCTGCTCCATCATTTGCCAGAACACAAACTGTCCAAACAGCAGGAAAATCCGATTTGTCTCTGAGATCTGATCTTTGAGGTGCTTTGTCTGCGCTGGAATTCACAAGCGGCCTGATTTAACGCCTCGTGTTGTCTGAACGCTGACTGCTGATTGGCCAAATGTAAAACATCTGCTGAGACGTCTGTTTTTATGACACTCGCTGCGTCAGTTCACATAACGGATGTGATGTTTGGCGGCTGTGCTAACGTGCTGAGAGGGACGCTGTGTGACTTTAGTGAGTTTAGCTGATTGAAAAACACTCTGATGTTCATGAATCGTCACATATCTGAAATAAAAAAGGACTAAATGTGCAAATGCATTAAAAACCTCCCTAAATCTATTAAAATGAGTTTAGGAGTAAGCTGCATTTGTCATTGTTCATTATTTTTACTTTAAATGATTAATCAGTTAATTGAAAAACAAGATAGGAGCTGAAATGAATTATTTCATCAATGTTAAATGATTGCTAGTTCCAGTTTAATCAGCTGATTGAAGACATAATTATTAGTTGTTGCTCTAAATTCTTTACAAAAGAAATACTGATGAAGAGATTTTGTCTTCAGTTATTATTTAATTGTAAATTTTGTGGCTTTTCTGTCAAACGGTTGATTTTAATAATTGCTCATCAGGAACACATTCACTTTTTTTTTTTTTTAAAAAAAGCTGCTTTCTGCACCAGCTCTTCACCAAAACAAGCGTTTCTTTTCTCGCATGCTTGCATATTTACGCCATTTAAAATGGCTGCATAGACGCTTCTTTACTGCTCCGCATTAAAGGCTGCTTTTATCATAAAGAGCTGCAACGCTGCAGAGCTGAACTCGATCACAAACGCCTCCTCCAAAAAGAAAATACTGTAATCTAATCACACAGATTCAAATGCACAGAGAGACTTACAGGTTCAAAATCTACAGGATGTACAAACAGCATCGATACTAACAACACTTTAAAAGTTCAAATACATTTATTTTCTGACTAACATCACCACGTCCCTCTTGTTTATGGCTTTAATCTTTTTTTTTTTCTTTCTTTTTTTGAGGATCCAGCCTCCTTCATTACAACAGACGGAGACAATAAACAGTAAGCAGATTAAAGAGTTTGCTGAAATGTTTATCCTGCATCAAATGTGTCAGTTTTTAGATTTGAAATAGTGGGCAAACATTAGACACACGTTAAACGTGTGTTTCTGACTTTCCTACAGTTTTTTTTTGTTTTTTTTTAAATGACTAAATAAATTTCATATGAACACAAACGCGCAGCTGAACGTGGACAAACCCTGCAGGTGATTTCGCTTTCACACAATGCGACAGTCCTCATCAAAGCGCTATCGTGGATTTCATCAGAAAGGCATTTCTGAATGAGCGCTGTTGTCTGAATGTCACACGGCCGCCGTCATGGCAACTGCAGCCTCACGTTTGCTCACATCACACGGTGCATAGTAAACACGCCGTTATCGTTGTTTGGCAGAGCTGCGGTTTGTTTTGTAGAGTGGTCGGCCTGTTAGACAAGTGTTTGAGGAGTGAAATCCAGGAGATGTTTTGCTGCACAACTGTTTGGACGTGTTTCGAAAGCAGATCTCCTCCGAAAGTCAAGTCAGTAATACTGTTCACGATTTCACAACCCTAACAAGGTAACGAGCGCTCTCTGCGGCGTCTCTTAGACAAAAGGATGAACTTCAGATGAACTTCTTCCGCGGAGGTAATGGAGGAGTCCTGAATTACCCCCGAAAAGTGGCACAGAAAGACGAGAGCGCTCAAAAGGAAAAAAAGTCAAACCAATGAAAGACGTCTGAACTACAGTTTCACGCGGCACTTTCATCTCCATCAGAGAGAAACAGACTCGCAGTGAGCCTGCTGAGCTGCTGTTCGTTAGTTTCAGAGTTCATCTGAGAGGTGTACTTCTACACAAAGCTGCCTGCGAACGGAGGAGAAGATGGTGGCTCGAACGCTGTTCAGGTTCTCACGTGAAACTTAAAATCACTCGAAAGGACGCAAATCTTAAAACATCACCTCCTCGCAGCTTCCGTAATCGCTCTCCACCATGCTCAGCCCGTCGTAGCTTCGCGGGTTTTGCCCCGCCGGTCTGGTTTGGGGCTGGGCGGCGTTCGGCGGCGGCGGGCTGGCCTGCTCGGCGTACGACGGCATGGCCACGCTCAGGCGCATGCTGAGTCTCTTGTAGCCCCCGGAGACGTTGTCGAGGCTGCGTGTGTGCTGCGTGGGGTAGTAGCTGATGGCCGTGTACTCGTTGGGGCACTGCGAGCTGGGCAGGGGGAGCCCGTCCGGACCCAGGAAGTCGTCCAGGTTCTGGTTGCTGTAGCAGGGCGGGAGGGGGGCGCGGCGGTCGCAGCGCTCGAGCGGGAACGGGAAGCCGCCGAATCGAGAGTTCCTCCTCGAGTCCATGGTGGAGGTGGAGTAGGTGTCCTCCACGATGTCGAACTGCGGGAACTCCTGGACGGCCGGGCGGCCGTAATAATCCGGATCAGCAGGATAAACTGAGAGAGGAGAAAGATTTAAAAACATCAGAGTCATTCAGATCCAACGCGCGTGTCAGTCAGGACCTAAAGTTCATTGATTATTAGTGCGAGTCATTTATTAGGCCGAAATATCAAACATTTGCAATTCCAGCTCCTTTAATGTGAGAATCTCCTGCGTCTCTCTGATTTATTCTGTTTTTAGAGACGGGAAAGTTGAGTTTTTTTTAGCTTTCTTTGGATGTTTTGCAGACTGAGCGATCAATAGCTGAATCCAGGATTAAAATAATCATCAGCTACAGCACTAAGATCAAAATCAAAAGTCGGGCAAGAAAGCTGAATAATTAATCAATAACTAAAACTAAAAGGCAAAATAAAGCAGAATGTAATTTACATTTGAATTAGAGCTCGATCAATAACTAACGTGGACGTTAAACTTTGTTTGTCTCTTTTCTTTTTAAAGTTCTGAGTTAAAACATTTTGACCAATTTACTTAACAAACAGGATGTTTTACAGAAAAATTAGTTATTAGACGGCATATTTGCTGACATGACAAAAACTTAAAACCTGCACTTTTATTGATCCTACTGATTTTTATCGGTTCAGCATTAATTTGGATCATTGTTTTCTGAACACATCTTTGCTTTACACAACTTCATAATCTACTAGTAAAGCAACAAAATGCTTTTTTTTGGTGTGTTTGAGTTATTTATTTCCAACAAATTGACCTGAAAGTGTTTGATTGAAAGTGCTCCTAATCCTTGAGAGATTAATACTAGTAAACGCTGGGACGGTCGTTACTGTGACGGATGTTCAGGGCGGATTTGTGCAAAAAAAAAAAAAAAAAAAAAAGAACAAGAAAAAGGCAGATTATTTGCATATTAAATCCTTGATGTGGATTTGAAGAGGTGTGGGTTTGATTAGAGGAACAGGAGGAGGGGACACGTCGAAATGAAAAGCTCAGTGTCCCAAAGTCACCACGTTTACTTTAATATTTTCGACAAACGCCTGACAAAAAGTAGAATAATCCTCTCTTGTTGGATCTGCTCGCATTGACAATTCAAGGGCGGCCTTGATGATAAGCTCCTCTGGCTTTTTGTACATCCCAGCGTGCGCCCTTAACTCTTAATCACTTAAATATTTCCTTCAAACTACTTTCAAGCAAAGTCCTCAACCTTGAAAGACTTATTTGATGATAAATCGTGTCTTTTTCATCGCGTTAATCCTAAATGAGACGTTGGCCCGCTTCACTGTGGAAATCTTTGACAACAGGAGCGTCGCGGCAGGTGAAATGTTGTTTTTCGGAGTCTCACTGTGGAGGACGGGCCGTGTTGACGACCTTGCAGTGATTCATACTTGAGTTATTTTCTCCTCTCTGTGTTATCTGTTCACCCAAACAAACATTGTTCTTTGCGTATTGTATTATTCGAACTTGCGTAAGTGGTTTAAATCAGAGAAGAGCAGTAAACAACCTTTTGTTGCACACCTGCATGTGTTTATTCTCAGAGGCAGAAAACTGCTGACTGTTTTTAAAAAACGCCACAAGAAAATGTCTTTTTTTCCACATTTTACATTTACATTTTTGTTTTAAGGTTTAGCTGAGTTCACTGGAAAATAATCAATCTGATCACTCAAACTTTGGCTTTAGAAAATCACAGTGGGTGTTTTTTTTATTATTTTTTTTTACTATTAATCAATAGCTTCAGTGGCATCAAAGTTCACAGGTGGCAGTGAGCTTGTGATTAATCAGGCTTTAATATCTCATCTGTGGGGAGTCGCTGCTTCCTTTGACAACATCGGTCCAAGGACAGGCGAGTAAAATCTCTACAAAATTTACATAAACGTTAAAACGGATCTGCAAAAATGACCTTTTTTTGTTCCTCCTGTATAAGAATGAATGTTTATTATGATGTACACACACAAACACATACTTACAAATACACATACATGCATAGACACATGCACACACATACATATACATACACACATACATACTCACACTCTCACATACACACACATACACATACACACATACATACACACATACATACATACAGACACATGCACACGTCTGTTAGAAATATTAAATATTAAGAACCTGCAGTACAGAAAATGTTTGTTAGTCGATGTTTCAGTACAATTAACTTTATTTAAACTCTTGTTATAAAAAAAACTCCTTAAATTTCGCTCTCAGAAATTCAGTGAAACTCTGTGACTGTCAGGACTGTGAAACCGATGTTTTATATTGTTATTTCTTCAATAATCACTGATCATTTTAGTCTCTTAAAGCAGCTGAAATCGAATGATCTGATGGTATTTTTTGTTATTCAGCTACATTTACTGATTTAAATCCCGATTTTAAAGTTGAAACTAAATGTAATGAAGTTTTTATGCGGCTCATGAACATTTCGCTTCTTGAAAGTATTATAAAGCATTAAGTGAATTATTTGTTATACAGCATCGACAGTAGTATTGACAGTTTTCACTTGTGCACTAACAATAATCAAGAAGAAAGAACGAAGGACGGCGAACAGCTGAGCTCCCTGTTTGACTGGCAGGAAACACCCTGCAGCGACGAGCGCTTAGCAGAGAAAAATCTGAAAACACAATGAGGATTGTCGAGGATTACCTCTTCGAATTTCCTACCCTTCATCCCCAAAATCTCAAACTAACAAGGCAGACGCATTATACAGTTTGTTCAAACAAAAAGACGTTAAAAAGCCCCCCGCTGCCGCCAGAGTCTCCGGGAATACCAAACAGATTCCCGGCTGCTCGAGAAAGAGCAGCAAGAAGAGAAGATGGAAAGTAAAAGATACTGAGGAGGGAGAGAAGATGAAGCTGAGAGACGGATGATGAAGAGGACGAGAGGAAAAGATGGAGACGAAATGAAGAGGTGAAGAACAAACCGGTGAAAAACAGTGAGAGGAAAAAAAGATGGAGGTCAAAGAGAGAAACAGAAGAGAAGAAAGAATACAGATGAAAGAAAAAGACGTGAAAGTATTTGCACGATGATGAAGATGTTTTCAAGCTCGAGAGATAAAAAACTGACAGCATCTTTTAAATCTCTCTTTGCAGGCATCAAAGGGAGTCAGCTCGCTCTCAAAAAAAACTCTTTGCTTGTGTTATTTCCACACTTCGCACAGTTCAATAAATAGTCAAAGAACAAGAGCTTTTATTTTTCCTCTTACGCAGGGAAGAACAGAGGAGTGTGTCGGATCAGAGACGCAGGATGAAACACTCTTAATTAATCGCAGACGACTTTATTTCAGATCCGCTTTGATGCCGGCGGCCGTTCTGTACGTCGTCGTGGTCGTTTCATCTCCGCGACCTTCGGCCTTTAACGTCACGTCCACATGCCGCTAATTTACCGCAAAAAGATGTTTTGAAAGAAACTTTTTAATTACATTTTTTTTCACGCAACTGCAAACTGCCAACATATGGCTGATGTTTCACCCGTGCATCAATCTTTAGCTGACCTTTTCATTTCAAGTCTCCAATTTCCAAAAGTGCTCCAAGTTGTCCATCTGTCTGGACGTCAGGACACATTTCCTGATGTTCGCCGGTAAACATGATTAAAAAAATCCTAAATCTACTTGGCAGCACGGTAAAGTAAAACATAAGGCGTATTTATCAGGCGACGGGTTGTTTGCTGAGAGCTGTGGAGGTCACAGTGATGGATGTTCACTTAAACAGTCTTAAAGAAATCTTAAAATATCTACCTCTACATTTTAAGATATTTACATCTAAAGGGAGGACATTGCCTTTATTTATTTAGTTTGATAAATAGTCAAAAGCAGAGAAATAGAGATTTTTTTTTCTTTACCTGAAGCTTCTTTATTAAGAGTCGAGTCCAAGTTGGAATAAAATGTTTTGATGAGTAATTCAAGGCCGCATTAAATGGGAATAAAATATTTGACTATGCAGCTTTATTGTTTGTATTTTTAAGGTCAGTGTTTTACCTGTGAAGTGATGAATGTTTGCAGCCTCTGGGCCTCTCCCTTCAATTAACCAGTGAATCAGTGCGTAAAAGGGGAAAATAAAAATCATAATTAGTGTCAAAATGCACCACGGCCTGTATTTATGCCTGCAGCGGGGGGGTTCGCTTCAGTTTTGGTTGGCTGCTGAGCCGGAAAGATTTGAGAACTGGGGGACGTACAATTAAGCAAACATGCATTTAAATTCAGCTGCGTTTCTCTTCAACAATGAACGGCGTTAGTTCGAAAGATATTCAGAATTTGGGATTTAAAACAGGCCTCGAAATAGATTTGTTAATAAAACCTGCTGCTGGGGTTTGCAATTAGCCGAAAAGTTCAAGAGGGGGTCGAAGAGCTGCGATTGTCCGTAACTTTCTGCAGGTGTTTAACTGTTGTTAACAGATGGATAAAAATGTATTTAACAAATGTAGATGAAAGTATTTGGTGTCAATATTCAGCCTCTTACTTATTAAAATAGTTGTGAGTAACACTTAATGTTGTAACGTCACAAACCAGCTGAAAAATGGAGAATAAAAGTAAAAAAATGTGCAGTTTTACAAATGAGTGCTCACTAAAACTGTCTGCTCATACATATTAGAAAACCAAATGTGGACTCGTCTGTCCCTGAAAATAGTAAATAACCTCCTGTTTGTGGAAAACTACAGAGAACAGCTGTTATAAAATGAATAAAACTATATATTCTGAATGAGTCTTTTAATGGGATGCAGTGACAGTAAGACAAATGTAAAACACCAAGAGGCTTAAATATAAATATTATCATTTAAGTCTTATAAAAGTGAAATTTAGGAGTTTGCACCACTTCAGTTTCATCTGTTTTTGAACAAAGCTCGTATTTTTGGGGGGTCTGAAGCATCGTTGATCGCTGCTTTGTTGACGGCCTCGATTTGAGAAATGAAACTTTCTGCCAATTTCTTCTTCTTTGGAACAAAACCAGATCTTAAATTTGATGATTCGTTCCCCTTCTGCGTTTTCCTCCTCCTCTCTCCTGCACATCATTTCACCATCTTGGCATTTCATGGCCGTAAATCGCTTCACACTGGCCGACAGCTTGATGAGGCTCCGCGATTGGACGCTTCATCGGCGATTCAAGAATAGCGATGGTAGCAGAAGACGAAGGGATTATTAAGCCTGCCTCCGATTTTTAAACAAACGTTCGGCTCCGCGGGACCCGGAGAGTAACCCAAACTACGGTCAAGAGCCTTAAAAAAATTTTGCTTCAGCACCGGGGTCACCGGGCGAACGGAAACACAGAGTTGGAGAATTCAGCCTTTAACAATGAGGAGGATAACGAGTGAGGAACTACAGGAATGTGTCCTTTATCCTCCGTGATAAGGTCAAGCAGATGAATGACCTGCCACGCGGCGCATTGCCTGGGGAGCGATGGCATGACGAACGCCTGATCTCCCTCTCTTCATCCGTCTGCAGAACATAGAGAGGATGTGAGAGTCACGCCTCGGCTGTACTGCTCTGTTACGTGGAGAAAAAAACGCTGCTCACAAAGGGGGAGAGAGAGAGAGAGACGATGACAAGAACAAAAGAGGAGAGGGGAATCAAAAGAGGCTGATGGAGGGAAGGAGAACGAGATAAGTAGACCAGAGAGAAGCTGAATGAAGAGAGAAAGACGAAGAGAAAGTCGACGTAGGATTCAGAAATTCTTATTTTCAGCTTTACTTATTTTGTTGTTTAATTGCTTCTTGTTTTTTTATTATTATTTTAATTAAAGTGTGTCACTTTCAGTTAGCAAGCGCATTTTACTTAACGATATTAGAGCGAGTTAGAAAAGAGAGAGAGGCGGCGAAAGAAAAGAAAGGACAAAATATAAGTTGTCAGTTAAGGTATTGTCGAATATGAATTGACTCGTATACGCCACACTGGAAAAAAAGAAGAGAGAGAGAGAGGAAAATAAAGACAAGTTGAGAGACGAAACGGAAAAATCACTCTGTTATTTGGTGATGTTATCACGTCCGGTCGGCCTCGGCTATGATTGTTTCATCTTCCAGAGTTTAATCAGCGCCGCGTGTTGACAGACGACTCTCCGAGGCGGTCCGGTGTTTCCCATGATGCACCGCTTCGAATGACTATTAAATACTTATTTACAATGACCTTGAACGACTGAAGCGCTCAGCCCGTCCTGACCTTTGGTGCCGGTTTGCAGGAAAACAGAGGACGACAGGCTGATTTAGTTTATCAAGAGAAAGCTGCAATTAGAATATTTTTAATGTTAACTTTACATGAATTGAGCCGCTGACTGACTGCTAACAAAGACGCTGTAAATAAAAATACACACGTGAGAGTCCAGTTATCTTGTGATAGAAAATAAGCTTTGTTTTGATGAGGATTTTTTTTTTTAAATGAAGTCAACGGGACATTTTGTGGTTGAAAAATCTACTTAGACAGGTTCATAGGTAATAATGATGCAGTTTCTAAGTGAAGTAAATATATTTGACATCTCTGTACTGCAATTTCTTTGTCTCCAACAGATCTGGGTTGATTTATTGGTCGAGCTATAATGAAATCAAAAGCTTTTGTGCATCTTTATGTGATTTCTGTTTGTTCTGCGACTGTATTTATGGAAAAAAAGTTGTTTCTTTGAGGATTTTATCAGCCTTTCTGAATAAAAACTCACCTTCGTAGTCCATGTCCCAGTGGTTCTTCCTGATGGAGTCGTTGTCCGAGCTGGACGGCGGCCTGGCGGGGAGGTTGGGGGCGACGCTGCACACCACCGGCCCCTGCGTCTTCGGAGAGGAAACCCCGCCTCCCGACGAACTGATCTGGCTGCGCGGGCGAAGCGACCTGAACGGCGTGTGGTCGAGGTCGTTGATGGGGGCGACCAGGGAGCTCATCTCGATGGGGTTCCCCTCCTGGTGGTCCGCTTTGAGGCTCTTGGCCAGACTGGGCTGGAAGTAACTGTGGATGTAAAAAAAAAAGACCCGTTAAGGTTAAATATTCATCTTCGTGGAGCAATTACAGATTCATAAAGTCAGTTATTCTTTTTTAAAGGTTTATGAGCAGCTGCATGGAAACACAACTTTAAATTGATAATAATTTATGATGCACAGTTGGTTGTTTTTGTTAGTTTTGCACGTATGTTGCCCTCCAGTGGCCAACTATTGATTAAATCAGCTTTAACTATGTGTTTGGGATGTTGGAGGAGAATGAGGGGAAAAAAATAAAGTTTTAAAAAATTCAATCCATTTTCAGCCTGCTGTGTTACAAGTAAAACATGTTTACAAGGTTTCTTCTGAATTCCCCATACAACTTCACAATTGTATAATTTAAGAAATGCTGTTTCTGATGGAGTAATATTCTCCTCCAGTTTCTGTTCCTCGTCGGTTTCTTCCCCCTCGGATTTAAGTTGAACGCACAACAGCTTTATACAGAAAGTCGAGACAGCAGCAGGACGAGTTTTGTTTTTTGTGCTGTTGGAAAAAGTTGCAGCTCAAACTCTTGCAGCATTTGAACTTTTAACCTCGACTAATCAAACATCCTGAGAGCTTCTGGACACGCTCTTACCCGTTAGAGTCCTGGACACAGACGGGCTTTTTCTTCTTCTGCTGAACGTAACGTTTCCTGATGCAAACAAAGACGCCGACCAAGAAGAGGAGTCCGAGCACGCTGGCACTGATCTCCATGATTTCCACGTAGCCAATCATCGGAGACACCTGACAGACAGGACAAGAGAAAATTTAATAAAAATCTATTTTACAATATAAATCTTAAGTGTCAGTTCCTTCTACAGACTTCTGAAATAAAAGTTATAGTTATTTGTTGCGGCGACTGACCTGAGGCAGCGGGTCGCAGTGGATGGAGCCGTCAGTGACTTTACAGTCGAAGCCTCCAGGACACGGGTTGGGCAAACAGACTTCAATCTGATTGTGGCACCTTATAAGAGTAAGAAAAACATTAGATTGAGTGATTTTAATATGCTGTAGTTCAGTTGTAGTTTGTTAAAGACTGAATGTCTGCGGCCTTGTTTGCAACTTCCTTCAGCCAAACATGTTTATCCTCAGTGATTTAATCATTTTAACAGTTGAAAAAGATTATTTGTCCTCCTTCACTTTATTCAGCTGCACTTGGAAATAAAGGATTGTTTGTACAATGTTTGTGTTTGGGGTTATGTTTAAAGGTAAAATACTAATAATATAATACACGTTCAAACAATTAACATCAATCTGGCATTGATAGTACAGATCCTTTCGAGCAGCTTAATATAAATCCTAACAAAGTAAAATTTCATCTTCTGATAGAAAAGTACACTGAAGAAGACACTGAGATGCAGTTAAGAGCTGAATGGATTTCTTTCTTTATGCAGAAATCCATTTATCCTTCAGTTTAAATGCAAACGTGGTTCGGGATTAAAAGTTACAGAATCATCTTCCATACATCTGTTTTTTCCTCACTTGAACTTCATTGGGATTGTGGCCACAAATGAAGCGATATCTCTCTGAACAGTCGGTGTTTGTAGTGAATCGCTGCGTGTGTGAATGTGCGGCGTGAACGAGGGCGCTTCAGTGAAGAGCAGCACAACGGCTGCCACCTTGGCCCCGGAGTGAAGGTTAAATTTGGCTGATGATACCGAGAGCCTCCATCTTCCCGGTCCAGGCACGAAACGCGACCCTGAGGACCGACTGGCAGAGCTCTGATTGCTGAGTGCCGCTGCTGCGACACTGACAAAACCTATCATTTTGTTTTACATAAAAACTGCCTGGTGTTCGGCTTTACCCGCTCATTTCCCAGGTGTCGAATTCCCTCGCTGCAAACGAACTGAAAGTATATTCCAGTAGTTACAGAGCAAAATACAGCATTCATTTCTCTTTTTCTTGCAGAAGGAGTTTGGCTTCGGGAAAGAGAGAAAACGAAGTCAGTTAAAGTGTTTTTCTTTGTACTGTGCTGGCTGTTTGATCAGTAAACACATCATGCACGCTGCTGTCCGCCGCGCAGCCTGATTACAACGTGACGCATGTTAAGACAATTATCAGACCGCATCAAATGGAAAAAATAAATAAATACATAAACCTTCGCAGCATGATAAAACATCTATCTATGTGTTTTACAAATCACACAGCAAACTCTCACTTCCTGCAATTATGATCCACCGGCGGTCATTTTTCATTCAGAGTTAATCAAAGCCCCACCTGGAGCACGCGGCGCCGTTAATACCTGCGAGGGGGGACGCAATTCCACAGGCGGCCTTAATGAAAGGAGGAATATGCAAATGCTGCTGTAATTTCATTTAAACATGACTTCTCTTTGTCAGCCGTTCGCAGGGTGTGAGTGGAATACAACTCGCCGGTTGCAGGGCGCTGAACGTGTGTGTGTGTGTGCGTGTGTGTGTGTGTTATAGTTGGAGTACGTGTCCAATCGCACATGCATTGAAATGCAAGGCCGCGCGTGTTATTTTTTTTTTTGGTACTTAAATGCAAGTGTTGCTGCATATAATGAGGGTCGTGTGCTGATTTTTCTATTTAGTTGGCCTTGTTGGAATCATGATCTGAATCCCCCTGAGAATCTAATCAGGATTCACTGAGCGTACGAGATCAGTGTGACCGCGGTACGTTTGGGACAGCTGCAGTTTTTATTAGAGTAGTTAGTTTTTGTTGTCCTGATGATAATTTAATTGAGTGTTGTAAGAGATAGTTTGAACTTTTAACATCTTTGAGCATCGTAAAGACGAGTTAGAAGTCATGAGCAGCCTTTTGTGAAAGCTTCTAAAACAAAATCTTGATGAATATTTGACACTAAAACTATCCAGTGAAACCAGTCTTGAGTTATTGAAGCATCATCAGCTTTCATGGTTAGTTTTACCAAGTGCACATGTTCAACAGTGGATGAAAAACGTGTGTGTGTGTGTGTGTTTACCGTGCTTCGGCGTTGTCCTGCGAGCAGTTGCACATGTAACCCTGAGCTTTGGGTACACACACCCTGCCGTGGGCACATGGCTGGGAGGCGCACGGGTTGTCGGCCAGCTCGCAGCGGGCGCCGTGGAAGAGTCCCGCACACCTGCAGCGCGCCTCTGCAGAGTAAATAAAACACACTCAGACGTCTGAGACAAGAGCGACTGATCAAAGCCACAGCCGGTTTCCCCTACAGGCAGTAAATAATCAAAGCAAAGGTCAAACCGATGCAGCCAGAGAACACGAGCGTGTGTTGATATTTAAAAATGGAAGAAGAAAAAAAAAATCAGCCCTAAAAAATCTTCAACACTGTCTAACAGGAGTTTTGTTATTTCTTTTTGTGGAGAACTTGTCAAAAACAAAGTGACATCAGGTCCAGCAGGTACCAGCGAGGCTGTTTTTAGCTGCGCTCATCTGAAAGCTCGGCGGTAAACATCACGTTTTGTAAGTCGCCCCGAATCAAAGTGTGAGAGATTCTTTCTAGAGCTTCCATTTTGCATTAAGTTCACAATCACACAGAAAACAACACCTGAGAGGAAGAAACGGACGAATTTACCCCACAGGAGCTTGAAATAGACCAGAATGCAATGCAGCATGGACAGAAAGGCGTCTCACTCTCATGTGACGTGAAATCATGTAAACATGGAGGAAATCACAAAAAAGTCAATTACCCCTCAAGGTCACCTCCTGGACGTTGAGGAATGAAGGTGGAAGTTGAACCACACAGACATTTAACTTGTCTCACACACATTACTCTGCTTTATGTTTATGTGAAAAAACACTTTTTGCTTTACCTGTGAAATAATCGGACAGAGGACGATAAAGCTGCAAAAACGTCTCAGAGACGAAGCGTTCTGGAGGTGGTTTGAATGAAAAGCAGTCATTAACAGTCTCATCGCTGATATTGCGTCTGCCTGCGGGATCCTCTGAGACGTCGTCTCCATTTTCTCCCACCTGAAGTTCACACACTCTTATTTCTGTGTGCAAACCTCCCCGAAGGACTCGTGACTTTAATGGGAACCTGAGATCTGTTTGTGTTGATGCTTCAGAATATTTAGCTCCACTAGTTTCATCCTAAAATGACCCGATATGAGAAGAACCACGATGTCCTCACCTGCTCTGTCTCTTTGTTTCACTTCACATCTATTTCTGTTCTGCAGTAAAAACAGAAACATCCTCGGTCTTTGTTGTTTTTGCTGCCTGTCTGATTACATTTGCTCGACCTGGAAGGATCTTTTGGGAAATCATATTTACTCGTCGTTCGGCTTCCCGCCCCCAGAACTTGCTGCCTGGAGCATAACTGAAATGTGATTTGAGGTGAAGATGAGTAAAGTCCTGAGAAAAGTATTACCAGGCTGTAACCCTCTGCCCGGTGTCCACACGGCCACAGTGGACGTTTTCTTATTGTGTAAAATAATGCAGCTCTGCGACCTAACAGGTGAACTCAGAGTTAACAAACAGCAGCGGGCTGATAACGGCTGTAAGGTTTGTTTGTTTACGCCGCCCTACAGAGATGCGTATCGCCGTCACAGCTTTATGTTCGGTCTCATATCCCTCTTCGAGGAAAAGAACAACATATTGCCTCCACTCTGCACCACAGACTTAAAATAATATTATTTTAAAGCTCCTGGTCTTTTATCTGTAAAATTGCAGGTGTGCTTATCAGCCGCTATTCGAAGTAAAGAATACCGCGAGCCGCCAGGCGTCCTCTTTTGTGAGACGTAATGCAAAAAACCCCAGAGACATTGAAAACCTCTCCGACACCAATTTTTTAATCTTTTTATGTTTTGCCAAGAACCGACACATTTGGCCAATTAGCGATAACCTAAAAAGATAATAAGTAAGCAGTCACTTAAAGGGCAGAGAGGCAGATGAGGATTTGAGGCCAAACAAAGCTTCCACAGCGGAGCCGGCTCGTCCCCGACTGAGAGGTTTGACTGCGGCCAGAAGAACTCAATAGGTTAGAAATTGGGCCTCATTCCCTCTTTTTTATGGAACAGGCTGCCGTTATTCTCTAATTATCTTACAGCAAAGAAATCCAATGAAAAGATCAGAGATGTCCTCAGTTACTCTCGCAGTAGTTTTCAGTTTTCAGTGGCTTCAGCGCCAAGAAGTAAACTTTTGAAAATTTCTTAAAACAGGAAATGCTGCGTGTTTGCATGAATGCAACCACACCAAAATCTGTATTGTGATTACAAAGAGCACATTTTCTCTGTAAGTGTGAGTTCACCTTTTTCTCTCTGGTCTTAAGGGGATAACTTCACCTGATGCTTATTTGTTCCTGAATATTGAACGTCACAGAGAAATTTGTCACTTTCAAGCTTTACGTAAATGTCTTTAGCGCTCTCACCTCTGCTGCCGTCCTCCTCGCAGACGCCCTCGTTCTGACAGGGGTTGTTGTCGCAGGCTCCTGCCCTGCTGCAGCACTGATACACCCCGAACACCCTCCTGCTGCCCGGCCCGTCCCACTCCGCCGTGTCACCCACCCGGATCGGCTCCCCGTCGAGCTGCAGGCCCTCCAGGCAGCCGCTGAAGCTGCGTGGACGCCGGTGGACGTCTGGAGGAGCGGAGTCCCGAGCGAAAGACGCAAAGTGCAAAGCACCATGGGAGCGCATCATTCGGCACGGCTCGCTCAGGGCGGCTGAGGCCGGATGCTGCTGGTCCAGGGTCAGTCTCAGGGAGCTGGAGTTGACCTCCAGCAGGACGCTGTGCCAGCGGCCGTCCGACACTGGGTCAGATCGGATCAGTAAGGAGCCGGCGGGGGCGTTTCCACAGCTGAACCTGAACTGCAGCTCGCCATCAGTCATCTGAGGAGGCAACACGAGGCTCAGTTAGTAAAATGTTCATCATATTTTAAAGATAAAAACACCTTCATCTTTATATTGACAGGGACAATGTATATGACAAATGTTCTGTTTGGATCCTCAAAGTAGTTTAAATGCACTTTTTTAAATTTCCTCTTTTATTCTTTCCACTTTTTAAGCATCAACAATTGATTTAAAAAAGACCAACAGATGTAAACGTGAACTCCAAGTTAAATCTGAGTGTGTTAAACATCATCATCATCATCGTCCAGTTGGTATTTAACATGAAAATTAGACATTTGTTGTTCCATGTTGTTGTTATTATATTGATTTCTTTGCTCAATTAAAGCAATTTTTGCTGGCGTCATTATTCCCGCTGAAGCATTGATTTGGTGTTTTGAAGGTCAGAACACGAGTCTAGACGTCGCGGTTACAACCGGTGCCAAATAAAAAAGAAAGTGTTGAAAGTGAGAGTTTTTAGACGTTCAGGTTACATATAATCAGTGTTTCAACAGCCCTCAAATGATTTTATGAAGATGTAGTTTGTAATCGACAGTCTTTATTGTAAAAGGTAATTCAAAAGCTGCTAAAACAACATGTGGCTGTCACCACGTTTTTGTTCTGCTTTTCTTTGGTCTTCTCTGAACATTAAATCTGTTGGAAGTCTGGTTATTAGTATGCAGAGATAAAAAGGTGTTTAGCAAAAATAAAACTCAAAGTGAGCATCAGATACTCGGTCACACTTTATGAAGAAGATAAACACGGCGAAATAAAATCTGCTTTTGCTGTCAGCTCCCCGCGTTGCTGCTGTACAACAGCACACCGTCACACATTTATTCAGCATTTCATCAACATCAGCGGGAGCCTCTTACAGTTTCTGCACGCTCAGCGTTTCCACAAACTAACAAGCCAGCAGCTCTTCTTTTTTTTTTCTTTTATCTATTCATGTTTTCTTTATGTAACGGAAGCCTTCTCATATCTTCCCCATTAAATATACAAACGCAGTGTGTATTTTGCAAAATGCCAAGCATCACCCTTTGGACACTGAAAGCCGCCATGCATTATTGATGCCAATCTGCTCGGCTGCTGCTTTTTAATTGCTGCAGGAGGATGAGCTTTTCTTTCTTGGAGTTTTTAATTTTCTGCTTTCTATAAAACTCTGGTTAGCATGTGCAGGTTTGCTCGGCGCCGCGTCCTCCAGAGGAAGCTGGTTTACTTTCTGCCCCTGCCAGAGGTTTAATTCCCCGTGGCTGAGACGATGAAAAATGCGAACAGGAATGATTCATTCTGGAGGGACGGACCTGTGAAATACTTCACATGGATCAATGACAGCAGGCGGAGCGGGGAGGGCGATGAGGGCTGCTAAGGCTTCAGGTTATCATGGGAAGACGCTGAAGTGCTGGCAGACGAACAAGTGAAATCCTCAGGACGTCCGAGGCGCCTGTCGCTTGTCTTTTAATCTATTTTACATGAGTTGGTGTGACTTCTGGTGTGATTTATGCTGGATATGTGACGAGAGATAGCACAGTTTGACGCACTGAAGATTTTACAGTATCAGCACAGCCGATGTAGTGCGGGCAGCGTGTTAAATCAAACTCCACGGGGACTGAAGTTCTACAGCATCAGTGCTTCATGACTCCATAAATCACAGACCTCGAGCACAAACGCCGCGAGTGTCCTGCAGGGAGCTTTAACACTGCGGGGCAAACCTCAATAATACACAACAGCTGCTGCACTCATGTATTCTGCCTGCATGTGATGTATGCACACACACACACACACACACACACACAGGTATAATGATGGCATGCAGAAAGCAGCGCTGCACCTCTGCAGTGATAAAAGCTCCGCTGAGCTCGCTCACTTTCTTGTTGTGGTGTAATAACGGTTTGTAACACTGGAGCAGCTTCTCCATCTGTGATTTCTTTTACATGCAAATTAATTTAAAACTGACTACATCTGCACCGCTGGATTCAAAGAGGCTGTAAGACGTTTACTCCGCAAACGATCGTCAGGAAAAACCCAGCAGAGCCTTTTTTCAGTTTCTCAAAAAATGTAAAAACTGACTTTAGCAACAAGTGAACTTTCAAACTAGAATAAATATAATCTCTGAATTATATAAATCTATAATGGTCTTGATGACTTGATTAAATTGAGTTATATATTTATGGGTGTTTATCTCATGCAGTGAATTTAGGGCAGACAAAATAAGCCACTTAATCATGCTGATGCAAAAGTGCAGTTTTCCATTAAGCTGTCTGATCCACTCGTGTGCAACGCTGCCTGTAATTGTCTAATATGAGAAATTACAGTTCTGGTGACCTCCTGAGCTTCGTGTCAACATGTCTACCTGGTGACGAATCTCTGGTCTCACGCTGTAAATCACGATATGATAAATGGGACGAATCAGGAATATAAATGGACCTGTAATATAAGTAAACTGTGCAAATGGGCAGTATTAGATTAAATCAGGGACTTTCACTGATGATGCTTCGGAAAATGTATTTTTCCATCAACTTGGGCATCAGACGATCAAAATTTGATGTTGATTGAAAGTCTGAAGATCATCAAAGTTATAACAATTCATGCTAAAAGACATGAATGTTCTTTACCAAATTTTCTGTCTGATATTAATCAAGATATTTTACTACAAACCACAAATAGTCATTTTCTTCATTTATTCATCTTCTGAGAATCATGAATGTCGAAAAATCTGCTCAGAAATCCATCAAATAGTTGCTGGAAAACATCCAGCAGCTACAAAGGCTGAAAAGGCAGAAGTGAAAGGTCACGTTTTGTTGCTGTGACCTTGAAGGAGACACTGAACTCTTCTCTGCTCACAGGAAGATGAACTGGCATGAAAGTCAAGCAGATACAAAGCGTTGGTCTGCTGATTTCCACACGACTGTGAATCCACGTTTGTTCACCGCCGAGTCGACAAACTGCTCTGCTGTCAGGTCCCGGCTGTCACTCCTCATCAACAACGGTGTTTTCCTTCCGCTGACAAGTCACCTTTACTCGTTCTGCTCGGCTCACCGCTCCGGCTTTTCTCTCAACCTGCTGCGATTTCCATTTCAAAGGCGATGACTTAAGAGCGAGATGTGTGCAGACAAAAAAGAGAATTAGCAGCAGCAAATAGGTCTGAACTTTAGTTTGAATTTTTTTTTCTTTCTAAGATGTGTCTCTCGACGGAGCATACTGATGAGATTCGGTGGTTTACGAGACGCCGCTGAGACTCGCGGCGGCTCGAGTCCCGAGAGGAACGACCGGCGCAAACAGCGTCTTGTATCTCCAGGAAGTTTCTCTGAAGTGATCATCACAAAAACCGGGCGAGGGACTTCTCAGATGACCACGTTCAGAAATTCTTTTTGAATGCAGTCGTGCTCACAATGAATCAGGCATTCTTGTGTCCGCGAGCCGAGATCCAAAACCCAGGAGGCGGAAACCTCGGGAAAGACTGAATGCTGCTTTTGAAGTTTTCCAGGAATCAAAATGAATGAATATTCTGCCTGAGTGCACACGGATGTCACACAAATGAGAAGAGCCCACAAGAGGAAATAACGCAGTTCAAGCTTTTTTTTTTTTTTTGGTTATCTGTTTGGAGAATTATTCATGTCTCTCAAAGAAGACAACAATTTATTATTCTCTTTCAAGGTGCCCGTTTAATACGGTACAGTAGACCTTGTATTGTAGCACAGAGATGAATCTTCCATTCCCTCGACAATACCGAAAAAAAACGCGTCAATAAATCTTAAAGAGTTTTTCATTACGACTCCTGAAGCAGAAGTCTCGCTGCTTCGCTCAGTGTGCATTTTGAGGGAAAAGGGCAACATGTGGCTCACGTGCCGGAGCAAGCCGTCGTCACAACTCGAGTTAAAAGGGCATTGATAAGCTGATTACGCTGAAAAAAAAAGAAGCAGGGAATAAAGGGAATAATAAACCAAACAGCCTCAAAATCAGATGAGGAACTTTAAAAGCGTGCAGGGAGTTTACGGCAGCCTCTGATATTCAATCAGGCATTTAGCACACAAACACACAATCTGCCACACGGAGATAAAGGAGGCTTGATGTGCTCTAACACGCAATCATCTGTAGGATTTGGCAAGAAAGAGAACCAGCAGGGTTTGGATAGTTAAAAAACTCAACAACAAACTCACGCTGGCTTTTCTTGCCGGCGCGGAGACTATGAAGCGTCTCAGGACACAGCTGGTATTTCACGGTGAAGAAGGGCACGTTGTCTGAAATGTCAGCGTTGCCACAGTAGAACAAGTTTAAATCAAGTTGATTTTATTCGCCAAGTTTGGAGGCGTCAACAGGTGCCGCTGACAGCGCTGACCCAGATACACTCATGTCTGCTATTATGGGAGGCGTGTTTGCAGTAAACACAGAAAAGGACAAACAGATTAGATGTTAAATGTATGACGAGCGGCTCACCAGATATCACATATTTCAAAACGTGTGACACCCGTGCTGATAAGCCGACTGCTGGCACAAGGAAGAAAATAAAATATTGACACTGAAGACGACATCAGTTTGCACAGTTGAAGCAGGACGTTTGTGAATCTGAGCTGGAAACATTTTGGATTCGCTCGCCGCCGACGTTCCCCCAGTGAGAAGTCCTGCAGATTAAATCAGCGGCTCTCAGATTTTATCATTGTGATAGTAAATTAGTGTCGAACAACAACATTACACTAACAGCACCTGGAAATTAAGAAGAGATTTAATCTCTCCGCAGCAGCAATACTGGAAGAGGAAAATAATTTAGCTGCAGACTCGAGGGAATACAACAAAGATTTACACTCACTGAAATGAGTGAAAACAATGATTCGCCTGTTCCTTCAGTTGTAATTGAATTGCTGCTGCTGTGACATTTCCAACAAACAAAGGAGAGTTTTACGTCTCATGTGACCGGGACAAACACTTTTATGCACCGCTTTGTCCTTGAACCTGTTTTAAATGACAGCTGCAGTCATTTAGAGAGCAGACACGTACTGATGCAAATAAACCTGCAGAAACACAACTTAATGAGCCGGGACGTTAAAAAGTATAAATTCAGTCTGATTTGTGCTTCGCTGCGAACTTCTTATCCTCCAACACCGCTGACTCACTGCTGGGACGGCGACGACTCTATCGTCGTTATTTAGCCGAGATGAAGTGCGTCTGCTTTTTAAACCACTTGAGAAAGTTTGAATCTTTGTAATTGTCTTTCATCTTTGTGTAATTTTACAGTCAAAAACCAAAAGAGAAGCAGAGCACAGGGAGGCGGTTGTCCTCTGCTGACACACAACACCAATTATATGTATTTTTTTACTGGTTAGCTGGAAAAAGTGTTGAGAAAGTTTAGTTTGTTGCAGAGTTTAAATATCTGACAGTGCACTTCTTGGTAATATTACAAGTATGCCAACATCTCAGTGAGTTAAACAACAGTGAAGCCAGTTGGTGGATGCAGCATCTGTCGTAAATCAAGAGTACATCTGCCACAGATGACTGAAAATAAACCTGTCAGTGCAGATAAATACCTGCAGAGTTCCCCAGTCTGCGGTGCCGTTGGTGGAAAAGATGAGACCTTGCTCCTGGAAAGTCTTGAACCTCAGTGAGAGTCTGAAATCCTGCTTGTCCTCGTCCATCCTGTGAAGGTACTTCAGGTACGAGTTCCCATCAAACCTCACTGCAGATTCTGAAACATCAAAACAACCAACAGTGAGTTTCCGCTCTCACGTCACCTCGAGATACGTTTTCATGAGCTGATTTGTACATTTTATCATACCTACTTTTTTAAAAAACACAAAAACATGCACAAATTGCCTCGAAAAAATTCAGAAATTCACTGTTCACTTAACTTCCAGCTTCCTGAATTGCTGTTGTGAGACAGTAAACTGAATATTGTTGGTAAAGAAATCGAATGTCCTCTTGTGAGATATTATAGATAAATCGATTCATCGTTAATGTAAATTACGGCTCATTACATCCCATTACTGTACAACAGTGATCAACTCTACTTTATCTGGTAAATACACTAACAAATAGATGCATAAGAAAACCTACTCCACAGAATTTATTAAAATATTCTTAGTTTTATAGTCATTTAGTCTCATTTGGGTTCATCTGCTGAACACTTGACATGTTAATTAGTTAATTATGTTAATAATGATTCTGAATAAAATGTTAAAGGTGCAATTATAAATGTAATTTGTAATCATGATTGAATAAAATCTTGGTAATTTCTGTAGAGATGATTCACTCAGAGGAGAGTCCTTGGTTAAAAAGCTTTATACATTATGTTGGATGAAATAAATAAAAAAAAGCTCATGTCATTTGTTTAACAGTTTGCAAATCAACTCTTCTTTTTAGTCTCAAAGACTCTCAAATCACTACACTTCTACAAATAAGAAATCCTCCTTAACTTAGTTTTTGCAGGCACCAGAATATTTCCAACTAAAAATTCACAGTCTGACTAAAGGCCACAAAACTTTGAGAAAAGAAAAACCTTTCTCTGATCTATCAATCCTCGAAGTCGTGCACTAACTACGGCGGCTGAGCGTGAAGATGAAACCTGCTGTAAACCGAACGTAACGTGTGAAGGTCTGCAGAGAGAGAAAGAAACCTTGATTTTCAGAAAATAAAAAGATCTTTTTAACTGGAAAATCACCAAAAGCTTAAAAAACTAAAATGCCCACAGCCAAAACAAAAAAAAGACCAAAGTAACGTGCAACTGATCTGGCAGACGTTTAAGCATCAACAGCAGTCAGGAGGGAGGACGGACGAATGAACGATGAGTGGATTCATGAATGGATGGATCAGCGATGGGAGCAGATTAGTGTTCAGACAAAACTCCTCGTGCTTTTTTTGTCGCTCTTAGATGAAACGTTAATGACGCCTGTGGGGAAGCTCAGTAACAACACGTTCCCAAAGTCGGCTGATAAATAAACAACTTTGCCGCTTTCTTTGGAGAAAAACAACTTTTCCGGAAGTGGGATTTGAACCCACAAACTTTTATTTTTATCTTCTGGTCCACACGGAAGAAAATGTAAAAGAAAACTCCTTTTGGTTACAAAAACTCGCGTGGAAAGAAACGAGAGTCTGAAAACGTGTCTGACACCGGCAGAAGATGCTGGTTTTACTGGACAGAGGAATTAAAGTCTGAAACAGTGGCCAATAAACTTTCAGTAGATTTAAAAAGCACCTTAAAAACAAGTAATAATCAATAAAATGACAAAAACAAAAAGGAACTTTATAATAACTGACGCTCTAAATGATTAAAAAGGTCAAGATATATATTTTTTTTCAATTACAAAATCAAATTGGCTAAACTTTATAATGTGTTTCTGTGTATGTTTATTATTCTGTGAATTTTTGGGGGCTCAAACTAACAGTTATCGTTGTAGATTAATCCGTTATTAGTTTTTCCAATTACATCAATAAAAGTTGAGTCCATAAAATGCTGTTTGGTATTCCAGAGCTGCAAATGTCTTTTTTTTTTCCCTCCGACGAATAAATGAATATTCACATGATTCATGATATTAAACAGAGATGGTGCCAGAAAATCTGACATTTTCAAATAATAATTGACCGATCGATCAAAATAGTGGGTGAAACATATTCTGTCGATCGACTAAGCGAGGTAGTTTGTGCCATGTGAGCGTGATGGACGTTCAGACGTTTGTTTTAGCAGACTGTATATTGATTACTGATGATGTAGAGATGTTGTACTTATAGATATCTAATCTATTAACAATGAGGTGGTTTTTATTAGTTGAATATTACGGTACATTGA
>JBAJHX010000053.1:2324135-2335500 GCA_037176925.1 Amniataba percoides
TGTGTGTGTGTGTGTGTGTGTGTGTGTGTGTGTGTGTGTGTGTGTGTGTGTGTGTGTGTGTGTGTGTGTGTGTAGGCCGAAAGCACAACAAATTCTGCTCTGAAGCTGCAGATAACAGAGAAACGTCCTTTGGTTAAATTGAATCTCTGCTATATATTTAATTTAAAGTCCAATTCACTTCAGCGATTCCATTAAAGATTACAGATGTTTTTGTGTCCAGGATGTATGAATGTGCTCCACGTGTGCATATTTCAGGAGATTCATCAGATAGTGAGGACTTTAACCTTCACTTCACTGTTTCTGCTTGCTGGAGTCTGACGCTGTAAAGACAGCCGTCATTTCATCCGCTCAGTTTCTCAGATGAGTTCTGCATTATTGTGATTATTTATTTTCCTGCAAGAGGAAATTCTTCCCGCTTAAAGGCAGCACAACAACTCAAACACAAAAGATGAAGCATGACGTTAAAGACGTTATAAGACTGTGTGGGAGGAATGAGACAGTTTATAATGTGTTCAAACTGAAGAGCGTTTCTGGAATAAATTAAAACTTGAACCTGCTGCACCATTTTGGACTCTCTTTTCCTGAGGGGAGGATGGTTTGGATTTGATAATCTCCACTTTTCACAAATGATTTTACTGCTGCTTTTACGACATCCCCCAGTTTATTCCTGTTTTGTTCATTAAAGATTTCCAAAGAGGACAAATCAGCGAAGGTTTTATTCTACGACGGATCTGCTGAAAAGCACCATCAGGTGTCTGTCAACATTTAGCACATTTAACTTATTTAAAATAAATCCTTTGTTGTTCCTTCTTGCATATAATCCCAGTGTTAATGTAAGTATCTGTGTACATTTAGCTCTCGGCTGTTTACATTTCTTCTCCTCTGACAAAAGTGGAGTGATGCTTTATGAAAGTCAGTAACTTGGTGCTTGTAGGTCCCCTAAAAAAACTCCTAATTTCTCAAAAAATACTGTATTTCTGTTTGTATACACACAAACTCCTGCATCACTCTTTGCTCTGACCTTCATCACCAGGCTCCCTGGCGTCAGATCCTCCAGTATCTCTGCGCTGTAGTCGCCTCGTCCGAACGCCGGCGTGTTGTCGTTCACGTCCGTCACGTTGAGGATGATAGTGGTGATGTCGCTGAGGGATGACTTGCCGCGGCTCCCCTCCACGGACAGGTAGTACTCCCGTGAAACTTCGTAGTCCAGCGGCGAGATGAGCGTCAGGAGGCCTGCAGGACCACGAGATCACAGGTGAGTTATTCTTATTGAAAAGTGCGAGAAGATAAAGTGTAGATTTGACCTGTTTGTGTGTATAAAAAAAAAGAAGAAAAATCGATCGTGTGAATCAGAGAAATCAGGACCCACTGGGCTGTGCGTCAGATCTTTTCCATCTCTTACATCTTTTGTTTTCTTTACTATAAAACAGACTGAGCGAGTTGCCGTGTGCTGATATCACATTACAGGGTTTTATCGGGGTGATGAAACCTTCAACATTTACTCCCGACGCACCACACAGGTACAAAGTTCACTGACTGCATGCGGCCGCCTGGTTCACCTTCTGAACAAAATACTGCGGGATTCATAAAACATGTGCGAGCTCTTGATTTTGTTCTGTGTAGCTGTGCAGCTCCTGTCAGATTCACCGGTGGGTCATTAAAAAAACATGTTGCATGGCTGAACACTCTTCAAAGTTGCAGAGCTCGGTTTTAAATTCTGGTCAAGACCTCGACGTGTTTCAGAAATATCACCGTGACATGTGGAAATACGGATGAAATGTCCAGAATCATACAGTACAGACAAAATATACCCAAAGATCTTTCATTCAGAATCGAATGAAAGCAGCAATTGTCTCATTTAAGAAGCTGACTGATGCTTTATAAAAAACTTAAATGATCATTGAATCATAGAAGCAGCTGCTGATTCATTTCATTTTGAATCAATTAAGATTCAGCTCGACTTTGGTTCGCACGCTGCCTTCTAGGATTCCCACACTGAAGCAGTTTCCATGTTTACACGCCGCCGTTTAGCGCGGCAGGGTAATATTTTCACTAAAAGACGGCGAGGTTTCTGGGTGCAGAGTTAAATTGGATTACGTGATAATGCTCTGTTTGCGTTGACACTTCCCATCAGCCTCAGCTGTACATCGAGTGAGGCGTTCGACGAGCGAAAATCGTGACCTGTCAGTGACGCTACGTGAACATAAGTGATGGACAGAATGAAAAAGCCATTTAAAGAAAAATAATCATTAACGCAGGTCTGCAGTTTTTTGGATAAAATCAATCCGGTTCAGATCGGTGACTCCTTAATTCTTATTTCACACATTTCCCTCCCAAGATTTTCATTTGAACATGTGAACTGTCATCATCCCCTCTCGGTACAAACGAGCATCACGCTGCTCTGCTCGAACGCACATCGCGCTGAGACGCAGAAAGTGTGTTATGCAGAGTGACAGACGTAATATACTGTTTAAAATGGATGTTCGCACAATGCGAGCAGGCTGCTCCGAATAATAATATCCACCATAAGTCAAAGACGGAGCGTGTGTGTGTGGTATCATGTGACATATCTGGTGAACTCTCCCTTTTGTCAGCTCAGTGAAGCTGTGAGTTTAACCTTTCCGGAGCTATAAATCTCTCCACAGCTGGCTGCTGTCTCCGTGTGTTATCTGTCACCTACATGTGAAGTTTAACTTCAATTTATGGCGCCGATAAAAAAAGGCGTCAGAGTCCTTAAGGGGAAATACTGTGTCATGTCCACTTTTTCTTTTTTTTTTTGTTATCCAGTCACTCCTTTCGGTTCAGGAGGTTTGAAGTCCTCATTTATCTGCCCCGCCGTAAACCTGCTCAGCTTTAACAGATGGACCTTTTCACCTCCTGCTCCTCTCCTCCGCCGGTCCTTTCATCAAAGGAGCGTTGTTAACGTTGGCTGGGTGGTCTCTGGTGGGCATGAACGATTTCCCTCCGAGATGAAGGACCGACAGAGAAAAATTGTATTTGTAAAAGAGGAGAGCAGATCGATTTGAGTCACTAGAGCTGAAAGGACTGGTTGATCGACCAAATGACAGATTCAAATCTGATAACTGGTGAATCTTTTTAGATTGAAATGTAAAAATGACAAACTGTCTTTAGTTACAGCAGATTTTTGGTGAGTTAACTGAAGATGTTGGTGGCAAAACAAGCTATTTAAAGCTCTCGTCTGATGTGTTGAAAACTAAATCTGACAACACGACAGGATCTAGAGAGAGATTTTTGTGAAGGATGTGCTAAAACATGAGGACGTAATGTTAAAGTTTCCTCACTATCAGCAGCTTCTTCAGTGATGCTTTCAAAGACAAATATAAACCATATTTATGAATCTGACATCCATGGGGCTGTTTTTCTTCTCTTTCTTGTCTAAAATGCCAAAAAAATTCAAAAGTGAACATGTAATTTGTGTTCGGATGAGCAGCTTTCATATTTATGGTTGTTTGGCGACAGGAGACCGTGAACTTTTTTTAATTTTTTATTACACCAAACATTTCTGAGGAGACAGGACGCCTCCGTCAGTGAGCTTATTACAAAGCCTGAGCGTACCCGCCGACAGCGCCTCGTCATTTCCAGCAGAACGTGTGGGTGAGACGCGCGGCGCGTTTTCTCATCCAGTCTGCTGAACCTCGCGTCATTAAGATGAAACACAACGAAAACAACCATCGACCATCCCCCCCTCGAACTAAACACCTCCAGGTTTCAACGAGTAAATTATTTGCACCTCGTACACACAGAGCAGATCTCACTTTATTGACTTTTCTGAGATCAAGGAGATTTGTACAACCCGCCTGAGTCGTGGTGATCTGAGCTGTGTGTTTTATTTATTTCATTTTTCTTTTATTTACCTTTTCCTACTGGGAGAAAGTTGCCTCAGCTCCATTTTTTTTCTATAAACCCCTCAAGTCTAGTTCAACCTGCTCTGTGCGTCGTTACTCGGCCAGTAAATCTGCGGCCTCCTCGTCGGAGAAGCTTGATGTGTAAAATGTTGGGCACCGTCCTCGAGGGGATTTTTTTTTTTTTTAATGTTGGTTGGTAAAAACAGGTGGATTCAAACCTCAGTCACATTTATGAGGCTCTGATTCAACACAACATGCAGTGCTGTTATTATCTCCTGGATGTTTTAGGCCAGTGCAGTAGGGAGGAGCATTTTATAGAAGCTACTGGATTTTTACAGGATTGTTGCACCAATGGGCCCTTTTACAGTTTTTATTTGGATGGTATGTTGTAAATAGACTGAATTTATACAGCGCTTTCCACGTTTCTGGGACGTGCTTGCATCGGAAGTGTTGCCCTCTGTGAGATTATCCAATTCGAGATGAACAGCTGATTGCAGCGGAGCTTCTGGCATCGTCACAAGGGGGGGGGGACAAACCCAGCAAGGGCTTTATTTGAAATGCAAACTTTTGTTCTAATGTGGGGAAAAAAGCTGAATATTCAGAGCCAGTTTATGAGCCCAACAGAGGGACGTAATTTCCCGTCTGCTCCACAGAGGTTGTCCCCATAATTCAATATAGCTTTGACCTTTTGAACACCCCCATGCTGGTAAAAGGGACACTGAAGCAGCATCAAGAAGTGCTTTTGCATTTTACACCACAGATGGAAAACACCAATAAATACCAGGCCGACTTTCATGATGCAAACATCATCGTCGCCAGAGAAGGTGGCAGTCTGAGCGCTGCAGCTAGGGGGCGCTGTAACATGAAACAACAAGAGAAAGCTGAGCTGCTGTTTGTGTTGATGAAAAACAACCACGGCTGACTGTTTGTTGTTCCCACAGCTGACTGATTAGGATTGATTATCTAATAATGTTGCTGCAGATAATATCCGATTTATGATTTTCAGTTCTCTCTCTGTGTTGTGGTGCTTTATTGTGCTGGAGTTTTGAAGGGGAGGGGGGTCGGTTGTCGGCGCTCTTATGTTCATGTCGTCTTTTGTTGTTCGCTTCCTGGTAATCTTGGAAAACCTGCTCTTTGAAATTCTCCTGTCAAATATCAAGTTTATTTCCATTTTAACGTCCTAAAAACTAACAAAGCCTTCGCCTCCGTGAAAAAGATGCAAAGACTCAAATAAAAGTCTTGGCACTGATTTCCCATCAGCCTTTAACTCCTTCCAGCACCTGCAACCGCTGCGAGCTCCAAAATCTCCTTTTGTTCAGGGAGCACAAAACCTTATTGTACTGTTACTGTAAATACTTCCCACAATCCAGCAGATTTGCCTTCATATAAACACAAAGTAATCGCAGTGCGGAAACCACCAGAGGCACAAATTCTGCTTTGTACCAGTCGTGTTCGTGCAGGTAGTTATGTTAATGTCTGAGATTTATCGTGGAGGTGACTTATTGCTGTGAAAATCCTGCACGCTGTGTCTTTAATGCAGACGGAGTTACGGTCTCTTTACGGCTCCTACGCTGTCGGTTTTCTGTCAATAAGGGTTCGTATCGCTGTTTTGTGTTTTGCTCAAAGCAGCCTGAGCTCATTCTGCGCGGCGAGATGCGACTTCTTAGAAAGAAACTGGGTCAAGGTCATTTATCACTGGCAAACAGAGAGGACTGTTTCCATCACAGCGAACACACACACAGACACACAAAGCAGGCTTCATAAAGTCAAACGACTGAAAGATTGTATAAGATGAAGATGAAGAAGCACACACACCACAATGAGGAGGTATTCAGAAAAAAAGATGAAGGACAATCCAGAAAGTTTCAGTAACTGTTCCAAAGTTTAAAAAACCTTTTCAGACACTATATAAGCTACGAGGCTGGATTTTATATCTCTGGAACATTTTATCTTTTGTCACAGCGATCTCATGCATATTTTAGAGAAATAAAGTTCATGTTACAGATTATTTTTCCAGTAAAGTCCATTTGTACGTGTTTAAATTGGCCTTTCCAGTTACAATGCGTGATGTTTCTACACGGTCGTCTGCGTGTCCACAACATCAACATCAACAAAAAGGCCTCAGCTAGATTAATAAGGAGGCTGCACTTCTTCTCACAGTGCTGCAGTGTGTGTGAATAATGCTTAAATCCAAGATGACTCTTTTTTGCGTGCTCGTGAGCATCTGTGTGATGTATATGTTGTCCATGTTGGTCCTTGCAAGACGAACCAAAAGCAACTCAAAGTGTCCGACTCTGCAGGTCACAACAAACGTGTCGTCGCTCCTGCGTAAGTGGTAAATCTGAGCCGAACACTCATCAGAAGATGATAAATGTTCATACTAAGATTTCCTCTAACACACTGACATCAACGTGACACTGAAGTAAAAAATATGTCAGTGATATTTATACTGTGTCCTGCCTTCAGCATGTTTCTGCTTACATTTATTCATAGCTCATGCATACGACACGTTTTTTATATTTCCTCACTATTTAAAATGCAAATGCCCCTCTGTTTGCGACTCCACCGTCTTCGTTGTTCTGGTGCGTCGGTGGGTGTTTATCCCGCTTGACGCCACTTAACTTTGAACCACAGAGATTTGTGGACTGTCAAACACTTGACTGTGATTCACCGACACATTACGCTGTCACGTTGGGTAAACCCTCGTCCATCTGGCACCCGCACTAAAACGTGATAAACTGCCGCATGCCAAGTGTTGAGGGAAAAAAAAAAAAAAAAAAAAAAAAAAACACCCTCTGATACAAGGCCAGCGTGAGATTTACTGTTTTCAACTACGTCCCTCACGGCATCCTTGGAGGGGAGCACTGATGACGCAGAGCATCCATAATTTTTTGTAATAATTTTGAATCATTCTGTGGACATCAAAAAAACAAACTCATGAATTATCAACAAGCCGGTGAGTCACTTTTCCTCAAAAAAAAAACCCAAAAACTATTGATGAAAAATTAACGTACACACAAAAAACTTCACTTTGTACATTCTGAATAATTTTTTGATTCATTCTCTAAACTGGTGACGTAAACTTGCTTGAGCAGAGATGTGAGATCTTCAGGTCAACAAGTACTTAACGCTCTTCACGTCATGTAGTACCTCCACTCACACTTTTATCAGTCACTGAATCAGTCCTGGAGGATTGAATCGTAGCGGTTTGCAGAAATATGAAGCGTCACAGAGACCAGAAAGGAAAAGAGAAAGTGAGGACATTTGACTACCTGCTCAGTTCAGAAAACAAGTGTCAGCTCTCAGCTGTACTGTTGAACTCCATTAAGAAAACAAGCATTTTAAAAGTTGGGATCTTGCCAACAGACCTGCTTTATTTTGATCCGTTTGTTGTGATTAAATCAGTTAAATTTGTCTAAATGCCGTCATGTTGCTTGAAACTGCCTCTCAGAGATGGAAAACAGTCGAATGTTGGCGGGTTTAAAATGCGACTGCAGCAGTCAAACTTGTGCGAGCAACGCGAGACAAACAGCTGCTTTTCTTTCGGTGTGAACACAACATTAAATTTTCATTCACATGTGAAGGTTGTTGGGAGGGTTGAGAGTATTAAACATGACTTGTCTTATCTTACTGTTAAAAAAGAGCAGGATCGTAATCTTCTTCCCCCCAAAGTCTCGACACAAAACTTTTCACTTTTACATGGACGAAATCACGGTATCGATGGAGAATCGATCCGTCTAAAGTTTGCGAAAACTTTTATAAAGTTGTAGAAGTAAAAACAAAGGAGTAGTGCACAACAGTACTGCGATCGATCACCTCTGGAACAAATTTCACAGCTGGGCCATGAATCACTCTCGAAGGCAGTGTTTATGTGTGTGTGTGTGTGTAAGAGAGTAAGAAAGTGTGTGTGTGCTGGTTATACTGGTTTAAGTATGAATTTTTATTACTTTTTCTGACGTGTCTTTACACAAACTCCTGCATGTACCGCACACTGACAACGACGTGAGTTTAAACCCTCCTTACACCTCGGTTTCCTTCATAACTACGTCCAAAGAAATCACAACAACAAAATAAATAAAAATAAAGTGTGTGTGCAACGCTGATTCGATCAGAGAAAAGTTCAAACCTATCTTCACTGGGCTGCACATTTAAAAAGGGATCAGTGCAGATCTCAAAAGCAAATGAAGGTCTCACTTTTCACAAATCCTCTCTAACTCACCAGCACCATGTTTAGACACCTGCTGACAGATTTGTTCTTCTACTGCAACATGAATAAATATGAATTTTCTATAAATCGTGTTGAGTCTGATGTTCTCCCACCGACACTCGTTCACTTATCCAGCATTGTCTTCTTGCGCTAATTCACACTCTGTCTGCTGTTCAAACTTTTCAAACTCTCTTCTCCACCCAAATAATGAAACCTAATGCAGTGGACAGTGATCAATGAGCGCTGTTCGTCTGACCGGCTGCCCTTTAATGATTTATTGGCAGCGAGCAGTCCCACACAGTCCAGAGGCCGGGCTGCACTCCCAAACTCTGCAAGTTTCAAAATGCAGCAGGGGACGTGAAAACTTCACAGCAGAAGCTCACAGCTCTCTAAAAAACTTCAAGGAACAATAATAAAACTTTTATTTTGAAAAACCAAGATGATGCAGGACGATAAAGAAAGTTAATTCTCTTAAACAGAGAGAAAGGTGTTAAAAGAGTTTGGAGAAGAGAGCAAAGTCTTTCTGCCTTCTAATCATCTGTTAGAAATAATACAATAAACAATTATAACAAAATATTACCACTATTATTTATTTAAAATGCAAACCTGTGACACAAAGGCTGCTTCGACTGACTGCCTCTAACTACCTTGGAGGGAAATTATTATTTTTTTATTTTTATTATCGCTATCAGCATTACGCCAAATCGCTTTAAGGCAAATAACAAAAAGAAAGTTCCTCTTCAGTGTTTTCACAACGGTTTAATTTGCACGACTGATGACGTTTTTTGAGTTTCTTGCAACAATAAACTGAATAAAAGAGTTTGAAGTGGCCTATCAAACATCTTTATTCTTACACTAAAAGACGGGACGTAACGGAGCAATAACAGGTCATTTGATGGAAATGTGAAGGACTTGGGTAGATACCTTGGAGAGTTTTCTCCAGCAGCAGGTAAATTCAGTGTACACTACCGCTCCAGCTCTGAACAGCAGACTGTTTTGTTGAGACTCGTTAAATGCGGACACACTCCGACACTGAGGAGAGAAAATCCACTGAAATCCTCTCATTTGAGCACCTCAGAGGACCTGATTTTTTAATCCTTATTCATTAAAACATGGAGCTTGGACACTATTTTCTGATTTGAGTGTCACACAGAGAAGAGTGTATAATCTTTCAGAACCACAGAAGACATTATAAAGTCTCCACGATGACTCAGCTGACCTTTATGTGTAAAATCAGACTCCAGCCTGAGGTGTCGAGATGAATTTGCTTCCTGCGATCGATGTATTGACTTTACTCGATGCAAACTGTGAGAGAGGCGGACAGAAACTCTGCTTACCCGTCCGTGAGTCCAGCAGGAAGCGTCCGTCCTCGTTTCCGGACACGATGCGGTAGACGACGGGGTCGGGCCCTCCTCCGTCTCTGGTGAGGGCGGAGACGCTCAGCAGCATCGACCCCACCGCCAAGGATTCTGGGAGCTGGGCGGTGTACTCCGAGCTCAGGAAGACGGGCTGGTAGTCGTCCAGGGAGACCACGTCCACCGTCACCGTGGCGACAGAGTAGAGGTGGCGAGGCAGGCCGCGGTCGGTGGCCTTCACCTTCAGCTCGAAGGTGGGCGGCGTGTCGGGGGTCAGAGGTCGCTCCAGCCGCAGGATGCCCGAAAACTCGTCCAGGGAGAAGTAGCCGCTGTCGCCCGCCAGGAGGGAGTACTTCACCTCTGAGTTTATACCTGGAGGGACGGAGATGATTTAATAATGATTCACAGCATCCGTTGGTAAAATGAAACGCTTCAGATATGTCATCTAGTTTGTTTACAGTCACGCAATGCTGTTTTTTTAGTCGTATATTTGCTCTGACAGACGTGCTGCTGCATGAAACCAAGAAGAGGGGAAAAACAAATTAGCTAAGAAATTGCTGCTCTTATCAAAACCACATCTGGATCCCCACAAAGAGCGAGTGACAAAACAGGGAGGAGGGGAAATACAGAAACATTATATAACTCAAGTGTGCCATCAAAAGATGAAAAGATGGATGTTTAACAAACTTTTATACACGTGCCAGAAAACAGTCATAAAAAGAGAAGATAATAATCGTCCGCTGTGCTCTGTCTGTGCACATCCAGTAGATGAAGCTGTTTCTACACACTCTGCTTCGACACGCTCTGTTGGGGTGTGTACGACAATGTTATATCATCAAAACTTGGAGATAATGATGCTTTTTGTAACTGTAATAATCCAGATGTTGTACAGTAGTTAAAGCCTGCAAGTGACTCCTGGAGGTTCCTTCGATTCCCAAAAACTTAAGTTTGCTATTCTCACAGTGGGAATCATAAAAAAGCATATAAGGGGCACTAAAATCAAAAGAGTTTCTATCTTTAGGAAGATGAATATACACAGATTTTCAGAGGAAACTGCACAGCTGCTAACACCCGACCATCGATGTTTATTGTAGGAGCTTTAAGAACGGAGGTCGCGACACAAATCTGAAAGGTTTAACTCTTAAGCTGCGTACAATTATTCAGATGAAACAATCAGAGAAAGAAAACTTACTCTGAAGTCTCCAGAGTTTTGACTGTCTCAAGTTTGCTTTGTTTTTACGTAAAAAGCTGTGACATCAAACCACACAGGTGAACAGTGGCCTCTTCCTGCTCCCTCATTAAAAATATCCCACCTGTGTGAGGCTGTGAGGTTTTTCTTTTAACACATCGCAGCCTGAAACGTTTGGGAACTGCTGATTTAAAGATAATTACACGCTAGTGGGAGCGCCGTGATTAAAGGTCAACATTTTCTGCTCAAACAACAACAAAACAAAGCTTCAACAAACAGGTGGTTTGACAAGTCCTGGAGGGAAGATTCATTTTTGTGCCGTGTGAGAGTTTAACGGACTTATCGGCCTAAAGATGGCGCTACAGTCAGAGGCCGACATGTCAAACATCATCAACAGCATCAAATCAGGTTTTTAATCATAAAAAAGGTTAACTTCATTCACCGAATCAACAGCAGCTTGATTACCTTTGTGTCTGTGTGTTTGTGTCTTTATGTGTCCCTGAAGAGTTTGATGGATTTCTTTAATATTTCTTGGGCAAATAAAAGATGCAAGAAAAAAAAAAACAAGTTCATTAGTCATTGTTGTCTGTGAGAAAAGTTGTCAGTGCAGAAAGGGAGAACAAGCTGCTGCACATCTGAAGGAGTGGCTGACCTGTTCTGTGTGCTGCTGTTTCCCTGTGTGTGTGTGTGTGTGTGTGTGTGTGTGTGTGTGTGTGTGTGTGTGTGTGTGTGTGTGTGTGTGTGTGTG
>JBAJHX010000053.1:2335600-2350062 GCA_037176925.1 Amniataba percoides
GTGTGTGTGTGTGTGTGTGTGTGTGTGTGTGTGTGTGTGTGTGTGTGTGTGTGTGTGTGTGTGTGTGTGTGTTGTGCCTGAATTGCATACTAAATGAAGTGTGTATGTGCATGAAAGTCTTTGTATGTGCAGAATATGTGCAGAATATTTGTATTTGTGGGCGTCTTTGTGCATTTTTATCGATCCTCTTGTGTGAACTGTGACCATTCGAGTGTGAATGTGTGTGTGTTTTGCGCCGACATGATTGAGTGTACTTGTGTGCGTGAGAAATATCAAACACCACACACGCCTACTCCAACGACTTCAAAATGAGAAAACAGCCCGTTTTACATCACTGTTATCTGACTTTACTGTTCTGACACCTAAAAACTGTCCGACCATCAAAGGCAACGGATGAATAAAACATTCAAACACAGCAGCGGAAATCTGTACCAAACTGTGTCAGCAAACTTCAACCAGAAGAGATTTGTTCACTTTGTTTGCTCTGTGCTTGCTTGGTGCGAAAACACTGCAGTGATTAAAAAAAGAAAATAAAAAAAAGGACTGTGATCAAACTCTGTGCTTAAAGACACAGACAGGATGACGAATTTGTGTGAGACTAAAAACACGAGAGGCTCGTATAAATCACAGGAAAGAGCAAAAACAAAGGAAGTCATGAAGAAATAATACAAAAGGAAACAAAGAGGAAAGAAACACGTTCATGGCGGTTTGTAGCTTCACTGCTACCAAACTAAACTTTGAGCTTTAGTCAGTTTGATTCAGTTTTCATTTACCCAAAGTAGAAATTTTTATTTTAACACTTGAGCTGTTTAGTAATCCTACAGCAGCTGTATTACCTGAGCTGATGCAGACGTTTGTTTCTTAATCCCTAAATCTGACATCTCGACACCAATAGCTGGAATTTACTCACAAATATCTACAAAATCTAATCTGAGAACTGTACAAACAAAACCAATCACTTAGTACTCAACAGAGTAAATAGGTGAAACGTACTCTTCATAAATCCATCCCCACAGAGGACAAACTCACCATTTTGGCTCTAAAACATGTTAAATATGCCGTGTGAGCTTGTTGACCAGCGATGTTATCGAGCATGCAGCCGGTGCGGTTCACGTCCCTGCAGACAGCGCAGGCCGCTGATGCAAATGTGATGAAACACGATGATGAAGGTGTGAAACACACAGCGCTCAACATAAAGAAACATAAGCACGAACGCATTATTGGAATGACACCACTCGACAGTTGGTGGGTGAAACAAGAAAAGCAGCAATTCACAACCAATCAGGCGACAAGAAGAGCACCAGCTGATTTAAACAGAGATGTAAGCTAAATACAGCAAAACTTAAAGGTTTTAATGGAGGAGAAAATGCTTTCAAAACTATTAGACATTTACATTTTTCTCTGTTTTCCAAGTGAATGAATGCCTTTAAAGTTGCTTACATGGGTCAAACACTAAATGTTTACTAAATGAGTTACAGCTACTTTAAAGTAAATGTGATTATTATTAATGACAACATCAATATGCGTTTTCACAGGTTTAATAATATAACACCCTGTTTCCCATCTTAGCATGCTAATATTCATCATGGTGGGGTAAAATTAGTTTTGCTGTCTGCAGTAAAATCTGCGAGGATCACTACCACACCTGAACAGTCACCTGCAGCTTCATGCAGTGTGACGAAAACTGAACACGACATTAGAAACTGGAGCTGAATCTGACTCATGCACGTTCAAACCAGAATCTACAAAATGTTAAACTACTTTGACCTAATGAGTGGAGAAACACGCTAATGCTGCCAGGGTGAAGGGTTAAAATCCTTGTGCAGCACATAATTACCAGCTCAGCTTGAGTGAGTGTCGATGTATCAGGTGGGCGTTTCACAAAAGCAAAACTCTGTTGGGAATGGCTTAGTTTTTTATTATGTTAAGAGTTAGGAGCACCACATTCATGCACGAGGACACTGAACACACACACAAAGGATTTATTAGTGTTACGGACTGATGATACCGAGGCTGAAGGGTTGTCACAACATGTTCTGGCCTGACAGGAATGATAAAATGATCTCTGTGGTCTTACTGTTTTAACTCCCATGATGATGTGAAATGAAAAAAAACTCCTACCTGTGTCTGGATCTTTGGCGTAGATGACGGCGACGGGCGTTCGGACGGTCGTGTTGTCAAACACGGTGACCTCGTAGTGGCTGGAGGAGAAGCGGGGAGGGTTGTCGTTCATGTCCTGGACCATCAGCAGGATGTCCGCCTGACAGGACCGCCCGCCGCCGTCCGTCGCCTTCGCCACCATGCTGTACTCGACCACCTTCTCCCGGTCCAGCACAGCCAGAGTGAACAGCTCACCTGAGGGAAGACGGATACTGAATGATGCCTGAAAGACGTTTGTCTTTTCTGTTATAATAATCAGACGAATTTACACAATATATTTTGATTTTTATATTCAACAGCCTCTCTGTTAGCTTAAAAACTATCTGATGTGATCTGAAGATGTTATGACAGGAATTAAGTGTGATGGATGTCGGTGAGGTGGCCCTGAAAATGTGAAAAAAAAACAAAAAAAGAGACAATAGAAATGTTTGTGTGTCTTTTCAGTGCAGAGCCTCTCCGAGCGCCGCTCACTTAAAGGGAGCGCTCGTGTTTTGACCCCAAACAGACGCCGTCATACCTGTCCTGTGGTCGAGATGGAACTTGTCTGCGTCGGGACCGTGGAGGGTGTAGGAGATCTGCCCATTAGCTCCCACGTCTGGATCTGATGCCGAAACCTTCAGCACAAACATGCTGGAGGGCGAGTTTTCCATCACTGCCTCCGTGTACACCAGCTGGAACACGAGGATAATGACAATAATCAGGCCTCCATTTGCATAGTTTTTCTCAGGCGAGCTACTGAGTGCTGGATAAGTGAAATGACACTGCTCCTGGGCTCCAGTAATGAAGAGAAAAAGGGCGATTTACAGCATTTTAGCACCGGTCAGAATCCATTATTATACTTGAATTTGAATCAATTGATCTTTACATCAGGGGTTACTTTCAAAATAAAAGTCACTTCTAACAAAGTAGTCTGCATCGTCAGGCAGCAACACGAGTTTCTCTGGACAAAAAGTGTCTGTAGCAAAAAAGTGTTGGTTTAGTTTGTTTTGAAAGCTTTTTCTGCTTACCTCCCTGTTTATCTCTACAATTAAATCAAATTTAATTAAATTCAGATGAACTTTTCTACTGTCCAAGTTGTCTGTCCATCATTTTAATCAGCCATGAATACAAATGGTCATAGTGCCATTTCCGGCTATTTTAATGGTGTTTTTATGTGTTGTAGCACCTACTTTTGATCAGCTTTCAAAGTAATATAATTTGATGCACAACAGGTTTCATGAACTTTAAATCATTTGAGAAAGAGTTGAAAATTTAAATTACATGTTAATTCCCCGTAAGTGCCAGTTTATGCAAGAATTTCTGTAACTGGGGTGACTGTTTCTTCCTCTCGTCATCCTTTCACCTGACATTTACTGTCACAAACCAATAAATTAACTATATTCAGGCGTTTCTGATCCAGCACCTGCTTGTTTCTTACTGCACTAAAAAGCACAACTCGCAGCTCCAAATATATTTGGTTACTAAGAAAAACACTTATCCTGTTTATACTTGAACAATGACAGTTTATACTTGAAAAATGACAGTAATGCTATATTTCTTACTTGCAGACTTTCCTCTCAGAATTTATCCTAAATGATCCTTTTGTTGTTTGTGGGAGCTGCAGAATAAAATCTGAATGCAGAAGAGGCTGCTGGAGCTGCACATTCAGATCAACTGTGTTCGGTTCAGTTGTTGCAGCTGCAGCTCTTTGTAAGTGTTCATGAGGGGGGTTTATAGTTCTTATAGTATAGTATAATGTTCAAGAATAAATTATTTCATTAAGACGGTAAAGTTTTCACCATATAGATTGTTGAAGGGTGACCAATATTTAAAATTCACCAATTTTCATGCAAAAACAATGAATATTCAGAGCGTGTCCACTCACTCCAGTGAAACTATTAGACTAATGACTGGTAAACTAATGAGATTCTTTATTAGTGGAGGTGTTAGCAGGCGCTGCAAAGCAGACGCGCTGCATTATTTCGTGTAGATGGAGGCCTAATTTACTGAAAAACATTATTGGTGCAATTAAAGGTGCAAAGAAAATAAAATGTAATTCTCATTAACTGTTCCCGGTGGCCGGTTGTACTCAGCATCTCCCAGGTGGGAGTGCGTCTGACGAGCTGCTGTTAAATGTTGATGAATAAATAAGATAAATGTGATAATCTGATGAGTATTTTCTGTGAATAAAAGGGTTAAATTAACGTGGGTGTGTCCTCACCTGTTCACACAGTGGACTGTTGTCGTTGATGTCCAGGACGTGGACGTCCACGACGACCGGAGCCTCGAACTTCCCGTCGGTGGCCGTGACTTTGAGTGTGTATCTGTCTTTGGTTTCTCTGTCCAGAGGTTCCTTCACGATCAAACCCCACTCGCCCTCGTCCTTCTGGATGATGGCAAACTGGCCCAAAGAGTCTCCATCTGCACGTGTGGTGAAGACTCAGTTTAATTATTGACTAATCTGCTTATTCTTTTCTGCATCTATCAATAAACTGTGAAAAATATCAGAGCATTGTACAAAACGATGTCCTGTTTAGTCTAAACACCACAAAAAATACATTTACCATAATGTAAGATGGGAAAAGCAGCAAACTCTCAGAGAACCTGTACTAATTAGAAATAAAAAGGTAAATAAATAAAAGTGTGGTAAATGTAAAAAACAGGAAGACACCACCACATTTCTAAGAAAAAAAACTTATTGGGGTCTTGTTTACAAGGACAATAATCTCCATCATAAAAAGGATTTAAAAAGTGAGAGAAAAGTTAAAGAAAGGTCACCTTAAAAGGTCTCACCAATATATTCAAACATGGTCTTTTTACACAAGACGCCTTGAATTGCAGATTTCCAGTCTATAATAAATCCACAATGTGAATGTTTGATTTTGTGTTTAAATGTGTATGAGGCAGGGATTTAATGGAGGTTTGTTTTCTGCGCTGCAATGTTTGTTGTTCACATAAGAGAGAGGCAGGATGTGGCAGAAGTAATATATGTATTGGAAAAATAAAATATGAAAGTATTGATTGCTATTCACAGTTCACGCTGCCGTATATCATGTCTGAGCGTCTGATTGGTTGTTTGTTGTCTGCTAAGTAATATAAAGTTATATAAATTCTCACTTTTCTTATTTAATACAGCAGCCGCTTTGATATTGAGTTGTGATGGCATGTTGTTCCTGATGAATAATTCAATAATTTCTGTTTTCCATCTTGTTTTTTTCTCATTTTGTGTATTGTGGGGGAATCATGTTTTAACATTAGGCTGACTCACCTGGGTACTTTGCATTTTATTGTTTTCTTCTCCTCTCTCACAAACTTTTATCTTTTGAGATGAAAACATAAACAGGTTCTTCCTGCGACTAGACAGCTGACACCGGCTGGTGACTGCGGCAATCAGTCTGTACGTTGCTGCTGATTGCATCACCGTCAGTCAAACACCTGCCTGACAGGTGACATATGCTGATGCAGCCGTTACAGAAGTCTAGCCTGCTTCAACCTCAAGACAATTCAATTCTTTACAGCTGCCAAAAGTTGTCATGCAGGTTTGTGACCCAAGCATTGAACTGAAATGTCGGTTTTATTTGGCAGTGATGAAATACTAATTGAGTGCTACTGTACATAAACAGCCTGCAGCACTATGAGGGGTAAGCTGCTGAAATGCATGTGGGCGAGTCTTATTAAAAGCTAACACGAGTGGAGGTGGATGTCAGGTAGTGTTTGACTGATACACTGACTCATTCTGAGGTTTGGGACTCAAGATGCTTGATATCTATGTTGACACGAATAAAAAATTACCCATGAATTTTATTCTTCACATTGCAAAAGCCTTTGAAAACCTCCTTTAAATCACCTGAATGAGTTTTTTTCTTCTGCATGCAGGGTTGCAGCAGTTTATCAGGAATTGTTCTTAGAATAAAAGATGAAGTATCGAATTTTGGTGCGTTTTCATACATCTCGTGGCAAATGATTGGGCAAAAAGGCCAAAAAAAGATTATTCCTTACAGATCAGGACAGGAAAAATAAATGAAAAACTATAATTTACACTTCAAAGGATTTTAAATCCTTTTTTTGTTTGTGTTTAGGATTTTTTTGCTGTGTAAAATTCACAATTCACAAAGGTTTTCAGTGAAATTAGAATAAAATCAATCAATGATGAGGTAAATATCAGGATGAATCATCGTCACTTGCTTTTGAATGCTAATTCTGCTTTTATTTTTATTTTACCACATGAAGTCTCTAAACGGAGGATCCAGATCTCGGTATTTCAAAACATCATAGTAATGAATTTTGAATTTTGTAGTGTGGAGCAGCTCTGTTGCAGACAGACACTTGTAAATAAGTAAAATCCTCACATCAATCATACTGTTGGTTGCCAACTTTAATATCCAACATTTGCTTATGTTTTTGTTTCTTTCTGACAAGCCAGTGCCGCCATCAGCCAAACCAAACAATTTAAAAATAACTGCAATGCAAATATTCCTCTGTTACACTTCCAGACAACAGTGTTGTGACAGCGAGCTGCTTCAGAAGGGTCCGGCTTTAACCGTCTGGAGGAAAAACGGAGGATTTGCATTAATTTGAGTCTTTGTTTTTGTTGTTAGCTGCAGGGCATCTAGTTGGTATTACTTTCTTGTAGACTTGTCAACCTTCTTCTCTTTGTGATTAATCTGAGGCTGAATAACATAATATCATGACTCAGTTGAGGTTACCAAAGATTTCATTTCACCTCATTAAGGTCTGTATAAATCCCGCAGTTTCACAAATCTTTAGGACAGTAAAAACACACACACACACACAGAATAAACAAATACATGATCACAAGTGAGTCATGCATGCAGATTACTGACTTGTACAAATCCTTAAACACACAAGGGAGCAACACATTCAAAGGCTAAACTCTGAACACACACTCATAAACATTTTCTCACCTGTGATGTAACACGTCACGAGGCGGTTCTCAAGCGACACGTCGGCATCTGTGGTCGTCATGGAGAGGATGACTTCACCAGGACTGCTGTTCTCCACCACCGAGCCGCGGTACACGTCGTCGGAGAACTTTGGCGGGTTGTCGTTCTCGTCCGTCACCGTCACCTCCACCAGGACGCTGGACGACAGCTTGGTGTCGCCGCCGTGGTCCATGGCGACCACGTTGAACCTGTAAACTCTGGTCGCCTCGCAGTCCGTCGCCCGTACCGTCGTGATCCAGCCGCTCTCTCCGTCGATGGAGAACACATCAGTCCCCTCCGACGTCGTGTCATCAGGCAGAGACTCCAAGCTGTAGGTCACCACACTGTTGGTGTCCGTGTCCGGATCGTTGGCTGTCACCTGTGAGTCCAGATCAGTGTTCGGTCATCACATTCATTTCAAATCAGAGCATTTTAAAGGAAAACTTTAAGGAAAACAGAAAACTGGTCTTTAGTTTACTTAATTTTCTACGTTCTTTCTCACAACACATTAGTTTGTTTTATTGATCTCTTCAGGAATATATCTGCATCTGAAAGTTGGATGTTGTCTCTCTACAGAGACTATTTTACTTTTGCTTTTCAATCAAAGAATAAATCACATCTTATATCTTTTGCCTGAACCAAAAAGCAGTGCCTAGATAATACTGTGTTATACTATAATTAGCTCTAAAGATAAACAAATTCAATCTTTCTCGGGCTCACCTGAATAACAGTCGTCCCTGCAGGCATGTTCTCGGCCAAGAAGGCCCTGTATGGGTTTGCATCAAACACCGGCTGGTTATCGTTCACATCTTGGACCTGGATGCTGACGGACACCAGTGATGCGACATCAGTCCCGTTGTGGTTGCCCTGAGCGATCACATCTATCTGATACCACTTCGTCTTTTCATGGTCGATAGTCTTCTGCAACAGCAAAGTTCCGCTTTCTTTGTCCAATGTGAAGACTTTGTCTTTGTTGCTTTCCACGGTGTTACCGTCCACCAGGCTGTAAATAAGTGGCATGTCTGAGTCGGCCCTCACAGATCCTATCTCTGTTCCTATGGGGATGTCCTCTGCAGCTGAGAAGGTGTAGAGAGGCTCTGAGAACTTCGGCAGAGGAACCTCAGGAGGAACCACTTTGACCTTAACGGGCACTGTGGAGTTATAGAAAGGCAGGCTGCCATCGCGAGCTTTGACTTTGAAGTTGAAGATCTTGTTCTCCATGCCAACAAGACTCTCTTTGACGCTCACGACTCCAGTGAAAGGGTTGATCTCGATGACGTCTTCGGTCACCTCCTCTGCTTCATCTACGGTGTAGGTGACATCTGAGTTTTTGCCGTCATCTGCATCGTAAGCCATGATCTGAATGACGGGAGAGCCTTTATTTACATTTGACTGAATGGACACTTGATATTCTGACGCTTGAAACTGAGGAACGTTGTCGTTCTCATCGGTGAGAATAATCTTGACCGTGCAAAAGGCCACTCTTCCGCCGCCATCTTTAGCCATGACTTTGATAGCGATGACTCTCTGGGCGGGGTTCTCTCTATCCAGCGGCTGCGTCGTAACGATCTGCCCATCGTTGTCGATGGCAAATTTCTCATCAGCTAGTTTGTTTATGATGGTGTAGTCCACACTTCCATACGGCCCGTCGTCAGGATCAATGGCTGCTAATCTGATCACACGAGTTCCCGCCTCTGCGTTTTCAGCCAGCTCTGCCTCGTAGATGCTCTGCTTGAAATAAGGACTGTGCCTGTTGCTGTTCATCATGTCGATGTTTACTGGTGCTGTTTTCTGAAACACGCCGTCCGACACCGCCACTGTCAGGTTATAGTAAGGATCCAGATTCCTCTTACAGACATTAGAGAAAGAAATGATTCCTGATGATTCGTTGATGTTGAAGTACCTTCCTTCATTCCCTGAGAGAATTTTGTACTTGAGGTTATTCAGGTCTCCGGTGTCGGGATCTGACGCTTGGATTTTGATGACTATGTGGCCACACTTTGCCATTTCATCCAGCGTGGCTTCATACTCGGAGCTCACAAAGTCTGGTGGGTTGTCATTGACGTCTGTGACATTTATGAAAACATAGGCCTCACCGCTATGAGGAACGGTGCCATTATCAGTAGCTGTGATTTTCAAATAAAAATGTTTTGTGTCTTCATGGTCCAGAACCTGTTTGGTGACAATCAGCCCGCTCTGAGCGTCGATCTGAAAGAAATCGGTCTCGTTCCCTTCGGTTTGCACTATCTCGAAGGTATGATCTTTGTTTCTGCCAGAGTCTCTATCAGATGCAGAAAGCTGTATCACGGAGGTGCCAATCTCGAGTCCCTCAGCAATGTTCACAGTGTACCTTGGCTGTGAGAAAACTGGGGCATTATCATTCACATCTTCTACTTCTATTTCAATGGAGGCTTCTGAGAAAGCTCCGGTCACAGAGTCAGTAGCTCGAACTGTCAACACATGCATTGTTTGGCTCTCATAGTCAAGAGGGTTAGTGACGGTCAGCACGCCAGTTTTGAAATCAATATGGAAGTGCTTTGAAGCATTTTCCTCTTCAAGGTTATAGATAAGCCGATAGCCTTCTGGATTTCTGGCCTGGACGTGTAGGATGGTCGTGAACGGGGGGACATTTTCTGGAACTTTCAGCGGATACAGCAGAGTCTGGAAAACTGGGTTGGTTTGATTCCTCACTTGAATACTGAGCTGTGCCATTGTGGTGTGACTGGGCTCGCCCTCGTCTACAGCCAAGACTGTCAACACATACTTATTCAGAGCTTCAAAGTCAAGAGGCCTCTGAAGGGACACATCACCTACATCAGGATCTATCCTGAAGAGGTCAAAGTCCTCCTCCAGCGAGTACATGATCGAGCCATTTTCTCCGAGATCTCTGTCGATGGCAGTTGCTTGATACAAAACATCTCCTGGTTCAGAGGCTTCAGAAATCATCATTGAAAAAGGCAAGTTTAGAAACTGTGGAGCGTTGTCATTGACGTCATCGATAAAAACTTTGACCTGGGTTGTAGCTGTTCTGGGTGGCGTTCTCATGTCTTGTACCTTCACCATCACCTCATAAATATCTTGTTCCTCTCGGTCAAAAGGGACACCGGTTGTTTCAAGAACACCTGATGTCTGTGAAATTGAAAACTTCCCCATTGGGTTTACCACAGAATACAAAAGAGGCTCATTTAAAAAACAACCTGTGGCTTTGAGAGCCGCCAGATTTCTGACTGTCTTTAAGTTTTCTGCGACGCTCGCCGAGTAAACTTTCTGTTCAAATCCAAGACTGCTGGCTGTTGCGTTTGTTACGTTTACCACGACAGCCGCTGAGTCTTTGTAGAGGCCGTCAGAGGCTTTGACAACCAGTTGGTAAAATGGCCTAAATTCAAACACATCGTTCACAGTGATGACTCCAGTGTTTGGGTGAATTGAAAAGACATTGTGAAGATTCCCCTCGGCGATGCTATATGAGACCGCCGAGTCGGCATCATGGGCCGTGACATGCACAACCTCTGTGTCTCTGACAGCGGGGAAGATGACGGATGACTCGTACACCGGGGAGGTGAATTGTGGCGGGCAGTCATTCAGGTCCAAGACGCGAACAGTGACCTTGGCAGGCTCGGCTGCATACAGCGATGGTTCCCCTGAGTCCTTTACCTGCACCGTGAAGTGATACTCGGCCTTGGCTTCAAAGTCAACTGGTGAAATTAAAGAAATGGTGCCCATACTTGAGTCTATCTTGAAGACGCTCAGGGCTTCCGGTTCGAGGATCTGATAGACCAGCAGAGAATTTGCGTCCCTGTCTGCATCTGAAGCCTGGATGACCAGAGGGGTGTTTCTTTCCCCCATAACCATGCTGTTGATGTGTGCCGACTCACTTATCTGCCCCAGGTACTCCATCTTCTGGAAAAGAGGAGCATTATCATTCTCGTCGATCACGTAGATGTAAACGAGAGTCTTGGACAAAGCTCCAGCTGTGGTGGAAGCTGTGACTTTGAGCTTGTAGGAGGCACAGTTCTCAAAATCAAGGTGGTTTTGGACTGAAATCAACCCAGTGTAGGGGTTAATATGAAACGTCCCGTTTGGGTTGCCGCTTTCTATCCCATAATGCACAGCAGAGGGGCTGGAGGCTGAGACGGTGACCACCGGTGCTCCGAGGGAACTTAACTCGCTGATCTCGGTGAGGTATTCATCAGAAGGGAAGGCGGGCGGGGTGTGTTCGGAGATGCGGATGTGGACGTGGACCGAGCTGAGGTCACTGCGCTGAGGGAAACCCTGATCAGTGGCTTTTACAGTCAAGTGGAACTGGTCCTGAGGCTGAAGGTCCAAAGGTTTGGACACACTGATGGAGCCCCGCTCTGGATCTATGGAGAAGATGTTGTCGATATTCCCTACAGGGACAAAGGAAATACTGTCAATCATTTTTATCCAGGTTCATAATGTTTTAGTCATAGATCTAGACTGAAATGTTGCTTCTTCTTCAATGCTTTTCTTTTGTGTTGACAGTATGCAGAAACACTTCATCTGATTTCATCTCATACACACCTGTATAACCAGTTTAAAGAGAAATAATAGATTTGTTATTATTACAAAATGGTTTACAGGTCATTTATCTGTTATTCAATCCTAAAATCTTCTTTTAAAGAAATAGTTTGACATCAATTTGATCCTGGCCAAGAAATAGTTTCACCTTCATAAAATAGTGAACTGTGTTTTTTACACTTTTGTGCAGATTAAAAATGATATATTACATAAGAACAGATTATCTTTAGAAGCACATATTTTTTCTTTAGTTTTTTTTAAAAGGCAAAAATATGTGAAAATAAGCTGAGCTGGCATAATATGTTCATCTGCATTGATCTTACATGTTCAGCAAAATCCCTTTAATAAATTGTACAGGAGGCGGGCCTTTGCTGTTCAATAATTTCAAAGGATCAGTGTTTTGTGTGGTGTGAGGATGAAATTAGGGCCTCGGAGCAGCATAGATAAAAGTTAAATATAGCTTCTGCTGCTCACCTGAGTGCAGAGAATAGCTGATGTCGGCATTGCTGCCCATGTCCTTGTCCAGGGCCTTTACCCGGATGACCTCGGAGCCTGTGGGGGCCATGTTAGAGATGCTGGCCTCGTAGCGGGGGCTCAGGAACGCCGGCGAGTGGTCGTTGCAGTCCTCCACGTGAACCACCACCTTCACGAAGTTCCTCTTCACCGGGATCTCCTGGTCACGCACCTGACGAGGGCGAAAATAATCATGCATGAGACGAGTAAGTTTGCTCAGTGATACATAAAAGTTTTGATGAAGACTTTTGGAGCTTGTTTTACCATGTTTTTATCCTCCATGTACACTTAAACTGAAAGTTTGTCTTATTTCTGTTTGACTTGTCTCTAACACTGCAATGTATTTAGACATTTTAACAACTGTTTGAATTGTCTGACTTTTTAATTTATCCATTTCATCAGTTGTATTCATTGAACAAAAAAAGTATTTTATTGTTTAAACAGATACAATCAGAAAAAAAATAAATGAAGTGAGTGAATATAAATTATTATAGACACACGTAACAATACAACATTTCTATAACACTGCTGCATTTGTTGTAAGAAGTTTACTATCATTAATTATTAGATTCTTTCACTATTTTGGACTTAAATTTACATCCATCATATTTCTAACTGTCAATTTTTATTTTTCCAATAATCAGATATCTTCATAGACTCTATTCTGTATTTTCCTTGATGATTGTGTTACTACCATAACGATGAGCGTGTGAACGGAGATCATCTCGTAGTCCAGCTCCTCCGTCATCACCAGGACTCCACTCTTCGGGTCCAGGTGGAAGAACTTGGTGCTGTTTGGATGAAGGCTGCTGTGGATGGAGTAAACCAGTTTACTGTTGGTGTCGGCGTCCTGCGCACTGATCTGAAGGATGTCCTTCCACGGAGAGGTATCCTCGGGTACCCTCACCTAAAAACACGGGGACAGAGGAGGAAATGGGCGACACTTTTAAAAGTAATGAAACAAAAACAAAAAGCAGGAAACAACAGATTTTGAAAAATGGATTAGAAACTGAATTCCTGGACTTTCAATTTGAAAACGATTTTTATTCATAAGATGGTCTAAAGAGACATTTGGGGGGCAGGAAATTGCTCAGTTACAGAGTCAACACAGAGTGGGCGCTGATTTTTTTGTGATCACAAAAACAAGAGTGATTCAGCAGCCTTATACTGTCTGTTGCATGTCCTGATAATCACAGTGTAGAAAGCCTGCAGAGGTTTATAATCTGAAATGGTATAACAGATCTCTGACTGTCTGTTTAAAACTTTCTGAAACGACTCTCTATAGCAGAAAAGGCGAACTTGGTAGAAACAGAGAACGCATCTTAAGCTGAATGACTAAAAGGAAAACTCAAATACTGATGTTGTGTTTGTTGATGGTTAGTTTGCTTGGATAACTTTGTTGCATGTACCAACAATTATCTTTTAATAACATTCATACTAATCTAAATTCTGGATTCAAATGAAAATCTTCAAGGCTTTCTTTGACTCTCACCGTATACAGCGGCTTCAGGAAGACGGGACGATGCTCATTCATGTCCAGCACACGGATGTAAGCCTGCAGTTTGGAGATGGAATACACAGGGTTTGAGAAAATGGATGCTCAGCATGAGCAACATCAAATATGGACGGCAGCGCTTCAGAGCTGCTTCACATGCAGCACCTGAGCCGCTGCCGCCTGCAGGATTTAAGATTAGATTTGAAACTGGAGATTTTAACTCAAGTGAGGACATAAATAAAGTTTAAAGCTGCTGGTGCGGCAGGATGACAGGATGACTTCAAGCCTCAGCACATGTAAAGATTGTTGTCTTTGATTTCAACTGTGCTGAAACAGGCTGTTTTCTATTTTGTAGGTTTTATTGCAGCAGCTTTGGTTCATCACATATAATTACAAGACAACTTTGACTTTACTGAACGAGTGAACTTAAGAATAACAGCTTGTTCAAAGGACTGAGAGCTGTGTGGTGTTTTACAGTCACTTTCTAGTTTTTTTCAGATTACACTCTCACTTCTAAAAAAGCTTTATTGCATAGAGCTGGTTATAGTTGGACATCTTGACCCTGATCTTTCTTTGTGGTCATCTAAATATACAAAAGTTAGCAAATTCCTTTGGTGTGAACGCAACAAAGCAGATGTTATGATCTGCAAAAACTTAATCAATGCTCTGTTTGCTCTCTTTTACACACTAAGTGTAATTCCCAGATTCTTGAAGGTAAAAAGTGAAAAAAAGGAGTCTCATTAGTAAATTTTCACATTCTGCCAACTTTCCATGTCAGTTTTCAGAGCTATTTTTGTACTTTTTGCATATATGAGACATTTTTTTCGGTTCAT
>JBAJHX010000053.1:2362461-2383791 GCA_037176925.1 Amniataba percoides
ATAGATAGATAGATAGATAGATAGATAGATAGATAGATAGATAGATAGATAGATAGATAGATAGATAGACAGACAGACAAATAGATACTTTATTGATCTCCATGAGAAATTTACAGTTTCAAATTTACACTATGTAAAACTGGGAGGATGTCAGGCTGAAGGCCGGGTGTGCACAGGTGTGAAAACGGGAATAACTCCAAGAACAATCTGCTTAACTACACAGATCACCTCTGTGTCTGCAGTGAAGGAGGTGTTGAGCTGACAAAGACAAAAGGGGGAGGACAAAAGCCTGCAGATGAGATATGAGCCTCACCTGCACTCACTGATGGTTTTCAGTTCATGAGGAAACGCAGCTTCCAGTATTTTAAATAGTTGATAAGATGCATTTCTTTATCTCTTGTGCAATGAGTTTGTCACTTTTTAGTTGCTTCTTTCATAATATCAACCGCTTCCTGTCCCTCCTCCTTCAGAATCAATGAGCACTAAATAAATATGTACAAATACAGTTTAAAATATTAATCAAAGAGGCTTCAATCAGTGCACATGATAAATCAGAAAGAAGAGGTGTTGCTGTTTTTATTACTTATTCAACAAGGTCTACTTCACTCCATTTTAGAGGGAAATTGTGCACTTTGGACTGCAATCATAATATATTTCTAATATTTACTATTTATGTTGCAGATTAATATTTTGTCTCTAAAACATATTATCTTGTAGAATCTAAAATTTGCATAATTATCTGTTCATAAGGAAACAGAAAATAACAAACTTTATAAAATGTCTTTCTTATGGCTTGAATGGTTTTAAATTCAACCAACATCATGTAAAGCCTCTTAGAGTATTAGATTATCCAGTTATCTAATAATTATAATATTACTCCTACAGATATCTCTCTGCATAATGAGCATTTTTACTGCTGATACACTGAATATTTTGCTGATATTTTGCTTCTGCACTTTTAAGTACAAATCAGAGGGCTGAACTTTGACTTGAGTATTAGCTTTTATCCTCACTTTTTATCATTGCCTTTCTGTGCTGTTTACATGACTGCATGCAGACTATCTCCGTCCTCCGGTGGGGGGTTGAAAATCCATCAGTGTTTACTTGTTCGTACAGAGTGAAGTGGGCAGACATGAGGTGTGTGTTCTGTGCAGACGGAGCTGAGGGACCGAACTGAGGTGAAAGAGCCTGCCGAGGGTCGTTTAGACCTTTTACGACAGTGCAAACAAGCCCTGCTGGGAGGACATCATGAGGACAGGTGGGGCACATTAGAAAGTGTGTTTTTGTCATTAGTGCAGACGTGGGAATCAGGGGTAAAGCCTCGTCTCTCCCTCATCGCCTGTTTTCACTCAGCCGTGTTGGACTGCTGTCAGAACTACGTGAAGATAAACAGCATCGTCTGGCATGTCAGGGCCCGGTTTGTTTGTTTCCTCCTCTTTCTTTCTAGATTCACTGCCAGCCGGCTATTCCACAACGGCTACTTCCAGTCTTTGTGGGGTGTTTTTTTTTTGTTTTATTGAAGCTTTTATTTCACTCAGCGGGCCTTGTCAAAATCAAGTTTTGAAGGAAGACTTTTTAAATAATGTGCCATTTCAGAGAGTCAGTCAGTCAGTCACATCAAGATTTCGAGGCAGGAGTCCAAATCCACGCGGGCTTGTTTAGAAGGAGAATTTATTCGTCGAGCTAAGAATGCAAAATTACCTCCTCAATAACAAATGTATGCAAATCAAGTCATGTGCGTAAACAAGCCCTGAAGTGAGCAGCAAACAGCCCAATTCATCACTAAATGCAAGAGTAAATCCACAAAGCTGGCACGCCTGGGCCTCCAAGTGGATGACGACCCGAACTGAACCGAGATGGAAAACTCTGCCTCGTTTGCCCGATTCACCAGAGAGTTGTCTGATCAACCAGTACGGATGGACGAACTTTGTACAGGCTGTGTAAATACATAAAAACTCAGCTGGAAGATGCCAACAGAGGAGAACGAACAGATTTGCTCTACATGGCACAATTAAGGCGAAGACACGTGAGCTTGAATTGAAAATATTTCAAAAGAGATTAAACGTTTTCAGTTATGCCAAACTGCACTTCACCGATGAACAGATAAAGAAGTAAAAATGAAAAACAGCCTGGAGCAAAATAAGTGAAACAAGAGACTGAAATTATGTCGTAATGCGGGATGCAGTTGTAGATCAATACTGTTGTACTGAATCTTTTCAGTGAACGTTTCAGTAGCAATAACAAAAATATAGCGTCAGACTCTTTGCACAGTTTGTTTCCTGTGAAGTGTAAAAAAATGTGAGAGTGAAGAAATTTGGATGCTTCATAATTTATCGCTTTAAAGATCAAACAGTCTCCACAATCGTTTAAGGAATCTGCTGTTGAAAAATGCTAATGAATTTAACACATTCCTGACTTGTCTGCCCTTGTCTAGATTTTTTTTTTTTTTGTTAAACCTAAACCGAACTTACATAACCAGGAGACGCCGATTTTAGGTAATTTTGGTCATTTGGCACACCTTCCTTCCCTGCACAAACCTGTTGTCAAAGTCAGATAAAAACTTGTTCGAGGCAACAAAAGCTGATTGGACTTGATTTCACTCGGCACACATCGTTCCCCGCTGAAACGTTATTCTACAGCATTGTCTGATTCAACCTTGAAGAATTAGTTGATAAAGTGTATACAAGCTTCGGGAAAATAAAAGCTTAGTCAGAAACCTGCGAACAGCCATGAGTCATTTTCATCCTGTCGAGACACGAGAGGTTTCTACACCCATTATCCTGTAGTAATAGTGGGTTCGCTTGTGAAAATAAGAGGAGGTTGAACATGTTCTAAAGGTCAGGTTTCAGCAGCACGTTTATGCCTTTCAAGGCAAAACGATCTCCCTCATTTACATGGATTTTCTGATCAGTGAACACCAGGATCAGATTCTTCTTGTACTATTTGTCATCTTGTATTATTTTCCACGACAGCTACTATTGTCGGCCAAAAGTATGTGGACATTAATCATTACACTCATTCGAACATGTTATTCGCAAACCTTGGACATGAATCTGCTGCTGTAACAGCTTCCACTCTGGTTTCAGTTTTTCCACACTGGTATGAAAAGATTTGATTGTCCTGCACAAAGCTGTCACCTCAACCCCATAAAACAGCTTTGGGCTGAACTGGAAGACCCAGACCTGATCACCAAGAAGAACCGTTTCTTCATGGACCTGTGTTTGTTTTCACCTATAACTTCATTGTCTGCTGAAGTGTTAAAATTGGCCTTCGCTGGCTTTAAAAGAGCAAACCATGACAGCTGAAAATGAAATAAACTTGTCTTTTTGGAGCTTCTGTGAGATTACAGAAGAAGAAATCTTAAAGAATCTTGATTCAATCATTTTAGAAGATATTTGCCATATTTTGTATTGTTTTCCCTTTCAGTTGTGTAATCAGTTAATCTCATGTCCTCTTTATATTTTATGTGGACTCTGGAGGCTACTGGAGATCCAATATGAGAATAAAGAAGTGAGTTCAGTAGCCTGTCTACCTGAATGCAGGTCATCTATAATCAAAACACCTCCATGGTGAGACTCGACTTCAGAAACCTTCTCAGACTTTTAAAAAGTACACACTGACACAATACCCCTTCTCAACCAAACACATCATCTTGTGCTTGCATGGATGAGTAAATTAATATCAAATACACCTGCTTTTGCACAAAAAAAGCTTGTTTTACTGTGACACTCTGCGGCTGTTTCAACACCTCCTTTACTCCCTGCCTTTGTGTGACATCTCCCTATTAACACAGCTCGCCCTCCCTGTCTGTAATCCTTTGGTACACTGGCCTTAGGGTGTGGACAAACACCAGAACTACCTGCAGATTACATTACAAGAGGACAGGGCTTGTAGCAGCTTGTAGCGCAAGAGCTAATGCTGCACTAATTTGACTGAACATCGAAGTCTGCACCAGGTGACTCAGTCGCAACTTTCAAACACATACATGCTCACATACCTGAGGGGGGTCACAGGCCTTTTTTGGGTCTGTTATTCTATTTTTTTCTCCATAACTACACATCCTTTCAGAACACAGATGAGTGAGTTTGTAAGTGACCTCTGAAGGAGATCCTCATTATGAAGTTTCATTTTCAGCACTGCGACATGTCCAGGCTCTGCTCAGACTTGCAACAGTGCATTAGGAGATATCAAACATTTTTCAACCTACCCCCCCAACCTCCCTTGTGGGAAATAACTCTTTACAGCTGCAGTAATATCCCTGAATCAAAATGTAAATCTGCCTTAGCGACATACATATGATACGTCGAAACAAATTGTGAAGGAGACTGCACAGAGGTCCTCCAGATGTCTTATATTCACAAAGGGAATTTGAATCTAAATGTAAATCAATCACAAAGGAGCGAGTCGCCTATATTTCAGTCCATACTGCTTGTGAAATAGGAGGATGACACTGTGCAGGCTGATCCAATTACTATCTAGATCCCAGAGTTACGGTATATCTGCCTCCCTGTACGTTAGCTCGCTAAAAGCTCCATTTCATGTTTCAGGGCCACACTAAACATTCAAAGGTCGACCCCTTACAGTCTGACTTATCCTGACTCCCATTGCCTGCATTTTTGTGCTGTTGTGATCATAACAGTTCATTTTTTGCAGACAGACTGTCGGTGGGGCTCTGTTATCCACTAATCACGTTGGGGTTAGACCACAGGCTCATATCATGTTTCTGTAACAGGCAGTAACTGATTTTCCCATGAACACCTCACACTGTTATGGCAAAATGTCAGATCATGTTGATTCCTGGCAGAATTCCTTTTAATAGAGAATAAAATAAATCTTCCAATACATGAGAAATTAATTTGCCTACTGCACATGTTCTCAAGTGCTTTACAAAAAGTGACCTTTGAAACCATTCGAATGTTTTGCAGTGGAAATGTACAGTTTTATAGTTTAGTATAAATGTGTTTCTGTTCATTAACGTTTCATTACCTGTTTTGGGATCCACATCGAAGTACGTCCGATGAGACTCCAGCATTTGGAAAGAAAGTTTCCCCTCAGAGGACGTGTCCGCGTCTGTGGCCGACACCTGAATGACGGACTTGACTTTGTCCACGTTCTCCTGGACGGCTGCGAAATACACGGGCTGAGAAAGTTCTGGAGCATTGTCGTTAATGTCCAGGACCTCCAGGAAGACGTGAGTCCAGGAGATCAGAGGCTCAGTCCCCAGATCAGTGACGTAAACAGAAAGCCAGTAATGAGGCATCATCTCGCGGTCCAGCGTGTCTGTTGTTCGAATCACACCTGAGGCACATGAAAGGGTGGGGAAATTAGGAAGACCTGTTCAGATAAAACGCGGTTTTCACTTTGGAGGAACACACCAGTATTTACTTGTTTCAAACCTGCTAATGTGCCTCAGGAGTTAATCACTCACCAGTGCATTTAATTTTTTCCTTAATGACTGTAACCGCCTTGGAGAAAATATCAACCACAATTACTTTCATCTAGCTTAAGGTGAGTGTTTGCATTTTAAAACGTCTGGATTAATTCCCAAAGGCTCACCAACATGGATGACACATTGTGTTTCCTAAACATACTCAAATTCTTACAGTATTCAAGAAGCTGTTAAACCGGGTGTCCAAAGACAACAACAACACTGACATTTCAACATATAGATGCCTTTCCGAAGCATTTTAACTATGTACACCCCCACGCGGTGCTAAAAAAACAGCAACACAGAAAAAGAGATAAATTCAGCCCGGCTCCGTTATGACAGAAAACTCTATTTGCCCTGATTTTATCTGAGCCTTAAGTGCAGCTGCAGGCTAATGGAATGCACTACGATATGCTGAGAGGTCGCAGCATATCCTCTGCAAAGGATAGGATGATGGAAAAAAAACACCTCAACCACCCCGGAGGAAATAATGTGATGTACAGCCATGCACACGTCCCGTCTTATCATAAGCTAAGGGAAGTTACACGAGGAAATGTAATGCTGTAAAGATCCTCTTTGACAACGTGGCTTAGGCATTTCACTGTGCTGGCATACACAAAAACATCAATGGTTTGCATTTAAAATCACATAAAGGCTGACTCCAAATCTAAGCGTTCAAGTGGATTTTCTTCCCTTTCATACAAAGTGCCTTGATAAGATTTTTTTTCCTGATTCCACCTTATTACTGACTATATATCTAATAATACAACAAAAAAAAAGTATTCTTTACCTGTTTCCTCATCAATAGTGAACACCCCAAGACCAGAGCCTTCGTGGATGTGGTACCTAACAACTCCATCTCTGCCCAGATCCTTATCTGAGGCTGTTAGCATGACCACCGACGTCCCCACTGCTGCGTCCTCCATCACTCCGGCTTCATACACAAACTCTGTGAACACAGGCCTGTGGAGGTTCTCGTTGACGTCCAGAACCTGAATCTCCACAAAGCAGGAGGAGGAGAGGGAGCGAGGGAGGCCGTGGTCGACAGCGCGGACTGTGAGGTTGTAAATCGGTCGTCTCTCAAAGTCCAGTTCCCTCTCGAGGGTCAAGGCGCCTGTGGAGGAATCAAGGTGAAAGATCCCACCCTCTGTATTTTTAAGGTTGTAGGTCACGAGGCCTCCACTCCCCAGATCCAAGTCAACACTCTCAACCCAGACCAGCAGGGTGCCCACGGGTACATCCTCTGGGACTTTTATTTTGTAAACTTTAGGTGCAAACTTGGGTGGATTGTCATTTACGTCTTGCAAAACCACCACAAGGTCAATTGTGGAGAATAACTGAGAGCCGAGTTTGGCTTGGTCTCTGGCTTCGATCCAGATGTCGTGTCTGGGTGAGATTTCTCGATCCAAGCGCCCCGTCACAGTCACTTCACCCGTCAGTTCATCAATTCTGAACATGTCAGTAGACGTCAGCAGCGAGTACTGGACATTACCGCTTGCATCTACATCGGGATCGACGGCACGAGCTGTGAAAATGATGGAGTCCACCTCTGCGTTTTCAGGCACACGTATCACGTATCTGGGCTGATCAAAAACAGGAGCATTGTCGTTGACGTCCATGATATTCACTGCGACGAACTTCCATGCAGATGTCTGTGGTGTTCCCAAATCATACACAGTGATGTTCAAAATGTAGAACTCTTTACTCTCTCTGTCTAATGGGCAAACTAACTGAAGGTCACCAGAGAAAGTGTCGATAGAAAAACAGCCATCCTCATTCCCACTTGATATCGCATACACCAACTTACTATTGAACCCTGTGTCAGCATCAGCCGCCTTGAACTGAACAATGGTGGAATTCAGTGGATGATCCTCAGCGAGGTCAACTGAACCCGGGATGCTCAAATCAAACTTGGGAGAATGTCGATTGGTGATGTGAATATCAGAGAACGTGTCTTCCTCTTGTTCGGTTAAAACCGGCTTGATTGACTCTATCAGTTTATCAGTCAGCTGTTTGAAAATGCCCGTTTCCTGGCAGTGGCACGTTGCATCATCACCCCTGTTGGTGACAGTTACCCTGACAACAGAAGCTTCGGAGAGATGTTTGCCGTCTGCGGCTACAACTCTCAAATTGAATGCACCAACTCTCGGGGGAATCGGTTGCTTAAGGGTAATGGCTCCTGACACAGAATCAATACCAAATATCTGGAGCTCATTTCCTGACTCGATGACATACTTCAGCTGCTGCAGCTCATCTAAATCAATGGCTGACAGCTCAGCGACTGTGTGCCCCACAGGTAAATCTAGAGGTACGGTGGTGTTGCAGCCCACTCTCTCAAACAAAGGGATGTTATCGTTGATGTTGTTCAGGGTTATCGTCACGGGGCATTCGCTGACCTGACTGTAGGGGCTGCCGCTGTCTGAGGCCCAAACTCTCAAGTGGTAACGCCGCTTCATCAGCTCGTAGTCTAAGTGTTCGGAGGTTGAAATGACACCTGTGAATGGGTCTATTGTAAAAGGAAGGGGGCCTGAGTTGGCAATAGAGTAAGTCACAAATCCATTTTTGCCTTTATCTTCGTCTGTTGCTGCTACTTTCAAAACGCTGCTGCCAACAGGGATGTTTTCGTCCAGTGTTTCCTCATAGGAGCTCTGGGTGAACTGTGGGATGTTGTCGTTTTCATCTGTTACTTCAACCACAATGTGAGTCTCGGCTTCACCGTGATTGGCCACGACATCAAACTCGTATCGATTCTTTTGCTCGTAGTCAAATTTCTCTGTGGTTATGATAATTCCTGTCTTGGGATTTATCTTGAATTTAGTGGTGTCTGGGTTGTTTTTGATACCAAAGGTAACATTATAAGGTACTGAGTTGACAGAAACCTTAACAACATGACTTTTAGGGGGTGAAAACTCGCTCAGGGTCACAATGTAGGTGTCTTCAAGGAACGCTAACGGGCTGTAATGATAGGCCGGGACGTGGATTTGCGTAATTGGAGAAAGTAAACTGGGGAAGCTCCTGTCTTTAGCTTGAAGGGACAGATTCAGCCCAAAAGGAGTTTGAGACCAGATAATCCTCTTTGTTGAGATCACCTGGAAGTCACTGCCCTGCACACCTAAGGGGATTATCTCAAAACACTTGTGGGGATCCCCTCCAACAATATTAAGGGATTCCACAGGCTTAACTCCTGCCTCTACGTGGACATTGATAGTTATTTTACCGTCTGTAGAGACTGTGGGTTTGGCTGGAGGTGTGATAATTGGAGACCCCGTGGATGTCTTTAGTACATTTACTGTAACCCTGGCAACATTACCAAATTTATGAACACCAGATATTTTCTTTGTCCTGTCCTCAGCTAAAACAGTAAGGTCGTATCTTTCTGTGCGGGTGTGATTAAGCTTCTTGACGAGGCTGACTGTGCCTGTGAAAGGGTCGACGACAAAAGGATGAGCTCTGCTGGTGAAAGTGTAATAAAACTCTGCGTTGCTCCCGATGTCGGCGTCTGTAGCGGTAACTCTGACTATACTTGACTTAAGCCACGTGTCCTCCCTGATGGTCACATCGTAAGATGCGGGTAAGAAAAGAGGCTTTAAGTCGTTGGTGTCAAGCACCTGGACAAACACCTTTGTCTTCGCCTGGAAGTTAAAAGTGTCTTCAGTTGCCTCTACAGTGAGAGTGTAAGAATCTCTGACCTCCCTGTTGAGGAGTGCTGAGTTACTGCTGCGTGTTTTGATCCTGAGGAAGCAGAAATCCCCAACTTTAACTGCTTCTGCTTCGAAAAGCTCGGTGTCATCACCTGAGACGATGTTATATTTGATATCCCAGAACAGATCTGTCACTTCAATTCCCATCTTCACCGGCGTCTCGATGTATGTCCGCGGGGCAGAGTTCTCATTGATGGTGGAGTTGTAGAGGTGGTGTGTGAACCTCAATGGCGAGCTGTCTTTACTTTTTCCCATACTGCCCTGACATCTCGCCATGTGCAGTGCAAGTGTTGCTAAAGTTAGGAGGGTTGTTCCAAAAGCTGCCATCTTCATGAAGACCCTCAGACCTGGAAAAAGGAAAAGAAAAAAGACAGATAAATACCATGTAACATACTATTAACATAGGAGAGGGAGAAGCCGAGGAGAAGGAAAAAAAGTTCACTCAGTAAATAGTCTCGTCTGTATCGCTCTGTGTATCTGCAGAAAAACATGAAACACATGCAGAACCCTTGTGCCTGCACTATTTTGTAAATATACCAATCATTTCCCCCGAGCGCCACTAACAGTACAATATGGACACAGAATACACAATGTCACGGCAGCAGAGGGGCGGCCTGTAGCGAGGTATCTGACTCTTGTCCCAACATGCCTTAAACAAAACAAAAAAAAAGGGTAAAGTAAAACAACACATTGTTCCAGGACCAGAAAGCTGCCTGCAAGCCTTTTCAGACAGGTGGCACTTCCCCATAATTATTCCTTTGATGGCCAAATACTAGCAAAAAGTACTCATCAAAATTATTACTTCTAAGCTTTTGTCATCACAGAACTATGAAGGGATTTGTTGTTTGATGACTCTGTATCATGTGGATGATAGTGGGTGGTTGAATCCTGATCCAAGTGCAAACGGCTGCATGTGCTCTATACGTCTGGGCTGGTTATTGCTGTCTGTGCATTAGACATCCCCCGAGACAAGAGCCACCACATCGCTGCTTTCATAATCAACAAAGGATCAGCATCCCACAGAGCTAGAATCACAATATCTGTTAAAATTACAATCTCTTTTTTTTTTAAAACCACATGTTGTAACTATAGAAATGACAGAAGTTTAGATAGAAGAAACCAGAATAACTGTGCACTGCAGTTGAAGAGTTTCTTGAATAATGCTTCATCTAAGGACACAATTAGAAGGCTGGATTTTAGGTGTTTTCAAACATGCATAAAATAAGATCAATAAAAATTCCCACTAAGAGAAATTTAAATACATTTTCTGGATTAGTCTTCCTTTCAGTTTCATTCAGAGCAGATTCCACGGTGAGAATATTATCTAATCATATTCCAACAGTGTTCCTTTTTAGCTAATCTATATCTTAATCCGAATTATCCATACTTGTGTTGTAGCCTCGGTTACATAACTGATGTTATCAAAATCCCTGGAATCATTACAGGGAGATTTAGTATTACCAGCCTACGCTAACTGTTTCCCGGTGGGTACAGTTTCTTGACACTAAAACTGATCGTGAGAACAGCAAGGAGAGTAAAGATGAGAAAGATTTGGGAAAAGCAGAGCACATTCAAAACCGGCTGATTACATCTTGCGTGGTCACAACATTTTAGGAATTAAAATAAAAAAAAAACAACAAGATGAAGCTCAAATACTTGAATAGTTACAAAATCTGCTCTTTTCATTTTTTACTGGCAAAAAAATGTTCAGTACTATTCTTCACCATCCACAGATCTACAAACACAGTGATTCCTCATCTTCAGGTTCTCCTCATAAAACCATGAATTCACAGATCATAAATCAACCCCTATAGATCCAACTGCACATAATGAACCAGAAAGAAATGAGCTTATGATCCCCAAGAAGGCTTTAATTCAGGTTTGACACATGATTGAGGGTGCACTCTTTTACATGCTCTTTAACAGAGACCAAAAGCCCAAATGTGCCCAAGAAACACGAAAATATGTGAGCTCAGATCATGCACAGTCACACAATGCCAGCTCGAATTTCCCGACACCCAGAACTGACAGCGGAGGGAACTGGAGGGCAGAACACTTTGCCCTTCATTGCCACTCTGACAGCCCATCCAGAGCTAAAAGCAATCTGCACAGAACAATCTGCAGGGCAGAAATGTTGTTGGTTGAAATCAGCGATGAAAAGATCTCTGCCACGCTTTTTACTCCATTCACCCCTCTGCAAAAATAAGCTTTTTCAATCGTTTCATGACAGAAAATCTAAACAATTTCTGGTATGAATGAAAGTAAAAACACAAAAAGCAGCAGAACAAAAGATGCCTTCATATTGTGCCATTAAGTTATGAATACCGATGTCATACATTATCTCACAATTTATATGCGTTTATGAAAACAGCTCTCTCGCGGGTATACGATGTACAGAGAGTTAAGGCCGGCATCTCCAGGTAGACTGGCGCTGAGGGTTTCAGTGGAGGGTGACAGGTATGTGGGGTTTTATCTTCTGTCAGGGCACTTGGTGACAGTGAATCTGATTACGACAGTCAGGGTCAATATTTGGGTTTGGGAGGAGATTTAAGGAATCCTCTAATCTTGATAAATTTTTGGCGGTGTCATTTTCATATTTTACATCTTCAAGGGTGGATTAAAATAGTCTTAGGATAATTTAGTCTAGGGGCTGAGTCCTATTTTAAGCATGGGACACTTTACATCACACTTGAGGGTCTTCTCATTAGTTTAAAATACGAACAGATAGTTCGTATATTGCAGGTCTCGCTGAATGAATGCATAAGTGAGATATTTATTTCATGTCAGTGTTTCTGCTTCATAGATTAGAATATGTGCATATGCGTATTAAGGATCTCCATGATTGGCTTACTGAGATATGAAGTAATCCCCAGTGTTATAATTACGGATGAAGACAAATCTTTTTAGAAGAAAAACACTTTAATATGCTCATCCCTGTGGACAGAACAAATCTGTCTTAAATCAAACATCTCAAGAAGGGATTAAGGAGTATGTTCCAGGTTCTTTTTAAAAGGATCAGCTCTCCCTAAACACAAAAATATACTTTTACAAAAACATCAGCAAAACAAGACTCTGCAGGTCATCTTTAGGTCTAAGTAAGACAATCTTACTGTTGTCTGACTAAATTAAACTTTGAAAGCTTATTTGTAATGACTCTGTCAGTCTTTGTCTACACAAGAAAACCAGAGTGTTCCAGTTAATATGACAAACACTGAAGTTTTAAATCAAGGCCATCGGTTCTGTTAAAAGCCTCTAACAAATCAGATGTTTGCAATTAAGTTGGCTGCAGCAAACCCAAAACACACAGTTACAGTCACATCCAAAACACCCATACTTGGAGCAATTAATAAAAAATTAACCCAGAAAGTGAGACTTATTGATTTAAACTGCTTTGAGTGATTCATTAGTTTAAGAAAAATGTGTAATCTTGATCTTTAACTGAATTTTAAGGTCATTAATGAGATGTTTCTTAGAGATATGCACTATGAAAGTGAAATGCATCATATTCAGTCCAGGGGTCACTCTCATTGTAGAAAATAACATATTGTGATAAACAATAGCTAACATGAGCTACATCACCACGAATGAAGAGATTATTCCATTCATATTCCTATAAATCTTATCAGGAAAATGCATAAATTAATCACAGATCTCATTTTATTTATCTGTTCAATGATTTCAATAATTGAAATCAGTTGTTTGGTTTGTGCATTCTCCTTTATTGATTAATGTCTGGTTGATTGATTTGATTTTGATATGATTTTCCATCTAAATGGCTTCTGTAGCTCATTTACCAGATTATTATTTCTTCTACTAGTCTTACACTGTGTTTACTTTAACAATGGTAATTTGGTAACTTTTACACAGTATATGGAAATAGATCCGCTATCTGAAGAAATACAAACAGTATTGAACAAAGTTGCATAGGAGAAATATTTTCTTTCGTAGAGTTACTCGCGAGGTTGAAATAAAGGTAAATCAGCAGCTTAATCAACCAGATGGGGGTGATTTAAGTGTGAGATGAGGATGGATTACGCCCTGATTGAAAACACAGAAACATAATGAATACTATTTGAATTTAATAAACGCTGCAGCAGACTTGTAATAAAACCCACAAATCAGCATTACCTGCCTCATCATCACACACAGCAGCAGTGCTGCTCCTCTCATACGCTGCACACAGAGGTGGACTGTATGCTGGATTAAATAAGGAAATTATAACTTGTATATGAACAAAATGAACAAAACTGTTTATATCACCTTCTCCTAAACTGAGAAGTTGAGTTTCCACCAGGTCGGTCACTCCTATAAATGACACGTGTTTGTAAAATGTAGCACCGCTGTGAATAGGTGCCGCGTGTGGAGAAGCTTTTAACGATTCTGCTGCAAACCGACATGTCAGTCAGAGTTTCTCTGCAGTCGGCAAACTCGGCTGAACCCGAAATTGAGACAGAAAGGAAACCTTTCTGTTTTCATCGAAACATTCAGCGCTGCAGGGCAAAAACCTCCGGCCATTACTGCTGCTGCTGAGGTCAGCTCACACACACACACACACTCATATCATCACACACACTCTCACACCTCCCTCCCGGTGTGTGTTCCAGGTAGCAACCTGCAGCCACATGTTCTGCTGGGATTGCATTTCGCCATCACCCTACGGCTCCCAGTACAGACACAGAACAGTATCTGCAGCCTTTTTCACGCCTCGTCTGCACGACCTCTGCATCTCAGCGTGAACACGACCGAGCCGTCAGTCTCTACTGAAACAAGAGTGCAGACCCACACAGTCTGAACAGAACTATGTCTGCATGTGATTATCACTTAGCAGAGCAGCTCGATATATGAATGAAGTTTATCAGGAGTATCAGCATAGGCAGGTTTTCTTTGCTGGTGCATAAAATACTTTGAGTTCTTGCCTCTTTCTAGTTATTATCTGTAATGATTTTCTGCTGGCCTTATCTTTACTGTTAAGGTGGCTTTCTAAATGACATAAATGAGAGGTTATTGTTGGTCCTGCCGTAGATACCAGTGGTTAGGATTTGATTTATAGTTTCTCCTACAGTTTCATCCCTCACAGTAATTTACAACCTGACATTTTCTTTGTGAAAGAGCAACAGTGGACACACTCAGAGAACTGCAGATATATTCAGGTAAATTCGATCTTAATATGTCTCATTAGAGATCGAAAACTGCCTTCCACTCGCAGTCTTTACATGAATTCTTCAGCGACCGGGGTGAGCCGAGGGTCTTCTTAAAATCATTAATCAGTGATACGTTGAAAGTTTTCTAAACAAAATACATAAATCTGGGGAAGGAGACAACTGCCTCATCTCTATAAAATTCATTCTTTTCCTCTCAACTTTTTACCAGAAAAGAAAAACAGGCATGTTTTGTAAATATTGAGGAATATCTTTAATGTTTCTCTCACAGTGGGATGTGATGCTTTAATGCTGCTCTAGTTTGTGGCTCAAAAGGTTTGACTGAAGTTTATCACAACTAAATAACAGATTGTGTGGATAAATTCATAAATTGTGACTGAAAATAATTCCCTGACATTCACAAACACCAGCCTTTGTCAATATCGATCGGTTAGACACCAGAGTTAGTGGTAAAAATCAATGAGGACAAAAAGTTTGGTTGCTTTGTCTGTTCTTGGCCTTCTCATTTCAAACTCAGTGTCCACTGACTCATCACCCCTGTGAGGAAATGGATTTTAACCACTGTCAACGTAAAGGGAGTCATCCATTTCCTGATGACTATTGCAACACAGACAAGTTGAATCAAGGGTCCGTATAGCTGCCAATCTGGCTTTGTTTAACCCGGGGGTGTTTTATAAAGGGAGGGAGGGAATGTGGTTTGATCTGAGGGAGCCAGCAGGTCCCATCAGGCCCAGTGGCGTATAGGCAATTATCTCCATATGTTTGTACAAAGGTACTTCGCCAGTACATTGTGGTAAAATGATAATGGTGGAAAGTGGTCTTATGAGGGAATTAAAAGATTTAAAGGGGGGGGGGTTCTTTTTTCGCTGAGAACTATACGGCATTATTCATCCCGCTTCATTCATCCCATCAACCTGTTTCCTGGTTTTTGTCAAGTGATTACACCTCCATTCTCCAAACGAAAGAAAAGAAGTGGGAGCTGCTGAAATATAATATCTAAGTAATCACGTCGAGGTGCTGTTTGGGATCAGAGCGGCTCGCAGGAATCAGTGAAAACCAGACTGTCTGTAAATGAAAATGTAGGTTTATTTATCTGTACATTTGTCTGACATTATTTTTGCAGTAACCTGAGCTACAGACACTGGTTTTGTATCTCTTGTAAGTCTGCATTTATAAGCAGTATAGAAAAGATAAATCATTTACAGCAGACTATGAAAAAACTAGAACAACTACACTATAATAATTATGTATGTTTTTTTAGTAAAGTAACATACTTATTATTACTTATGAAGAATTTAATTGTCCATAAATGTATATTACTCTTTATGATAAATACTCCCTCTGCTAACGAGCTAATGAAGGCCATGTGATGTGATGATAACATCCAAGTAAGTGAACCTTGAGTACTTTTGTTTCTCAAATTACTATTACAGAAATCAAGAAGACACCATCAAGCCTCCAAAAAATCTTCATGAGCTTTGAACATTGTTCTAGAAATGTTTTGCATGTGTGTATAAACATTTCATTTGTGCAATATAACACACTCAAGCATTTGTTCTGTTCATTACATGTTATCAGTCATTCATGAACTTCATACAGCCACGTCATAGCACGTTATAAACTATTATTACATATATCAAACTTTATAAAGTTAAAGGGGTTTAAAATCTTGTGTTGTCATGATGGTTTAAACACGTTTTCCTCCATGTGAATCTAAACTTACTTTCAGACTACGTCTCATTTGCATAATTGCAAAGTTCAATTTCCTGCCCATCTATTAAAAAAAACAAAACATCAACATCCATAGTCTGAACCTTGGTACAATCTAACACGGTAATGAGTCTGTGCTGCAGCATTAAGCCATGATGGATGGGGAGGCTTTGCCCGATGTCAGTCTATTAAGTGCTCACTCTTGTACTGTGGTGAAAAAAACACCCCAAATTTGTTGACTACAAAGCACAAGTGATGTTTCGCTCCTCCTTTCAGATTCACTGCGTGAAATAACCCGGAAATGTCAAATTTGACAATTAAGAGCTACAACAAGGTGTTACAGCAGCTGCTCCCCTTCAGATAAAAGGTTGTTTCCAAAGACGTGCTGGTCTTTAGCATTTCAAGCCCCGTTAAAAGTTCTCTGGAGCCGGAGAAAGAGACGAGCAACAATTAAAGTACCACAGTATGTTAAAGAAATCTGGTGGAGAAGTACTGAAACAAACAACAATTTGCATCATTGGGGCTTGAAGGTTTGAACTAAACTATCACAGTCAAGTTTAAGGGCTTTGTCCTACACTTTATCCTTCAGAATAGTAAATTATAATCTTCACTAAGCCCTTTTCAGCTGGACAGTTTCTGTAAATTGTCAGCAGAACTCTTTTTGTTATCTTCAGTATAGTGAGGTCTTCATAACATGGCGTCCTTCTTTACCCCCCAAAAAACAACGCTTGGCATCATATAGTGTGAAACGGACCTTAATCCCACAGACGGTACACTGCAGCAGATTAGATGTGTCATTCAGGAAGTTATGTCTTTCGTTGTTTTTGCTGGGTGAATTTTTTATACTGTTGACTGGAAAAAACTCACATCAACATCGATGTTGTCCCAGTTAGAAATCAATGGAGTTTAACACACTCAGGACCACGATGACACCACAATCAAATGTCAAAGTGAGAAAATGACTGTCAGGTTATTCAAGTTACGTGTTGAAAAAGAAGATAGCAAACAATCAGCATGGTGAACATTTTTAAAGGTAAAAAGAAAAGACAAAGCCTAAAGGGCCTCAGACTCATGAATGTTAAAGCTCCTACAAGCTCCTGGTTAGTGGAAGTTGTATGAACTGCTCATTTATCCTGAAGCTTAATAAGCCTAATTTAATATTTATTAGGATAAGAGGTCGCTTTTTATGGCAGACCTGTGCAATAAAATGCTGCAGGAGGGAGCTCTGAGTCTTTCGTACAGTCACCAAATAGTCTGCTGAGCCTCGGCAGACCACCATGAGGAAAATGAAAACAGTGGGCCGATGTTGACATTCAAATAAGAGCAGAAAACAATCGAACATTCACTTCCCCCCCAACCTGTCGTCCTGCTTACAGATATACTGATTAAAATCCAGCGTGGGGGGGTCAGACTGAATGAGCCTCCATCCAGTCTCCTCTCCTCGCTCTGACTTGTGATTTATAGAAAACTGCCTCCTGGCACTCTGCACTGCTCTCGTTTTATTACTTCTTCCTGCATGAGTCTTATCAGTGCTCAATGGCTTTGACACTCGACCTCTCTAACAACAATCTCCTGCCAGAGGTGGAGTCGATTCTTCTTTTGATTCAGGCATTACTATTGGACCGCATTATTCATGACAAATCATTCCCACATTTCATACAACATTAGTATCACAACTGTAGGTCTGAGTTTTACGGCAAAGAGTCGACTCTTAATATCTGCAGCAGCCGACTTTACCCACATCACTCCTCAAATAAAAACGCACATAAAAGCATCAGTACGATTACAAAAACTGTTAATTCCTTCAAAGAGCCATCTGCACAAACTCTCACAGCTCACGCCTCTGCAGGAGTGTAATTTCAGATCAGACCTCCTGGGTTTTTGCGAGGGTGAGGTTAGGATGTTAACCCCCGTCTGGAAGGGTTCGGGGGGTGGTTGGGAAGGGCGCGGCCTGCGACCTAACCTCTGTCACAGCCGCAGCATGGAGGCAGGAGGTGGAGGCCTTTAACTGGAGCTGAGTGGTTATATTGGGATGAGTTAACAGGCCTGGTTTGGATCGGAGGTACTTAACCCCGTCAGGGCTACAGAAACCATGAGAACAGGGTGAGAGTCTGACTTAAATAAACAGTAATAAAAATGCCAGTTTGCAGCAAATTGGACAAACCACGGGCATCATCACACATTATCTGACGTTTGAGGTTTTTTATAGTAATGTAATTCCTAATACCAGCAGCACTGAGACACTCCACATATTGACATACAGTTTGAGCTACAGTATGAGTATAATACTAAAGCAACGCATGCTTATATATTATGGAAATATCTGTGGTGATATCTGTAAGAAAACAGTCATGTTACATGTAATTTAATATTGGGAACTTTGATTTTTATTATATATTATTATATATAAATATCATTTCATGCTCTGCTTTACTGTACTATTCGATAACATCACTGCCTTATGTTACATAACACAATACTGCAGACTGTAGTGAAGTTATCTTTCTGTACAATGGAGCAGGGTGACATTACATCACTTTTACTCTGGGCTTGCTTTATATTGCTTCCCCTTCCCTGAGCGAGCTGGATGGTAACAGCCATATTATAGAAACATTTTTCTCCCTAACCTCATACTGAATGTCAGATGTCACAAGTACTGAATAAACGTACGGTGACACTTGTGAGCTGAAGCTTTCTGTCTCAGTAAAGTAGCTCCTCCCTCCCCCAGACACCCTTGATTACAACTTTTATGGGTTGTTGTTGAGCAAAGACTCTGGATCATTCTTCAAGCTCTCGTCTACTATAAAAGAACATTTTACTTTCACAGCATCTGTAAAAGCTGTGGCGGTGCACCGCTGAAGACAGTCATAAAAATTCAGTGTGAAGTCATGGAAATATTCTGGGGATGAGATTTAAGGCAAGTGTGAGAAACACTGAGGATAAAGTTTCATTTGGACTCAACAGTACTTTAATTTTGGGTTACAAAATAAGAGCATTTAGAAAAAAACTGCTTGAAGAACTTGTATATAAAACTATATTACACTATTACTGTATGTATATTCTTTATAATATCACACTGTATTTTTCTGGGCCTCTTCTCTCAACTGCAGCCTGAAGGGGGAGGTCATGTCATGTCAAGGGTGGGAGGTTGAGGGTCGGAGGCGTCCCTTCAAGTCAAACTGCTCCTCCACACACAAACTCACCACCCACACCCAAAGGGTCACTCAGGCCCCACTGCAAATACCATAATTACTAAAAGGGTCAGAAATGCCCCATTAGCACACTCGGCCTGTCAGTCGGTGAGACGATCTGGAGGTTCGACTGGACCAGACTATATGGGAAGAGTAGATTATGGAGGGGGGGATATTTTTATGTCTTTTTGGGGTGCAAAGGTGTGTGTTTGTCAGGAACAGGGTGCATTTCATCTCATTTTCCTCTCGTATCACACTCTTTTGATGGTGTTCTTCATTTTCGATTCACCCTTTGCTAATTTTAAAACGTCCCCTGATGTTTTTCTGCAGCTCACACTCAGACAGTAATTTAGGCAATAAAACAGTCACTCAGTCAGTTACAGAGGCCAACAGCCTAATTGCATGAGGGTAATATCCATATATCCTTTATGGCAGGCCGTCACATCCATCCTTGCTGCAGAGTCTAGACTTTATCTGAATTACTCCAAGCAGACGTGTTATTTGCATTGTCATTAATGAGGCTCCGCTTCTGCCAAATTGCCCATCAGAAAATCTCAAAAGCTCTCAGTCCAGACTTAATGGTTTGCAAGTGCTTGACTGTAAAATTTCAGCATTTTTGCAGAAAGTCTGTGCTTCAAAAAAAAACGCCACATGATGGGAAAACTACACAGACTTAATCATACTTTAACAAATTATACTGTGTTATTATTATAGATATGCATTTCCAGGGTCATAAAAGCCAATTATGTGCCTACATGTCTTAAAATTACACCATCATCTGAAAGTGACATCTATACATAACGTAGCCTGGAGCAACTTTCAGGTCAAATGAGGTTCAGGAAAGTGAGGGGGTAATTTTCTTTCCCCACCATTTCTGAAAGAACCACCTGAGTGTTGTTTTCCATCATGGAAAGTCACTTTTTAAAGAAATGAATTGGTCAGTTCTCTAAGGTTATCATAGCGGCCATCCATCACAAACACCAGCCTTCATAGTTAGCGCCGTGCAAGCTGGCCTCTGCACACGTACACTTTCAGGAGGAGAGAAAAAGCAGCTCCTGACCTGAGAGTCATTTGAAAACGAGACAAACTTTCGACTTTTCATTTCCTGTTACTGCAACTCAAAAGTGTAGGAACATGGAGGATGATTGCTGCAAAAAATATGATTGAGCAATTTTGTTCCTTATGCAGGAAATCAGCTCGAGGAAAAATAAGAGAGGGGAGGGACTCTTTGACCGAAGCTTCAAACGTCAGAAGCTCGGCTGCATGCGTTGACATGTGCCTCCACTACTGCTCTTTAACTCCCTACCCAGCAAGAGCCCCGAGCCAAAATTGTCAGAAACGAAGGCTTACAAATCCTCCTCTGAAAACAACTCACACATGCAGCTTTACACTCACACACTCTTTTTCTCCTCAATGAAATAAAGCATATCTCTGACTTTGACTTGCTTAAAATTCTCTTTGAAGAGACTGGTGGTCAAAGCGCGTTATAAAACACAAAGTGAACCTCATGTGCACGATTACAGCAAGAAAATCACAGAAGAGGCATAAAGTGGAGAAAATACTTATTTTCCAGCATTTGTGTGATTCAAGTGTTGCAAGAAAAGTTTAGCTCATCTGAGGCTCTTTCATTCTGTTTATGTGTCCTACTCAGCAGTGTTTATTAAGACTGTAATACTAAATAGTGGCATTACTCTCCACCATAAACAGCAGCGTGAAGTGGAGTGAAGCAGCATGCGTGACGACCAACGTTATAAACTCACCTCAGGTCCAGTTTGGTGACTCTTCCAGAAATATCTCTCTCTTTTTTTCTCCCTTCACACTTCAGGAAGTTTAAAAATCCTTTGGCACGCCGGCAACAACCGGTGTATTCCCATCGTGGTTTGGCGTAAAGTCCAAGAAAACAAAGAGTAAAGAAACACACACGCAGAGCTGCGGGAGTGTGTTTGTTCGACTGCCGCTAACTTCAACTTCAGCGCCTTCAAAGGCTCTGAACCAAAGTGCTGCTGAGACACCTCAACACTCCCTCAGGAGTCCCATCTCCACCCACTTCTCACACTGTCCCTCCTCTCTGACACACACACACACACACACACACACACACACACACACACACACACACACACACACACACACACACACAC
>JBAJHX010000053.1:2383891-2395849 GCA_037176925.1 Amniataba percoides
ACACACACACACACACACACACACACACACACACACACACACACACACACACACACACACACACACACACACCTTCCAGATTGTGGGCTGTGCTCCCCCCTCTCTCCTGCCTGTGGGCTCAGGCCTTTGGGCCTCGGCCAGGACTGAGCTTCTAGGGTGTGTGCATATGTATGTGTATGTGTATGTGTGTGTGTGTGTGTGTGTGTGTGTGTAGGTGGGTGTGGGTGTGTGGGTGTGTGTGTGTGTGTGTGTGTGTGTGTGTGTGTGTGTGTGTGTGTAGGTGGGTGTGGGTGTGTGTGTGTGTGTGTGTTTTGTTGATACTGTACATCTCTCTGTAATGTTAACTTTGGTGCAATTTAATTCAGAAGGGGGGAAAAATGAACATAATGAATGCAAAAACTAGATATAAAAAAACATTTTTGTGTAAGAACAAGTCCCAACAAACACACACACACACACACACACACACACGCACACACACACCAGTTGGTTGTTCTAAGCAAGTAAGTCGGTGGCCTCGTATGCAGTGAAGTCAAATGAAATGTTTTGTTATCTGTACAGTATATTTGAATATTTGCTTCGAGAGAAAATCTCTTAATTGGAGAGCAAAGGTCTCAATTGAGCTGCTTTAAATCAGGCTTCACATTCAAACAGATAATTAAATGGCATTTTATCTCAGTCTGGAGGGAAAGTCTCTCAGCAGCATAATCATAAAAGCAACATCCATGTTTACAAACAACAAACAAACAAACAAACAAACACACTAAAGGGCCCTCTGTGTGCTGCACTGAACTCTGCAAACACCAAATTACAGACAGAAAAAAATCCACTTACCCCGCGTGGTGTCTGGTCACTGATTATTCATCCCTCAAGGAGCGATTTGAGGCGAGCTGATTGCAAACAAACAACACAAAAAATAGTCATTTACACATATAAAAATAACATAAAAATACAAAATACATTAGCATGAAGATTCAAAACAAGACAGTGGAGAGAAAAAAGGCAAACAGTTGCTGTTACAAAAGTGCAACATGGGAAAAGACTTATGATTCAATATACAGAAAATAAATTATCTGTTTTTTGTGTCTTTGCTGCCGCTTCATTTCAATGAATACAGGTGAATTCAAAGATTATAAACCACCACCTTTTATCAGTGATTAGTTTAGGCAGGTTAGCTATTTTTATTTCTTTATTTCATTGAAATGGCAGAAACCTTTTTGGGCAGCTTTTGATAATTCAAGTTACTTTTTGCACTGTTTGGAAAGTTACATCAGTTAAATGCTGTTAAGATCCTCTTATGAATCTGCCCTCAGCAGCAGTGACTGAAACTGATGTTCGACATAACAAAATATCATTTTAGTTCAGTAAAACTCTGCAGAAAAAATTAGACAGATAAATAAAATCTCTCCTCTAAATTGAAATAAATATTTGGTCTACTTTTCTGACAGTTGGGGGACAAGTCAATAAAGACAAGGCCCCAGTTACTTTTAATAAACCAGATATTTTATTGTGGTAAGTTCATACATTGGGAACCACTTCCTGTCAGCAGTGAGGTCTCTAACCACCATAAAAACTACAACTAAAAACACTGACACTATTTTAAGTTATTATTAAGAACATAAAAAGCAAAGAAAATGGGGGAAATTGCCCATCACTTGTTCCCAGAGACCAATGTGACATCTTGCTTTTCTTGGTCTTTGATATTTAATTTCATAAAGTTGTATCAAACAAAGAAAAGAAGCCTATTTTAAATCTGAGAAGCAGGAATCAGAAAATGTTTTTGATTGATAAATGATGAACTGATGATCAACAAACAAAAAAGACAGTATGTAGTATATTTTAGCTCTGTTTTGGCTTTTAATCAGTTAATCAATTACCTGCAAGCCGAGGAGATAATAACGCTTTACATCTTGCAGGTTTCTTTGCTGACCTGTCTGAATGTGACCATGTGACTCACTGGTAACTAATAGCAGGCCACTTTAAACCATCTCACCTTAATGGAGAGGGGTAATTAGCTTATGGTTCTGTAGCTGCAGCAGAAACTTAACAGCCTTTGTGTTGCTGTTGTGCAAACACTACAAATAAACTCCCTGCATAGAGCTCTCTAACCGCTGGCTCCGGGCCATGAATGTGGCTGGAAACCAGCAGGAGCACAATGAGGGCGCTGGTGGTATGTAATCTATAGTACGTGACTGAATTAAGAGGCATTAAGTCATTTCTGTCTTATCAAGATTTAAATAGCACAGAATTGCAAAACCTACTGGATAACTAAGACGGCGGATTTGAGCAGGGATCCTGTCCAGACGTATAACAAAGAGGTAATTCATCATCATGATAAATACCAGAATAATAATAAAGGATTTGTCATTTTCTTGCGCGCCTGAGAACAAAATGTGTTGCAACAGCAGTCTCTGGTTTGTGGAGCTGTCTTGTATCACCGAGCGGAGGGAAATTCACAAAGTGGGGGGTTGTTGTGTGAGAAGCAGCCTGATCAACAGTCAAATAAACCTGCTGCAGATGCTGTGTATTAAAGACATTTGTGCAGCGGGGCAAAGAAAATCTTGTTTAATACCACTTTTATGTTTGTAACAGATGTCTTTTGACAGAAGAGCAGATTTTTACTGGTTATTAAACTGTTTCAGTTTAACAGTGATGCCTCTATATGACCTCCCATCCACTTATTACAGTTATAAATCTCACAGAATTTACATATAAATGCCCATTACCGCCTTACATCTTACAAACAGCTTTGTTTTAAAGAAAATGACTATGAAGTGTTTAATTTACAACACAAATTCACACCATAGATCAAGAGCTTTACGACAAACAGTGGTGAAACACTACTGCTTTTGTCCACAGGGGCCGCCAAAATGAACATTAAACAAAAGACCCATGTGGCTGTTTTTAAGTTAACTTTGTACAAACTCAGATCAAACTACAGTGGAATAAACTGCCTCTGAAGGAAATGAAACAGAAAAATCTTTCAGATTCATAGTTTGGTTGCTACTTTTGATTTTGAAATACAAAAATCTCTCCATAATGAGTCAAACTACATTAAAAATGAGTTCCTATAATGTCTTAATTTTCATGAGTCGAAACCGCCGAGATGGAATACTAATTAACCCAAAATTTGAAAAGAACATTTCTCCCACGTAATTACATGAAAAAGTAACATCCACCATCAACCCGGTGCAAAAACACATGATCATCTACTCATGAATAAATATGAAATGCTTGAAGAAGTTGATGCTGAAAACCATCATGCAACCTGTCAGTCTGCAGGTGGACTCAACCAGCTCTCTTAAAGGCCAAAAAGGGGAATTAAGGATGCTCTGGTATTTTCTTCAGGGCAGCTGAAATCATATTACTGACATTAGTTCTGAATTCAAAGAGATCAGAGCTTTAGATGATGAAGAAACTCTCAAAATATGTAAAGAAATACACCTGAAAAGAGCAGTTTTACATCCTTTGTGTGAGAAATGCGATGTTGACATGTGTTAAAAGGCATCCTGAGGTGATGATTACAAATGCACCTTAAAACACGTCGGTGCTGAACGTTGTACTCTCCCTTTAAAGCTGCAACAGAAGGTGAGCAGAAGCTTCCCTCGGGCTTCATGTCCAGAGTTTCCAGGCCAAGGTGGAGAGACCTGATGATACAGAGGAGAGAGAGAGAGAGACCACATGGACCCGTGGAGAGAGAGAGAGAGAGAGCTGGATAAAAAAAGGGGGAGAACAAGGAAGAGAAAGATGGATAGAAGGAGATAAATGGAAAACATACGGATGAGAAATAGAGGGGAGGAGGGAGAGAAAGAAATGTGTTGCAGGAGGGTGATAATTGAAAGGAGATGAGAAAAAGGGAGGATGACGAGGGTAAACAACATTTGAAACAAATGCTAATGAAGAGAGAGTGACTATGACAAATGTAAAGGAATGAAAGGAGGGAGTGTACAAAGGAGAGGAAAAAATGGAAAGGAGGAAGAGACGGAAAGACAGAGGGGAGCAGGAGTATAAAAGGAGGGGTGGAGGAGGAAAATGGAAAAGAAAGCAGTGAAATGAATCACAAAATGGCTTTGTAGGATACAAAGAGATGGGCAGAGAGGTGGAGGAGGAGGATGGGGGGTGATGATGATGAAGGGGCGAGAGAGGGGGGCACAGATGAACAGAGAGAGGAGAAAAGGAGGGAGGAGGTCTTGTCTAGAAATAAACACCAACAGAAGGTGGGCATGAAGCCACCAGCAGCAGGTGAACCTGAGCAAAGAGCAGGAGCGCCTGGAGGAAGTGAAGGCTAAAATCCACCTTATGTAACCCGCTGCTGCTGCTGCCTCATGCTGTTCAATCCATACCGCTCAACATTTACATTCACACTGGAGGAGGGGGGGTCATGCTACCGACGCTTCTGTCCCGACTGACCCACACGGGAACAAAACGTCCCTGCGATTCAAAACATCCACCAGTAAATGTCACGTGTTCGCCGTTTGTTCCCTCATAATCAAAGACAGAGCTGCAGCTTGTTTTGTTTTTCAGCAGTCAAACGAGGATGAAAAGGAAACGCAGACCAATTTCTACGACCACGAGCGAAAAGAAATGGATGATGGCTGGTGTTTACGAAGCATGTTGGAGGAAACTGGCTGAAGGCTTCAGCGCGACACCTGAGGAAGTTTTTACCGTCTGAGCTGCCCCAACCTGTGAGGACAAGCTATTTAAGCTCAACTGGAAACAAGGAAATGGCCTCCAGTTACAGAAGAAAGGAAACTCAATAAATCTCATGACACTATATAACATTTAAGATGTGTTTTAACACAACTGCACCCAAGAGTCTCGATGTTGTGCCCACCTACATTATGAATGAGGTTTATATGCAATGTCAATAAACAGTCACATGACATAACACATATTTATAATTTAAGCAATTTATAATACACTATAATATACTTATAAGCACATGTAGTGTTTAAGCTTGTTGTAACTTCTTGTAACATTTTTTTTACTTTAACAGTAAAGTTCAATTTTATTATGATTTATTATCAATTAATTATATCTCCATTTAAGGGTGTCTACAAGAATGATGTGCTCATTAAGAAACATTTACAACATTGTACTGAATATAGTATAAGTTAGTGTGTATCATTTATTAAATGTGTGTATGTTGCTGGGGCCAAAGTAAAAGTTTTACACACATGTAACACAAAACACAAACTCTAATATTCTACTTAATTTCCAACATCAATCATTTTGTCAGCTTCATGAGTGACTTCCCTTCTTCCCAGCAGGCAGATTTTACCACCACCACCACACCTTTCACAAAAAAAGGTAATTTGATCTAAAAGATGCTTTTGTCTTCATTTTTTGGTCATACAAGTACAGATGTAAGTTGGCAGTGGGGATTTAAAGACTTGTTTTACTTTAATGTGATTCTAACCAACAACTTACAACTATATAGCCTATAATGTACAGTACTGCACTTACACACACACACACACACACAGCTGTAGGCATCCAAACCACAACCTCAAGTTAAACTAAATACGTGAAAATCACATTTCAGGTCCAGACTCGACTTCCAGATTTCCTTGCGAGTTAATCTTCAGACTTTTATAGCCGTTTTCTTTAAAGTTATAGTAACTTTAAATCCATCATTCAGTGTATTTTAATCAAGGAGGATCAAGCTGGTACAAGTGTGACAGTCTTGTCAAACAATGGATGGTGATTTGTTTAAATTTTGTTCCATCAGTCACCGTCTAAGAGTCTGAGCCACGAAGACCAAACAGATAAAATCTCATTTCGAGTCGGCTGATGGATTGAAACCACTCGTGTTTTAGCAAGCTGGTTGCACATCAATCGTAATCCTTCATACTGTCTCTACCTAGTCTGCATGAGAGAATAAATGGGAAAGAAAAAAGTTAGAATTCATTTTATCATTTCAGTTTGGTAGCTTCACAGTGATTTACCTTCATTTAGGTATATTTTGCTTTAAGAATTGTAAATATAGCTGGATAGTAATCAAACTGAGATCAAAATAGATTACATCCTCAACCCTTTGTAAGTCCACTAAAATATAACAACTAACACCGTTTGTCATTTCATAAACTTTGTACTTGTATTACAATGTTACCTATTATTAAAATGAGTGACTTTTTAGTTTTCTAAAATAAAAGTTAAACCTGATATCCATGATATCCATAACCGTCTGCTGGAGAGACAGAACTGAAATGATGCTCAAACTACAGAAAAACATCCAGATTTTGACTCAGCAGCTACGTGAAAAGATGTCCTTTTCCTAACCTGGTTTCATACTTTCATTATTTGGTAAATTACCTACATTTTGCGAACATTACAGTAAATTTCTAGATGTGTGGTTCTGGATTAAACAGAGAAAAGTTCAGTTCAAAGTATTTTCTAGGTTCAGACACTGAATTGAGGTAAGAAGCAATCCAGATCCAGATCTAACCCTTTTAAATGTACAATGAAAATCAAACAGAAGGAAACTTTCCTAAAATCTCAGCATCTAACATTTAACATGTTGACATGCTAATTTTAGGATGACATCATGCAGTGACTCACATTTATTCAGTTATTCAAAGTAAGCCCCTTAACAACTGTTTGGAGAAACAATCCCCCATTTGGAGCTTTGTAAGAAGAAAAAATAGCCACAAAAATGGAGACAAGCATGAAGGAGATCACACTTACCACAAAAATTCATGCATGCCTCTTAAATTGTGAAAAACATGAATGAACACGTATAGGATAATTTCACTTGCCACTGGCCAGTTGGGTGATTTTATGTTTGATCAAGTGATTCATTTGAGTAAAACTGAGTAACTTTCCACTGCCTAAAGCTACTTAACTGATATTTATCAGTGTCACAGAAGATGACCTAAGAGCAGCAAAATGTACAACTCTATGACTGGAATGACAGGACACTTCAAAATATGCAGCCGGAGGTCCTGTTCTCGCCAACAAGTCGGAGTGAACGAACGGTCGACTCCGAGTTCATCGGTTCAGCTACGTCTTGTTCGCGTTCAACCCTGTCGCCTCCAGATCGACGGATAGTGAAAGGAAAACTGTCGGCAAATGTCGACCGGACCAGTTTGCAGGGCGGTGAATAGTCCTCAGCTGACCTTTTTTCAAAATGTGTCAACGTGTCTGTCAACAAGTTCACTTCTTCGCTCTCCTCCTGACAGAGGTGATGAGGAACTCGGGGTTGGGAGAAGGACAGGGGTCAGAGGAGAAAATGAGTAAACAGACTGAAGTGTTTTACAAAAAAAGAGACAATGAAAACATTAATGCTGCCATGTTTGCTTCACGGTGCCGCGTCGATCAAAGTGTTAGCCAAAAGTGTTGCAGATTTTGGGGCCGATCTTGTTGAGATTTCCGACTTGTAAAGAAATTTAAAGTTAAACTGCACCGACAGAATATCGTCTTGTCACGTCCCTTCGAAAGTGGATGGTTTTGGTGGCGAGTGACTCACAGATTCATATGCTGTATATTCTGGTTTCTGTGAGAATTCAAGTGTAAACTCCCATGAGAAGCTGAGAGATAAACATCAGAGCAACGTTAACCTGAATTCCTCTGAACAAAAGCATATCATGATGATCACGGTGCGTGTACTTTCTGTCTTACTAAAATTCAACCTCTAGATTCTTGTAGTGTGAAAGTAAACTAAGATAAATCTCAAAAAAACTTTCTAAATAATCTGTAAGTTTATTTAAAACGCCTACACACCCAATGTAATAGTTTAAACAGACAAAATCATCATTTAATGCAGTCAATGAGCTCTCGCTGCAGTTGCTCATTTTATTGCAACCTCCCCCAATCCCTGAGGTCTTGAAGTAATAACCCCCTGCCGGGGTAGCTTTGATTTACAGTGTTTGCCCCAACCTCACTTAACGCCTGCCCCGACTGGCTGATAAGGATCATACAGGCAGCAGCAGGCTAAGGGGATCATGTTCTTCTAACATGAAGAGGAAGCTCTCTGAAAGGTAGAACCACCATCCACTAATGCAAAATTTAAAACGGATGTAGAGTCACTTTGAAGACTCACTCAACTTCTGCACAAACTTTGGGATTTAGTTTCTCATGTTTTTTTGTTAACGGGTCATAAACAAATGTGTGTTTTCTTAGTTATTAACGTAAATTAACCCTGGACATTATGGTGACAAAACTGCCTGTGGCGAAACAATTTATGGACTTCAACCCGTCCACCTCACCAGAGCTAAATATATCATCCAACATGTTCGCTATTCTGACAGCCTGGTCCAGTCAACGTTCATCTATTTGTTTTCCACTCAGCTTAAATTAGTCTATGGTTAAAATCCTGCTTCTTATGAGAAAACTCTACAGAAATGAGTTATTTACACGTTATCTAACCCAGCTTGTGCTTACAGATGTTTACTTCCCTCTGCTAAAAAGACATGGAACTGAAATGATCTTTACTTCTATATCTTGTAAATATAAGAGGAAACACTTTTATTCTTCTTTGGTGAATTTAATGTGAAATCATATAAATGACAAATCGTTTTTTTTTTTTTTTAAATAGCTCAAATATTTTAACATCTTATTGTGCAATAAAACCGAAAAATATATTCTGAGCTCTCCCATTACGCATGCCAACAGCTTGTGTGTTGACTACGGATCATATTAGATCATCCAAATAAGTTTTTATAATGTCCATTAAAAATTATTAATATGAAGGTATCGTCACTTTGTGTAATAGAGAGGCAACCAAAGGGCCATTTAGTTCAAATATGAGAAAAATCTCTCATCCCTACTTAAACTGTCGATTCTCTCTCCTCATCCAAATTAGACGAGAACTCCCATAATGAGAGGAAATTACACTCATAGTTACGTCACTCTGGGGCCAGTTATAGTGCATTTAGTTATAGTGGGACTCACTGAGTTAGTGGAAGACAGCCTGCTTAGCAAATATAGAATAACCCTCTGTGTGATGTTTGTTAGTTTCTGGTTAATTCCCACCGGTTACCAGCTCATATCGCCGTAACAACAGGGAGCATCATCTACATCTACGCGGCAGCGGATCAGCATCACGACTGAGTTTTATCCACGTGAGCTCTTTCTCGTCCCCGCACACCACCCTGATGTACTGTCCACCCATCGATCCCAGGCTTTCATCCATTTTCTCATCCATCTGAAACTTAAAATGCCAATGAGTCATAGGCATGCTGGGACAGATTGAGAGCCGGTTGCTCAAAATACAAAAAAGAAAAAAAAAAAGTGCTCTGGGTACAGTAGGGGAAAGGTTACCGAGAGAGAACAGCGGAAACAAGGATTCATTAATTCACCTGTGCAAATACATTTACTGATGCTGGCACAAGCCAAATACAAACTCACCTCAAGAAAAACATCTCACTGCTGATGTTTGCATCCTGTTTCTGTTATCAAATATTGATACGAATGTGCTGTTATGTGAACTTAGGTGCATATCTATGTATCTGACCTCCTTATATATCATGCGTTTAGTATCTGTGAGGCTGTTAAATGTGTCTGTGTGATGTAGAGCTGTAATATCCTGTGATGAATGTTGTCTGATAACAACAAGGTCAGCCTGATCCACAACCATAAATGCTCACACACCTTCAGCTGTGGGCTTTAGGTTTGCATCAGGGAGAAGTGACATCCATGGATATTAAGTAAAGAAAACTTGATTATAATATTCATGCCTACTTCTTTCAGTCTGTCAACACCCGCATTGTTAAAAACCAGAATCTCCGTCACACAGAAGTTGAGGGAGTGTTCAAGGTTTGGCGTTTAGTTTGGTAACGTGACAGTCGAGTCGGCTGGAAAACGAAACTGTCACACTTTTGGACGTATGGCTGCTTCCCTGATGTTTTATGTGTGTGTTAACAAACTGAGTGTTTTTTTAAACCTGCAAACTCGCCCTCAAATGCACCCTGAGGTACAATAAAGAATTTAGCATCTTTCTTTTTTTTTTTTTACCCAGTCATCTTCGTAAATTGTGTTTTGGCTCTCACATCATATTATCTCCACTTTTGTTCCCGAACAATAAAGACGATAATTCACAGTGCTGCTTCAGCTCTTTGTCAGGAAAACACACACACAAAAAAGCTGATGAGTCCTAAATTTGTTTGTCAATGCACAATGTGAGGAAGGTAATGGTGTTCATGTGTTAGTTAATTCTGGGAGGTAATTACAGGAAAATACAACATATTACAAAGCAAATGAGTGTGTCATCTATTTTTCAAAAACTCACATAGCATGTCTGCAGAATTGGAGATGGCTTATTTGGACAGATTTGACTACGCATATTCAGGTTTAGGAAGTATTAGACAAAAAAAAAGTGCTTTACAAATATTTCTTCATCCAAACTCCTGTCAGTTCCATTTAAGTCTTTTTAATTAAAAGTTATCCTGCAAACTGTCAACTCTAATTTACGTATTTGTCTGGTTCTTAGTCAGTGGAATAAAATAAATCACCTTTATAATACAGATCATAAGAGACACTTATGTGGGTGTCTGTGTGCTCTTAAAAGCATGAAATATAATAAAGTTTGCTCCTCACAGCTCACGACGGCGGAGGCCTTCAGCAGACAGAGGTCTCGAGCGGGGTCATCGGTTTCCTCCCTGCTGTCTGTTCCAGTTTCACACAAAGACGCTCTTTCAGGTGTTATCTCGTCCTCGGCCTTGTGCTCCTCCACAAGACAAGAAATACTGTTTTAGTTGTTTTTTTTTCTCCTTTCTCTCACTTATCCTCGACCCACACAACCACCATTAACTCGTCAGGAATGTCAGAGATGACACAAAATATTAAGTCTGTTAAAGTCTGGAGCCTGATAATATTGTTGAATAACTGATACCAATTATATTTTCTAATGTAATCTAATCTTTCTATGCTGTGACCAATAAATATTCAGCATCACCAACATGGGACCAAGTTAATTATCAATGTAAGTTTCATCAGAGTTTAAAAATTTTACAACTAATCTTAAATGATCATTAATTTTTTTAATTAAGCTATATAAACTCCTGTCAGTCTTGCAGGTTGGATGTTCTCGTGTGTCCTTTGGGAAGACGGTGACGATCATTTTAGTTTTGCAAGAGTTAACATCAGCGAGGAGAAAGTCTGCTGCAGTGTGAACAGTTTCAAAGCCAAACTCTGAAAGTCTGCGATATGAACGAGAGCATTGTTGCTCTGGAACAACACATCCACTGTGGCAGGAGATAGCAGCGCAGCTTTCCCCTCGCGATAAGAAGTCGGCGGAGCGCAAAATAAAACAAAGTACATGTTTTTTGATCTTCTCCTCTCTGCTTTTGTTTTACTGTCACAATGCAGACTCCGAACTGATAAAAATTAACTGCACCCGCAGTTTAAATGGCTCAAAAACACAACAAATAGCACCGTTATTCAGTAAAGTAAAGCTGCTTATTTCCCTTCGTGTGTGACGGCAATCGAGACAAACTGCGGTTGGACGTATGCGCTCAAATACTGAACAATAACTCGAAATCTGTGCCTAAAAAGCAAAGCAGATAAAGTTTGGATAGTTTTAACCCTCTATGTTTGTTTTATTTCTCCAACTGAGAGAATATCAACAAACTCCAGGCCACTTTGTTAAAGAGATTTATCAAACCCAACACACTGTAAGCTCAACTCAACAGGGGCTCATTTTAAACAAGGGAGGACTGTGCTCATTTTTTACAGTGATGATGAAATAGTGAGAAACATGACAGAGGAAAGACAGACAGGATTAGAGTGAGATCGACGGGCAGACAGAGAATCAGAGACGCACAGGAGAGAGAGAGACAGATGGACGAACGGACAGAGAGACGGTGTGTTGTGTTAGTGGAGCAGAACTGTGTCTGAACCAGCAGATCTGCTGGGAATTTTGCTCCCGTTTCCTGGGACCTGCTGGGCACACACACACACACACACACACACACACACACACACACACACACACACACACACACACACACACACACACAC
>JBAJHX010000053.1:2405693-2441827 GCA_037176925.1 Amniataba percoides
TACGATAGTACCTGGTACCAGGTACTAAAGCGTAGTGGAAACACGCGCAAACCGTGCCGAGTCGAGTCGAGTCGAGCGGATTAGGGACTAGTGGAAAAGGGGCATAATTAATGTATCACAAACAGCGTGAACAAAACATTAAAAAATGTGGTCTCGTGGAGACTTTTCAAACTCTACAAAAAAACAAAGGCCAGCTACACTTTTCTTCTGTCAGTTTGCTGGTCTGCGATTGGTCAGCTTTGTGTATCTTTAACTGGCCGCTGTGATTGGTGGGATTCGTTTAAACAGACCGACCTGCTGTTTACGTCTGTCAATCGCAGGGTTGACTCCTGAGAGATATTCAGTCATCGAGCAGCGTCGAAAGATGAGGAGGAGAGTGAGATGGAGAGGAAGGGGTGGAGAAAGCTTAAAAGACAAATGACAGAAGAGAAGAAATGAGAAGAGAAAGAGGTGGAAATGAAGAAATGAAGAGGTAAAGGAAAAGGAGAGAGGCTGAGAGTGAGGAAGAAGAGGACACAATGGGAGCTGAAGGAGATGGGGGAGTGAAAAATAAAATAAAAGAGGGCAAGTGAGAATGAACGGTGAGGAAAAAAGGAAACGAAAATTATAAAAAACTAACTACTGTACTTTACAAATGTTTTACACATATTTCATACGTTACTGTTCAATAGTTTTTCATTGATATTTTACTAATTGAGACAATATCTTACATTATATTTATGTATATTTGTATTAATCTCTAGTAACTAATAATATATTTGATTCAACATAAATGTACATCAATATATTTAGTTATTTTTACTGATTAGGAGAAGATTGGATTTGTGAGGTGTGAGTGAAGGTCAAAGCAGGAAGTTACGATATCAGGTGACGCACTGTGCAGACTGCAGAAGAATATATTTCACATGTTAAAGTTTACGATTATAGTGTCGTAAATTATTTGCATCTTTAAAGGCTTCTTCAAATAGTAAATCAAGTAAAACAGTTTGAAAGAAGAAAATAAAGAAGTCACTCCATGCCAGAGTTAACCATCCATGTGCATGACCACACACACACACACACATTATTCTTCTCTCTATCTACATAAATCCAGATATGATGAAACACAATGACGCCATTATACTGCAGTATTAATTATGCAGAATATGAATTATGCAGAGTATGAACTACTCCAGCAGCAACGTTTTCTAAACTCTCCTTGATGATTTCCACGTAAAGGCTGTATAGAAAACATCTGAGGTCATAAAGGCGTTCAGATTCAAAAGACACACACACTTCCTTTGCATTTTTCCTTATAGCTTTTAAAGGATTCATTTACTTTTGTGGAATAATCATCTGTGTCTTTCAACTCCAACAGCCGATAACTACTAAATCTCGAGTTTTGGCCACAGCTGCTTCATGTGCAATTCAACAGTGAGGCGGTGTGGAGGTTTACTAACGAGCTATTCAGCTTTCAGTGTCATTCATTGAAGTTTGTATGCACACAAAGGCCCCCAGTCACACCTCGAGACTCCACACATGTACACACTGACATGTAGGTATGGAGGAAGAACACGGGAAGGGGGTGTTGACACGGCAGAGGAACGATAGACGAGGATCAGTTAACGTCTCTCCTTTCACTGTGCCCATATAACACAGTCTGACTCTTATTATATAGATACTTTTAAAATAAAACATTATACATAGGCATTTATATCATGTGCATTAACGTCTCTACGGTTATTGACAAAAATCTTTCAACTTTTTCAAATCTGAACTTTGTTTACTTATTCTACAGCACATGTACGCTTCTCTGCCTTAAATATGTGTGTTGAAAGTGGTAATTTGCTTTCCTTTTCAAGTAGTAAATCTGGATTATTTTTTGATTAAGTAAAATCTGGAATGCAAATATTCAAAGATTCATTGTATATTTTGTAATTCCACCTGATTTCTTTGCAAACAGCAGGTCTGCATTTACATTTTCTCCCCATGTTGCATACTCAGTATTTTCTCCACACCGCCCAAAAGTCCCCGTTTGTAATACCCTACAGTTTTTGATGAGCAGGAGCTTTAGGTTAGCAATTTTAATGAAATATTATGTCACTGTCTGTATAGGTTTATACTTCAATCGATATATATTGTGATGTAGTAATTTTTTTATTTTCTGGAACTTCAATCGAGAAGCTGTTCATGGGTAAAATAAAAAAACATAAAAGAATGTCTCTGTGGCTAATCCAGTTAAATAAATAAAGTACTGCACTTCACCCTGACGCATAAATCCTGAAAATCCAATATTACCATAACGCAGAGCCCTGCTTATTGATTTGAAACATTGCCCACAATGGCCTCATAAAACCACAGATAGTAGGGGATCCTGTAGGCGAGAGCAAACCTCTGATGCTTGATACGTCTCTGTATTAACATCAACATCCGCAGGAACAAAGCAGACATTAGAAAGTCAGGTACTAAAAAACAAACAAAAGCAACTAATGAGCATCATTTAAACAACATATGCATAGACGTTACTGCAGCAAACTGCATACAGAACAGTGCAGAGTCAGTTTATTGAAACTCTAATGTGTAATGCTAGTATGAATTTATAATACAAGTGAATGAGCCAGAGGGGGAGACAATGGGAGCAGCTTCCTTAATGAAACACCTTTTAAAATTTACTTGAAATGCCTCAAGTGTCACAAACAAACACACACAAGCACAAAACTGAGAAAGTTGACTGTGGTTGATATGTAGCTCAATAAAGGGACATCGGGAATGAAACTCAATCAGCCTGGACACACACACACACACACGCACACACACACACACACACACAGACACTCACACTCACACTCAGTATAAAGTAGTAAAGCTGAGGAAGATGAAAGTGACCCATATGACGGCAGGACTGGGACCTCATGTTCTTGCCAAGAAAGGTAAGAGGCTGAACGTTTTGTTCGCTGTCGTGTGATAGATGTGACGGCTGAAGTGCATCGATGTGGAAATTACAGAGCGGTGTGTGAATTTCAAACCGCTGTGGTCTTTGTTTGAGCGTGGACACACAAACGTCATCATGAAGGAATGGAGGGAGGAAGATTTGCTGTCAGGCCTGCCGCTCTCGAGAAACACTCGACCTGCTGATGGAGCACAAACTGAGAAAATTCCCAAATAACGGGGACGGACAGAAAGACTGTAGTGACGATAAACACACAGCAACATGTCAGACCGAACTAACCAAGAACCGAAGCACCAAGAGGACACCACTGAATGTAGATTTTATTAAAGAAAGTTTGCATTTTCTGCACAGAACACTTCATGCCCTTTTCTGTCACATTCACACTTCTCCAGGTCTGTTTGTGTTGTCCTTGTGCAGATTTCCTTGCAGTATTTGTGCTTACTCCGTGTGTGATACGCTGTTATCTGTATTTAGTTAGAATATCCAAAGTTCATCGTCATTAAACATAAATTCATTTCGAGATGCAAACTGAGATAACGTTATCACCTAGCCCTACTGTAAAATACAGTACACTTTCAGCACAACAGAAAAAGTGAAATGTAAACTGGCACCACACAGAGCCCCCATACTGGGAGCTTGTTTCAGCAACACAAATTCAACAGGGCACCAACCGAAGATCTGTGATCCACAACCACAACAACAAGGAGACGCGAATGAATGGAAACAAATACTGTTGTCTAATAAAGATGATTTAAATGAGACTGCAGTACAACAAGAAGATACAAGAGCAAACGGTAAAAGCTATTTGCTTAAAGTGGTGATGAGAACAGTTCACCAAAAGGGAAGGAAACTGAATTATAACCTGAGACTCACTGTAAAGACACGACAACGTCCTGTTCACCTATCAGCGAACACTTCAAGGACGCAAGGTTCATATTTTAAAAAGGTGTTTGTTCATTTCCACATCCGTTCACAAAAGGCTGCACAGTATTTGTCATCGTACATTCTTCATGTAGTGAAGGAAGATAGAAAAGAAAGTTCAACTGGAAGAATGTAAGTCAGACATTTCTAAGTTTAATCATCCTCATGCGTCTCTTAAGTTGTAAGCGCTCCTGTTAAACTCATAAAGCAATTAAAACTGTCCACGGACAACTGGCAGTGAACCAAATAACATCAAATGTAAAACACATCCGCAGCACTTCTATGAGAGATGATGGATTTAGTGGTGACTGACAACCACCTGGAGGCAAACACCCAGTAAATGCCACATGGTATGTCTGGATTTTAGGAGTTAAAAAGGACCGCCTGAAAACATCATAAACAACTGAGCAGCGTGATGGACTGTGGGATACTGAGAACATGGACATTTAAATTAAACTCAAAAGTTTAATTAGAAAGAGTGGAGGAGATGGATTGGATACATATAGCATGAAAATGTTAACATCAAACAGTCACAGAGGCGTGAAATACAGCACACTACGAAATCTGATGTTGAGGCTGATTATTTTCTATCATGGTCAAGTTTTACCAAATATACAACAAAGAAAATACAAAGAGCTCAGCAAACCTTGTCCTTTAGCGTCAGGGCGAATGTGACATCTTGGTCCCTGTACTTAAAAAATGCTGTGCTGCACAAGGCGAAACAAAAATTGATGACTTCGAGAGAAACGCTTTATTGTCGGTCCTTTATTTGATCACACAGAGTCCACTGATGGCTGAAGTGCAGCCAAACAAAGGCTGCATCAAAGCTAGAAAAGTGGAAAATAATCTATCCCATGAGGCTGTGCTTTGTTTAATGAGTCTGCATCTGTGTAGTAAGTTTTAAAAACCACGGCAAGATGGCAGAGCAGCTGCAAGAGACCAAAAAAAAAAAAATCAAAAACAGCTGTTTGGACATATTTGTTTGTATTGATGGGAAGAGTAAATCATTTATAGGAATCCACTATTGAGATGCATCGAGAATCGTTTAGTAATCAAATCATGACCCTTGAATCTAATCGAATCCAATCATGAGGTGACTGATGATTCGCATCTCTCATACATACAGTACATAAAACCAAACCAACCGAGCAGAAAACGACATAAAAAGCAAAGACATACAAAAGTAGATACTAACTGTACAGTAAGCACCAGCAAAGTTAAAACTGCTGTATCAACAGAGCCCAAAACACAAAAGAGGCACAGAAACACAATGCAGGTTTGTCCTTTTACTGGGTATATCATAATAATACAAATCACGCAATCCACATCTAACATGTCTGAAAACTGGTATCACACATTCAGTTTTACTACACTGTGACATGTAATTAACCTGTGAGATTACTGCTGGTTTGTCTGAGCTAGAATAACTAAATGACCAATAACTAAAAGAGCAGCATACATGTCTATGCCCTGAACAATGCTGCCTCTATAGGCCACAATCAGGAACTGAAGAACTGAGACACTGGCCTGCCTTATTTCATCTTTTTCAGGGGGGTCATTGTGCACCATCACCCATCACACATACTGACAGTTCACAGGCTGGGCTCGCAAAGGAACAGGAAGTCCTTCGGCTCAAGTTTAAGTTAAACTGCAGTGTTTCAGTAAATTGGAGCTGTAGAGAAACTGACACCTACACGACTGTCAGTGCCTCGCTCTGCGTGCTGGCATCAGCTGGATTACAAAAGCATTTCTTAACAAAGCACTGATGCTGAAAGGATTTTTTTCCTCTCCTTCAAGGATTTTTTTTGTTAGAGAACACGGCAGGGTATAAAAGCTGAGTGTAACTTCCTCCTGAGCGTTCTCAGGACTAACATCAAGTATTGTACCTTGTCTTTATTTTACCAATCTGCTCCCTATGCATTGATCCGCATTCATTCATTTACTTATTCATATATTCATTCACGTGTCCCTGTAATAGGTTTTGTTGTGTTGTTATGTGATAACAGATGAATATATTTACTTTCAGCAGTTAATCCTCTTGAGAACACTGGATAAATACAAAGAATAAATTAAATATGGTGTAGCCCCTCCCAAAGAGGGTCAAATCATAAATCAATCTGATTTCATCTGAAATGTAAGAATATAAGCTTATTTATATGTCAAATTAAAACTGAATCCATTTTATTCTTTAAACTGTTACGCTCTGGGAACTTTTGTTTTATCATCAGGCATTATTTCCTAGAAATAATCAGCACATCAATAATGAAAGCAATATTTAGTAACTATCTGACATGTTTCCACTGTGTGTGGTGACTAACACGTCGTTCAGTCGCAGGTGGGAAGGTTTTGTAAGATGTAGGCCATCGAGCCCGAGGCAACAGCTCACTCTGTCAGTCAGGTTCCCTGTCAATCACAGCTTCCAGGTGTGGAAATAGAAGTATAAAACCGTGGGCTATTTAAACTGCTGCCCTCATCTCACACTCTCTCACAAATACACACACACACACACACATTTAAAATGTATTTGGTCAGTAATGGTGGGCTGGTTTCACAGTCAGTGCTTGTGGAGCCTGTGAGCTGCCACACTGTGTAGCTGCACTCAGTAATGAAAATTCAATGAAATGCTTGAATACTCTTTCAGTGTTGTGTGGAAAATGATGGGGGGCACTCTTACACAGATTTCCACGTGATCTGTGGGACTCAGCCTGAACATTTATGTTTATACCCGATTCTGGCAGTCATGTTTATATATATATATATAAATTATATAAAATATATATATATAAATATATATATAAATTTATATATATATATATAAATATATATATATAATTTAAAGTCAAGAGTGTTTATCCAATAATTAAAAAAGGTACCAAAAAATAAATAAATATCTGTGGGCCATTTTTTCTTAATTAATGGAAAATTATTATGTGAGCAAATCATTTTGGGTGAAAAATATAATATACAATTATGGGCAAAACTTTATCATGTGACCATACAAGCCAATAAAATAACCAATGGCCTAGTTTATATCACAGTGAACACACACACACACACACACACACACACACACAGCTTTTGCAGTACTCTAGTTTGTCAAAGGATGAAAATAAATACTATGTCACCATCTTGTGGTTAAAGTAGACATAACGTCTAAGAGGCATAAGGACTAGTGCTCTGTATATTTACAGAACAGTCTAATCTGATGCAAATGTTATGGGAATACTGTTGATGTAAATAAAGTCCATGAAATATCCAAATAGACTGGGGTCATTATGAGATAATGCCTTAAACGCCAGACTCAGTATAAAATGAATATGCAGCTGACTGAACAAAGAATTATTCTTAATAGTAAATCATTTAGAAAGATCATAACTTGGTAATGCTAAGACAGAACACACTTTTGTGAAAGAAATACTGCACAGGTGATGAGAGGGCAGAGATTTTTTGCCTTTAATACTTTACTACGACCACTTTGCCTTCAGCGCTTTATCTTTTAGTGAGCTAACTGATGTAAGATGGATTTGTTAAAGTAAATAGAAATCATCAACGCACTGATACCACATTTTCCCCTCATAACAGCAAAGGAGATCTAACAAAGTCAGATGGATAAACCTAATCCCAACCATCCACCTGATTCATCACAACAGGCCCGGGCACATCAGCAACACAGCAGGTAATTATAATCTTAAGCACATTAAACTCCACAATTTAAGAGCTCTGCAGTTTACATGGAAATGATCAAGATTTGTGAATCAAGCTCACAAAAAAACTCATTGTCATAGCAGGTGACTGACTCACCTTTAACTATTTACCTGGTTAACAAGAGAACTCGCATTTCACCATCATGTAAATTAATTAGTTTTTGCACATTTCTCCATTACCTGTACAATTCTTTCATTCAAAAACAGTCATACTGCACATGAGTACTGAAGTACTTGATTTCACCCTCATTTTCTTGCACCAATACATCAAAACAAATTCCTTTTATGTGAAAACCTACATGGAAATAAACCTGATCAACAGTGTTACACCAGCAGAGCCAATGTCAAGAAATTAACTTACAATTAACTCCACTTACAATCTGTGGAAATTAAAATTAGCAGAAAATTCCAACCAACAGTCTGAAAGAGATTTAAGATTTGAGACAGAGATTTGTTATGAAAAAACATCAAGCGAAAAGACAAGTCAAGTTGTGATTAGCAAGCGGCTAACACTTAGCTTGTTGAAGTGCAGCAGTGGAGTTAAACGGCAGACAGCAGGAGGAGGTAACAGAATCCAACACGAAGGGCAGCTCTGACCTCAAAAGGCTCTTATACTTATTTATAACACTCTTTATTTCTAATTATTTTAAACTCACGACATGCTAATACGGCTAACAGCTAATTGTTTCAGGTGACTTTCAGTGGGCGGGGCATCCACGGTTTAAATAACCCGCCTTTCAGCGAAACCCCGCCCCCTCCAGTACCCGTTGCCGTGGCAGCGGAGCGTTCGGTTCTGGAACGCCGGAGGTTCCATAGTGGCGGGAGAATAACAGTGAGAGTGAAGGTTCATGTTTATGTTCATAACAACTTATTCACATTATTCAATATTACTGTGAACTGGGGATTCATTTCAATATGGACACTGATCATTCATCATAAACAGAAAGCTTTCATCTGCACACACGGATACAAGCATAGCCTATACTGTGTCTACTCCTTAATATATATCTTAATTTTCATATTATTATATTACTGTTATTATCTTCTGGCCAGATGTTTGCGATAGTTGTATTTTAATGCTTCAACAACATATTTTTTTAGACTTTTATACCAAATTTTTCATTTCAGACAGAAATAGACAAATAGTTTTTCATCGTTAGACAAGGAGCGACTGCCAAATTTCCAAAAAAAACAACTGTTCATACAGATTTTATCAGACTGAGCTAGCTAGCTAACAAATGCTTATTCCGTGAATTGTTTATCCTTGGTAGACATACATACTGACAGCTATCGCACAGTTAGTTTATAGGATTATGAACAAAAGTAGAGGGGTCATCAGAGCAGTAAGCCTTTAAGTGCTGCTTCAATACCTGGTTCACTTTCTGAAGAATCACATTTAAATAAATGATGGTTAAAACTTGTCAGTACACCACAATGCACAGCCGACTGTTCCTTTTTCATTTTAATACATCATTTCTGGTGAGAGGAGCTGTTTCAAGTCTCATCACAAAACTGACTGATGTGGCAGAAACACAAAAAGAACGGTTTCAAGAGCAGAGGAAAAATAAAAATGCTCCTTCATCTGAAGAAGAAAAATGAAAGTACAAGCAGGTCATCAACTCTTTAACTTTGCTTTTTTTTGTTAAAGCATGGTTAATGACGTAAGGACAAAACCAATAAGAAACTTTATGGAAACGGAAGCTGAAAGAAAACCAAAAGAATCATGATGTTGAACAAATGAAATGAATAATGTGTAAATATGCCTTTGAACAATCCACTGATGGACTGATGAACAACTCCTTTTCAGTAAGTGTGAAAGAGCTTCATATTCAGCACTGTCAGCATTAATTTATTAATCTCACTCGTTTTATGCAGCAGTCAATGATTCTAATATTCATTACACTCAATGATCAAATCACCAAGCTCTTGTCACGGTTTAGCATCTTCAACCAAAAACACTTAGCAAAATAATAAAGGCATATTCTGGATAAAACCCCAAAATGCTACTCAAGCCACCCTGCAGGGAAAAGAAAACAGAAAGAATAATAAAAGATTTCAGCATAGAGGATCGAGGTGGTTCAGTTTTCATCATCCATCCACTTTCAAGTGGTCTTCAAATACCACAAAAATACCACTTGCTGTAATAAACTGTTGAAGTTGTGTTAAGTATGAATATCACAAGACTTTTCATGTCAGACTTTAAACTGTTCAATATGATGGAAAATGCTCGTTTGTTGAGAATGTGCAGTGAAACCAGTTTCCTTTAGAGAGATAAAGTTCATTGATTTGAGCCAATTTGCCACCTGAACTGTAACCTCTTCATCTCTTGTATAACACCGCAGTAATTCAACCCTCTTTCAGCTTATAAAGCATTATAATTTTCTGAACATGTGGAGTCTGATAATTCTTTGTTCTGTGAAACAAAAACAGCGTTAAAGGTTTAGCAGAAGTGATAAACCACACCGATCCTGTGTTTTGTTTCATGATCAATTTAGGCAGTAAATGGCTTTAACAACACACTAAAGAAGTATAATCTGCTGTTAAACACAGCCTCTGCTTTCTCTCTGAATGTTAAAGTTATTTCATAAAAGTGTGTGAACATTTTAGGATGTTCATAGAGGTGCAGTGTAAAGCTGACTTAATCAATCAGTTAGTAGACTGACAGAAAATACTGCTTTGATTCATTACTTCCATAATGAATTTGCCATTAAATCATTTATGAAGCAAAAATGACAACAATGATCTTGTTTCAGCTTCTCAAAATATCTTGTGGTTAAACTGAATCTGTTTGAGGGGTCGATTTGTTGGCTGGACAACAAAAGCAGTCAGAATAATGTCAACGTGGGATTTTCTGACATTCTCCAAACCAAATGATTAATTGAGAATCAAACTGACTGATTAAATATTCATTAGTTTCAGACTAAGTGTCCCAGCTCTGCTATAAAACACTGAATGAAACCTTTTGTCCTGTTACCAGTTTGGAATAAACGAAAATCGCCATCATCAAAAGGACATCACTGAATTAATAGGTGAGTTTTTGATACTGAGCTGTCATTCAGGAGCTTTTTCTGCTCTGCATTGACCTTTCCAATTCAAAATAAAACAAAAAAGAGAGAAACTATTTAAGTACTCAGTACAGTTACACACACATTGGTTTCTGACAAAAATACCTGACATAACCTGTCATCCCAGACAGCCACTGATTTCTGTTCTAAATGTAGAGGTGAAGAGCAGATTGTAAATCAGTCTTGATTCATTAATAATCATTTAAAATGTCTAACGAGCTGCGCTGTGTTTTCTAAATGTGAGAATGAGAGCGACAGTAAAAGAAAGTGTAATGAACAAATACTCTGCACACAGTTTTAAAACAGGCTGCTGCTCTCCACTCGCAGTTGGATGGTTGCTGTGTTTGCCACAATCACTTCATGATGTTTTTATGGGATGTTTCTGTGTGTGGAGCTACTTTCTTCTTCCAATAAATAATCAGATAAAAAAAGACTGGAAGGCAAAAAATAAAAATCTAATTTACCATTTTGTGGCATCGCATCTGCAGCAGCGAGTAGCTAAAAAGGACTGGAGAAGCCTGTTTAACCATTGAGCAGATGTTAACAATCTTTTAAGAACCCGAAAACCTCAGAGTTCATCGTTTGTAAAGGACATTACGTCTATTCTAACCCTGCAATTAATGAACACATGAAGAACAAAACAGCATTGATCAGGGTCACTCGTAATGGTCGCCACTTGTTCTACACCTTCCTCCGAACATCACAAGTTACCGTAATTCACTCCCAACGCAGTGCTTTGAAGATATAAACATTTGTACAATCTTTAGAAAAAAAAAATTCACATTAAATGTGCTCAATCTGTCATCTGGAAACAGTTCATTCCACAACAGACACCCCTCTGATAAGGTTCTTCCTTCTTCTCTCTCCTCAGTAAAACCTCTTGTTCCTCTCCTGTCTCTTCTGGAAAACTACAGCTCCCACCACAGCGCACACCACGATTCCCAGCAGAGCGCACAGCAGGAGCAGGAACACCTTCCAGCCTGTGAGGGGCGTCCCTCTGAAGTTTCCGGTTGGATCGTCAATGTTGTCTGTGAGGGAAGAAGAAAGCCCACGTTCAGTTTCATGTTTTCTTGTCCTGCTGATTTAATGATGAACTTTTAAAAAAAATCTTTTTTGTCTGTAAGTAAGCAATCAGCTGACAATATCTGGTCAAATCAAAAACTGTGCAGCCATCTTTAAGTGTCTTTTCTGAGTCTTTGAAAGCTCTGAAATGCTTGGTACAGGACATCAGATGTATTCCTGCATACAGCCAAGGAAGAAGTCCAGTTTTAAGTGTTTTCTGTTTCCTTTACTTTAACGTACCTTTAGGGGACTTGAGGAGGCTGACGCTGGGCTCGATCTTGGTCCAGTCCAAGTTCTCCTCCTCCGGCGTGTGTTCTACCATCAGCTGGTACAGTTTCATGGAGATGATGTCATGGTTGTCTGTGAAATAATATTGTAAAACTATCAGCAAATAATCTGTAATATAAAACTCATTCCTGGACAATGAGTAAGCCACTCCACATTTTCACTTGAAACCTGATTTATAAAAACAGTCGCATAAAAAAAGTCACATTGTGTGTAACTTTAGTGGATTTTCTAACTTCTTCATTTTAAGACCTACCAGACAGATCTCCTGTGGCTGCTGAGGCACCAAAGAAATATCCAGTAGGAAGGCGAACACCTCCAATGTCGATGCACTCCTTCCACTCATTCTTGTCATCGACATCAACCATCACCTGCAGGACACAGACTGGATGTGAGTGCAGCAATTCAGTAATACTTGAAACAAGTGACATGTTATTTATTACAATTTAAGAAGATATTAAAAATATAAAAAACAATCAAATAAAAATTCCTGTGGTGACATTTACTGTTCTTTTGTTATGACAATCTATTCAAACAACCATTTTTCCCTCGAAGTTCCTCAAAATGCTTGATGCAAAAATTAAGAAAGCATCCCTGAGAAAATGCAGTTTCTGTACATACTGTGAGTCTTCCTTTGGAGTAGCGAATGGCGAGGTACGTGTCGTGCTCTCTGTTCCTGATATCAGCAGAGCAGCCCCCCAGCTCAGATGAGCGGCCATCTTTGCCGTGATCGTAGCTCACTGAGCCGTTGTTCACCATGGCCGAAATGTAAGGGAAGGCACGCTGGTGACAGAAAGTAATGAATCAACGAGTAAATCTTAAAAACAGGTAGTACAAACATATTTTTGGATAAAGATGAAGGACAAATGAACACAGCAAATAAAATATAAGAAGCCCACATGAGACAGCTCAAAGGCTACCTTCACACTGCAGGCACTTTTAGGATCAGTCTGTATATGTTCATATTTAACCAGAACAAAGTCTGACATAAAACAGTATGAAGTGAAAGCAAAGTTTCTTTTTGTGCCTACTCTCTCCTCACTTCAGGGACATCTTGTGTTTCATTATACAACCCTCTGCTGTATAAATGAGAAATAAATCAACCCTCCACTAACTGAACCAAAATGCCAAACTTTTTTCTTTTAATATGTGAGTCTCTCTTCTCCAGAAAATCAACAGCTAACACTGACAAATTTTTATTTGATTATTTAAACTGGACAGCAGATGGTACAAAGTGACCATGTGGTCCAGGTCTGTTCACACTGACTAAATACAAATCAGTGGGTTTGACTCCTACGACGGGACACTTTCAGCTGCAATGTGAAAGTAGCATATTTCACAAGACACTTCTGGCGAAATAAAAACAACCTCCTTTAAGACATTTTACAATGTTTAAACAGCAAAGTTACTGCCAGAAAGCCACAATGCTCTGCAACTTATTTCGTTTACGGCAGAAGCAAATGTGTGAAAATATGGCAAAATAAACACTGTTTAGTGGTAATAGTTTGGTGTGGTTTTTTTCAGTGTTAACATGCTTTAAAGTGTTCTGACAACATGCCAATTCAAAGTGAAGCAAACAGCAACACATTAGCGTCGAGACAGCATGCTGACGAGTAAAATCTGAGCAACCACTCACATCCGTCGCATCATCGTTAGAGTAAGTATCTATAAAAATGGCCAGCCCGTGGAAGAGAAGATTGTTGGAAAACACAGGCCCTGCAAAGAAACAAGCTGGTCAGCGGCCTCAAGGCACACACTACACACTTACATCCATTCCATGGAGGTCATTGCGGAAGGTATCCAAAAAAAGAGCCAGGCCAAGAAACTGATCTTGGTTTCCAAACACAGGGCCTAAGATGGAGGCAGAGCGGAGGTGAGACATGAGCAGACAGCGAGACACTTTTCTGTGGTCAGCAGTGATCACAGCAAGGTGAGGTGAAGACAAACATCTGGACACGATGGAAATGAGGCTTAAGCTCCATGAGTGTTCACTCAGTTCACAAACAAAGTGTGTACAACAGCCTTTCTGCGAGGGACGAGGCAGCATGACGAAGGTAAATACAGATCTGTGGATTTACATTTCTCTTCAAACACCATCACTGACTTTACATGCTGCTCATATGAGAGAGTGGCTCTGTTTTACCACAATGTGACGTTTGCGAGTTTTTAGATCTCTTTCAAAGCTTAAAAGTTACAAACACACAGAATAAGATAATAAATAAACCACAGATGCTGTATTGAGGTCTTGTTTTGAGGCAGAAAGGTGACACCTCTGCCTTCAACTGGACAGTGTGAATGTGTTTAACTGATTAGCACACAGCTGAACACGTGACTACGAGAGTACTTCAGATACTCTGAAACATCATATAATGGATATAATGGTTTTAGCTATCATGGTTGGATAGTGGGTGTCATATATTCCTCATCGCTGTCCTTTGGCATATGATGTGATGTAGTCGCAAGCTAGCTAAAACCTTTTTTGTTTTTTATTTAAATACCACAAAGAAAATAAAAATCAAAGGCAGCAGTCACAGTGAACTGAGTAGATGGGGAACATGTGACAGGTGAGTTTTGCATTTCAGGCAAACCCAAACATGAAGTGAGGTCAAGCTGGGTGAGTTTCTTCCTCTAAAGCAGAAACTCAGGAGTAAAGAAGCTGAAAGAGCCGACATTACCTGGATGGAGTCTGTCCTTTGTGTACCAGATAGCGATGCCGTCGCCGTGGAGACTCTTCTTTCCCGACCCATGAACTTTAAACTGCACATGCATCTCCCAGTCCTTCAGGTGACACGGCTGGACACCACAAACACACACATTTATCATCACAAAATAAACCAAGGAGGTGTTCCTGTCATTTTTAAAGAGGTTTATCTGGGGTTCACATAATTCATTTTGACAGTGTTTTATTTTTTATTTAAAATACAAATCAGCAGAGAGGACACTTCAGTCCAGAAACAACCTCAGACTGAAAACATGTTAATGAGGTTGAAACAGTAAACATTTAAATAGTGATTTGAATATTCATTTTTTTCATTCTCAAAGTGAGCTGATAATTATTTAAATATTTGACTCCCCTACATTGAGATAAAGAAAATATTACATTTAAAAAATTCCATGGTGAGTGGTTATAGCTTTAGATGAACACAATGGAGAAGGGGATGTCTGAGGTCAGAAGTGCAGAGGTTTACGGCCTCAGTGACAACACATCCCCGTTCAGACTGGAGACCTGTTTGCTTTCCTCACCACGGTGTTCCAGATGGATCCCTGCTTGCTCCTCTCATCGGGAGTAAGTCGGACATATGAGCTCGTCACCAGCGTGCTCCCCCAGAAGTCCCACTGACTGGACGGGCTGCTGCCAACACCTGCAAGACAAACAGACGGCGTGATGAGACACACCGGAGCAGAAGTGTCATCGAGTCAGGATATCTACTGTTGTTTTATTAAGCAAACATTTTTACAACAAAAAAACGAAATGACTTTTTTAAGGCACGCCTTACAAAACGAGTAGAACGAGACAGTTACTCAACACTGTAAACGAGCCTCATTAGCAAACTTCATCCAATAGAAAGATCTTGGAAAAAGTTTATGACTGGGTATGTTGGCAGAAATGTACCACACCATACAGACAGAAAGTAGTTTATCTGTACATCAACATTAAATCAAACACCTCTGTCATGTACAAACATTGTTAAAAAAAAAGGTTTTTATTGGGAATTCAACAAGTTTAACAGCTGAACAGCAACAAATTTAAAATTTAAAGACATTTTTCAATTTTGACTTTAACACTCATTTTTACTTGAGCCAATCTTCATATTACTTCTCCCAGTAACAACTAATCCAGTGTCAATACTTGGATTTATGAGAGTAACAACAGCAGTGTTAAGAGACTTCATGCTGGGATGGTGATGGTCTTGTTTGACTCAAAATGTTATCAGGGTCTCATATTTGTATTTACTTGACTATTTTTAACCTTTCTGTAGATTACATCTGACCACTACAACAGCTAATTTGCTTTACACGTGTTTGTGTCAGATAAACATTTTTAATGAATCTCAGACGGCCTTTTTATTAAATTAACTATACGTTCAGTTGTATTTGTATTAGCACTGGTTGGCTGTGCTCCTCTTCAGGAATGAACACTGATGTGTTTTCCTTTAGCTGCACTTCTCTGCACACACCCTGTACAAACACTGCTGTGCCCTCAAGGTGTGATCTGGGATCTTTGCACATGTTTCCATTATAAATTTGACACAAACGAAATCAATGTGGTGTGTTTTACCACCCGACCTACTGAACTGCAACGGCTCCAAACACCTGCAGAAACTTGATGCAGTTCAGTGATAACCTCGTTTTACATGCACTGAAACTTTCAGAGGTGCCTCAGTTTCATTTTTTGCGGGTTTAGTTACGAAACATCCTCGACCAAAACTTCACCACAATCAGTGAAAAACACAAATATAAACAAGTTAAAGAGTTTATTTTACTTTGAAATTTGGACGTTGGCTTGTGGATCAGACGGATGAAAAATTTACTGGCAATTTAATTTTTTACTTAAAACTTACTTTACCCTACAGTGTATAAATATTTACTACTTACTCTCTTTTTACATTTTAATCTTTTTTACATCGTTTACTGCACCTTCATTTTTTCCACTTTAGCACAACTATTACGTACTGCTTAGCTTTTGTACTGTATATTTAATTCATATATGTTGGAGTTTTAGTAATTTATACTTGTGTAATTTTCTTTTTACATATTTTTTTATTATTGCTAGAGAGACTAAAGGACTTTATTATCAACTACTGCTCCATGTAATTGTTTAGACTTGACAAATAAACGAAGATAAACTGAACAAAATATTGAGAAAACTTTCTTTTTTTAAGTTGTACTCAATTGTACACACTCACTTCAAGAACACCAACAAAAACGATCACTTCACTTTGATGAGATTATTAAGAAATGCGAACAAACCTCTTCCAAATAAATATATTGTAGAAATAAACACTGAACTTGAAATAACTGTGAAAAAATATTCTACAAATGTGAGCACTTATAAATGAATACTTGTGTCCCAAAACCTGGTAAATGTGAACAAACCTCATGAAAATATGATATAAATCTCTTCTAAATATGAACAAGTCGTTAAAACATGAATATGGCTTAAATGTGAATAAATGTGAAACGCATCGCAGCAGTTTAGCAGCTAGCCGAGCCTCCGCACCTTGATACGGCTTCATCAGCGAGTGTTCCCGCTTCAGGTGCTCCGTGTTCCCGTCCGTGATGTCGCAGCTCACCGCGCACAGCTCCAGCACCAGCAGCACCAGAGTCGGCCTCGGAAACAAGCCAAACTTTCCCATTTTAGCTCAAACAAAGAGAGGAAAAACTCTCACAACAACACCGCTCCGCCAAACTCCATAAACGCTGTCGGTCCCTTCTCTATTATCTTCCGGATAGAAAGCACACAATTCCGGCGTTTATTACCACATTTTATTATCAAAGAAAACGTATTAGTCTACTTCTGTGCCTCTAAAAATCATTGATTCATATATGGCATAAAATAATAGCAGTAGATAAAATAAATAATGAATACTTCTTTATATATTTTATATATTTATTTCTCGCGTTGTTGAGCTTTGTCTGTTTCAGCACGGACGACTTCCGCAGACAGGAACTTTACCAGCCAATCAGAAGGAAGCACATCGCAAATTAAGCCAATCATGGAGCACTTGTTGTCCACGCATTGCCCACTAGAGGGCAACAGAAGGCAACAAATAAAAACAGAGATTCAAGGCTAAAAATATAAAGAAATAAAATTATACAAGTAAAGATGACTAAAGTTTATTATATAAGAATACATAAGAATATACAAGAGTAGTGTTTAATCTAAATTATAACACTAAGTCATAGAAAATAAAATGAAACAAATTAAACAATTACAAATATGAACAGGCTGTGGAAGAACCCTTTAATAAAATCATCCTGTGAATACTAATTATAATCAATAACATCTTCTAATTTTAAATACACAGTGTTATTAACATGCAAATACCATCACTACAAACACAAATCTATTCAAATATACCTACCTTATTTATAAACAACAGAAAACAACCTGTTGTAGTAATAATTTTTATTTAATATCATGTGATTGTGTGTGTGTTTTACAGTATATATACCAGTCACCTTATATATTACTGTACTGCTATAGTGACAGCCCTTACGACATTTACAGACTAGAGCCTGGAGCTAAATATTGGCCTATATGTACCTTTTTGAGTCAGTGTCTTGTAAATGTTAAGGTAGATTTGAGGCTGAGTGGTCTTGACGCCTTGTCTTTGTAGCCTTAAAGGTTCAGGTTTAGCACATTATTTCTGACAGTGTGCAATATGATTATAATGCCTCTCTTTCTCTACCTCTCACTGGCACTGGTTCTGCTGGAGAAGTAATGCTGAAAGTGATATTTTCCTTCAGTGAGGCTGATTTTTGTGTGAAGATGCGAGTGTTGATCATTAATGCGGTGCAGTTCCCTCGTCCCCAGATACATCCGAACATCTCAGAGCTGGTTAGTAACCGAGTCCCCGTCTCCCCATTACTCACAACAAAAGCATTTGCTGTCTGCAGGAACACCGACAACAACAAGTCCACAGGTTCCACATGTCTTCTGCTGTTTTTCTGCAGCTGTGAAAGACGGCTCATTATCAGGCTGCTTCTCTCTCTCAGTTCTCTCTCTCTATTCTCAGTCCAGTTTTCACCAGATAGTGTCAATCCCTTGTTCAAAATCTGACAGTGTGACGATCATACACAGTCCAACATCACTCTGCTCTAACACAGTGCAGTCGCAGTGATGTGCTTTCAATTCTCCACAAGGTCTACTTATGGTGCTTTGAAAATGCAAACTGTAAGAGCGCTTTTTTTGAATGATCATCATCAACTGTAATGACTCTGATGAGCAGAGGAACAGTGTTTATGACACTAAAAAGGAGGGCAGCATCTTTTTTGTGGTTTTCAATTATGTCTTTTTTTCTTAGTTTAGTTCACAGGATCTTAAAATGTGTCTTAATGAAGTGTTGCTGAAATTAGGTCAATGCCCAAAGAAGAAGCAGTTTACTTATAGAGGTTCTTGGTGTTAAAAAAAAACATTTTCAGAGTTTCCTCACATTGAACCGTGGTACACAACACAGTCCTGAATGAAAGAAGAGTGCTCATGGAGTGAAATGGTGTTTTTCTTCCAGTGTCCCCAATTTAATCAATGATTCTACAAAATGCTAATTTTTTATTGTCTGAGGTCAGTGATTTTTAAAAGCCTCTCTTTGTACACTGTGAGGGAAAGTAGGTTAAAATAAAGGAAAGATTGTCGTAACAAATCAGCTACGTCAAGATGAAGATTTATTTGCCTTCTTGCAGAGAGTCAGATAAATCAATACCACACTGGTGTGTTTCTGCTAAAAATAAAGTCAGCTTATGTTTTTTATGTTTAGTCTTTGGACAGAGGAAAGTAAAACAGCTACATACAGCAGTCAGACCTGCACATCCAGCACAGTACACTCCTCTCAGCACTGGCACTGAAAAGGGGAGACGGTGTGTAAACATCTTGTATGGACTTTTTTTTCCCCTGCTGGGTCTGATGTTGGAGAGACGTGTCGCTCTGGATGGATGGATCACTCTGCTCTGAGTACTCACAGTAATTACAACCTGAGCCACAGGCATAAAATCCATTCAAAAACATCTCAACAGTCCTTAAATACATTTATCTGAGATCTTTCCAGGCTTCAGTCGCTGAGTAGCTTCTGGCGTCTCTTCGCTCTCTCACAGATGACTGCACAGGCTAATGACTGATGTGTGTGTTAAGTGTGTCGCACAGTAGTATTACTCTGATTTACTGGACACATATGACATGTTTTTACAGTGCCAGCAAACTGACAATCATGTGAACATGATAAAGTACAAACACACAGCAGGGACACACGCACACACACACACACACACACAGTCAGCAACAGCTGTACACCAGCAGAGAGAAAGGTTGGATTTATATGCACAAAAACACACAATGTTTGCACACACAGTCCAATCACACAAGACACACAGATGTAAAAATAAAACTGAGGACAAACACACAACTACCGAGAAGACAAAAGCCACAAAATCTATAAAAATCCATAAACTCAGATAACAAAAAATGCCACTCCTGTCTGTCTTCGTGTCTTCGTGACTCGTCACCAGAACGTCTCATCATGTGGGATGAGACTAAACTTAATTAAGTGAGCGGTCTGACTCCAGATTTTTCTATCTGGCTCCATCTCCACCTGAATCATCACACCATAAATGTCACTGCCGCTCTGCCGCCATCTTTGTGACTCACCAGTCTGCAGAGAAAACCATTAAACTGAGCGTTCAACGGCACACTCTCCTGATTTTATTGGGCCGAGGCAGATGTGGAGAGCAGATACGTTATCTGGAGACTGAGAGGTTTCACTGAGAGGTTACCTGCGAGCGATGCGGCTTAACTGTGAGCTACAAAAACACAGCGATGCCGTCAATACTTAGTTATGCAACACCAGCACACATCAGACGACTGGAGCCTGCAGAACATGTACTGCTGCATGTTGGCGTCCATCTGAAGAGATGAAGAGAAACGCAGGCGGCAGGTGAACTTTTGGTGTCTGGTCTGTTTTCTGAACATGAAGAGTTTCAGTGCAGGAGAAAAACACTGATGAATCACGCAGAGAGGCCACTGAAGAAAACAGTGAACAGACAGTGAAATAACAGAGTGTTTGTGCAGCAGGTAGCATTTTTACATGCAAATTTTAAAATAAGATATTCCTTTATCGTTCATATGGCGGGGAAATTTCTACTCTTGCAGGAGCAAGTGGTAGCAAAAGTAGAAAACACTCAGAAACACAGTAAATAAAAATCTTAGTGGAATGTGATATGGGAAGATCTGAGTGTCACAAATAACTTTTTCAAAGTAAAAGCCTATTTTCTGATCTGATGCCTCCAGTGTGACACTCTGACATTTCGTTGTCTACATGTACCGTGACAGCCGAACACACTTTGGTGCATCCAGGATGCTTTTAAGATCAGTCGTCTCCAGGTATTTCCTCTCTCTCTCTCAGTTGATTTCCCATGATACTCTTCTTCTGTCTGGTTTTGATTTGTTGTGATTATCTTCTTGTTTTTTGTATCAGTATCTTTTTTTTTGTGATATCGTGTCCATCATGTGACCAGAGTTCCTCTTTGTCAGGGCAGATTCTGTTAAAGGTGCCACGATCTTAAATGTCATGACATGTGATGATTATCTCTTCACAGTTCAGCTGTTACGTTAATTTCATTCGTTTTTTTTTTTTTAGTTCTCAGTCGTCTCACGTAGCTCTGAAAACTGACACTGATTCTCTCTTTCATGTCTTCTGTCTTAATTCAGTCTGATGATTCAAACTCCTGATGAACTTTTTTTGAGGTTCATTACCCTGAAAAGAGGTCAGCAGCCTGTTTTTACATCCACAGAGGAGGTTATGTATGCAGCCCGTGTTTTTCTTCTAGCAGGAGAGTTAATAATGTGTTTACACATTTGAATAAAATTTGGTGGAGATTAAAGTCATGAACCAAAGAATACAAAATTAGTTTTTGAAGCAACAGTCATGCACGTGTGTTGATATCAGTAATAAAGTGTTAAAGGGCAGTGAGGGTGAGGAGAGGTGAGGAAAGTGAAGTGTTTTAATTTAACGACCCTTTGATAACTATTGATTAGTGAGTCCAGGCTGAAATAACTTTACAACTGTTGGATTAAGTTAAGTCTCTTCAAGAAGAAAAAAGTCTGTCACTAAGTAAGTTTTCCTGCAGTGTGATTGCTTATGTTTGTCTGCATCAAAAAGAAGTGTTAGACTTCAGTATTTCAGTATTTCAAACTACAGAGATGTGCAGACCTTTAAAATCACTTTCTGCCACGTGTAGTCACGACGCAGCAGCAGCATCTCCAGAGTCCGTCTGAACTTTTCTGCTGTGCTCATGTACGACATGTACGGACGTCACTCGGCTTCTCGGGGACGCCGGCGTCGCTCTGCTGGTTTCTCTCCTGCAGACGGTGAGGAGGATGAGGAGGAGGCTGCTTTATTACTTCACCTTCATCCCTCGTCATACTCCAACCACCTCACAGACGCGATGACCTGGAAATCCTCCGGTGTGTCGCCGAAAATACTCCGGCCTCTTTTGGCTTTTCTTGTTTGCTCTTTGCTCCGTCTTTTGTCCTTTTTTTTTTCTCTTTTCTCCTTTTGTTTGTGTTCCCTGTGCTGTTTCTCTGATCTTCTGCGATCTCATTTATGCTTCTTCCCTGTTTTTTTTTTTGCATCCTTATTTTTCATTTATGTGCAGTTTATTTTTCTCTATCTTTCCTCTGTTTGCCTTTTTAAACTCGACGTGTTTGAAGACCTTAAAGCTGTACTGTCACTTATAAATCATTAAATCAACTATCATACATTTATTCTTAAATCCTAAAATATTAATAGTTACTTATTCCTCCAATCTTGACAATATATTTTCTGCAAACTATTTCCCTTCAGATCTGTCCTGCTCTATTCTTGTATTTTCCTCTGGGGAGCTGTGGCTGTAGTTTCTCAGGAGGAGGGGGGGCTTCTCTCATCCACTTGGATCCAGTTTCTGTTTTTGTTTTTTCCCAGTGGATCTGGGGATTTAAGTCACGACCTTCCAGTCACAAGCTGGCATGTGTATCCCCGAGGCCCCTGCTGTCCTCTGTGTTTCCCTGTGAAATGACCCGAACATGCTGTTTGGGTTACTCTTCTGATTTGGACCGCCGTACATCTGTGTAAATGGCATCAGATTGGTCCTTTCTGATGTGGATCAGATGGAGCCAGATGGCTCTGTGGTTCAGTTTGGATACTCTGACGTGCCCTTATACAGTGAGCCCGGCCAGAGAGAGGCTTTGCAACCAGCTCCGGGAAAAAACAACCACACATTTACAGGAAACAACTGCAATATGAGTTTTATTTTTAAGTGATTATATTAAAATAGCTGCGTACAAACACATACGTTACTAAAATTAAAGTCCTGTGGCTGTTTGCCTCTGAACACCAGACGGGTTTTCTTTAAAGGAATTCAACAAAAAGGCTTTAAGTGTATTTGTTGGGGAACTGGAAGTCATCATCATATTGACGTGTGTGAATCATTCCCAGTGTTTTTACTTAGAGACTGTATTTACAGAGGAGCACAGAGGATTGATAGCGACAATCCCGTGAAGATCAATAAGAGCATAAAACACTGAGCCGGTGGTGGACGACAGGAGGAACGAGAGGCCGTCTGTCCGGCTGGTCATCCAGAGGGAGAGGACATGAACACGGAGGACTCATTCGATCACTTTGAGGTCCAAATCAATAAAATCCAACATCATTATCATATGAACTCTTGAGCTACGGACTAAAACATGTTTAATGAAGTCTCAGTGGCCTTTGAAGAGCACATTTGAATCAGTTCATCCTCGAGTCCAAGTAGACGTTTAAGCTAAATTTGTAGAAATTCCCTGAACATTTTCCTGAGATGGACCTGAACACACCTGAGTGAGCAAAACATCGAAGCAGCGTGAGTATCAAACAAAGAAATCTCCCCCAGCAAAGCGTTACGTTGATCTTAATGAACTTTTTTTAATCACACTTTTGTATTCCACCTCTTGTCTGCTCGTCTTTGTCAGTGTGTGATGGATGTGTTTTACGGACAGGTCACATGCTCCGGTCAGCGTCCTCTCTGAGCCCTGAAGGCCTCCACATCGCCGCGGTCTGAGGGCGAACGCGCAGATCGATCAGCGGTCGTATTGATCGGGGCTCTGTGTCATTTAATGGGACCACAGGGCTGAAAACTCTGAGATTTGTTTCTCCACACATCTCTCCATCCACTCATCCGTCTGTCCATCGATCATATCCGCGCGTGATGTAATCTGATCAATAAAGACGGATGTCTCATCAGTTCTCTTCAGTTTTAAACACATTTGGTTAATCTCAGCACAACCGTGACTGACACTCAGTAAAACTCTTCATTTTCATTTTCCGCCTCCCTCATTGTTACATCATCGTGTTATTAGTTTTCATTTATGCTGTCAGTCATTTTAAAATAGCAGACGACCCCTTTTTGTCACAGCAGATATCTTATTTTAGAACAAATCGCTCTGTGAGTAACAGCGATCCAGCGTTCGATAATTATCGCAGATTTAAAGCTAATTTAAACACCCACTGTTAGCGCTCAGGTCAGCTGATAAAACACTCCCGGGTGACAGCGGCAGTAATTACACAACCTACGTGTGTTTAAAAATGAAGAGCCGCGAGAGAAAGATAATCACAAACATAAAACCTGTGAACTCTTGTGTGTGTGTGACAGAGCGAGTGTGTATGTTGTGTGTGAGAGGCCTGACGCAGCCTGGTGTTAGAGCTCAAATTTTGGATATTTTCAAATGTCATAGGCTGAAATATCTTTCAATAAAGGAAACAAACCTCTAACTTCAGCGTTTCGACGACACACAGCCTCCTGTGGTCGCAGAAAACCGGCGAAACATAATCCTTAATCACAAACATTTTGCATTCTCGATTTGAGTCGTTCTGGCCGTCACAAGATGAAAACTGTTGATTGTGACACAACTTGCTGAGCGATGGACGTTGTGTTCGGAGCGGAGGAAGGATTACTGCGAGTGAAAGTGCATACATGAGAATGAATAATGTGTGTGAAGCCAAACTTATTACAGACAGAAGTAATTATTTTCTGGTTTTAATCCCAAATGAAATCCGCTCACTGAGCAGTGATTGTTTGAAATGACAAAAAAAAGCATAAAATCACTCCAGAATGTGTTTTAAACATTTGCAGAACAAATCCTGCGGTTTAACTGTTCGTCCTGATTTCTTCTGGTGCACAATAAGCAGCTTGTTTGCATTTTATCCCAGTTTTTCTTCAATCTTAATTGAATGAAGCGTAGAGCAGTAAAGACTGAACCCTTTTGGATCTGCGGGGATGTAAAATTCAGATAAAAACTGGTAAAAATGTCAGTGAAAGTCAGTGAAGACAGAAAATGATCTTTTGACTCACATGTTAATAAAACGAACACCACATCAGTCTCGTGTGACTTCAATGTCACCATGAAATGTTCATTCAGTGCCGACATTATGTCTGTAGTACAGTATATATATTTATTTTCTGAAGGTTTTTTTCCACATTCTGCCGCTAAATGTGCAGATTTTTCTGTTTTTCATTGAACATGTGATATTAAAACACTGACAGCGACCTTCAACAGCACATTTCTTTCAGCCGTCTGTATTTGATTTCAAACCGGCTGTGAAAGCACGTTCTGTCGACGTTGTATGAAATGTGTTTATTTGGCTGTAAACATGCATTTGATTATGAAAGAAAACACCCCCACACGCCACCTTAATGCACATCTTTCTTTGGATGTCGGCTGATGTCGCCGTAAAAGTGATGGGATGATGTGGCGTCTGTCAAAGGTGTCCACTGCACGTCAGGCTCTCTGTGAGGCCCACGAGAAGACAAGAGATTATTCATATTAATCTGTAAAGACATTTTAGGAATAAATGTCCACATTAATAATTCCAGTAAACTTAGAAAGCTATTAAATGTCCACTTTCCTCTGTCTCTCTCCCTCGTTGTGGTGAGTTATTTCAACAATTAAGACGCTGGAAGACAACGAACGGAAAAACGTGACGTGACTTTTAACAGTTTACACAAATTATTCCTGATTACACGCATGTGATATTTAACCGCCCGCAGTTCTTCTTTAAATGCAGCACAGTTGATGTCCAAACACTTTAGAGACTCGTCTTCTTATCGGATGAAATATTCTCTTCACATTAAGCAGCCCTGCTTTCAAAACAAAAAAAAACCCAAGAAACTCCCAGAATCTAATGAAGCCTCCTACAGATTTGAGCGCTTTAAGCAATAAACAGCTTATTAATTATTCAGAAAAAAGGGAAAACATCTCTGTTTTTCTAGTGTAAAGAGCATAACCGCAAAGAAAGTCTTTATGAGTGTAGGAAGTGTTTGCCGCGTGGTCTGATTGACAAGTGAGATGTTAAATCTCTCATCATGACGAAGGGAATGGCTGTTAAATTAGGCTGATGGACTAATTTCACCCGAGGCGAGTCCTTTGGGGATGCACAGCCTCCGGGGTCTGAGCTGAGGAAAGATATTAAAGACGGATTTAATTAAAAAACGAAACTTGGATGGAAGAATCTGGAGAACGGTCACGCAGAGCCGTCGTCTCGAGCAACAGCGTGATTGATTACCTGTAAATCAAAGAGTCGGGAGAGCTGGGTAACTTTCTTTTTTTGTGTTTGGGATGAATACTTTTGTGAATGTTCATGCAAAAACTACTAAAATAAGAAAAGTGTCAGAGAAGTGAAGACCTCACGGCTGCAGCAGGATCCTCACACGAGAGCTTCCTCTGTTTCTTTACTTTGAAACTTGTTGAAACTTGCATAAAGTGCAGGCGATGTTAGACTGCTGAAATGTTCATTTAGCTCCATAAAAGACTGTGAAACTGATAATTTAAATCTCCACTGTGGTAAAACTGGGAACACGTCCTGTTTGGTTTTAATGAATCATGTCTGCTTAAACTCACACTGTCCTCTATATAAATACATCCATTATAGAAATGAAAAATGTATATTGAAGTGTTTGTAACTTTAAGATTTCTTTACTGATGATCACAAAGTCACCACATTGAACAAGGTTTAGTCAGATTTATTCATATAATCTGATATTACAAATTACAATGAACCTAAAGGGGCTTTACAATCTGTCCATCAACACTCTCTGGGCCTGAATTTATACAAGAAAACTTACCAAGAAAACTCAGGAAGAGCAACAAATGAGCCCCAGAACAGATCACAACAGGAAATGTTTTTATCTATGATGGCAGAAATAGTGAAAGTGAAGGATGCATCAGGACACTGAGCAGCTGCAAACCAATGAGAGAGGAAGATAGAAGGAAAAAAGGTACAAGGCCTGAGGTATGAAGTGATAAACAGTAATGAAATAATAAAGTTAAAGACGAGTTTTCAGCTCAGATTTAAAGGTCTCAAGTGTCTGATGTCAGCAGGAAGATTATCACAGAAAAAAAAGACCCTGAGATCAGAGGAAACAGGAAGTTTAATGAGATCAGACAGAGAAGAAGAGCCCATTTTTAATTTTATAAATCACCAGAAGGATCTTAAAGTCTGATCTGATCAGGACAGAGAGACACGATTTCTGGTTTTAGCAGCTGTTGTATTTTAAACTTTTAGTGCTCGTAAATAACAAACAAACAAACAAAACGTCACATTATTCCAGTGTGGATGAAACAAAGGTGTGAATTAAGATTTCTGCATCAGGGCTGAAAAAGATCTGACAAATCTTTTATGTTAGTAAGAAGTTTGATTTGCTCTGTTTGTTTCTCACATTCTTAATGTTAAAATGCAAATGTAAGCGAAAAAAGCTCTTTAAAAGGTCAAAGATAAAAGACTTTTGAGGCAGAAAAGGCAGGAAGTCCCCAGATGTTTCTTCTCTTTTCTTCTTCCTTTCTTTGTTCCTCTCCTCCTCTTTCTTCTCCTCCACCTCGCTGAGAGCTGCATTCATTTACGGAGCTTCAATAACTTTCATTTCTTGGACTGAATGAAGTGCTTCAAATCCACATGACCTCTGAAAACACACACACACACACACACACACACACGCTCTCCCGTGATGCCAGGCCTCTGCTGCGGTGAGATAGCACCGTCAGCCTCTGATGGTTGACAGCAAACATGTAAATTGGAGCGTTACACCGGAAAAGGTCTGACGACAAACAAACGACAAACAATGCTGAAATAAAGCTTATTGTCAGTTATTCCAGAAAAGCCTGCTGATGTTACAAAGCTGCTGTGTGAGCTCTTGTTTTGACGTCATGTCGGTGAACTGCTGAGAAAACCGTACAAATGACTGTATTTATGCCTGTAAGTATTTTTAATCACTCAGCTCTCCTTTGTTAGTGAACAACAGGGATCAATGAGTGAAGGTCAGTCATGTTTCTAAACTGTATTCTTCATTTTTACAATTGTTTTATGTTAAAGGGTTTGTAAAACTCATCTTTTGCAAAAAAAGCCCCTGTCAGCTCAGAACTTAAATTCTTTTTCATTCACTGGTTTTTACTTGCAGGTTGAACATGACATGAAATATTGCACGTAGTTTTTTTTTCATGAATGTTGTAGTTTTCTATGCTTGCAAACAACGATTGTTTCTGAGTAAACTTCAAGCCGACTTCATTGTCCACTGTCCATTCCCACTGCTCCGACGGACCATTTTTGGATTTTAAATGTTGAATCCAGCAAATTTCAGAACTTATTTGATCGATATTTTGTTGTAAATCTTGTCTTTGCAGTTTACATCAGTGAGTTAGCTCTGTATGTTGACGGCAAACACCTTTTTCTTTCTAAATTGACAAAGTGGATGTTGGCATGAATGACGTCAACCTGTAACAATTACTGTGTTTTACAGCCACAGAACAGGAGAGCAAAACACATTCGACTTCCTGCAAAGTGTCTGACCAAGAAGTATTACATTTCAGGCCTCTTCTCAAGCGTATAAATCTCGACTTTGCCTGATCAGGTTTCAGCCTCTGACTGAGGCCATGAAGCGACAGCAGCTTTTCTCCGTTGCGATATCTTCTTCTTTTTTCTCGCCCTTTTCCTTATTAACCTGCAGCTTTGTTTGCCTTCGCACTGACTCATCTCGACTCCCAGAAGACGAGATAAAGCCTTTAATCTTCCAGCTTCCTCTCTCCACTTCTCACTTCTCTTTGTCTTAATTTTCAAAAGAGTCATGCAATTTAGACACCTCATGCAGATCTAATTTAAAATCTAGCGTCTGTAGTCATGGCGACGGGCACATGTTTACATGCATGCAGCAGTCAGTGGCTTTAGGAAGAGCTCAAACTCTTTTTTATGTTTTTACTGCTGCAGATGCTGTGTGTTTCACAAAGTACCACTGACAGCCATACTGATTTTTGTATATTTGGCTCTGTCGTCTTTTCGAACCTGAATTTGGTGCCTTTGTTCCTCACAGACTCTCTGATCCTCCGTCATGATGGCGGACTTTGATCTCCAAAGACTTTCAGTCGGCTTCAGCTGGACCGAAGAAAGACGTTGTGTGATTTGGTCGAGCGTTATCGCCCACCTCTCAGATCGTGGTTTTAATCTTCAAGCCAGCTTCAGATCACGTGTGATTGGAGCAGATTTTTCCCTTCAGTCACCTCGTTCCTGCAGCTGAGAGGCTTCGCCTCAGTGTGACGCGGCGACTTCCTGCGTCACCATGTGGACGCAGCGAGCCGGGCGAAGAGTGGTGACATTTTCCACCCTGAGCGCTCGGCATTCAGGCCTTTCTTTCTTTCAGCTCTTTTAGTGCCACCTGTCAAACTCCTGCTAAGCTTCACCTATCAGTGGTTTCTATTTATATGTTTCTTATCTTATCTTATCTGGCACATCTCTAATTAATAATAAAAGGTCCAGTCTGCACTCGAGTAGCCAGGATTTTAGAAATACTGCGGTGGTTAAATTCCTCCAGAGCCTTTGAGAAATTTGTGATTTGAGCTGCCAACAAATGTTTTTTAATTCCTGCCCACATAAGAATAAAGACATTACATTTTTTTCAGGGAGAAGACATTTTTATATAACTAAAATACCAAATGAATTAATGAAAATCCAAAGTGCAGAGACCATCCAGCGATTATTTAAGTTGGACATTTAAGTCACTTTAGATTCAGCTTAACTAAACTTTGATTTTCATACAAATACATCAACACTTCTCTGTTTTTTTTTCATCTTGTGAGACGTTTTACTTGGATCTTACTGGGAACTAAACTGCTTGAAGTCAAAGCAGAGAAAGAAAATGTTATAACCCTGAACCCCCCCCCATCAGGCAGTATTAATCGACGTTATCTTTCCCAGAAACAACGAGGACATTATTAACCTCTACAGGAAAGAGAAAGCAGAGATAAAACAGAAACGAGGAGATAACGTAGTGTTACCTGGAAAGAGTTGTGCATTTAAGTGATAGATTGTATTGTTGCTGCAAGTGATTACCCAGCCATCCCACTGGGCATGATAAATACCCATAAACCCCCCCGTCAATCTCATGCTGAGGATTGGGCTGAATGGGGAAGCATTAAGAGATGGACGGACTGTTTCCGAGGATTTGGCCGAACAAAGACGTTGTTGTGGGGCATCAGGAGGTTGGAAAACATGAAAGTGAGCACGAAGTACGTGCATGGATGTTAAAAATGAAAACAGTGAGAGGAAGCACAATGAAAGAGGAGGGGAAGAATAAAAGAAAAGCAGAGGAAGAGGAGATAAAAAGCAGAGAGTAAAAGAGGAGAAGGTGAAAGAAGATGAGAGATGCAGAAAGGAGGATGGTCGGCTTGTGACAGTGAAACATGTTTAAATCTCGTGAAAGTCTTCTCAATCTTTCCTGAGTGTTTTTTCCAGTAAATGTCAACTATTTCACTTCTGTCTAATTTAGCCGTCACAATCTGAACAGCCTGTCACTCTTTATTTCTGTCTGTCTCATGTAAAAAGCTCTGCCAGCTTAACCACAGGGAGGCGAGATGGATGAGAAGATTCAAAAATAGACCGAAAATGTGAGTTTATATCTTAATATTGTAACTGGAGAGTGGTTTGTGTGTTTGTGTGCCATTTTTCAAGAATACTCAGCAGTTTTACTTCTGAATCTTTTATTTTGGAAAGTGGAACTGCTGCCACCCTGAACTACTTTTTCCACTGGGCCACTCAAAGCGGAAACATAATAAAAGTGAGAAGGCTGAAGGTCGGGAGCTGCAGGAAAAACTGGAAACAGGGTGGAGGCCCCGCTGGATGAGATCAGTGTGAGCTCACCTACTGTGAAAAAGACAAAAAATCTGCTTGAGACTGAGCAGGAAAAAAAAATCTCTTTCCAGGAATCCTGAGCCTCCTTTGTGGTTCATCTCGATGAGCAGAAATATGAGAACAATGAAGATGCAGGCGGAGGAGAACAACAGCTGCGATGCAGCTCTGAAGATCAAACCGAGACCAACTCCAGCGGCAGCAGGAAAACACGATGGAGAAGATGGAGGAATGAAAAAACCTCCTCACAGGCTGCTCTGAAGACGGTGCAGCGGCAGAAGACTGAAGATGGAGAATAAACACTCAGTGATGGTTGAGCTCGAGCAGCTGCAGAAATAAAGCGAAATCTAAAAACACTTGAAAATGTTTGACCTGATTGGAAACTGAGCTGTGGAATCTACCAGAAATGAAAAAGCGTAATTTCATATTTCATCTGGATAAACCCGATATAATTAGTCCCAATCTGAAGCATCGACTCTCACAGACCTCCAACATATAAAACCTGCCTTTATATTCTTACAGTGCTATAATCTCCAGTTTGGAGAGCTCCACCTCATCATCATTAAAAAACAGCCTCCTCCTCCTCTTATAATCATCATAATCTGTCTAAACATGCTCCTCACAGGAGACAGTTTCTTCGGTTTCAGTCAGACTGACAGCATGTTTCCAGCGAGGTGTGTCTGTCACATATTCAAATTTCAAATTGCTCCCCATGCACAGACCCCCCCCCCCCCCCCAACACACACATACACTTTCCCTTTTGAGTAGGACAAACCTCAGCAGGGAGAGGGAGGGGTAATGAGGTGTAACAGGGTTCATTTTGTGAAACAAGAAAGCTGCATGAAACTTCAACTCTTCACAATGTTTTCAGATGACAAGTGGAAAAAAAAAGGTGTCGGGCAAAGAGAAGCAGAGACAAAGTTCAGCAGACTGACGCAGTAAAACGGCCTCTACGTTAGAAAAGATTTTCATAAAACAGTCGCATCAGCCCAGATTGTAATAGAAAATATTTGATCTATTGTGACCTTGGATTTATCCACCAAGGTGAAATCCAACATGCTTTGTGCGCTCGCTGTAAAGATTCATGTTGGACGTCTTCTCCTGGAAAATAAAGCTGTTTATCAGTGTTCATGGACACCAAGTACATCATCTGCACATTGCAAAAGTATTTTATTTCACGACTCCAGTATCAGGCTCTGTTCGGAGGGCCTTTAACTAACAGCATTTTAACAAATAAAAAAATTATACTCTGTGGATTTGGACATTGTCTGCACATCCACAGTACTCTGCTAACATGAGCTGATTACTAATTTGACATTGTTTTTAATCAGTCGAAGATAAAATGGCTGAAAAAACTAGAAACCCGCATGTGGTTGACAACAACTGTTTGACAAACTTTTCGTTTGACAAACGTCTTTTCGTACGTTGGTCTTATCACGTTTCCACTGATCAGATTAGCAAAAACATTCCTGACGTTCTCCATTTTCTCAACAAAAATCTAATTTCACAGGAAGCTGATAAAAGAAAAAAAAGGAGAGGTACACAGCTCTTCAATTTCCAAACTAAAAACGTGAACTTTAGAATAAAGTAGATAGTTTTGCCTGTTAATCACTGACCAGACTGGACTTATAAATCCAATATGAATGGGGATTTAGTTTGTTTTTTGACTATAAATCAGTGTGTAAGTGGGGGATGTCTTTTTCCTGTTGGAGTTTTAAACTGGTTTAAATGCAGTGTTTGTATCAGCGGTACTGGGGGGAGATTATTTGAAAAAAAAGGGATGAACAGTTGTGGACAGAAGAGACTGTTATAATGGAAAATCATGGAAAAATCAAGTTCAGGGCCGACTCATATTATCCTTTGAACAGTGAACTCCGAGCGAATATTACTCTAAGCAGCACAACTGATTTGCATCTTTGACCCGACAGATTGTCGAGTTGATTGGAAACGAGATTCACTGTCAGCTGACGGCTCTGCGAGTGCTGCGAGTCATTCATATGAACTCACTCAGTGGCTCTTCTCTGACAGCGTTAATTATGTAATTATGGGTCTAAAATGAGAAATGTGTGAATGTCATTCAGTTTTTAAGTGTAATATTTCTGCCCACAGTCTGACTTTTCCATCAAAGAGCCAAAATGTTTGGACTTTATGAGCATTTACATCTTTACACTAAGAGTTTATCAGCGATATAAAATGTTTTATTTTGGATATAAGATGTTTCTACCAGCTGAAAAACGTTTCAGTTCAGTTACAGAAAAGATAACTCATAAATCTGCATGTTTCTTTCTCATTGTAGTTTCTGTGTTGAGGGTTAGAAAATGACATCAGTGGAAACGTCTCTGTGGATCACTGCACACTGTGTATTTAATGATGTGACATATATGTTGTTCAAGATCTACAGTACAGTGATGCACAGTTGATCACAGACTGGTTGTCTGCATATGTATTAATATACATATAAATATTGCTTTTGTATTTTCTTTTTTTGCACATTTGCATCACCAAATGTTGCTGTACTTGTACAGTGACAATAATCTTGTATCTCGAAAGACGCCCCCTCGGTTTCAAGAACATGGAGAGTTAAAGTGTTCATATTTTGGGCAGAGAGCAAAAATTTAAGATTGGCAGTTGCCTTTAAAACTTTGCATTAAAGCTCTTTTCAAACACTTTCTAATAAAATATCTGTTTGGAGGCGGGTCAGAGAACAGGAGGAGGTTACGAATAAATAATTTATTATCGAGAGTGACGAAGCTCTCAGTACTGATCATCATATTTCTGCACAAAACACCTTGGAAAGATATTAAAAAGTAGAAATAAGAGGTAAAATTTACAGTTTTGCATGAGAATTATGTTGACGTCTTATCTCTTTTATATCTGAGATGCTTTGTAGTTTAGGAACAAGATAAGATGTTTGATATAAAAATGAACTTACTCTTCCTCTCGTCTACCTTCCTCTTCATTTTTCCAGTCTCCAGCTGTTTCAAAGGTTCATCGTGTTCCCTGAAATGCACAGTTTGCGAGACGGATAAAATATTAGATAAACAGGGTCGGGCAATGAGCTTAGTGTCAAACTCTAATCTTTGCCATCCACGGCGGACTACTAATCTCACTGGTAGTAGGAAAATAATCTGGAGATCGGTTTGTCTCACTATCTCAGAGATATTAAATATAGATCAGTGCCGTTTAAAGCTCCACATGGTATAACAGCTGCTCCTGCTCTTTCTCCTGGTAATCTGTAAATTGGCAGCTTTAGCCTCAGCGCGCTGTGTCGGCATTCATAGTATTTGTGGTGAATGTCTGAGGAAACACTGAATTCACATAGACTTTACAGATTATAGAGGTTTTTAAGGTTTTTTATTTGGATTTTTAACGCCACAAGCTGATACCACTTTGCTCATCATTGTGTTGAAGTCAAGAATTGGTGACATCTTTAAAATCATGTCTTTTTAAACTGATGCTATGACATCTTTATTTATTTTAGTCTCTTTGGTTTTATTTCCAACATTATTTTACCATTTGTGCTCTTATTTCTCATTGCTGAATATCTTATTTCTTTTTGTGTGTCTGATTGTATTTTCCTCAATCTTGTGATATCTTTAATTCTGTATGAACTATCTGAGCAGCATCATCAAAATATATACAAGTAAAGCTCATCGTTATTATAATTCTTGTTTTCTTGTCATGTTTCTGCACTTTCTTTGACAGTATGACATGTTTCAAAAGTTTGTTCAAACTTTTAAATGAGGAATTTGAATTTAAAATAACTTTCTGGTGCTCTGACTGATGTCGGAGTAAAGATATCATAACTGAGGAGGTACACCGATAAATTAAAGTGATTTTCTTTTACCCACAGTGGAGCTGAAGCATTTTGATAACTAATAAAATGAAATGAGCCCTTCCTGTCACCATGTTTATGTTTAATAGGTGCTCACGTTCACATTAAGGGACAGTATAAGAGGATCTGCTGTGTTTATTGTGTGTACAGAGAGATGAAGCAGCACATTAACATTCAGCCTCGCTGTGCTTTCGGGCTCGTCTCCAAATAGCTGCAATGAAGCGAGTCATTTCTGAGTTGCGGCTTTTGGAGGTGACTCGCTGCAGGAGAAAGCACCGATGGTATGAAATAATCATCTGTCAGAGTCGATACCGTTTTCTGTCTGTTGTCTTCTGCAGCGTGAACACAGGCTGACAGGTGAGGCTGCATTAAGGATTTGTGCAGAGCGGCGAGCTAATATGAAAGGTAATTGCCTCTTCAGTGTCACGAGGATAAAAGAAGTCATCGGATGTGTCACTCATGATGCTTTCTCATATAAATTCTCTTCTTTTCTTGCTTGTTCCCTCTTTGTCAGTATTTTTACATGCTCACATTATGTCATGTTTAACAACTCACCTACTAATTACTTATCAGATCTGGATCAAAAGTACTTTTCTAGTTATATCTAATTTATATTCAGTGTCACTAATTTATTTTCTTTTGTATTTAGAAAATTTTCTTGCTGCTTTTAGTGGAGTTCTGCATGAAAAAAACAAAACCTGCAGAAATGCTGTAACACTTGTGAGCATCACAACTTTCACTGTCCACATATAAACTCTCTCTACTTGCAAAGTGCCCAATAAGAAACATAAAATGCTTAAAACCACTTAAAAATATTACAGATATTTGTCTTTTCTGATTACAAGATGACGATTGTTACAACCAATAACTTTAACAATGCTGTCACGTCAGTAAACAGATTCAAACAAGTGATTTATGGGCATGTAAACAGCTGCTTATAGGAAATTTTCCAAGACTTTTTAAATGTTTTCAAATGATTTCTGTGTATGTATGATGTACAATTATTACCCACAGTGCTTTTTGTTGAAGTTTACCTGCAGTCGGATTTGTGCAGTAAAACGTGGCCGCTGTATAACAGCAGTGTCTTTAGGTGGCGCCGCCATTTAATGTTGGTTAATTGACTGGAACTGCTTCGCATCTGTCTTCCTGTTTCCCCGCGGACGGCCGATCCTCGTGAGCGCTGAACATCGACCCTGCATAATTAAGTCCTGATCAAACCGCACATCTCGCTGCAGAAGAAAAACACCTGGACACACCAGACCAGGAGCGACCACGAAGAAAAACGTCACTTTTAAACTTTGACAGCAGCAGCTCAGGGAAAAAAAAAAAAGACTTGATTTTACTTTTCATTATTCGGCCCATTTGTTACGATTTCTACGGGCGGACATGGCAGAACCCAAATGCAGGACACATGCAAACTCCCGGGGCAATGTTCAAAAC
>JBAJHX010000053.1:2441927-2469852 GCA_037176925.1 Amniataba percoides
ACCTACAACTAACATGACCAGACATGAAAACAGACTAGACATAAATAAACCCACATGACACAGGACAGATCATGACACCATTAGCATGTTTCCAGACTCTCTCTGTTAAAGCCAGCCGGCACGCCACCCTCATTTGCACAACAGTGATTTTTTACAGCTGTGTTAAATTGTCCGACACCTCCACAAACCTGCAAATCCACAATTTGTCACCCAAGGGACACGAGAGTGTGCGTCCTCAGTGTTTTTCTTTTTTTCCTCGTTTGCTGTTGTTGCTATGAAACCTCCGAGCTTTGCAGTAAAACGTGTATACTGTTTCACCAGAAGTGACCTCTGACCTCGCTAATACTGATGCTCCAAACAGAAGTTGTGAATAGAAATGTTTTATGTGAAACTGAAAGGGGCACCAATTATTTCTTTGGTTTATTTGGATGAAATGAAATATTCAAAAGACTAAAAACCCAGTAAGAGCTGTTTTCAAAAAGAGGCATTAATGTAAGAGGTTGAATAAAAAGAGGCATTTAGGCTAATTTTTTTCATAATTCAACAGAAAAAAAGGCTTTTTGGATCTCTTTTTTTCTTGCTTTTGATTAATGTACGTCTGCTGGGTCCATCGGTTTCCATCAGTCCATCAGTTTGCAGCAAAGGATCGACTCCTCGACCTTGATGGAAAATAATTTGACTTCAGTGCAAGTTGGTGCTCCAAATTAGAAGTTCAACAAGCTCAAGTTTTATCTCAAATCTGTCACAAAACATCTAGAGGAAGTTTAACTGTTAAGATCAATAACTAATTTCTATTTGTGCAAATGACCCGCCAAAATAAAACAGCACCAACACTTCTTGTATTTATTTGTGATGTCTTCAGATTCCCAATAAAAATGTGAAAAACCACCACATCTCCGTCTTCTAGAAATTAAATTTATTCACAACTAACCTGCAAGGAAACATCACACTGACCAGATTACGTGATTAAGGTTAGAAAAAGATCGCTCTCTCTTTGATGAGGAAAAAGTCCACAGACGCAGCGTGTTTATTAAAATTTCATCAAACCCACAGTGTCCTTCTCACCTCAGCTGCGGTGATTTTCTCACCTTGAGCTAAGCACTGATGGATGTGAGACCTGGACTCTGGTGTCAAAATAAAATCCTGCACTCCTGCAAACCTCTTCCCTGCGACTCCGGCGTGGTTCATAAATGTTGCTCCTCAGCCGCTAAAAAAAAACTGTGAACAGAGAGACAGGGTCGAACAACACGACTCTGAGCAGGAAACAGAAAGAGAAAGAATAAAGCAGCGGAGATTTGAAGGGTTAAGGTGTGAGTAGTTGTGTTTTGTAGAGAAAAATGGAAATATTTCCACCTACATTAGAAAATGGGACTCTGCCTATACTGCTGCAACAAAGTGCTCTCACGTCCACTTATTGTTCACTCAACACACTCCAGCCCCTCTGATAGATTATCTCTCGTCTTTCCCCTCATTTCACTCTTTATTCATCGTGAAGCTCTTTGTTGAAAGTGCTGCATATGTTTTGCTCGTATTCAACGTGTCTGTTTCTCCCCCGGTGAAGAAAAAAAACCTCCCCGCTCATTCTGCTGAAAAAACACAATCTGCTCGCCAAACCGCAGCACCTCGCCGACTGTCCAGACCGAAAAACCTCCCTGTGCAGGTGGAATTTGATCTGTGCTGAAAATCAATCGTCCCTGGTCTTTCTCTCCTCTTGTTTTTGGCTGAGAAGTGCTGCTCGGGTGGAGGAAATTTGCTGCGTAATGAGAGAGCCGAAGCGGACCGATTGAATAAAATAGTGTGGGCGGAGGAAGAAGGTCTCCTCGTCTTCAAAAGCTTCTCAGGTTACAGAGAGTGGCTGACTGAAGTCTGTCTCTTTTGGTCCGCAGTTCACTCGCTGCACTTCCCAAATGAAAGCATAATTGCTGGAAAAAAATGGAGAATAATAATTGTTTTAAGGCATTTCTGTGCTGGAGCGTCTCCATAAACGCAGCTGCACGCGCTGCTCGCTTGTTGTGCACAGGATGGGCGTCATTACTGTGGATTAAACTGATGTTGTTTTACTTTCATTACAGCAGACTGCAGACATCAGTGTTTGCTGTCTGAGTTTAACACCCCTCTGCAATTAACAAGCTCGAGTGGGAGTCTGCACGAGAGGAAACAGAAGCCACTTGTCCTACTTGTGATTACCACTAGGGGGCTGATGGGAATTGTTTTTTCGCAGTCGGGGGTTTGTATTTATAGTAAATGAAGCGGGGAGGAGGGAGACTAATCAGTGAGGTTAACTGTAAAATGTTGAGATGGAAACATGTAAAACTGTTTGCGTGTAAAAGGAGTCAATCCAGATAACTGAAGAATGACTCACCTGCATCCCAAGAATTTACGAGGATTGTGTGCAAGCTTTAAAAAGTAATACAGCTAAACCTGCAGCTGTGCTAACTGCTAACATCATGATAATGCTAATATGCTGATAACTAGCAGGTTTAATATTCACCATGTTCACAATGTTAGTCCACATGTTCACGTCTGACAACTAAAGACAAACACTGATGTGAGTGTCCAATCAGAAAACCAAATTATTGGACTAATTAAACTTTTGGTCCAATAGTTGAAAGGTTTCATTTAAAACAATAAATATAACTTCACAAAGGTCATTAGGACTTACTAGGATTAAGATATTAAAAATATTTTGCAAGACAAATAAAACTTTGACGTGCTGGTGGTGCAAGAGGAAATTTCAGGTGATTATCTAAACTGTGAGGATCAACATTCATGATGCATGTCAATGTCATGATGAATGTCACAGTGAATGAAAATCCATCCATCAGCTGTTGAGATATTTCAGCCTGGACAGCATGCAGAACAGGAAGTGACTGAACTTCACCTTCAACTTCACAACATTTAATGGAGGTGAAAAGAAAACTGTATGTTTCTACAGCACTGCTGTATTTTAGTTTCAGATGACTCGTAAAGTGACTAAATTAACTGGTAATGTTTTTTTTGTGTGATGTGTGATGTTCAACACAAAACTGAGTTCAGTTTCTGTGAATGTTTCTGCTGCTGAAATCTGTCACCGCTTCCAGTCAGAGATTATGAAGAAACCTGCAAACTTCCAACACGGAAAGCGAGAGTTTCACAATCAAAAGAAAGATTTTCAGTCTGATGCAACACGGGCGACTCAAAAACCACCTCAGGGCTGAAGACGTTCTCCTGAAATGATGAAGGAGTCGTGTTTTAGTTTTTCCTGGATTCACCTGTTTCGCTGTGCACACCTAAAAAATTTCTACTTTGTCTCTTGAGGTATTTTCAAGGTCGGACTTGTTTGTTCCTCATCGCTTTGTCATCCAGCTCCCTCTTGTTGCCTGCCGTGAAATCAGACGGGTGTTTTCTCGTGAGGCATCGTCGCCCAGAGGGGAGGTGACATCGTCAGGAACAAAGGAAGTCGTCGGGTCAGCGTCTCTCTCTTTCCCCCCAAAATAGCTGTCAGTTCACGTTAGGCTGACTGGAAAGAGTTGGCTGATGGGTAACGTAAAAAATACCACAGCTAAAACGCTGCTCCTCCACAAAGAATCGTGTTTTAACTTTAAAAATAATTAGTATTAAAGCAGATTAAATCAGATGAATTAAATTTTATCTTTGCAAAACTGCAAAAAGACAAGAAAATGATAAGATAGAAAAGAAATGAGAAAATGTAAAACTTGAGGGAGAAAGTAAAAGAGAGAATCCAGAGACAGATGGAGTCCAGGCGCTGACAGTAAATCAGAGTCTGAGTGATTGTGATGATGAAGACGATCGTAGACGGCGACACAAACATCCGTAAACACGACAATAAAAAAACACATTCATACATATGGATGAACACGTCCTTATGTATGAATAACACAAACAAATCAGACAAAACGAGTGTTGGATATAAAAATCCACACAAAGGACGGAGATTTCAAACAAACACATGAGTGCTTTTGCTCATTTTTATATATATATAATATATTTTGAATTACTTCCTTTCATTTTATGGTGCTTTGTGGATATATGGCGTCCTACGACAGAAAGGTGCAAACTGCATTATAACCCTTCAGACAGCCATAGCATCTCTTTAATTTCAATATTATACGTATGAACATATGGATATAAGGACATTAAAACAGCCTTCACTGTGCACTTTTATCATTTCTGACTGGTGGAAACATTAATGGGTGACACTGTGATAGACAGCGATGTACCGCCTCCCCTCGTGGAGAATTAATGAGCTGAAAAACAGACCGGACCAAGTTTTCACCAAAGTTACATCATGTTTTCTGCAAACACAACACTGTGGACCTTAAAGGTCAATTGTGAGATGAGCTTCTTATGCATGTTGGTAAGTCGCTGCAGGAAACATGTGATAGATGCTTTACAGGATCGTGGAGTTGGACTGTTAAACATTTGGTTCAACAGTTGGTGGTCAATAACACGTCCGTCTGTGGTGTGACAAATTCAGAGCACATATTTATTATTGCTTTACACAGACTTTGAAAGATGTTCAATTTACATACAAATCATTCAGAGTGTTGTTATTCTTTTTCTGCTTTATTTCTAAAAGAGTATATTAGAGGATTGATCCTGCTCTCGTGTACAGATTTCATGCTGTAATTTCTTTTTCCATCCAGACCTTCTTTACGCTCATTTTCACATTTCTGTTTCTGCACATTAATAAACCAGAAATAACTAATTAATGGGATTTGTTGGTACTGACAGGTGGATTTTTTTAACTGTGGTCTGCTGTTGTTCCCATTTCTGGTCTTCATGTTAAGCTAGACCAACAGTTTTCTGAAAATATAGAAATAAAGAAATAAGTAATACCACAAGAAGAATGAAAAAATTGAAATAAATAACAGTACAATTAAATTAAACAAATTAGATATAAATATATACAAAAAATAAAGTAAATAATAAATAAAATACACATATTCTACTAAATGTTGAACTATTACTTTACTTTTAAAGTGCAAAGAAAGACCCTGAATGACAAAAAATGATGTTTCCAGTTGTAAAATTTACTAAATATTGGCTTTAGTTTTTGCAGTTGTGCAGAGCTGGTTTTGGTGTTTTCTCACCATCAGGTCTATTTAATTATGGAATTTAGGACTGATGCTCCCTTTTTTTCATGTTGTCATGATGTTGTTTGCTCTCTCTGGTTATAAAAAAGCATCGGTGCGTGTTTAGACTTTAATCATCCTCTTGAAAACGTTGATCTCTCACTGTGTTAACCTCGTCTGCACTTTTGTGAAACTTTTACATGTTGAAATTCAGGAATATTACCTCACAGTTTTATGTGACGATGTGCCTCCACACTGTTTTTCAGCTCCTCTCATTGCTCCTGCTGCCTCAATAAAGAAGAATTGCCCCCAAAAATAAATTGGCATCCTCATTTCCATCTTCACTTCCCCCTCGGGAGCACAGATGGAGTTCGAGGTAAATGCGAGCAGGAGTGTCATCCACTTACTGTAAAGGTTGTGATGAAACTTCTCCGACGGTGCAGGAACAGACAAAGCTATCACACGTTTCACTTTTTTATTTTTTACGGCTTTCTGGCTGAAGTGCTGCCGTGTTTGGGCTCCACTCCCAAGCAAATGTGGAAAAGTCAAGCTAAGGTCTCTTCAGCCACAAAGGGAGGTTTGTTAACCGGCTGGCACGCCGCAGGATTTTCTGTTAATTTAGTGTCATTACATGATTAAGTAGAAGATGATAATGGACAAACCACAATCGAGTTCAGCAGCGTGTATCATTTATCAGCGAGCTCAGATGGAGGCTGGTTCATCCAAAATCATGACAAACATTAGGTAGTAATTTTACTGTCCATTAGCACTGTAAGAAACACTGAAATCCAACAAAACGGTGCCAGAAACAAACGAAAGGTCAACCAGTTTTGTTGCAATTCCTCATGCCAACCAATAGAGATCAGTATAAATGATATATGTATACTTAGAAATGAAAAGTACAATTATAGATGAATTTATTGGATAGAAGCTTCCTCTTATCTTGTGAAATATCTGGTCTATGAAATGGAAATAGTCACAACCTTTTGTACAGCTCATTCACGGCTCACAGACGATGAATCCTGATGATTTTAGCGAAACTCTGACTTTTCTTCTGGCAGCACACTGGGATTCACATTTATGGTTTTAAATGAAATGTCTTGAAAATCATTCCCTTCATCATTTTGGGTGAAAAAAACATTTGTGGAATACATCAATTTTGACAAAATACCTGAAAATCTAATAAAATTCTCATTATTAGTCAATTAAGAATTCTCAGAAACAATAAATATCTATAAATGCTGATTTTATTCTTAAATATGTGCAGATAAAGCCACATGAGTCCTTTACTTTACTTTAGCTGTCATGCAGTAAAGTAAAAAGGGATCAGTAAAGTTAGAAAGTGCACGTTGTTTTGTGTACAGCAGCTCCGCTCAGGGATAAAAGCAGTCGGCCTCCGTGAAGGAAACACGTCTCTGTTCGCGGGTCAGAGGATGAATGAAACAAACAAACTGGAGGCTCAGTTTGTCTTAAAGCCCTGATCCTCGACCCGCAGTGCGACGAGGCGCTCATGCACCGTGAACTCGCCTCAAAATGATGCAGAGTTTGAACAGACTTTGAATCTCAAATGAATGAAAAGAGAGATTTGCCTCCAGAGACTGAAGGACAAACCTCCGTTCAGAGAGAACACAATTAAAACTTGAACTTTTAAAACAGCTGCCTCGGCACAAACTCTGGCCTTTACAAATGTCTGCGTGCACGGCGGCGCCTCCACAGTGGCTGAATCCCTCAAACAGATGAAACGCGGAGCCACTTTAACTGCAGCACTTTACGTCGTGGAGCGACGGCACTTACAGGAAGACGCTGACGTAACGTGATGTGAGGCCGTTTGTGTTCCTGGGCTGCAGCAGACTTGGTTCATTACCTCCGAAAGATGTAATGAGGCAGAGTTAGCAGGTCTGACCCGGCTCAGCCTCAGAGCTTAAAAAAAACTGAAGACATTCATACAGATGTGACGGCAGAAGTTTTACTTTATAAAGACTGATTGGACCGCGTGTGAGCTGCAGAAACACGCTTTAAAAGAGGAAACGCTGCAGTATTAAATACAGATTGATGTACAGGGCTCTGTGGAGACTGCAGAGATCCTGCTGCTGCTGTTTTACGCAGCGATGGAAGAAAAATTTAACCATTAACTGCAACACAAAGTGATGTAGTGGGAGAGCTTCAAGCTGCTGTTTCCTGCAGGATGTCGTTTCTGCACTTGGCAGAGGTTCAGTTTTGCTCAATGACACCAAAGCAGGACAGATGTTTGCTGTCAGGAGAACTTAAATCTGAGCGCTCAGGTCTCTCTGGTCACTGCACATCACTGCTGCCTCTCACGAAAAGTGACTTTTTATTTTATTTAAGGTTAACTGTTGCACACACACACACAAACCGAAAGACAAAGATAATTATGGTCATTCTTCTTCTCTTTAATTAATAATTTCACACACATTATGAAGGAAGAAGCTGCATTAAGTGTCTCACTCCTCCTCCGTAAAGATAAAAATAAAAATAATTTTGACAAACACAGGAGCTGTTTGAGTGTGTGTGCTCATTTCTCCACCATTAACCAAGGCTGTCACACTTCCATCACTTCAGTGGAGACTATTAGTGGCACTTGAGCTCTTTGCCCTTTCAAATATATAGTTTTAGCATTATTTAAAAAGAGGTGAGAGGTGAGTGAACACTTTGATATCTGTGGCAGCGTCTCTTTAAAACTACTACGAGGCGTCGCTGAAGCTGTGAATGTTGTACAGGTAGTGAACTAGATGTTAAATAAATGAAAACACACACAACATGGAGCCTGACTGTGCTTCTGTACGACTCATCTTTCTCTTTGAAATGATTTAAAAACTTATTTTGGTGGATATGCAAACACTAAAATGCAAAGATGGCAGAAAATACATATTTTTAGATTGATAGGTTTAATATTTTAATATAACACCAACATGTAACTAATGCAAAACAAATCTTGTGCTCTCAACATTCACCGTCGCTGGAATAAAAAAAATGCATCAACATTAATAATAACCACAGACGTAAAGATATTTTTTAAATTATGTAGACGAATTATTACCATTATGTTCCTTTTGGCGAGCATGCACAGGAAGGAGTCATTAGGCCTGAATAAGTAATAGAACAAGTAATAAGACAAACTCTTGGACTAATTAATGGCTACCTGAAGTGCTCAGACTCTGCCGGCTCTTTACAATAAACTCGTTCCTCGTTCATCTTCTCCTCCGTCCTGCTGCTGCTGCGAGCTTCAGTACAGAGGACAGAGATAATTAGGCTCAACTGTGACCTTTAATTCGTTTTTATCTTGTTCATAACAATTAGCTGGCAAACGCGCTTTTAGTTGTGCATTTGAAAGGAGACACATGAAGTTTAGTGTGGTAAATGACTCAAAGTGGACGGGATGTTGTCTTTTGAAAACCTCCAGACTTTTCAGCTTTGACTTTTTGAGTGATGGTGTGTGATGGTAAGTTTGGACGCAGAATTGAAAACGTGTCTCCCGTTTGTCTCTCTAACTACGGTCTAATTGCTTTCGCCACGCAGGCCGACATGTCAGCGTTTCTTGAGCTGGTGTCAATCCCATGATTAATGGGAGTCGCTTATCGCCATAGCGGCAAATGTGCAATCGCCACGACGCGACCATCGCAGCCGAAATGTTGTCTTTCCACGCCAACGTGACGATGGCGAGAAGGGAGGAAGACAGAAACAAGAAAAAAGGGGGGAAAAGTTTGATGGGAGGAAATGAGAGTTATCTTATGATCCTGTGTCTCCCAGTGTCCCTCGCCTGGAAGAAAAAGTTATTTCTAATTATGAACACCTTCAGTTCGTGAGCTATAACTTCCAATAATTCTGATTTCCGCTGAGTATTGGGCATAAATTATACACACGACTGCTAAAATGCACAGCAAACCTGCACAATCACGCTGAGGCTGTAATTGGAAAGCACAGTTATTATTCTGGGGAAATACACTGGGCTTGTTTGAGGCCGGCCTGGTGGGGGAATTGAGGTTGACAGCATTATTAATGAGCGCTGAGGAGTGCTAAAGAGCCCGACAGAGGTTGTGGATAATGGATGGCAGAGGGTGAAAGTGATGAGACTCGTGTTAGGAGCCTGCAGGAATGCTAAGATAACTTACCTCGGAGCAACTTCACCACATCTTATAGCACAGACTGAAAACCTTAAAGCCTTTTTAGAGTTTCAAGAGGGGTCACTTACTGATTAAAACAAACTTAAGATTTATGTTTGATAATATTTTAGAGGTGATTGTTCATCCTAACTCATCTAATAATGTCACTGCATGTTAAGACTCAAATTCGCAGCAGTATCAGCAGATGTTCAACGGGGCATCTTCTTATTAATAACCAATGTTTGCACAGCCCAACGGGTATTTTCACTTTCTTATTGATAAATGTAATTAAAGAACTTTCTCACCGTGATCATCCCTCTGCTCAGGTTGAAATCTTCTTCATACTCCAACAACTCACACCCTCATCATTAATTATTTGTACATGTAATGCGGTGACGTCACCAATCACTTATCAGCTAATCAATGGAGTGAAAACAACTGTGTGAGTGTGCAGGACCTTTACGATTTCACTCCTGGGTGACATGAAAACACCTGTGGTTACCTGCAGCAGAGATGCACATTTTAAAATCTCTATATTTTATGATTCAGGTCCCAGTGTTTTGTTCAAAATATATGAAACAGAGGGAGCAAACTCTCGTTGGGCAGCAACTCTGTCTGAAATGCAACAGAAGAAGAAGAGCGACTGCGTTTGTTTACAGTGCAGCCAAACAAACACTATGATACTAAACTGTCTCTACATGTAATACACAAATGCATGCTTTTACCTGCAGCATTTTATCCAAACACACATAAAAAATATTACAAAAATACAAAATACAATACAAAGAACTGTTAAATTAAAGTAAAGTTTGATATCATGACAATCTTAAAGAGCAAATTAACACCAAGTGAAACATATTTGAACATTTTGCTGACCTCTTTAAAGTCTCACTTTCCTGCAGTGATGTACGATTGTGCTCCAGAACAGCTACTGAAGTTTAGTTTAAGATAAAACTGTTGACAAGCTGCTGAAAAATGAAGCGACATGAAGTTCAGTGCATTTTATTTCACAAACGGTCAGAGGAGAGTATCTGCAGGTAATTAAAGTATTGATTATTTGTGTGCCTGGTGTGTCTACCTTTTTAATCTCATTATCTCTCTTTTTCCTCAAAGTTTTCCTCATCTCCTCTCTCCTCATTATTTTTTCACACTTCCATCTGTCATTTTCTTTTTCATTTATTTGTCAAATGTCTAAAGCACCTGTCAGTCCATCTGTCCTCTCTCTCCCTTTCTTTCCACATCCCCTGTGTCCTTTTACTTTTTTCTCCACCAGTCTTCCTCTTCTTAGTTTGTGAATCTCATCAACCTTTCAGGCTCATCAAACCTCAGAAATCCTTTGGGTATAATGTCAGAAATGTTCAGGCACTCAGGTAAAACAAGACACCCGCACCTCCCCCCGAAAAGCTGACATTCAGGATGCTAATTTTTTTAAATCACAGTGTGTGTGTGTGTGTGTGTGTGTGTGTGGGACTGAGCTGGTTCAGAAGTCAATATTAATTCAAAGGACGGGAATCAAGCAGACATTTAACAGATCACAGAGGAGTGATTGACGTCTGACCCCCGAATCCCCCCCACGCTCACGGAGACGTCTCGACCCCTCAAACTCCGGCTGTCCTCTGAAAGAAAGTACTGCAGGGGCATGTGTGTGTGTGCGTGTGTGTGTGTAATGAAGTTACCCCGAGCGTCACTTCTGTTAAATGTCATATCTGATCGAAGCTCTGCTGTCTCTGCAGCTTTCTCTTCACTTTCTTCGTTATTTAACCTCCTTTTCCGATAGATCGATGGATTCTTAACTATCCCATAAATAATCACAAGATTAAAAGATTATGAAACTGTCTAAATTCAATACCTCTACGTGACTTACATAAGCCAATAAAACCAACAGAGAGAAGATCGGCTGTTTTTATTAGTTTCTAACAGTCGTTCGTAATGTTGGATTTGTCATCTTCAGACTAAATTTTCTAATTCTTTGGTTTTTGACCAAATACTTTTCCTGCAAAAGCAATAACAGTCCCCTGAGAAAGGATCTAAGTCTTGTTGAAAACCGACATCCAAGACATTGAGAGAGCCGCTTGGCAGTAAGGAATTAAAAACACAGCGGTACAATATGTCCAGGAATCGTGTTGATCCTGGACGTTTCTGCAGGGCATGATTTTCAGCACGTCCTGTGCCAGCGTTCGGGAAGTTATGTGGCAAAGCAGGAAGAAAAGGCCGCGGAGGTCGACGTGTAGCTCAGCCAGCTCTGAGGACGGGAGTTTTCCTGCAGCTGTGGACCAAAAACTGTTAATTAACAACTGTTAATTGACTGAAACAGTGGCTGAGATCTTTTTCTAAAAGTGTTCATGCTCTGCAGATAAGATTAAATATGGTGGAAATACACAGGTGAAGATTCAGAAAATAGTGATAAATGATTCATTTTCAGCTCAGTATGAATGTGAGATCATCACTCGAAGACAAGAGCACTCAGAGAGGTAAACTAATTTACTTTATTCACTAAAGACACATTAAGCCTGCAAATATCCATAATTTCAGTTGAGCAGTGACATTCATTTACTCATCAAGTCCACCAGGAATTTGATAAACACTGTTTGCTTAAGCATTTTGCAAATAGGTTGTTTGGATCATATTTCTGTCACAATTTAACTCCTTATAATTAATAAATTAATTATAAATTCAGCTATACGTTCAGATACTTTGTTCCGGACACTTCTCAGCACAGTTATATGAAATTATTCAAACTGATGTTTATTTTTCTGTACTGCTTAATGCCATGATAATTAAAACATCCATGCATCACTTAATATGACTTATCTCTTCTGCTGGCTGCAGCACAATATTCTTATATGAAACTATTTGTTAAGTCATTTAAACATTTGACCGTGTGGTCACTTATAGTTGACTCATTTCTGCAAACTGGCCGTGAAGAACAAAAATAAAATAATGACACTTTAGCTCTGGTGATGATATCAGTTTGTATATGTGCTGCAAACCAGCAACTTAACACAACAAACTGCCCATTTAACAAATGTGACGAAGGTGAAGTTGACAATTTATAAATTGAGTTATGTCAAAACTATCAGTTAAAGGATTACAAAATCTTTTATGGGTTATATATCTTCTGCAACTTATCTTATCTTAGGTAAGCTGCTACTGGATAAGGTGGAAATGCATGAAACAATTTCACACCGACAGGAAAAATAAACGTTTTCTCTCCTGGGGCGGATGACTTCCTGGTTATTTCCCAGAGAAATCACGTTTCCTTCAGGTCAGGAGAAACTACCTGCCTCCAGCGACTCATCTTACCCCCGTACTGACAGGAGGAAATAAAGAAGTTAGAAAAGGAAAAGAAAAAATCTTCAATCTTCTGTTACTCTGCAGGAAAAGAGAGGGAAACAGCAGCATTGCTTTTTACTTTTAACAGGTGACAAACTATAATTTGCTCATCTTTCAGTGAATATGTAGTCTGTTTTAGAAAAACTGGACTGTGGCTAAGTCAGGAAACAGAGGATGCAAGAAATGCTAAATAAAAAAATATGGGGAATAAGAACTAGAAAAAGAGTGAAAAATGTGAGAGTAAAAAGGATAAATAGAAGTGGAAGAATAAGTCACCGTGCTGCTATTTACTCAGACACCGTGGAGTTATGAGATGATGCTGAGATGAGGACGGCCAGTAAGTCCTGTTAGAGCGAGCCGCTGGGGAGAGCATCCGTCCAGCCCTGACATTCAGTGGTATTAGCACGTCATATTAAACACCCATTCACACCCTGCTCTTTTCACATCAGCTCTGCACCGATGTGAAGAGACAGGAGAGCCGCCGAGCCACGCAGGACTGACAGCGCCGGGCCGACTCCCCTTTAAATACCATCTGATGGATGTAAAAATTCATAAAACAAAATATCATATTCATTTTTTTGCATATTTTAGTCAGTAGTTCTGGTGTCACAGCACATTTACTGAGCAAACTGGGGCTTTTCTATCATGCAGGGGAGGTTACATGGCACTGCTTTACCCTTTTTGTGCATCTGCAGAAGGTCCTTTATCACGTCCACCGGTGCATTTAGCCACCTCATCGGCATCGTTTCCAGCTGCAGCAGCAGGCAGCTTTGACAAACCATCTGAACACCACCTGCTCTGCAGCAAACAATACATGGACGATGTTAGCAGCGAGTCTCACAGAGAACAAAAAAATCTTGTGAATGTGGTTAAATAATTTACACACAATGTAATAATTTGTGCACATTTACTCTGCAGATGTGTCCAAAGCATGCAGCATGTGTGGCTTCTTCAACAGGTTCGTCTGAACAGGAGATACAGAACATTTTCATTTCCTCTAAGCAATGGGTTGAATCATTATGAATCACACGTGGGAGCATTAATCCAGTGTGTCAGAAGCTTTCTGTCTTTCTAAATGCACATAATACAGAGATGTGGAGATGTGTCAGCGTATAGGAGCCGACCGCTCCAGGGATGAAATAAAGAGCAGCATAAGGCCGAGGTCAGAGGTCATATTTACATCCCCCAGAGCGGCGGTTGATTCACGGGCATTGTTGTCACCACACCACAAAGACTGTACACAGACAAACAGATTCACACACACACACACACACACACACACACACACACACACACACAGACCTCGACCCTCACCGCTCGGCCACTATGAAAACACTGATGCATTATGGATCCTCCAGGCGGTGGCTATTCATAGCGCCTTCCTCCAAATGTCACCGATGCAAGGTTATTGGCATTATCCCATCAGAGAGATGCTCAACTAGTTAGACAGTCAGTCAGATGTCTCGTCAACAAGTCCAGCGACCAACTAGTAATCAAACAGCTGATCAATCAACTTCAGTGCCAGTCAGCTTCAGGAATAATCGATTAACCAGCACGTCAGTCAGCTGGGTCACAGGGAGGTCTGTCTAACAGCTCAATGAGCAGAGAGATAAACAAAGACAGCTTTAACAGTTATTTAAAGAGCCTTGTATGTCAGAAAACTAATTTCTTTCCTGTGAACACAACAGATTCAGCCGCTCTGTTGAAGAGGCCTTGAGCAAGGCTGTTTTCTGCAGCTGACCCTCATCACTGACCTCTGACCTCTACGAATAAAGACAAGCAACATGTACATTATTGCATTTTTTAAAAAAAATCACATTTAGTCTCACATTTAGCAGCTAAAAATGAATTTTTCAAAAATATATTTTCATGCACAATTTGATAATTTATATGCAAAACATCCTAATTTGGACTCTTGATTAAATATAAAAATACATACTTCTCTCCCTCCACATCCAGCTGTACATTTTTATGGCAAACAGTTTCCTTCACACACTGAACTTAAAGGATCTTAAGATAACATGATAACAAAAGTATATCCACACATCACTGGTCTTAATCTAAATTAGGCCACACAAAATGAAAGGGATTCACAGGGAGAGAAAAGACAGAACATACAGGACAACACAGATAGTGTGAAGGTGATAAATGATGCCCAGAGATTAAAGATTTTTCTCTTTTCATGACGCCTCCCTGCTGCGCACAGAGCAGACTTGAGTTGGATTTATCGTTATGCTAACAGTTGCTCTAACAAACCGACCCCATGGTATCAAACCGAATCATCTAACGCCTCTAATCGTCCTCATGACCGTCCGTTCTGCTGTGTTTTCCTCACTGACTCTTCTTTTAAACTGCAGGAGTGACTGAATCTGTTCAGTGAGTCAAAAACAACAGCAAACCTCCCTCAAATGACCAAGAAAAATTTAATATTTTTCACCTTGACTCGTCTGTTCTTCACATCCAAGGCGGGAAACAGCTGCCGACACTGAGGCTGCATCTTTACTGTCTTCATTACAGCTTCAGTGTGCTCTAAGAAACATCTGATGTGTGATCAAACATCTGTCAGCGCAGGTTTGTGTGTAAATCTGCATGATCGGGGAGCGTGTATTTGACATGTTGTGCTTTTTCTCGGGATGAGCGCTGATAGATTGCCGTCGCTGATGGGAGCTAATCTATGGATGAAAGAGACAGTTTATGTTGTCATGGAGGGTTGTCAGGGATTTGTCGACGTGTTGCAGAAAAGAAGAGGAAATGCAGCAGCCGACGGCGCGTCACACCTGATTCATTCCCTCAGATACGACACATAAATCACATCAGAGCCGTGTGAGAAGCTGCAGAGGTTTTTATCTTTGCCGCATGGACATCTGCACATAAATGGCATCTCTAAAGCTTTTCCTTGGTCTTTAATGGAATCATATATCAAACTTGTGAGCGATGGCCTTCACGGATACGTGGACACTGACAACAGACACTGCAGTTTATATCGTGTTCAGATGATCTTTCCTGTGACCCAGATTTGTGTCCTCTGATGCAGCGAAGACTTAAACCAATGAGACTGCAAAAAGACTGTCGGCTGTTCATTTTTCTGCAACACTTTGAACTCTTTACATCTTTATTTCGTCTTCCCTCGTCTTGGTTTCTGTCTACAATCAGGTCCATGCTTCAGGCAAAAGGTCCAAATACATCAGATCAGATCCAGATGTGCAGTGAGGACTCAGTTTTTTAACCTTGGAGGCTTTGAATGAATGATTGCACCGCTCGGTGTTTCAGGTTTCCTCTTATAAAAAAAAACTTGTAGTTGTTTCCTTCAGCAGTCAGCAGGGGAGATCCCTCAGAAATCAAACTCTTTCCTCCTCAGGTCGATAATTCATGTCAACATCTTACATTTGCCATCATGCATGTTACCAGAAAGGAAAAGAAAGGAAGAGTTTGACCTCTGTGGAGCTTTTGTTTGGGAAGTCTGTCTCCGTCATTGTTTCATGTGTTAAATAACAGCCATTACAGTTTGGCAAAGTGCTGCCTCACAAACTGTGTGTTTAAAGCAAAGTGGATCCACCAGACAGAGACAGTCGGCCGGACAGATCTTCTTCTGCACGAGAAAAAGAGGAAGAGCTTTTTCTCTCTTTGGGCTTTGTTAGAGCTGCAATTATCTCTCCTCTGGATTCAGGAGAGATATTAGAAAGCTTTAAGCCTCGTAAACGATATTTTGAATAAAAAATCCCTTTAAGAAATATTTCTCATCCCCGTTTTACATCTTTATACTGTCCCTCTTTATCTGTTTCCTCTCTGTTTCGGCCAGATATATGAAGAAAAATGCAATTTTCTCAAACAGAAAAGAGAATAAGCTGTCAGAAAATGTTTATCTGCAGGCCTGAAATACACCGCAGACGGTATGAATGTGACACAGCACTGTGTTGAGAGAAGTCATATTGATTGAAGCTGCGGGCTTCTCTCCAAGCGTTATTTGTTGTTTGTACACAGACGTGACGTGGGAATAAGAATAATGCTCGCCGGATCGTAAATTAAACCCGTTCATGCTCATCCGTCATCATCCGTCGGCAGGTTATTACGGCTCAGATACACATAATCACTGCGCGTAATGACACCAAAGCTGTGTTGGCGCCGTTCGGCACATTACGGGTGCCGAGCCGAGGACACAATCAGTCTGATTAACGTCTGAACGCCGTCAAACGGAGGCGGCGTAACATCCATTTGTGGGTAACTGTGAGAGAGCATGTGAGCACAGTTTGATGATGATTGAGATTTATAGCACGTTATTCTGAATCTGACACTAATTTACTTCAGTTTCAGAGCCTGTGAACATGCAGTGTAAATGAAATGAATAAATGACATATATATCCTGTTTATATAGTCAAGAAGATGCTTCACGATTCGAAAACAAATCCAAAAGACTGTCAGAACTTCGCACTGGTGAATTAAATGAAAACAGGAAGGTAGGAGGAAGACAGAGCGAGGCAGGAACAGTGGGAAACACAGAGAGGCGCGCTGTGTGAAAAGGTACAGTGAATAAAGTCAGGAGGCTGAGAGAGGCGTCACGCTGCGTCTTGCAGCAACAGTATGTAAATCTGAGTCATCAGACGTCCCAATCATCTCCTCCCCCCGAGTGGAAAAACGGGAAAAATTATAAATGCAACAATTCATTTTCCTGACTCTTGCCACCTACACGGCACAGATGGTGTTTGTGAAGACATTTAGCCACTGAAATACTTCTGCAGCAATCAGAAAATCTGCAGAACTTTTTTGGAAGAAAGTTCAGCAGAGACGGGAAAGTCTCTCCTTACCGGCACTCAATCAAATGTGAAACTCTGGCCTTTGTCAAACTCTGATGCCTTCCTCCTGCACTTCAGAGAAAATGACTGCTCCTAAGTACGAAAATATTTGTGTAACTGGGGAGAGCGAAGAAGATGAAATGGTGGGGGTGCAGTGGGCGAAACAGCAGATGCTTTCAAGCGGTGTGTGGTCGGGGGTGGGAGAAATTACCCCGAGGAAAGGTAAAGAAAAATGTTGGTGATAAAAATGAAGAGAAAACACAACTGTCTGCCCCGGCGTGGTAAACGGAGACAGCAGCTGTCCTTTTGGTGAACTTTAATGGCGACCCCTTAAATGCAAAGGTCACAGGAGGCTGTTTGGTACAATTCGCTCTGTCTGAAGGTTTAATTGGCTTGAAATGTTTGTCTTAATGTGCATTTTAAAAGAAGTAAGCTACTGAGCGTGCAGAGGTAATGAACACAGTTTGGTTTGGTGAAAGTTGTTACTCAAACTCAGACACATCCAGACCACGTGAAAAAAAAAAAAGTTGGTTTTAGTCCACTTGACTTGAGTCCACATGAACTGAACTGCAGCGGGGCTGTCCTGCTGTCCTGAAGACCTTTTTTGGGGCTTTGAGGCTTCAATGATAATTACCCACAAATTACCGTCTGATTCCCAGTGAATTCCCTGGATACTTTTATCTGAGGCCGCTATGAATCACCCAGCCTGACATGGAGAAGCAGAAAAGACTGAGGCTGTGAGAGATGAGGACAAAAGTTGGACTTTTTCCTTTTTACAAAATGTGTGATCACATCATCAGGTCAAAAATGAAATAGATTATATGTCGGCATTATATTATGGTCTTTTTGTGATTCTTAGTTTGTATACATGTTAAAAACAAACAAACAAACAAAAACACAGGATCTGGATCTGCATTTGATTACCAAGCTTTGGTCAGCATTACTATGGAGTGGTTCAGTTAAAAGTAGACACACTATTAGAAAAAATCTGCTAAATTTGCATTGAAATTTAATCAAGGATTTCTTTGTATAGTTAGGCGTGAACAAACACACTTTCTCTTGATTTGTTCATCTGAAAACAAATATATTTTACTGCTCATAAATGTTGTTCATGAAAACAAAACAAGTCCAGTATTTAATTCAGTGTATATCAGTTCTTTTCTGCACTCAGGACTCAACAACTTCCACTTCTTAAAATGCCTTTTTTTTTCAAGGCTACTTGGACTGCAAGTTTAAATCAACCTTAAACAAACAGTGAAACCTTCAAGTCATAAAATGAAATAAATATTTGACTATTTTTTGTATTTAGCCTTTCATACATGCACTCTCCTGATATTGTACCTTAACATTTAGATGAAACAGTACATGCATGTACCTTTCACACAGGAAACCTAGAGGTCCAACAATTAGCTGTAAGAGGTACGTTTGTGCAGATCACACACAGGAAGGAAAGAAGCTGTGACTTTATCAGAGCGAGTAGTGTGATTTTGAGTTGATTTGAGTCACTTCACTCTTTTAACTGCATCATTGAGAAGTGTTTTTTGCAGGCTATAAACACTTACAAACTGAATCTCATCTGAAAATCACCTCACTACAACAAAAAAACAAGCAGGAATGGAAACAGGCTGGCATTAACGCAGACTGACGCATCACTTCACGACTCTTTTCTGCTGCTCTCAGCTTCACGGCCGGACGCTCCTCCGCTGTCCGGCGTGACTGACTGTTTTGCTGACAGAGCTGTCGGCAGCCAATCAGGGAGATGCTCCGTGACGTGTTAGGATTTCATAACAGGACACACGCCTTTTATTTTTGTGACCATGTGCAGATGCTTTCACATCGCCTTTAAAATGTGAGTTTAACAGGTAAAACTTGAGAAGAAGGTTCGAGCAGGTGTTCTGGAGGTGTACTGTGGCTGAACTTCGATTGTAGGTTTTTTCTTGCTTCCAGCCATTTTACAGTGTAATGCATCAGGATGTGGAAAACATAACATGAATGCAATCACATAATCCTGCCTCTGCTGGGAATACAATGGAAAAGAAAAGAAAATAGAGAGTCAGAGAGGTGAAGAGGAAATCGCTTTAATTTTTTCTGAAAGGTTACACAGCAAACAGGAAAAGAGTCAGCCTGCAGAAAAATAAACACGGGGATGAAGGAGGGATTAAAACAGACACAAAAAGTTGCTTTTGCCACATTGTTGAGTTTTAATTTACACTTTTACTGCAGCAAATCGGAGAGAAGAGGAAAGACAGAGAGAAGTCGAGCTGCAATGTTCATCGTTCAGCTGCAGGACTCAATCTGTAAAATTACATCAGTATTTTTGTATTCTCAGGCCTTTTTTAGTCTTTTTTTCAACAACAGTTGAACACAAACTGCAATAATAGAAAAGTAAAAAACAGTTCAGGGTGAAAGTTTTGGCAAAACATGCTTTTTCACTTGCACATGCTTTTTCAGTCAAGATTTGTTAGTCAAATATAATCATGCAGGATATATTTGTATATCTTATCTTCTAAAACAACAAGTGAACTACTCTGACAAAGCAGTGATAATAATAATTGTTGTTGAACTGTTGTTAAATGATTGTTATGATTTGCTCAGGCAAGGCAGGTGAACCCAAATGTAGAACACCGAAGGCAAGCGTGAATTTTTAGTGATTTTAATGAAGTCCAATGCCCAAAAAAAACCAAACAAGATCCATAGTTTGAAAACTAAACTAACACAAAACAACACAAACTCAATAACACACTCATGGGATCATACATGGACGTGACGTGGAACAAGAAGCAACAACACAAGCCGATCTGGCAACAAGACAAGAGAAGACCCGACTATAAATGCACAAGAGGTAACAAGGAACAGGTGGACACAATCAGGGCGGGGCAGACAATCAGACAGGCGGGAAACAGGTGAGTGGATTTCAAAATAAAACATGACACGCCAGAACAAGAAACCAGAAACATGACAGACATGAAAACTTAAGATGACGAGACAGACCAGAACCAGAAACCAGAAGAAGACCAGAAAGCAAACCGGACATCGAACGATCACGACAACGATCAGTCAGAGAAGAAGACGTCACTTCTCCTCCATCACAGGCTGAAAATAATCTCTCTCTCATATTTTCATCTCCTTCTGCTTGACTTGTTTTATTTTCCAAAGGAAGTCAAACATCTGATTTAGATCTCCATGATTTTAAACTCATTTTGTTCCCAGCAGTGATCTTCTGTGAGATTTTGACCCTTGACCTCTTTCCTCACGATTGCTAAATATGCTGTTGATGTTGGTCATTTAAACACATCCAGCTTTTCTGCAAACCAATAAGATGCAGATGAAGTTGCAGAATACATTAAAATGAAGCCTGTAACATCAAATCAGTGAATAAACATGGAAATATGTTTTTATATGGAATTAAAAAAAGAGAAGAAAACGACCTGCTGAGTAACAGGAAACTCTCCACGTCTTTTCTGTCCAAGTTCCAGACAAATCTGTTTGGATCATTGTGAGATTTTCTCTAAATAAACTGGGTGAAAAGTTTAATCACCTTCAGAAGTGGTGAGCAAATCTAATTATGCCCAAAACCACTTTGGAAATGAGGCCACTTGAACTTCGCCGTCCTCGCTTGGTTTTTGTTTTCTTCGAGCTCTTTCGCAGCGCACAGTGTAATTAAGGTTTGTTTCCAGTCGCACAAAATAAAGAAGCTTTTATTTTTTATTTCAGCAGAGAGGCGGTGTAAGAAAGCAGCTCAGGGACACTGACGAGCGCCGACACGCCGCCTGTTCTCTGATCTTGTGAGAGTCTCTGAGCGATCACAGTCACTTCCTGCTTCGTGTTCATCAGATGTGTTTTCACCGCGAGCTTCAGCTGCTTCGGTGGTTTGATGAGTCTCCTCATTTCCTTTCCACGCACAGATTTTCCAAACCAGTACTCAATTTAAAACGTTTTGGCCATGAGCAGCAGTTTCAGCAGACGTTCTGCCCGGTTTATGAATCTCAACTTGTCGGGAATTACTCTGAAATTTCAAGCCTTTAACTTTGAGAGACTTCATTTAAAATTCCTCACAGTTACATTTAACAAAACAGACAGAGATAAAACAGAGATTATCTTATAAAAAACACAAGCTGTAACCTTCAGAGCAGCAGAGCTTTAATTGGAGGCTCAGTCCAAAATTACAAACAGCAGATGAGTAGAAAGTAATGAGCACAATAACAAAGGACAAACACAAGAAATGACACATAAATTTCTTTCATTGTGTCTAAAATGGGAGATATTTCAGCTTCTTGCTCATTTACTTTCTGTGTCTTAATGTCAAAGTTTTTAAGGTCCATAATGTTTTCATTTAGGTTCACATGAAACCAGATGAAACGCACACATAGCCTGGTGCAAAACGGCTTCTCTCTTTTGAATCATTGCACAGATGTCGGACACATTCCTTCACTTTGTACTGTTTGCTTCAACTAAACGTCCGACAGCTACCGAATCGACTAATGGGAAACATGAGACAGTTTTCTCCCGGCAGTGAGCAACAGCAGGGAACCGCTGAGCTCTTTCAAATCCCTCTTGTTTCTGCTCAGAGACTCCGATTAAAGAGCTAATTATGTTTGTGAGCAGCCGTCCAGGCGCTCACACACACACGTACGTAGAGGTATGCATGCAAACTCAATTTGTGCTCACACACATTGTGGATACACAGGTAGATTTGCAAACAGATCAACACATAAGCAGGGTACGAACAAGGTAGAAAAATACCTTGAAAATGCAACTTTGCTTAAAAATACTGCACAAAATCAAATGACTTCTCCTGTTTGGGGTGATGGTAAACTTTGGGAGCCACCTGTGTGACGTGGATTTGTTTTGTTTACGTGTGTGGAGGTTTATTTACAGGTCGCCGAGGTTAAATGATGAGCAGCTCATCTTTTTAATAGATCTATAATGCAGACGGTTTGTAATTACTTCCTCTCCGCTCACAAAGCATCCGGAGGGGTATTTTGAGCGAGCGCATAAAACGATGCCGATGTTGTTGACGTGAGTGTGTTTTCACTATTGTGTGTGTGTGTGTTTGTGTGTCCATTCAAGCTAATTACCTTGGCTTCGCGCAGCAGGCTGTGCTCAGTTTGCTCAAGCGGAACGACGGCAAACCCGCCGACCCTTCGGATATTAATTGGAAATCGAGTGGGAAAGACTGTCAGCAGCAAAACTTCAGCAAAACTTTTTCACTTCCTGTCGGACGAGAGAGACAGAAATAAAGAGAGAGAGAAAGTTTGAAAGTTTGAACATTGGCCTCACTTCATCCAAAAGAGGCATCAGATTTTTCTGAGTCATTTTAAAGGACAACACAGATCATCTGATCAGCATAAAATAAAACAATCATTTCTCTTTCCCTCACTACTTCAAAATCTCGAATCCTCAAATATGTTGTTCCTCTAAAATACATATTTTATTATCCCAAACATGCAGTTTTAGCTGTTTGTCTTCTATTTACCTATATTAAATCAGTCTAATACAATCAAACTGTTCATCGCCTGCAGAAAGGCTGTGAATTTTAAGTAAACCAGGGCCTCAAAAAGCAAAATCCCTCCCTTCCTTGTTGGGCTTTTAATGTGAAATTCTTGCAGGAAGTCTTGAGTTTCAATGACAGCAACCTGACACTCATTAAAAAGGGGGCAGAGAGAAATGAGAGGAATGAATTAGTAAATGAACAGAGTGTTTCTGTTAAAAAGAGCAGCAGATAAGACTGATAATATAATGTATGATGAATTAGAAGAGTTTAAATCCATATTACAGTTTGTTTTGTATTTATGCACATTTATTTTTTATTTTCACAATAATCATACCTTTCATTCCCAGACGTAAGTTAACCTGCTCAAAGGAGGTTGATAAATCAGCGTTTAAAAGTGACTAACACACGGGATGGATAATAAAGGACACAGAGAGAGGAAGTGACCACAGTCAGCTGCAGTCTGTACTTTCAGCCGTGGGGATGCTGAAAAGGTTTTTGTGTTTGTCAGACAGTAACAGCAGGCATCTGTTTAATGTGGTAACTCAGACTGTTGTGTTGAAAACCGGAGCTCAACTTACTGCGCTGAAAGATGCACAAAATGTGATGCAAATGAAGAATTTCACTCCAACGACACATTTTCCCCCATTTAAAGAAAAAAAAAGAAGAAGAGGAAGATTTCTGCTGATTTCTGAAAGGTTGACTCGTCTTTAAATGAACCTTTATTAAACGATAATGTTCACCGTGGATTGAAGCAGGTGTGAATTTAATGCAAAGTGATGATTTTCAGGTAGATAATCTCCAAAATGGATCTTCTATTCAGAGACTGTTTTTTAGTCCATTTTGGTGAAAAGCACAGATGATTTTCTCCTCTGCAGCATTCTTGCTTGGCAGTAAGTGAAGATTTTAACATGACTCATGACCTCTCAGGTTAAATCAGCTCATTACTGACCGAGTTAACCAGCAGCTGGAAGGAGCAGCGCTGTCGGAGAACAGGCGGGAACGTTCCTGAACGGGGATAAATGTGTGCAGGAAGTCTGTATGATTAGCTTCAGGTGATACAATCATAAGGGATAAATATCAAAAAATGCCTGTGCGGATTGATCAAAATGTGACTAACGAACAGGATTATCATCATGATTTATTATGCATGTAATGATATTTAGGATTTTATCTGCTTTCATCATTTGTTTTCACTGTTTCACTAAACTTTTTCTAACTTGTGCAAGAAAACTTCATTCTCCACTTTCACAGTTTGACTGAAAAAATAAACAAAATCTTTATTCAAGTTTCACTTATTTGCTTTTGCTGCTCCAGAAAAACAAAAGTAAATGGTTATATTAAAAGTTAAATTTCCTTTGGTAAAGTAATTTGTGACTGAAAAGAGTTGTTTTCATATTGTTGTAGTAGACTGTGCATTATTATCAGTTTGTACCCATTTTTACTTGCTGGACTTTTTATTGTCTTTTTCACTTTTTCCATCAGTCGTTTGTTGAAATTCAGCAACTTCACATCTGAGCTGTGAGGATGCAGCAGCATCACAAGAAGCTGCTGTAAAAGCTGAATCATCTCACAGAGATGAGAAAGTGAAAGGGCAGCAGGGCACTAACAAAGCCAGATCAATATTCTTCCCCAAAATGAAAAACTTTTTCTTTAAAGCAGAGATAAAAGATGCCGAACACAATTCAAAGCTGTGATATTTGCGATGGAGATAAAAGGAGCCATATGGAGATAAGATTGCACTTTTCTTGTTGCGGAACATAAACGGCGCTAAACCGAAATAGCAAGTGAAACTGAAGATTAACGGGCGAGCGAAATGTCTCTGCAGAGTCGAGGATGCTGAGCAGAGATGGAGGCTGACCGACAGCAGGCCGAGCGCCCACAGCCGGCCGCTCACACCGAGCGCCATGGAAACCACAAACCAAAGCACACAGAGCTGCTCAGTGTGCGACAGGAGACGATTAAACACAGCGAAAATATCTGCTTGTTATAAAGCTTCACAGACAGCAGCATGTAATTGTTATTTGTAGTACGTCTAAGGTTTCTTTCTCGCTATTACTTAGCATTTTGTCAAGATCACACTTCCTATTTCCCATCAGGTTTTGCATAGTTTAATTACTTCAATTATAATTTCAGTGATTCAACTTTCATACATTGCCAAAAAACTTGAAAAACCACACAAACTGTTGGTTTTTATTTAACCTGGCAAAAACGCTGTCTGTTTTGTGCTGTTATAAATAAATAATCTGGAAATGTTCTGCCAAGTCTGATGTGGTTTGCATGCAAAAAGCAGACAAAGATGTTTGCAATCATAAAATGTTTAGTGGCGACTTATTGACGCTAAAATGTTCCATGTAGCTTCATGCAGCAACTTTAGATTTAATAACTTAAATCCACGTCAACAAAGGAGGAAAGGACCTGCGTATAAACATGCGTATAAAGGTGAATTCGCTGGAGCCCAGATTTGTCTCTGCATTTTGGGAGGAAATAATGTCAGTGAAACATTTGGAAGAAATGGTGAAATAAAAGAATAACAAGAAAGAAAACAAAGGGGAGAGTTAATGTTAATGACAGAGAACAAATAGAGCAAAGAAAGAGATCAAAACAACAAGAGAGGGGGAGGAGAAACTAAAGAAACTGAATCAAAAAGCGATTCGACCTCTGCGGCGACAATCAAACTTGTTATCTCTGCCAACGCCGCCCCCACAAAACGTCTGCTGGCCTCAGACACAGCTACAATTTACTACAAATGGTGCTTTCACTTAGAAAAACACACACACACACACATGCATGTGTTACACAACGTCCCGGCCGAGGTCACCGGGTTGATGGCGAAGATGTGAAAAAAAAGAAAAGGTAGATGACCTGAACGTAGAATATTTCCACGGTTGCTGCAGGATTTCCGCCAAAACTGGGACCGACTGACAAACTATGTGTCTTATTTCCTGTTTTAGATTAAACAAAACAGCCTGTCCTGGCTCACCTCGGTGCACCACGGCAGCTCTTTACGGGAAAAAGAGCAGCGAGATTATTTTAGCCACACAAGTCATGACGCCGCCGATCCGTCTGTTTACTCGTCCTGCTCGCTTCAGTCCACTTTCCTTCATCAGTCAGATTCCTGAAACCCTCCGAACACTTGATTGGATGGAGATTTTTTATGTTTTTCTTCTCAGACGTTGATCCTTTTTCAATTTCTAAACCTTGTTTTACAATCAAATGAATTAAAAAAAACTGCTTTTTGTTGTCACACTCACCCTTCAGGGACCCCACCTGTGATTAGGGGTCGTTCGCTGGCATCCATTCATTTCAAATCCTAAAAAAAAAAAAGTTTTAGGACCAAAGAAATGACGGCACGTACGAGTAGATGTGACCCAGTTTGAAAGCTTCAGTGGCTGAAGTCATTTCGCTGAGATGGACCACGGAGAGGCAGAGGCTCACTCACATCAGCTAAAAGTCTATTTGGGAAGTCACAGACGGGTCACAAATAAAAATGTCATTTTTCAGCAGGCGAGTAATGACAAAGTGTCTGAACCCACGAACCTGTGGTGGAAAAAAGAGGGCAGCAGAAAGTAAAGTAAAATAGTAAGTAAACAGCAGTGAGTTAAATCATTTAAATAATGTTAATAATGAAATAATATACTTATTTTAATCACATTTTTTTGTCACCAAAAGCAGAAACACGGCCCCTTCGATCACTTCAGACACTGAACAACACGTACTGTTTCTGTAATAGTTCAAAGGTCAGATATTGATGTATTGATTAATCAATACTCTCACGTCAAAGCTGGATTTGATCTCACGCTGACATTTTTTTGCTCTGTTAGCGTGCAGAAACGAATAATTTGGCCCTAAGGCGTCACAGCCTCAGATGTCCATGTGTGATTTTTTACAGCTTTTTCTGCTGCCAACGATGAAAAAACAAGCAAATTGTAAACTTTAAAAAATTTGAACGCCTGACAACTGGAGTATTTTTCTTAATTGGCTCCAAAGAAGTGTGATTAATGTCAACATGCAACCAACTAAAAATATATTTCATCTTTTTTTCCTTATTTCTTTTATCCTGTTGTCAGATGAGCAGTAAATGATTGGGTAACACCTCAGACACAACACTAATGAGAAAAAACTTATCTTATGTGAAACTTCACATCATTTTGAGGAAACATTAGACTTAGACATGCTGGCTCGGGCTTTGTTAGTGTTACTGAGAGTTTCCTGCTTCTTCAGGTTACATAACATGTGAAAAAAGGTCAACTGATATCAACATCCAACATCTGTCTCGTTACAACTCCACAACGTTTCTCACTTTCCTCCTGTTGTTGGATTCCTAATGAAGTGTGCTGAACTCATTTCAAGAAAGTTCCTGCATTTTCAGGCTTTTCAGAGTTGTTATCTGACGCCATCGAAGTTCAGCTGATTCTGAAGTGCTTAAATGGAGAATTTTAAATGAGGCTCCGAACACTTTTGGTCCCGATGCTCCTGCTATTGATAAAGATGAAGTCTCTATTGATTGCAGCAGCTGAGGAGACGTGAGGAGACAATGAATACGGAAGAAAGGAGACACTGTCAAAAAATGATTTATTTTTAAGCTTATCACCTCACAGTGGTCGAACTAAAGTAAAAAAATGTATATTATTGTTTGTATTTTATTGTCAAAAGTTCAGATTGTGCAAAGTAGGAAAAATAAAACAGGTAACGTGTAATTGTATGTTTTTTTAGCAGGTTTGTTGCCCTGAAAGTGCAAAATCCACAGATAGACATTAAAATAAATGAGTTTTTTATTGTTCATCATGTACTGAGAAGAGTCTCTTGAATCTGAAATGACATGAAATAAAAGACCGGCGATGTCTGGCGTTTCCTAAACATCCCATAAAGTCAGTGCAGAGGCAGCCATGAGCGCTGATCCGGCACAGAGCCGAACTGTGCTGCACACGGTGATAAATACTCTCCTGGACCTTGAATCATCCTTTCTAACACTGAATAAGATGTGCGTGTGTGTACCTTGAAGCTGCGGACGAGCGTTTGCTAACAACTTCAAATTCACCTTGAGGAGGTTTCTTTTATTTCTCAACATCAGCACCCTCTAAAGCTAACTTATAAACGTGATTTTATGACAAA
>JBAJHX010000053.1:2483332-2493792 GCA_037176925.1 Amniataba percoides
CATTATGAAGCAGCCGGGGTTAAAGAAAACGGAGAAAGTGTCACAAACACACACACACACACACACACACACACACAGATAGACAGAAAGACTGGTGGCCGTGAGACGAGCTGAGGGCAGCGAGAGTTCACCAACGAGAGGAAAGGATGTGAGAGCTGAGAGAAAAGGGTGGAGAGACGGCGGTTTGGCGCTGAGGAGAGAGTCTGTGTGTATTTTTGGTGTATCACCTCGGGCAGCGAGTCTGAGAACAGAAAGAGATTCTGTTTGAGCAGCGATGACTTTCATTCAGCCAAAAGCTCGACGGAGAAGTTTCGTGACAGCGTGTTAGAAAGGAACAACACGTCTATTAATGGAGCTCTTTCATTTTCTAATAGACTTCTGCTGCCGTGTGTGTCGATATATTTATCTCTGACAGTGTGTGTAGATGGTCTGTTTGTCTTTGTGTTTCTTTTGTCTTGTACTTCTACAAATATGAGAACTAATTTAAGTTTGACACCTTGCAGGAAAAATGACCTCAGTGTCTTTTTGCATTGTGACAGCAGTCAGAATAAAACCCACATGAAGCATAATCATATTAAACAGTAAAACACACCAAGTGTCAGTGAGGTGTGAGATATTATGTGAAATTTGAAGGAAAAACAAGACGTCAAGTGTGAGAACAATGACTGAATTTTGACATTTTGAGTCTCTGCAGCCTTTATTTGATTGTTAGTGGGTTTCTTGCACAATAATATCTCAGTAGGAGGTGTGTGTTTGGATTTTATCTGGAAAAAACTTTGTTTACATTTCTAAAGAAAGTGGCTGAGGTCTTATTTGTTCGTGTGCAGAGACCAGCAGGTTATTTGTGACTACATGTCCACAATTAAGTGATCTGTATGATTTTACTCTGCATTGTTTAGGACGCGGCCGTCCTGTCTGGATAAACTTCATTTGAATTGTTAGTGGACAGAAGTGACCTCTGTGTTTACATCGAGTGTGAGTCGCCATGTTGTGGTTGTCCAATTGTTCGGTACAGTGGAGCGTTAAAGTCGCGGGTTCTGGCTCTGCAGATAAGCAGATTAAAACCTTTTAGTGAGAGTAAATTCATGAAAATGCACAGCGTCTCTGCAGCTCTACTGAAACTCTAAACTTCCATTTCGCTGTGACTTTAGTTTGGATTTAGGCTTCAGCTGAGGTTTACGCATGTAGCTGCTGTTAAAGTTCACTCCTAAAATGTGTAACGCCACGTTGGAGCTGCAGCAGCTGCTGAAAGAGAAAGCGAGCGCCACAATAACTGTGACTGATGAGGTGACATGTTTGTGTCTGTTCTTACAACCTCAAATGTCACGCAAGTTGAAAACAGGCTGAGGAGGCGTCTCCTTTGGGTAAAAACAGACATATTAAGCCACTCTGATGCAAAGGGGCTGGTGAATTATGTCGATAATTATCCTTAGAAATGTAATCTGCAAGGTTTTCATTTAAATAAATATCAGTAGCGACTTGACGTTTGACCAGCTGATGAAAGCCTGCAGCATTTTCAGCATCAGTGTCTGAGACTTTCTTGGAAAAAATAACAATCAGGTCACTGTTAGGCTTTTTAAAAGACTTTTCACACAACAGTTATAACCCAAAAATATTTATAAAGTTATAATATGTAAAATAAAACTTCAATAGATAAGTTAGAAAGTTAGGAAATTTTGTGTAAGCGTGGACACAGTCCCATGAACAGCTTGTCAGAGAGTTGTTGATGCTGTAAAGTGTCTGTATGAATCACAGCCGCACATCTTTATCTTTTCTTAGCATATATATGTGTGTGTGTGTGTGTGTGTGTGTGTGTGTGTGTGTGTGTGTGTGTGTGTGTGTCCCTAACAGGCTGCAATAATGAATCCAGCAGAGCTTAACCAAAACGACTTTCGGATGCAGATTAATTGGATCTTGCCGCCTAAATGTTTTCATGCTCTCCTCTGGCAGTAAATTAACTCGTGATAATTCTTTTAAAGCTGTTTACACCGAACTCTACGCACATATTTGATTTAGCAATACAAATATTTCTCAGAGGCAGAGCTCGCGTTGAACGGTGAACTTCATCAGGAGGAGCCCACAGAGTTCCACAGGCCAAAGTAAAAGACAAAAGATAAAACTTTGCAGAATATAAACACCAAGAATATTACTGCATTCATATCTATATATATCAAGTCACAGTTTTTACAGTTAGCTTACTTTTTCTGTGAAAAGTTCCCAATCAAACTGATTTTCATACAACTCTGATGTAATATACTGATAATAAAGTCAAAATAATGCTCTTTTTCTTTTTCCTAAGAACAAGATTATCTGTACATTTTTGTCTTTTATTGCAGCAAAACTTGATCAATGTAAAAGGAAGTTTGTGATCTTTTCACCTTTTTGTAAATTAACTGACATTTTTTTTACCCTTTAACCTCTCAAACTTTCACTTTATGAATAAGTTAATAAGTTAACATCTATCTGAATAGGATAAACCTCTGTAAATGTTATTTATTATTATATATATTATATATATATATATTTCTTGCTCATTCTGAACTTCTACAGAAACCTTATTCTCTGAGTCTCAGAGCTCTTGAACTTTGACCTCTGCACGCTCTGCTATTGTTGTTTTTTTTTTTGTAAACTTGCCGTTATTGGAGTTGAATCCACACGCTCTCTCTAAGCCACCAAGCCTAAGAGCGTCAGCTAAATTCCCAAAATGTGAGAAAGTAAATGTATTCCCTTATTATTTATGCATGCAGGCTGCAGGCTGCTGCAGTCTGCCTTCATCTCCAATAAGACTCAGGTGCTTTCTTCAAGCTGAAACACAGGGAACAAAAGCTCTGAGGTCTTTGTGTTTGCTCTTCCTGACTCGTTTCTTTTATCAACCTTTTTCCTTTAACTGTTCTTTTCCCCCTTTGGGACATGTGAGACGAGGCCTTTTTAACCGCTTTGTATGGTGTCATTTAATTTTGCAGCAGTTTGGTTTACTCCATCTTTATCTATCTTGAATGTAGCTTGGTGGTTGTTTTCAGGCAGTTTGAAGCAGATCCTGAGAGTTTTTCTTCCTTTTATTTGTTTGATTTTTCACGTTTTCAGACACATTCTTACTGGGAAGGACGACACAAGAGTTTTAAAAGCTAGTGTCCAGTTTTATTATCATTCTTATTAAAGTTTTTGTTCTTTTTTAATATGACTGTATGCTAAAGTGACCCAATGTCTGAGAACGTGTTCAATTTGCAGTGTGACTCTTACACAGTTCAGTGAGTCGTTTTGCATCTCTGTTGCTGTCAGGACTTTGTGTTTGAGCAGTTGGCTGTGAAAAGGGTGCAGATGTGTTGCTATATGTGGTATTTGAACTTCTTCATCTGAACTGAAAATATCTTTATCTACAGAGAAGCAGAGAGGAAGAGTCTCACACGTCTGTCAGGTCTGATGGTTTTCAGATCAGACAGATGCTGATCGTCTGTTTGAGTCTGTCGTAGTTTTTCATTCTCTCTTTGTGTGGTTTGTCAATTCCAGATGTTCTTGAATTTGTTCCTCTTGTTAATAAATTAAAAATTTAAATTCCCATATTTTATTTAGTTGCTGGGTTGGTTTCGTGTTATGTAACAAGAACACTTCAGGATTTTTTTTTTTTTTGCAAGGTGCTTTTCCAGTTCATGACCCAGAGACTGTAACTGCAGATGATAGTTAAAAGCTGCCGTCTCTGTTTACATCTTAAAATGGAGATGCACCTTGGAAATGTGACTTTTCTGCACACTGGATCATGTCCTCTGCATCTTTCTGGGACTTTGTAGGTTTAACAACCAGAGGGAAGTTCAGGAATCAGTCCAATCATAATGAACAATTGACTAAATAGATAAGAAATAATAACTTTCAGAGGTTTTATTTTTGGTATTTGATCAGATCGTTGAAAGTGCATCACCTAAAATCATGTCTACAGCCTGAAAGTCATGTTATCTTATGAGCACGACTGTTGGCTTTTCAAGGTTTTACTTTTATTTCTGACTTAGCAAAACAGCTGCTTGTTGTTGCTGCTCTGATGTAATCACCATATCAAACATAAGTAGCTTAATATAACAGGCAGAGATGGAGAGGTTCGAGCGAGTGAAGCTTTATTACCTCGACCTGTGACTCAGCCGTCCTGTCCGTCAAACCCTCATTATTCACCTTATGCTGATGAAGGGAGTCAACGCTTTGAAGGAGTGGTGCGACTGTGATTTGTGACTTTCTGTTTTTGGCCCAGACGCCGAATAACAAAGCCAGACTGCTGCTGACCTTATCTCTCTCCCTCATTTAGAAAAAAACACACATTTCCATTTTGCTGCAGTCTGTTTGCTCACTTGCATTTACATTTTACCCCTTTAGCTGCTCTAATTTACATTTAGATTATAGCAGACATTAAGTCTATTATCTTAAGTTACTTACAACAACAATCAATATGTTCAGCGCGGCCTCTGTGAAAAGGTTAAGTGTCTTCCTCTTGGGTTGTGAACAAGTAAGACTGGAAGATCTGAGGCGGACGTGTTTCAGGCTTGAGAGCAGTTTGCTTCAGTCGCACTGCAAATGTTAGAGAGTGATGTGACCTGAGCAATGATCCACGATCCCCCACTCCATTTCTGAGGAAATGTTCACCCAGGGGAGCGCACGTCGGAGTACAGGCTGACTTTTAACAAGCGTCTGACATCAAACCCAAAAACCGTGCAGAGGGAGAAGACTGAGAGACGGCAGCAAGAAAAGCACAAACGGCTGCTGGAGATTTATGGAGGAAAAATAAAACTGTGAAACCTCAAAAATGTTTTTTTTACTCATAAATGTGTTAAAAATTAATCTCTAGTATAAAATTTTTAGAACCTGGTTGATGCAGGGACATTTTATCACAGTTGTAATGAACTTTCTGTGGTTGGTGGTTGACATTGTCGTTTATAATGATGATGACCTTTCATCAAGATACTTTAATTTATCCAGTACTTTAATGACCAATGACACAATGTTTTTATGGCTAATTATAAAATGCTAACATACCTTTTTTTATCCTTCAGATTGATGAAGCTTTAACAGTCTTTTGAATCAGTCTCAGTTTATTTCTGATGAATTAATGTGACACACGCAGAAGCAAAAGAGGCCAACAGAGCAGCAGATTGTCTGTTTCTCTTAGTTTTTTAGTTTGTTTTGGATCCATTCAGCTTTATTCAGCCACTAACAGAAGGTCCGTCTCCTCCTGGTGAAGTCGTCTCGTTGCAGCGGGGACTGCAAAAACATGAATTTCCTGAACAGAACTGCCCCATTAGTGAGTGTCAAAGTCTACATTACTATTATTAGACACATTATTCTTCTTATATGTTGAACTGTTTACCCCCCTATAGGTACATTTAACATTTTTTTTCCATGTTTAGTTGATTTGCTCTGCAGTTAATAAAATACATTTAAGGTTTGCTAACTAATTGGCATCCATTTATGAAAATGTTCTAATTTAACTGTGTTTTTTTCATCCATTTATCAAATGACATAGTTATTTCTGGAGAACTTCTTCAAATGTAATAGAGAATTGTTAAAATGCTAATTCCTTCTTTTGGCATCAGGAACTGGATATTTTTCTTATTAACTCCAGTCAGGAGAATTTGCCAAAAACCAACCATTAAAATTTCTAATCACGCGTGTTTTGATACTGAAGCCAAGAATCGTATTTGTTGCCACGGTAACCACTTTTAAACCACGATAAAGATTAAGAGGCAGAAGTGGTGCAACATTCACTCATCGCTAAATGTGAGTAAACATCTTAGATGTCTGCAGCATCTCAAGTTAACTGAAGTGTGTGTGTGTGTGTGTGTGTGTGTGTGTGTGTGTGTGTGTGTGTGTGGTGAGAAATGAGAGCCCTCTGGCCAAATGAAATATCACTGTAATCCAAAAGCGTGTTTCTCAGCTGCTCCACATCAAAGCTCACGTCTAAGAAACTGACGAGTGTGTGAACATTGTTCTGAAGTCTGCCCACCTGCAGAAAACACTGCGGACACACAGGCACAACACACACCGTGATCCAAATATTACCAAACATACAGGACACACTCATTTAGACACACACACACAGAGCCTTTTGAAAACGTTTCATTGGCTTCTGAAATCCACAACAGGCTCATTTAGTTGTGTTGAGTGGGTGGTGTGTGTGTGTGAGAGTGTGTGTGATTGCACCAGATTTCACAATGTGATGCAGTTTTGTCATTAAATATTTGAAAGAAATCCTGGATTTATTCTTTTGACCGTCTTCTGACACATTTGCAGTTACACACACCTGCAGAAGTTAAAATCTGATGAATGTTTTTATTCATCTTTATGCTGCTTTAAAACTTGATACCATCAAACTCCTCATGATTCAGGCAGCCTGACACTGTGGATGTTAAAATGTTCACATGTTAAAATTCATTTTCTGGAGAGATACTGAGACCGGCCACACACTGAAGAACTTGGAGGTTGAGGACGTTTTGCACGGATGCTCAGTCAAGGTGACTTTTGTGTCCTAAAAACTAGAAAAAGGGGTATTTAAACGTCTGAATTTGGAGGGCAAATGTATGAATGTGAATAAAAATCACGAGGGAAGAGCCCCCTCAGCGATGCACTCGGTCTGTAGTTGAGTTGACCCACTTAGTCTCTGTGCAGGTTTCATCTAACAGCTCTCACCATAAAACATGTCACTTTTAAAAGAAAAGTAAAGGTTTAAAAATGTGTTGTCTCTGAGTCATCGATAGCTGAATAAGTGCTGCACTGTCTGAAGCGCTGTTGGACATATTTGGTCTATACTGGACCGACTGTTTACCCAGACGCTTTAAAGAGGCCAGGAGTCAAGCTCCGAGCCCTGCACTGTTTATTTTTCATAAACGTCTGACCGGCGCAGATGGATGGATGAGAACATGTGAAGGAACCGAGGTGGTTCTTCCACATGTTCTCATCGTGTCCGAGCGCTTCTATTTTCATCCGGAGGAGATGAAGTGGCCTTGAGAGCACGTTGGGGGGTGTTGGGGGTCACGAGACGGGGTTGTTGTACTTGCAGGTTGTCAGTGTTTTTACGAGTTTTAATGCAGATGGGATTTTTTTTGTGTGAAACTCAAACCAGAGTTAAAACGCCTCCCTGAGAGCTGTTTATATTCGACTGACTTAACCAGAGCGGGAGGAAAAGACAGAAGCTGGAGGCAAAGAGAAAACCAGACACTCCTATTTGTCCACAGCATCCTTAAACTACATCATCACAAGTGTTGCACATCTCTTTTCCTTTTTAACAGACTTTCTTGGGACTGGGTGGAAAGGCATTTCTGCAGAAAAGGAAACACTAATTATACGTTGGAAACGACTTCTGTGTTTTCCCACAGGAGACAATTGTGGTTTTTATCCACGATTATGACACTCACAGAAACATTAAGCCATGTTTCGTTGTAAATCTCTGTCAGTTATCAAAACTGATAACTATGTGGGAGGAATCTGCAGCCGAAAACCCTCCAAAAACAACTGAAACTTGACTGCACATCTACTAAATAAGACATTCGCTGGATTGTGCAGTCATGGCAGAGTTATGCGCTCTGAGTGCTTTCTAATTTTACATTAGCTGCTGTCGAAGTGCTTCAAGGAAAAAGGATAAAATAGCCATCTAAAGACCCTTAAACTGAACATAAGACAGTGAGAAGAACCAAAGTTAAAAAAAAACATCCAGAAATCCAGATAGAGACACAAAGAAAACACAAATAGAGATCTAAGTGAGAGAGTGAAGGCAGCTTATGTATATGTGTGTATGAGGAGTGTATGTGTGCTTTAAATCCTTACGCATATATCAAGCTTTAATGTTGCTTTTGTTTGACAGATGTTCAGCATTTATACCTTTAACAAGTCAGGAAACCTCCAAAAAATGAACTAAATCAGTTTTTCAGCCAATATTTCCTGTTTGCGTCTCATCTAGAAAGTTTAAAGCATGCAAATTGACAATTTTACAGTTTTTATAACCCCTTTTTTATGTTAAATAAAACCAGGATATGATCTTGATTAATGAAACTTACTATACTTCTCCATGAGAGAGTCATCATTTGCATTGTTCATGGCCACAGAGCATCTTTTCTCATCTGAACTGCAAACAAAAATGTTTCTTTTAATTTCAACTGTGATAAAAAACATAATGGAGCTGCCAGAAAGCACCAGCAGACTGAATCAACTTCTCTGATACCTTTTTTTTATGAGAGCAGGTAGAAAAAATAAACACTAACAAGAGAGATTTAGAGACAGGAGATTTGATAAAATCAGGAATCAGGAAATAAGATGTTGGTTTCAGTATCTCCATTTTGTGGTTGTACATAGCACACTCACAAACTTTCAGCTTCTCCCTCTGCTTCACTTTCTGTGTTATCTCAAACAGACTGAAACGATGCCTAATTTACACTTGTTGAATAATTAAAAGAAACTTTAAATTGAAGCAGAGCAGCGCTGGATTATCAGCCGGTCAGCTCTCGGGGAGATAAACAGGTGAATCTCAGCGGAGGGAATGAAATGTGGCTCAGTGATACGATCGCTGAGGGAGCTACTGCAGAGTAAACACACTGCAAGTGCTGGAGGAGAGAGAGTGTGTGTGTGTGTGTGTGTGTGTGTGTGTGTGTATTTTTCTGGTTTGTACACAGAAATTCGGACCTTCACTGCTGCAGATACTGTTATTTTTCTTTGTGTGTGTGTGAGCATGTCCCTGGTGTGTTTTCGATGCACCAGCAGCCTTTATCGCATTGTTGACCTCAGTGTGTTTAGTAACTGTGTGTTTTGTTGAAGCGGCGACTGGCCGGCCGGCGATAAGCAGCTCTGAGGAAACGCTGTTAAAGTTTAAATCTCTCAGCAGATCTCAGATACGTTTCTCTAAACAAAAACTTCTCGTGCAGCAGCAGGAGCGTCTGCACGAATATATTCTTCTCCTTTAAGCCTGCACATGTAAATCTCTCTCCAGCAGTCCATTGTTCAACTCTTGAGTAGTCAACTGGGAGAAAAAAACCCTCTTAAACCTTTCGGCAAGCTCCTGCTAGTTTTCTAATAATGGTCTCTTCCAGTGGGGACAACAGTTAATGACAAAGCAACACTGAAATCTCAAATCTGCAGAATATAAAGGAATTTATGGATTTACATGTTGAATTTAGGAGAAATAAGAACAACAGTATGTGAATTGGAAGCTGATCTGTGAAGAGAAAGATTTAACACACAAACAAACAGCAGTCCAGATGCCTGAAAACAAAGTGGTTTCATCTCCAACTCCCCCATGGATGAAAACAAGCATGTTGTCATGTTAAAGACTAGAAAATACACCTGCATGAATGCAGATAATCAACAAAACAAACCATGACAAACACAGAGAGACGACAGACCTGCTTCCTCCTGGCTTTGTGTGAAAGCTGTGTGCTAAATGTGACTCATACATTCGTCCTGCATTAGAAACCGCAGGTGCTCCGACGTGTGTGGGAGCATTTTCAAATCTGTAGATTTTAAATGTCAAGAGTCTCTCTGCTGGACATTTTTACAATCGACGGCTGAAAATGGATCCTTGACTTTTCCAAACAGCTCCTCTTGTGGTGAAAGCGCAGCAGCAGAAAAGCAGTGAAAACTTTTTATCCATGTCAGACGGGAGATGTTCAATAAAGATAAACTGTGATGAATATGTAATTTATCACACATGGTAGACAGGCTGTAATTTAATATGTAACTTTGTTAAATGACATCTTCATCGGGAATTAAAGCACGAGTTGATAACGTCTCCACACAGGTGTCTCTCGCTGCCTCGGGGACGCCAGCGTCTGAAGTTTCAAGAGTTTTAATTCACTGTTGGTGTTCCCGATGCTATAAACGTCATCTCCGTGCGCTCTGATAAATGACTTTGATTATTTCCATCCCTGCAAGGCGACAGATACTAACCGGGTTTGAATCATCAGCTCCCCAGGTGAACATGCAGAATCAGGTGTAGTAAAATCAACTTTTAATTAGAAAGAGTACAATTTAGCAGAAGCTCAATCAGCTGTCTGCCCAGGGAGAGATACAGGCAGACAAAAAGATCCCACCGCAGCCCGAACAGCCGTTTCCCTCCCTTTGAAAACGCATAATAGGGCCTCAAATCTGCTCCCGATGTGCAGGTCAGCGCAGAAAATGGCAGTAACCGTTTTAATTTGAGCATGAGGGAATCCCAGAAATAACCCTGCATGCTGATGTTTATTAACTCAAACAAAAAATAGTCGAGTCTGAGCTTTTTCTGCAAGTTTATTTATATAACGAGCAATAAGGCAACTCAGAGTGTCTCACGCAGGACACTGAAAGCATTGAGACAAAGTGCAAAAGAAGCAAAATGCACACTCAAATATAAGCTCAAATAAAATAAGACAAGCATAAAAAGAATTAAGATCTTTTATTGATCCCACAGTGGGGAAATTGCACTGTTACAGTAGCTCAAAAAACACACAGTAAAGAAAAAG
>JBAJHX010000053.1:2496070-2506322 GCA_037176925.1 Amniataba percoides
TTTTTTGTTTTTTCACTGATTTTTACCTAAAAAAATCCCCCCAAAAAACTGGCAGACATCCACACCTCCAGCTCTGGTTTCCCCACGGTGTTTGCATGAACATGAACCGGGCCGAGGCTGTGTGGGGGGGCGGCCTTATTTACAGCCAAGCTTAAATAAGAGATGATTGAAGAGGACATGGTTCCCATCACACGCCGGTCCCTGGGAGAGCGAACTGTCATCGGCTAACATATTAGCAACTATCTGGTGAATTCATCCTCTGATTTAATAGTGGGATATCTGCGACCTCGGAGGCAGTTTGCTTATAAATTATAAAAAGTGATTGATTTTAGGCGAGAAACTGAAAGGAGGGAACTTCCGTAGTTATTTTGATCCTGTGAAGCTATTTCCTTTCTAAAATGAGCATTTATGATCCCTGAGTGAGGAACCCCGTGAAGCCTAATGTGGATTTATTACTGTTTATTTATGATTTTGTTAAGAGCACTACTTGTTTTCAAGAAGCTGAGGCAGTAAAACATTTTGTCTGGAACAAAACCCTTTACTGAGGCGACTTTAAAAAGTGAAGTGTTCAAATACGTTGAATATGTCATAGTGTTAAATAGGTTTTCATTATTTTAAGAGTAGCATTGGACATATTTAATACTCTGCATTCACACTGCAGAATCTCACAGTGATCAAGCAGTTCAAAATAAGTACAGTTTGTGTAATTTGGAAAACAAATCAGTAAATTAGCTTTTGAAAATAGAGGATTTTATTACCCACAGTGAAGAATAATGTGCATTACTGGACTCGACCTCTTGTTTCTTTGTCTGTCGAGCAAACTGCAGCTGAAGAGACGTTTCGTTCGTTCGATCGAGTGCATCTGATGCACATTTACAGTACGTTAAGTTCTCTGAAACCATTTTCTATTAAATAATCGTGTTCTGTGCTGCAATCTTTATCGCATGTTTGGACATTTGAGTGGCTTTGAAAAAGTGCCAGAGGTGATGGCCAGGTTTCAGTGAAGTCATCAATGATCTTTCTTTTTTTTGCAGGAAAGTAATGAAGATAAATGACAAATCTGGATACCTGAATGATAAATCTGGTTGTGTGCACTCATAAGAAGCAATGCAGAAAAGCTAGCGAGTGAACATGCAAATAATACATGTTTGAAAATGTTTTATGAGGAAGGAAACAGATATTATAAGTTCATTAGACCTCAAGGATTCATTTATAGTGTATTTTTAGAGACTGGGTGTTAACATGACTTCTGTTTGTTCACGAGAAAACACCAAAGGACATCTTCTTTAATTTACTCATCACAGTAGTTGGTATTTCATTTTTCAAGATTAACTTACTGCACAGATTTAAATTTGAGTCACAGGCGTGCTGTTTTCATTCAGAGGCTCGTGAATCGTATGATCACATTGAATTTTAATGGAGCATTTGGCCACCTGCAGATATGGGACACACTTAAGCCATTAAATCACTGAATATTCTCCCATATCCGAGTCTGATTTAACCAGCCTGCACGGCCTCAACAAGCTCTTGGTTTAAATGCTTAAGGTGGATAAATACTGTAATTACCGCTGTAAGCTTACATTAGGTGAAGATCACTTTAAAAGAAGAAGAGGAAAAGTAGAAACATGTTTTTGAAACTTTATTATTTATTTATTATTATTCACCTCTCGATTTTAACAATAACAAAAGAAAACAGAGTTTAATTTGCGATCGATCAGCAGGAGGTTTTTCTTTCTCCTCACGACAAACTCTCCCTCACCATCCTGTCACACGCGGAGACAAACATTAAATGGACGTGCAGGTTGTACAAGGATGTTTTCAAGGTTTTCTTTTTCCTCACCAGAAAAGACAAGCGTGCTACAGACAGATGTCATTTCCTCCTCGCTCACTGCTCCCAGTGTGAGTGACACTAACAACATCTGCCAGCCGTCGTCCCGCTCGGCCCCGAGCACATAAAAGCCGAGTCGATGATGGGACATTAACCTAAAAATAGAGTTTTATTGCCTGAAAATAACAGAAATGCCACGTTTTGTTTCTCGCCGTGGTTTTCTTTTCACATATTTTCCAGTCAAATGCTGAAATTAAACCTGTTAAATGTAATTGTGGTAAAGCGTCAGTAAATCAGCTCATCAAAATTTAAGACTGCGTTTCTCCACATTGTGCTTTTCTTTAAAGTTGTTGTTTCGTTGGGCTTTGTGTCTTTATTAATTCAATTTCAGGTGTTTGTTTTGTTTTGTCCAGTCCTTTTAAAGGTGAAATGATTTATTTAGATGAGCTGTCCCTGCATTAGTTCATCATGTGATGCAGATAGTTTGTTGATTTGCTGCAGTAACACTCTTCCTCATTTGGTCAGTACTGCTCTCGGTCTGTCCACCTCCTTGTTAAAAAAAACAACCCAGAAAGCCTGATGGATCAAAATGACGTAGGTTGTTGTAATTCTTGATAAAGTAGGTAACTGATAAATGGAGTTTAAATAGACAAAAGCGGGTTTAGGGTGTCCGTAACGAAGAGATGAATTACAACATTTCATCATAGTAAAAGTCCTGGAATGTGTTGAACATAACAGAGTGAGAGCATCCGGGGGGGATATTTACTTAAAGCGGGAAGGATGGAGGTCTGGTTATGCAAACTTTCCCTCGAGGCAGGAGGCATAAATAATCTGTCCGCTGGGGTTAAACTTGAGCGTGTGGAGTCACAGAGTCAACCTGCGTTGTTTAGCGAAGCGCAGAGTCGCATCCTTGTGTCTTCGCTCTGCTGAGCGCGCGTTTGATTCGAGTCCCGGCGAGCGGCGTCTCGTTACCGAGAGACTCAGCCTGCCAGCCGGGACACTTGTGACCAGCTGATGTAATGAAGCCTTTTTTTAGCCGAGCTCCCGCTGCGTTTCACCCGTTTACTTTGAAGACTTTTCCTTCATGCAAACATCTGAGTGGGTTGAGTTTATGGCAGAAAAGGCCTTCGTTCACTTTTTATACCCAAACCTGGTTCACAAAGCTGCAAAGTAAAGTGACAAAAGCACATTTAGGAAAGAAAATAATGTGTTTAATCACCACTTTGGAGGAAAAATCTGCTTGTCCATCAGCTTATTTTGATGGCTAGTGGAAAAAATGAACATGCATACGTCACATTATTATTTTATACTGTAAGTGAAGTCACATCCTTAAAAGTGTGTCATGGGAAACTGAGCCAGGATCTGTTTCGTCTGGCTGATTAGCAACTTCTGCATTAGACAGAAACTGATGACCTGCGGCGTAAATGTGCTAACCTGCAGCTCTGATTTATTAAGTTAAACTCAAACAGTAGCTGGTCGTGTGTTTTTATGACGCAGGGTCATCGGGGACAAGCTGGTGCTGCATTAAAAGCTCCATTCAGTGATTTTAAATAAGTTATTAATAAATCAGATATCAGATGTTAAAGGTAGACGGTTCATGTGTTAGTGTGTCATTTTGCCTCTTTGTTGCAAAGATTTTAATAAATGCTTTTAGTACAGCTTTATTTTAACACAATAAACTCAAATAAACCTTAATTCAAAGCATCTTTCGATTATTTAAAACTGTATAAATGTATGTTTTAAGCTTAATCTTTTAACGTATCGTCTTCTATCATTGAAGAACTGCAGGTGTCTGCTGGGAGGTCAAAGTTTGCTCTCCGTTGATGATCACACCGGCGTTATGACCAGCCTCAGTCACAAAGTGTTTCTCTCGCTCGGAGTTCGTTCTGTCTAATTTCAGCTCTCCTGGCAGGGCTGCAGAACATTTTTTATCTTTTTATTGTTCCAAGTTTCCAGCCCTCAGCAGAATAAAGGTGGAGATAGAAGGAGGAGATAGCAGCTAGTTGCTTTGTAGATGGATGTTTTATAATCCTATCAGTGACACACGGCTGTGGACTCTGAGGTCGAGGAAGTTTATCAACTCTTTGGTGCCACTGTACCAGGAATTGCTTGTTTAAGACAACCAGGACGCAATAAAAATATGCACACACATGCACACACACACACACACACACACACACACACGCACACTCATGCAAGCACACACAAATAAAGAAACACACAGAGCAAAAAAAAGCAAACAAACCTGTGAAGAGGTACCTCAAGGGAGATTTATCTAAAGTCACATGTACAGACAAATATACATGCAAACATACACACTCAGAAATACACACACACACACACACACACACACACGCACACACACACACACACAGTACATGGCTGATTTTTGCACCTTATTACTTCACGACAGACTGTTGCTTAACCACGTGTTGATAAAACAAACTTGGGCATTTATCATGTATGGGAATGTGTGAACACACACACACACACACACACACACACACACACACACACACACAGATAATCCACACACAAGCACACCAGCATTTGACTGATCTACAGTATATTTTTTGAAAGCCCAAATATTATTTTAATGATCTTAAATTCTTTGAAGCTTCCAGCAGCTACAAGGACGAGCTGCTCAGAAATATTTTAAACACGCTGAAAAACTTTTCTGAATTCACTTTCTGCTGAAATCAATGACAAAAATCTAGAGTTTTCAGTGTCACGCACATATTAACTTGCAATTTATTTTCCACCTTTAACAATTATTTAATGCTAATTAAATATTTGCTATAGATAGATATTAGATAGATACCTTAACTTTATTTTCACATCAAAATATACATGCATATTCATGCACAAGTAAAATGAGGGAACATTTTAAATGTTTGAAATGGATGACAGTAAACTTTAAATGAATAATTGTATGTAACACACAGCCACGTTGATCCTCGTCTGTGTGGATGATGAGCGAACGTGTTTAATTTGCAGCCGTCGGGTTCTTATCTCCGGCTGGTCGAGAGAAAGAGAGAGCAGGTAGCGTTTTTCCACTGTCGCTAATGAGCTGCTACAGTGATGTACAGGCGCGTCTGTGACCTACATGCTATTAGCTCCCATTGACGCTGCTTGAACAGACACAACCATTAAGGTTAATGGGGCCGCGGACACGTGCTGGAGTCCTCCCCGCTGCTTCCCCCGCAGCCCTGCCAGTTCACTTTGTGTTTAGAGGACTCCATGTCTTCTTTAATGGCCACCTTTAATAGTTAAAAAGTTTTTATTGGATTATTGGGCCGAGTTCGTCTCGCCGGTCGAGCGAAGTGAAGCGTCGTGTGAAGCAGATCTTAACCGTTTCAAAACACATCGCACGACTTGTTTTGGAAAGCAGCGGCACATATTTCTCTGTTTAGTTACTGTTGTGATTTGTGTGCTGCCATATCCCCTTCACGGTTTTTATTGCGTTATATTTCACTGTTTGTGCGTCTCATCCGGGCCGTCCGTCGTGGTAAAAGGGAAGAGGTTGTTTGCCAGTTGGCAGCCGTCGGGATTAAACAGCGTGTCCTGGCTGTTGGTAACACACCCAACGCAGAGCAAAGTCTGGAGATGAGATCAGGAGATGACCTGCATGGCCGGACAGTTTAAACCGAAGCCTTAAGTGTCATTTATTTCTTCTGTACTGGAAGCAAACTGCGGTAATAAAACTTGGGAGGGAACAGTGGCTCTTTGTTGTTTGGTCACACACCTTGAAGACGAGTGGACGGTTTGGGAAAGCAGCTCGTGGCCTCGGACTTTGCCCCCTCTCGGCCTGAACGAGAGGAAGCAGGGTTATCAGCCGTGACTCGTTAAATTGTTGGGGGTGTTAGGTCGTAAAAAATGGCTAATGTTAAATAATGCAACACCAACAGGCTGCAGAGTTCACAGAGAGAAATAAAAATTTCTGTGTGGGGGGCATCTGGAGTATGTCTTCTTTGAAAATTGCACTTTTTAGACTTATGAAAGACAGATATTCAGTGAAATTTTATGTTTTTAGTGATATTTGCATGGAGATATTACTTGTTTTTAACCATTTTTGATGGTTTTTAAGATGATTTTTTTCTGCGTGGGCTTCTCGGTTAGATAAATATTAAAATAAATGTTCTCAGTGACTTTTTTATAACTTAATCCTGTGTGAATCAAACTTTAAATAATCCAGATAATCCAGTCTTGTATGCCCCATCTTTTTTTATCCATTAGATTTCATTACACAACCAAATACAACCTTTTTTTTTTCCACGAGGTAGAATGAAGCTTGCTGTGGAGGATTAACTCTCAGGGTCAGTTTTTATCTCGTTGTGACTAATTACACCGAGCCTTAACATAATGAAACAGAGCTAAAGCCTTACAGTAATTTCATTTGAACATTAAGTCTATATTTTTTCAATTATCTGATATGATAACTGCTTAAAAGGTTCATGAGGGTTTGATTCTACGTTTCTATCGGGGGCACACAAACCTTGACGCCGCCGTCTTGTTGAAATTCGCCGTGACTCTTCGGTGAACTTTAAATCTCCCCTGAAAACTCATTTCTATTAGACGCCTTGGTGTGCGAGGAGACAGAAGTGTTGGTCTGTCTGTCACCTCGGTGCAGATGGACGGCCGTCACATGTTGTTCAGATATCAAATGTTGAATGCTGTTCACTTTTCTGACTCTGACTTTTCATTTAGTCCCACCAGCAGGACAGACTTTTTGTTTATCTTGTAAAATATCTCAACATCTCTTCCACCGACTGGCACAGACTCAATGAATGCTGATGAATGGGATTACATTTATATTTGGTTTCATGCCCCCCTCATGATGAAATTAAATAACACTGGAAATCCAAAGTTTTCTTGTAGTACAATTAATGGGTCATGATTTCAAAACATACAACTGCACTTTTGATTTGGTGCCAATGTGAACACACTAAACAAAAACAGCTCTTTACTAAACGGCACGCCTGCTAAACATCATAATATTTATATTTTAGCATACTGATCTTTATGTCAAATTGTTGCTGTTGTAGCTTGTCGTTATTCTCTTTTATTTTTACCTCTTTTTATGACTGAGTACCACAATAGAGTTTTTTCTTTGAGGTTTAGATGTGGGTCAGATGTGTTTGCCAACACTTGTTTTTACTGTGGTTTAGGAAGGTTAGTGGTGTTTTATGGTGATATTTCCATGTTATATTACAGAGAGAGTGTTTTAGGTAAACATTTTTATCATGTTGAAGGTGTGTTTTGTGTGCAGCTTCCCCTGCAGGCCTGACATCTGCAGAAACAACTCGAATACGTTTGTCCTCGGGGAAGAAAGAGCTGAGGCAACACAAGGTTACTGACACAAGTGCAATAGTTAGAAAACTGTGTGTGTGTGTGTGTTTGGATTTCACTCAAGGAGACTTATTACATAATTGAGACTCTCAGGAGTGCTCTATTAAATTATCATCAGCACTCTTCCCATTTGTCCTCCATCTGCTGTTTTTGTCTTTTCTTGCTCCTCTTTTCTGTTCCTCGTTAAACTTTTTTTTTGCTTTTAGGCAGCAGCCGTTCCTGAAGTTTATATCTTTGGCCCGGTGTTTTAAAGGAGCTATATTTTTGTGTGCGTATGAGAGGATCTTTGGCCGTAGATTTTACTATCTCTGTGTGAGTGTGAGCATTTGTCTTCAGTGATGGAGTGTATATTGGTGTATAGTTGCTCTTTGGACAGTCCGGTCCATTTTTATAGTTTTTTTATTGTTGAAATCTCCTCTGAGTCACCGTGCAGCATTACGCTCAGAAAGTTTCCATGGACTTACACAATCAGGACAGACAGACAGTCAGTCAGCGCTGAAAGGTCAGTTTTTGATGACTGCTCAGAGAGCAGCGACGGCTCCTGATTGCTTGTGTTATTGAGTGTTCTGACATTCAGTTCAAGCCAATATCTGAACAAAATACCAGCTGAAGTTTATTCCTCTGCTCAGACTTTAGCAACTCAGAGAGGACTGTGCACCGACAAGCGCTCACGTGGATGTTGTTTCTCAATAATTATCTGTTGGGCTGCGACTGATGGCTGTTTTCACTGACCATCCATCTGCAGATTACTTATGATTAATCAATTAACTGTAAGTCTATAAAATAAAAAAAAAAATCAGGAAAAAGGACCATTATAGCTGCCGAACTTTCCCATGTCGCAAAATATCTTCTTCAAACCCCAAAGATATTCAGATTATATTGATATTTGACAAATAAATCATGCAAATCTTCAAGTTCATTAATTATTTTCTGTCGGTTGTTGAGGTGTTTCAGCTCACAGACTCAACTGCACTTCGCTCTTATCTGACCCACATATTATTGCTCTAATTCAGACTGGACTGAGTCTGTGCAGAGGTGCAAACGGTGAGTGACTCATCGCACTAATCAGTTAATGTGGCGAAACACACATTCAAATATATAATCATTAAAGAGGAGCAATTTAAAGGAGTTCCCGTCTTTTTACTTCAGTGCATTTCGCACAGAAACAGGGAGCTGAAAGACAAAGACAAAACTTCTGGGGATCACTAAAAAGTTTTTGAAATCTCTTATGAGGAAGTGAAAATGAAGACCCAAACTGTTAATTTGATCTTGCAGAGCTACTTCCTTGTTTATCTTTGAGCCTCTGTACTAACTGAGTGTGCACATGCAGTTTGACAGTGCAAAGGACGCTCACACAACCTTTCAGGAGCGCACCGTTCTGGTTTCACTTCACATAAATTGTTCGGTTACTCGGATTGAACTTGTGAACCGTCGAACGTTTCGCTCGACTCGCTGGACTGTCCAAAGCTGTGTCGAGCGGTGACGCCACATCTTCAGATCTCAGCAGTGTAACTGGTGAGTAAAATGAATAAGATCATTCACCTTTCAGTAGCTGGCCCTTCTTCACTTCTTGATTAGGCTTTTTTATACGGTTTACCTTCAGTCAGAGGGCTTGACCTGAGACCGTACTGACATTTAACGGAGCAAATGCCCATGAAATACCAACCAGTGTCAGCTGATATTAGGAATCAATAACATGATCAGACACAGAGTCAAATAACTCCAACGAAGGTCAAAGAAATCTTTTTTCTGTCTCTTCCTTTCTGTTTATCTGTCTTATTCTTTCAATTTTTTTCTTCTTTGATATTTATCATAAGGGTTCATTTTACCTGCCTTTACTACCTCTCTTTTTTTCCCATTTTTTTTGGTCTATAATTTCTTATGTTCCCTCTGTCTCTCCCTCTCTGACACTCTTTCCACCATTTATGACACATGAATGATTCAAGGCATCATCCCCAGTCTGCGTCGATCCTCTAATGAACCTCGAGTAGCAGTTTGGGTGGACTGTGCAAATGAAAACGGCCCAAAAGCCTTGGTGGATTTCATCAGTGGAGAGTAAATAGACTTGCTAAGCTGCAGAGTGTTCTTGCATGTGTATCCGGAGACCGCAGGATGTTCATTATCATCAGTTTAGCAAATTGGGCTGAACACCCCGACTGCTGGATTAGCGGAGCTCTCCACGTGTAGAAGCAGTCATGACAACAAACAGGAGCTTACCGAGGCTAAATGCAGCAGAGAAATGAAAGGAGAGGCATCCATCTTGCTATTGAGAGAGAAGAGCCCCAAGACTGCCATCAAACTCAAATTAGCATTTAAATTAAATTGGAAAATTCATCAAGAGGTAGAGGAGCGTGTGTTCCCGTCGTGTGGGCGCAGGAGAGCGCCGTCCTCTCTGCCAGGATGACGTTAGCACTCCCTCGTCCACCCTCAGTCGCAGGGCCTCCACTCCTTCACTGTCAAGTATTACCCCGCCTGGAGATCCATGCAATTGGCAGCTGGATTGCCCCCCCCCCTCACCAAAAGGCAGGCAAATTTGATTACTGCTGTCAAATAAAACCAAACAGAGTCGTCTGCACGGCTGCACTTGGAAGGAAACTCAAGAGTGAGTCCGTCCAGATGTCTAAAGGGTCATTTTCTGTCGCTCCTTTAAACGCAGCGAGAGGAGAAGGTTTTGAGTAATGAGGGTTCGGTCGAGGGGGGGGGCCTCTGAACACAGAGGAGTGAATCCAAACAGAAGGGAGGAATTCATGGTAGGACGGCAGCTGGTGTGAAGATAGAAGCTGGCAAGGACAAACTTTAATCCCTCTCGAGTCACCGTGTCCTGAACCAGGAACATTCATTCACCCCTGAACCCCCGAAAGTTAAACTACCTGCCCTCAGGTGAAATGAAGCAGGATGATTCGTGTGACTGCAGAGGTGGCCTGTTTAAAGATATTAAGTTTATTAAAGGACATCTTTGGATTATTTTCTGGTTGTCTGGTTGATTAAATGTTGAACCGACTGAAGAATATGAGCACGAAATTTTCTTCATTTTGAAAATGAAGACCAGGTTGATCAGATTGAAGTCATGTGATG
>JBAJHX010000053.1:2547461-2567616 GCA_037176925.1 Amniataba percoides
TGTGTGTGTGTGTGTGTGTGTGTGTGTGTGTGTGTGTGTGTGTGTGTGTGTGTGTGTGTGTGTGTGTGTGTAATGTATGTGTATTTGCGAACACTGATGAGTGATAAAGTCACCGCTGTGATATCTCACCTCCCTGAGGAGAGACCCATCACACATCATGTTGGTTTCTCGCTGCCTCATTGTCTTTCTGTCCACTGGGGAAACACACACAAACACACAACTGTCTGTCTGCTGTCTTTATTCCTAGTATCTGTGCAAATATATAAAAGATGCACACACGTAGTACATATACACACAAAAACACACTCATTCTCAGTCGGTGCGTCCCATGAGTGACTGTTTGTGGTAAAAAACAAAGTGTAACTCTCGTCATTAAAAACATGAGTGTTCAGTGTTGCAAACACTCAGCACATTTGAGCGTTTAGGTCGGTAAAATATTAAAGAAACAGTCACTTAACACGTTTAAATTTACTTTATTTTGATACTCCTTACTTTCAATACTATCCTAAATTTAGAAATGCATAAACAGGAACAGTATTCAGCAGCATTGCAGGTTGAGTACTTGTCGTTGTTGGTTTCCTTCCTCAGGAACTTTAAAGAAATAAACAAAAATTCAAAGAACCAAACACAAAGATACAGAAGAACAAAACTGTACTTCATTTAATAAGAAGGATTTTATGCTTTGGATTGCACAAAGTAGAAATACAATGAATGAAATAGACAAGACATCATTTTTCCTGGGTTAAGCCTTCATCCTGATTGGGCAGTAATCAAAACACAGACGTCTTTTAGCATCGCTGATTGCTTGTGCATTAAATAGCGTAATTTTTTTTTACCCAATTAAGGCTCCATACAAGAAATCTTCCCTATTATCACCCAGCAGAACACCTATCTGACTTAATTTTATTCAAGACTCCTGCAAGAAAGGAGTTTTAGAACATTCACTGTCCTCATTTCTCTGGTTTCCATCATGTCTGCATGTGATTTTATGGCCATAAATCTTTGCTTTCTCTGATTAAAGTAAAACACATCAGGGCAAAGTAGCTTCAGTCTCGAAACAGCTAAGATCTGCACATTGGGACTATCGTAGAAGAAGAAACAAAGGTTTTTCTTCAGCCCAGCAGTTAGCCTTTTAATTATTTACACGTGGTTTAAAAAACATGCTAAATGTCAGCACTTAGGAGCCGTGACAGGGAAAGTATCACAGGAGCAGCAGTGAAACAGGATTAAAAGATAAATGATTATATAACAAACAGTCGTATAAACAGGTAGAACAACCGGACTGCAGGAGAGGAAAACTGCCAGACAGACTTTCACATACACACCCACACACACACCCACACACACACACACACACACACACTCACACACACACTCTCTCTCTTCCGTGGGGAGTCGAAGGTGATTCAGAGGCTGCTAAACTGCTCATCAATCACCACCACACAAACACAAGCACGGTTTCCAACCACCTCTTGTTTCTCTTAGTGTGTCATTTCATGTGCGTGAAGAAGAGACACACACACACGCACACACACACACACACACACTGCCACACTGCCACACAGCCTGCATGCTGTTTATTCTGGACACTGGGCAGATCTATAAGCAGGTTTGCTGATTAATCTGTGGTCATGGCCACTTTCTTTGGTTCTGTATTTGATTGAAACCAGGAAGTGAGTCAGGGATCTTTGTATTTAGTCACCCAAACCCTGACAAGACACTTTAATTTGAGATACTGGGACATGGAAGATGCAGACTTCTAACTCTTTGGATAAAAACACTGGATCATCTTTTTTTTTTCTTTAAAAATAGAAATGAAATCTAATTAAAAAGTTAAATGAATGCAACCATAACATGAATAAATAATACCATAAATATGTGTTAGCATAAAAGATCTGCTTATTGTGGCTTAAAGTTTGCTATTAAATACTGTTGTTGTGTGAGTGTGTCGCAGATGCCACTTCAGGCCACACAAAACAAAAATACTATCTTAATTCCTTTTATTGGCAGAAGAGCTGTTTTTGTTGTTTCTTCCTCAGGGTCATTTCATTTACTTAATTTTAGCCCTGAAATTTCCTCAGCTGGAGGACACCTGATTAGACTGTCACATTAACATCATTTCAAACACTTCTGCTATACGACAACATTTCAGATAGGTGAATCATTCTCGTGGCTGTAATCACAGTCATTTACATCATAAAGAAAAGCAGGGTGTTTTTGATCATGAGCTCTCTGGCTACTTAGCCAATTTGCTATGAAGGATTTTTAATTTACACCAACCAATGTGTTTATAATTTAAACAGAAAGTGTACAACATCTCCGATATCTTCATCCCTCTTTCTCCCTGTTGTTCCTGTTAAATGCTCTCGTGTCTCCATTTCCTACAGTAAAGATGCCGCGTGCTTTCTGTAAATGACGGCGACCCCACAGTAACACAATCCCTTTTAATAAAGTTTATTTATTCTTAGCACTTTAAGCTAAACACGATATGTCATCCTGACTAAACATGACGCCCTCCCTCCTTCTCCTCCTCCTCCTCTGGGCATGTTAATGGTTTCTAAACTGTTCTGAATTACAGCCAACACTCCTCTGTGTGTGTGTGTGTGTCATGTGTGTATTTGAGCGTACAGTACACAGTAAGTGTGTGTATATAAACTTGTGATCATTAATCTAACAGTATGTGTGTGTGTGCAGTGTTTATGTGTGCCTGAGCTTCCTTTTCTCCATCATATGTGTGTGTGAACATGTGTGTGTGTGGTGGCGTGATTTATGCGTGCCCCACATAGAGCGGGCGGAGCAGACAGCTGGTTGTTTCCAGCACTAACAGCCTGTTTTAAGGGGCTGTTTGGGTTAGTGACAGGCAGATGGAAAACCCTCACAGCCATCCGCTCTTAGTGGAGCTATTTATAGATGGCGGAGCATCCACGCCGGTCGAGTCAGCTGACCGCCCGGACGCTTTCTCTGCTCAGCTGATTGGCTGGTTCGGCCAACCTGACAAGGAAGAGGAGAAATTGCCAGACCTCACCGCAGCCTATTTGATTTCCTTTCCTGTCAGGATTTCTTTCTAATTGGACAGCTTGACTCACTGATGAGTCGATTGGTTGGCTGACTGAGTACAAGGATGTACATCAAACTGACAGAGGAGGCAACACTTTGAACCTCCCTTTGACCTGAAAATAAGGCTGCTGGTTTCAAACAAATGGGACTAAATCAATTAATCTGATAATAATAACTTAGTCTGTTAGACATCACAAATATAGACTCTTTCTTAAGCCTCTGATTTGAGTGCTGTCATTCTGCGTCTGGTCTTTGTTAAGCAAAAAGCTGCGTGTGTGTGGGCGACGGATAATGTGTGTGTGTGTGTGTGTGTGTCCTCCGGCTGAATAATGTATACTATCAGCTCTAACCTTGTTTTGAGTTGTTTGGTGACCTCACGCTGGAAAAACAACCAACATGAGGGACAGCTTAAAATGTCAGCCTGCATAGTAAAATTGTTTGATTTCCTTCGAGGTGGTATCGATGGACGCTGTTGTTTCACAATGCAATGAATAACAGAAATAGACGAGCCTCCAGCAGCTGAATAAACATGACAAAGTGCAGACAAGATGTTCTTAACATTTAAAAAAATAAAGGGGACGAAGTCATAAAAAAGAGATTTATTAGATTTGTTTTACAGTATGAAAGTGAAGTTCATACTTCTCCAAAGCTGATAATGAGACTGTTTTTAATTACACCTTTTTATTTAAGCATCATATTCATGTTCGCTCTTGTCTGTTTGGGGGCATTTCAGCAGCGAGTGAAGATCCTTCAATCAGTTTGACTGATACCTTGCATCCTTTTTGGTAAAAACGAATCAATAAGTGAGCTGGCGGCTTATTGTGGATATATTTTTATCTGTCAACCGACATATGTTATAGAGAAATTTCTGATTATGTTTTGTGTAAAAAGAAAAAAAAATAAAGGCTGATATATTTTGAATCACATTTTCTGTACTTGATACTCATAATATCAACACTATACTATCAGAGTGCATTGTGAAATTGGCACAGAGTGTGTGTGAATGTGTGTTTCTGAAAGGAAGCGACTGCTTGTGTGTTTCTCGATGAGTTTTAACAGCCTGATTTGGGTTCATAGTTCTTCGCCGCCTTCCTTCATTGAGTCGCGGCGATAATAGAGAATCCTCATTCACACAGCAGCTGCGACTGCACGTCTCAGTTCGCTCTCTCCCGCACCGAACCGCCCTGCAGTATCTGTTCACACACACTGAGTCGACTGCAGATGATGCACTTCACCCGAAATAACCAGTTCATTCACACACAGAGGTCCCGTGGCTCCCCAAAACAAAGACATGTAGTCAAATATTAGACTTTCAAAAAGAAAAGGAACATTTATTGCAAACAAAATGTGAAAAACTCTGATTTTTGAAGAGGCAATTGTGATTGCATTCATTGCAACGTCATTAAAACTAGGAATGAAGTAATTTGATAGTTACAGAATCAGCAGTCCCATCCTGCATTGTCTAATAGTAAAAGCCCCGTTGCAAAGAACAATGTGGTAGATAAAAGTAAAACATCTCTCAGGCTCCATTTCATTGTAATGTTTTGTCTTTTTTTTATCTCAGCAATACTTTGCAGGTGCAGCACGACCCTCGGCTGTGACAGCTGTATTGCTTAGATAAAGAAAATCACCTTTTATCACAGAGGAGAGGATAAAGAGTCTGCAGGCCGTTAGTTACAGCAATCAAGGTGGATTCAGTCCTCGCGCCTCCAAGTTCGTCCCTATTTGCAGAACAAATCTGCCTTAATCTCTTTCTCTCTGTGGCTTTGCCTCATTTCAAGTTTGTGTGTTTTTTTTAAGAGAAGTTGAGCATTTGGTGACTTTTATCAACTTTTTTTTTCACTTTCACGACTCTCCGCCCGTCTTCCTCCTCCTCCCGCTGCAGCGAATGGGAAGATGAATGTTTCCTCCTCCCTCCATATGTCGTTGTTGTTCTTGTTGTTGTTGACCTGTTCTCCGCTGATATATTGCTGTTTATTTTATCTGTTGTGTGGTGAGTAAGGGAACCAGTACTCGATTTAAAAATGGATTTTCTCTTTGCTGATACAGGAAGACAAACTCGGAAACTTTTCCTTGTTTGACCCTGTTTGCTAACTGAATGTCATGAAGTTAACTCTTCTCTGCAGTAGCTGTTTTTCATGTAAACATCACCAAACTATGCTTAATAGCTTGAGTGTTTCTATTAAGATATAAATATTTTTTTACCATTGTGTAAGGAAAATGAGATTTAAGAATTTCATTGGTTATGACAGTAAATTCTTGAAATCTAAAGAAGATGTTTTATGTGTCATTGAATCTAAAATTGAAACTTCTTTTTTTGTTGAGTTATCCATAAAATACAGAACATTTTATGCATGTTTATTTTGAGTAAATAAAGAGTGTTTTTGAATTTTACATGTATCCAAACATCTCAAAAATCTATATGAAGGCAGCATCCATCAGGCATCTTTTCAGCCTCCATTTGTGGCACTGAGCGACGCTGCAGCCCCGTCACCCTCCATCCATCCATTCATCCATTTTCCTCTCCTTATCCTGCGCCGGGTCACGGTGGCAGCAGGTCGAGCAGAGTAGCCGAGACGTTCCTCGCCTCATTGACGTTGTCCAGCTCCTCTCGGGGGGGAAACCAGATGAGGCAGTTGAGATGTGTAATCCCTTCAGTGTGTTCTGGATCGACCCCAAGGGGAGTCCTACCAGGTGGATGTGCCTGGAAAACCTCATGAGGAAGACACCCAGGAGGCATCCTGATCAGACGTCCGAAACACCTCAACTGCCTCCTTTTGATGCCAAGCAGCAGCAGCTTTACTCCCTCTGGACGTCTCTTAGACTGAACCCAGCCACACCGACCGGTAAATTGAAAGTCGTCTCTTCTCCTGCATTACCTCTGAGGCTGCTCCAATCTGGCGGTCGATCTCACAGGAACGAGATACTCCCTCCAAATCCCAGCTGCTTCAGACTCACCTGCAGACCACCCCAGTGCATGCTGGGAGGCACAGTCTGATGACCCCGACAGAACCACATCATTTGCAAAGAGCATCGTGCAGTAACCTCAGTGGCCCACAGAGGACTTCTCAAGAACACAAAACACCTGTAAACTGGACTGGCAGACTTCCATGACCCCTATATACCTTACAAGGGTAAAGACCTGCTCCGCTGCCAGGACAAAGTCTTAATTGCTCCTCCTGTGACTCATCTACAACTGTGCACTTTGCTTTTGAGGATTTCGAACTTTGGTCATGACTGAACAAATTTTTAATAAACAAAAAATTCATTTATTTGTACTGTAATATTTTTGGTAATATGGTGACAAATCCTATTGGGGATTATGGGTACTGCATTAATTACAACAGAAATAAATAAGTATGATTTAAAGGTTTAGCGGTGAGTAAACTGTTGCTGGCTCAAGCTCATATCAGTGGTATTCATCATTATTAAAAAAGAAAAACACTTGGCAATATGCAAACATGATGTGAGAAATGGTGTCCATTGTGCTATTGTGTCCATTATTTATTAAACAAATATGATTTAACTGATATTAATTATTTGTTTTGTTTCCAAATGACAAAAACGTAAATTGTCACTGTGTTATTTTAGAGAGTTGCTACTCTTTGTGTCCGTCATTACAGCGACCTGTCATGAGCTTCTCTGTTGTTTTTCTATAATTGCTTTTCATGGATCTTTTAATCAACAGCGTCCCACAAAATAAACACTTATTATTATTATTATTATTTTTCTTTTGTAGAAACAGTGCTGATGTTATTAGTTGTCGCTGCTTTAATTATTTTTCCATACAAATGTCAATCTCTCTCTCAATGTCAGTGAAATGTGTGAGTCATTCAAAGTAAATTAGTAATTAAAATTATAATTAAAAAATAAACCTTTTATTATTTCTGAGAATCAGTCTTGTTTTGAATAAAACTGTCACAGTTTATATCACATCTACCTCACGTGTATTTAATTATCTTAAAAAGGCGCGCAGATAATGATCATTCAAAAACTTTTGTTGATTTTACTTCTAAATGATTAAATGTTTTTCTCCTCTCGTTCTTTCCCTCCATCAGGAAAATCAAGACCAACTACTTCATCGTGTCTCTGGCGTTTGCCGACTTGCTGGTGTCGGTGCTGGTGATGCCGTTTGGTGCCATCGAGCTGGTCCATCAGCACTGGATCTACGGCGAGACCTTCTGCCTGGTGCGGACCTCCCTGGACGTCCTGCTGACCACCGCGTCCATCCTGCACCTGTGCTGCATCGCCCTGGACAGGTGAGGCTGTTTGTGGCATAAAAAAATAACACTATTGAATAACACCCTGCACAGATTTATTTGCATATTTAATGTTTAACATGCTGTGGTTTGTGTGCGATGATTAATCTGCACTTATATGGTTGATATTGTGAGATATCACCCTTTTCGTGCGAACTCACAGCTCATCTGCAATACTCAACCTTCGAGTACGTCCACATGAAGCCACAAAATTAAAAAAATTTCCCTTTCAGTCCTCTGTATCTTTCCTTCCCCAACAAATGTAATCGATGAGATTCAGCACGATTTAGACGGCTTATCTGTCTCATTCCACTGCCGAGGTTAGAGGCTTAAATTTATGTAAACAATACTCACAACAGACTGGGTGAATAGATCTTGTTTGTGCCGGGGCTCTGCTGATGTGGTGGGTCTGAATCATTGTAAAAATACTCCAGCTGAACATGATGGTGAGCAGTTTTACTGACAGACCAACAACTGCAAATGTAAGAGAAATAAAACTTTCTCTTTTACGTACTCACACCCTTCAAACTTCAGAAAATCCTTTTATATTTGGGTGTTTGAACTTTACCTGAAAATAAAACACATTTACACCACATATAAATATATATAGTGCACAACTACCGTTCAGTGTAGATTTCACAGGAGTTTTCAGTGATCTAGCTCAACTAAATCACACCAGCACCCTGACATGAAATGCTGATCTGCAGCGTTAAACTGGACAGGTGTGAGGCCTCGACATGCAGGTGAACTCTTTGATGCAGTCGTGTCGCTCTTGTAATGGAAGTGATGCTGTGATCAAATCAGGTTTACTGTGCAGTTGTGAGGATATTCTAGTATATCAGTGTACTTTTCCTGGAATCCTGATACTTTTGATTGGCTTTCAGAAGGTCGACATATTTCTGGAAAAAAGATATGTTCATCTTTCTTATTACCACATAAAATTATCATTCAACTATCTTATAACGGTGCATTTTAATGTTACATGATTTAAGCGACGTCCTTCATTTTCACAGCTTTGGTATTAACTGGAGCGAGAGGACGGATTGTGTGAGGACGTAGTCTGGATAAATTCTTTTTACTGCCTCTGCAGCCGGACTGATGGAATTCATTTCAACAAAAAGGAGAGAAAAAAAAAAAGAAAAAAGACACTCTGGCATTTACAACACCTGACAAATTTCAGCAGAGGCGCAGACATAAACATAACAGACAATTCAAACTGCAGGAGAGCGCAGTAAAAGTTATTCAGTTGGGGGTTTTTATATACGTGTGTAAATCGTGCTTATAGAGAATTTCTTATTGGTTCAGTTTGGTCCTTTCATGCTGGGACCAAAGAAAGTCGACTAACCCACCTACAGCGAGTCAGATAGCTGCTTTCATGCATTCGCTCTTTTCTGCAGGTGTGTTTCGTTCTTGATGTTTGTAAACGTTTTTTTTCTGTACCTCCAGTGCGCTTTGACAATCTGGGAGGAACTTTAGAGACTGAAAATAATCTGCATGCTTGGTTAATTTTCTAGCAATGGTTTGGCTTGGTAGCAGCTCGTTTTAGCCGCCATTTTCAGCTCTGATTATCACCTCCATCCACTTCAGTCAACCAACATTATTGTCTCCTTTGTAATCCTCTGCATCCTGTAAAAGAATATTAAATGAATAAATCACACTCAGTGCTGCGATGGTAAATATTTCCTTCACCGTCTTGAGAATTTAGAGTCTGCTAGTCAGTAAACAGACTGTGACTTGGTTGGAAGGTTTTCTGTGATTATTTTTTTGTGCTGCTCGCCTCAGCGTGGTGTGTTGAGGATGAGGGTGGCAGCCTGTGATGTGAGAAAAATCAGACCAGACGGGGGTAAGCCTTATCATGCAGACAGCTGGATTAAACTTCACCTCCACCCGACAATGCTTAAATTGAAACAGGTGTGAGCTAAAGGCACAGTCTTATCACCGCTTTTTTTTTTTTTTTCTCCTTCTGATTTGTGTTCAGTGACTTTCCAAAACATGCTGCAATATTGAAAGCCCAAAAAATATTAACAGTAAATAATGTGAAGGAAACTTTCTGTGTGAGAAGTTTCTTACAGTCATTAAGGATTTCTACATGCAAGTTTAGGAACTACAGATAAAACAGATGTTGTGTAGCATTGGAAGATCTTTGCACCCCCCAGCCTGGATGCTGAGAGAAAATGTCTTCACTTGATAATAATGTGATGACAAAGTATATAATAAGCACTTTAGTAATAATGCAGCTTGAATGCAGAATTAATAGATATTATCTGTTGGGCTGCGTATGGCATTAGATATTCATGGAGCTGCGGACACAGGAGAATATCCAAATGAGAAGAAATCAAAGATGCAAAGCTCGGCAGCAGCAGCAGCAGTAGAAGGAGGAAATGGACTTTTCACTCAATTATCTGGCCGGAGGAGCTTTGTACTCTCCTATACATACGGTACAGCTTCCTCTGCATCCTGGCTCAGCACAGCTTCCATTACCAGTTCATAGTGAGGCGTTCTCCCTTCATTACCCCCCCGTCCCCAGCGAATCATCTCCCACAGACTGAATACTCCTCTGATAGTTTCTTTGCTCTTTTTTTGTCATTGATTTCGATGTTTCTCTCACAAACGACTGCTGATGTCAGTTATCTCTCCTTTTCTAACTGTCTGCTGCCTATAAAGATGCTGACAAAGACAATGAAGTAAAATCAATTATTATGTTTGAGCTTCACTAAATTATATGCGTTTATCCCGTATATGATAACTAGTAATCTTTTATCTGTCCATATTGTTGATCGTCTACCTCGTCAGGTCTTGCTATCTATTTATCTGAGCTTTTTTTTATTGTAAAGTTAAGTTCATCACTCTGCTTAATACGAAACATTTTCTTTTCCAACAATTGAAAAAACACAAATGCACACAGCTGATGCAAAATGCACAACATAAAACTTTAAAGTACCCTTTAAAGACCTCAATCTCACACTATAAGCAGCCTTTCCAAAATGCGAGGTGATCATTTCTCATTAAAATAATGTGATCGATAATTAAAAGCTTTAAGCTATAAAAAATCATTATTCTAATAGCAGGTGGAGTTAAATAGACCAACAGCATCTATATCATCGCCTCAGTGTTTCACTCGGGTGTGTTAAGTAGCTTGTAAACCGCCGAGCTTTAATTACAGGTTGTTGGCCAATTTGAGATGTTTATGGTTGTGTTAAAAGCTGCACAGACCGACAGACAGAGTGGCTGAAAGTTGGTCCGTATGTAAAACTGCAGGATGAGACCGAGAATTAATGAAACTGTCACTCAGTGGTGAGAAAGAGTCTGGAGTTTCATATTATACAGAGCTGGGATTAACTCTTTCTCAGTGTGTGTGTGTGTGTGTGTGTGTGTGTGTGTGTGTGTGTGTGTACACAGTATGTGAATTTTCTGATATTTTACATTTTAAACAAATGTAAAAACTCACTTTCTGCAGGACAACAGAAACAAAAGCACCAAACATTAAAAGAAGCTTTGGCAGATTTAACACTGCATTTGTTGGCAATCTGTCTTTATTACTAACTTGGAACCAAAACTACATTTTTCTGCTTGGTTAATGTGCGAGGCCGAGATAAACTCATCGCAGAGACACACAGACTAGGAATTATGGATTTAGAGTATAGAAAAAGAAGAAAGAGCTTGTTTTTCATGTAGAAACCTTATTTAAGCAGGGAGCACTTGAACTCGTATTCACTGCCGGTTAGTGAGCTTAATGTGACTCTCCTGCCTGTTATGGCCCATTTTCACTGGCTTTCATTCATTTACACATATTTATATGACCCATCACACTGAAAATGAAGCCTAATGTCAAAGTTACATTGTCATTAAAAGGGTTATGCAAGCTAAATTAAATTATATATATTAACTAACCCCACTACTTCTCTGTACTGCATTATGTTTGGCTGATGTTTAGTTTTACCATCTTTTAGGCTAATTCTACACAGTTTCTTACCCATAAATACACATATCTTTCCCTTTATGAAGAACAAGAGGATGGATTTAAGTCATTTTTATTATTTTTTAAAATTTTATATGGGTTAAAAGTTCAACAAACCAGAAGCAAAGGCCACTCTTATGCTCACATTATTGTTGAAACGCCTTCTACTGTTTATACAATTTACTACTGGAGGCAACCAATAGAAATGAAAGATAACCAAAATGTTGATATCATCATTTCTATCCATCTCTAGCTTCTTTGCTGTAGTCTTTTATTGTGGGAACAGGTCATGAGAACATTTTTAAAACTGACTCTAGAAAATGAAAGTGACTCCATTGGGGATTTCGCAATGCAATCAAGCAAAGGGATAGTGCATAGGACTTAATGAAATGTGAATGGAACATAAATTTATCCAGAAATCTGCAGCTGTGCAGCATTCATCAGAAATGGTCGGCAAAGTTGTTATGAATACACAATTCATCTGTACAGGACCTAAATTTGGTTCTTTAACTGAGCCCCTTAAAATGAAGCCTCCCAGGCTGATCTGTTTACACCTTGTTTGGGCTTTACGTCTGTCAGTCTTTGTGAAACAGGAAGAACAGGAGTTAAGTTCCTCAGCAAAATCTACATAAAGGTGCAAACAGTTTTGTGTCAGAGGCTGTCTTTTAGCTATTTAAACAATCCCTGTGAGACAGAGGCTGTTGCAATGGTACTTAGCAGCTTCGTTTATTTTAATCGAGAGGAAATTCTTCCTCACTTGCAGTGCATGAAATAAACACTGACAAAGAACGAGATACCCATTCATAATAATAATAATAAAAAAAAGACTTACGCAGTAAACATTACAAATTTAGCTCCAGAGGTCAACAGAAACAGGCGGGTCAGAGTTACACTGCAGACAAAGTGATAAGAACTGGCTTGTTAAAGAGATAATTACAGCATCAGCACAATGAAATAATTAAAGCAAGATACAGGTACAGAAAACTGAAACAAAAAAAACAGGTTGAAGACTAGAAGCATGTTAGTGCCGTTCTTGTATGTTCGCCAAAGTCTCGGTTTATCCGTCAACCCGCAGACATTTCAGTGCCGCTGTTGTTTTACGCTTTCCTTAATCATGTGTTTCCTAAAAACAAAGACATCCTTGATGAATGTATGTTGGAGACTGCTCGAGTGTACAGCTTTCATGAACCTTTTTGGAGGATCATCCTCAAGGATCCTTCCAAGGCTCCTCCTTCAGTGCCGTCTGTAAATTCATTTCCCCTGAGCCACCAACATGAAAAGATTCTCTGAAGAACATTTTTTCAGGCTCCTTATGGTTCTTTCAAGTGTTTTCAGTTTTGTGTCAACAGAGTGTTTGCACTTATAGAAGCTATATAGGTGTCAAAAAGTTTGACAGGAAGTGAGAAAGAAACTCGCCTCCCCTCAACTTTCAGCAGGGCCTTCAAGTTTTAATGCGTGACCTTTTGGGAAAAGGAGTGGAGATACTGAACAAAGGATCCTCTCCTTCTTTTACTTTCTACCCTCAACACATCCCAAAGCAAGCCGAAGAATCCCTTCTTACATCAGTGGAACAACTTCTTCGCCATACTGATCAGCTCCCTTTGGAAATGTTGTAAAGTGTTTTAATCTTAATCAGGATTTAGCTTCAAAGCACTGCAGAGTCCCGTCAACCTTCCTCGTCCTAAGTGAGGTTAAAGAGTGGAAATGGAAGCCGAATGAGAGACAGAGGTTTTGGGCTTGTTATAAAAGTCACCTCTGTGGTGCTGGCAGAGCTGCAGTTCAAAGCTTTGGCCCTCAGAAAGCTTTTGGCATTTTGTGTTTTGGCTGCTGACGGGCGCCGGTTCAGCGGGACGGAGAAAAGAAGTGGCCTTTCACCAGAGGCCGACCTCTGCTGCCGTTTGAGCTCTGAACAGAAGCTATTACACATGAATACAAAATGAAAGCAGCACATGCAGAGAGACAGACAGAACGTGTACTCAGATATTTTCAACAACAAACAAACATGTTATTACAGATCTGAACATTGATCCACACACAAACACAGAATATACAAACATTGATTTTCTGTGTCTCTGGCTGCCTTTAAAGAAGAAGATTATAATATGTCTCTCTGGAGGAGAACGTTGTTTTGGATAGACTCTAAAAGGGACCTGTATTATTGTCTTATTTGTGTGATTTCTTGTACCTTTTCGCGATATTAGACTTTTGGACATGCAAAGTTGTTTTGTGGAAGTGAACTCTTTAGGACCAGTAATGGTGACAGCCAATTGGAAGAGATAAATAATAATTATTAATGAGCAAGTTTAAGTTCATGTGGAGCTCTTGAAATCATATCACAGCTGGTGAAACCAAATAACACATGGTGAATAAAAAAAGTACGTCAGCATCATCCTGCCACCTCATTCTCACAAATGTCTAATCAGTAACTTTCAGTCACCTCCACTGAGACAGACACATACACACACACTGTGTGCTGCAAATCAATAACCTTATTCATTCTGAGAGATTCATCTATTTTTCACTAACAATCAATACCACCTCTGAGAGCATAATCCGCTTTGGTGGGGATGATGCTGGACTGATTTATGGCACAACAGTAAGAGAAGCCGCTGCTCTTACCACAAACAAACCAGATGGTTTCAAAAGTTTATGGAGACGACTGAATAAAAAAAAGTCCCCTCCAACATAATCATACTTTTCAGAGGAGTCGTGGGGAGGTGAGGGAGGCTGCTGATGTCATTTGAAGCTTCAAGCATCCTAGATAAAACCAGATTTTTATGAGAAAGTAGCAAAACAAGAAAATAACAGACGAGGACAGAAAACAACATATTTCTCAGGCATATTATGAATCTCAGAGGAAGCATCTGTTGACTGCATCACTGGAAGAGAAAGCTCATAAACACAGAAGGGAACAATGACAGAGTTTTGAATACATAACATAAAAGAATTTAGACAAACATTTCTGGCACATTTCTACCTGGACATAAACACTGTCATTTCAAATTTGGCCATTTTATTTATTTTTTACTGCTGTCAAACATTGTCGCTGCATTCAATATGTAGAACATATTTCCTGACCCAAAAACGAACGCTCTGTCGAGCTGTTGACAGAGCGTTACAGAAACACAACATGGCGTAAACATCCATAGAAAAAAAAAAGATGGCAGACAGCTTGTAGTGGGACACACAAGGTTTGCCATGTTTGTGCTGGTGGCAGCCATGTTTTTTTCCTCCAGAGCAGCAAAGTGAGGATTTTAATAATTTTGACTCAGTCGGCTGTTGAGGAAATTCAGCCAGAGATCCTGTGACTGCCAAAAACCTGCTTACTCATAACCCAACACAAATGCATGTTTCACATGTTTTTTATTATTATTTTAATTTAATTTATGAATTTTCCTTATCAGCACCGTGTCTTCTCTAGTGTATCTTGGAAAGAGATGCTCCTTATCTGATTATTTCCCACATTTACATTACATTCATTCTGACTGACTACTTTTGGAGTGACTTACAGTTGTAAGTCAATCTTGAGATTAAAGTTACAACCACAAAATGGCTTAACCATTAAAGTTACTAATCCAACACACAACCACTATAGTTATATGATTAAAATGAAAGAAATGAGATTTTAACTGTATCTGATTATGCTTGTCTGCACAAAGAACGAGTGAAAAACAGCTGAAATGCTTCCTGTGTAGACTTACTGATAGACTGAGTGTAAATTTCCTGCAACAGGCCTTCATTAGAGCAGACATTTTGACTCATCAAGTATGGAAAAACACTCGTGTTACTCAATAACAATAACCACGTGTTCCTCACGTTCAAGTGTCCAATTATTCAGCGTGACAGTGAACAAGCCTGAACAACATCAGGATCTTCAAATAAAAGCAGCTGTAGGAAGATTCAGAGAAATTCACAGCTTTCCTGTCTGCAACATGTCAAAATGGCTGCTGTGAGAGAGGCCTTTTTAACTTTCTCGTCACCTGAGTCTCTCAGCAGGCCTTGAGGCAGGTCAAAGGTCACTGAAACAATCAAAATTAAAACACTGAGCTGAAAGAAAAAGACAACAAGCAAGAAAAGATGCAGCTTGAAACATCACTTGGTGCTTTCAACGTGCAGAAATAGACACATCTGTTGCCTCTGGTGTATTTCTGCTATAAGAAGTTGGCTGACAGATGACACAAGCTTGTGTATGCGACAAAGAAAGAGAAAGGAAAGAGATGGATGTGCAGAGAAAAGAAGGGGAAATTGAGAAGAAAACAGAAAGATGGAGAACACAGACAATAAGTGAACAGCTGCAGGATAAAGCTGCTCATTCAGCCGCTGTGAGCTGAAGATGCTGAAAAGGGCTGAATGGAAATGAATTCAAACTAAAAATACCAAAACCGCCACAAGGAGGATGCTCCAACACAAAGGTATTCAGTGCAGAGGCTGAAGTCGACAGAGACATTTAGACTGAGACAGAAACAGGAAAAGTCAGATAAAGCGACACTGGAAGAGACGGAAATTGGTGAAGAGAGAGAAATAAGAGAAACAACAAGCTTGAACATCATTAGATGGTGTCAGATCTAATTTCACTCTTCTTGATTACAGATATTGATGGTTATATAGTGTTTGCTGTCATTTTAGTTTTTATTGACATTTGTTTGTATAACCTGTTTTTGTTTACAAGTCAACAGGATGTAAACTGATTTTACAAAATAAGCAATTTATTAAAACAGCTGGTTTCAGAATATGTTTTTAAAATGCAATGAAAGAAAAACCATCAAAACATTTCCTTTTTTTTCATTTCTCAAAGCAAAAATGTTCTTTTCAAATCTGTAATCCTCAGTCATTGATTTGAGGTGTTTTTGGCAGTTTGACAGCAATTATAAATTATTTTGGAAATTTGCATCTTTTGCTGCTAATCTTTGTGAATCTCCCAACAGTAGTATGAGGCTAATGGCAACCCACACCTAAGAGATCATTTGACTTTCAAACTTTATTGTCCTAATTTTGTGTAAGATGTTATTAATCAGTTAGTTTGAAGATATTGGCAAGGTTGCAAATTCCTGATTATGTTCGTTCGTCTGAAATTCCAACACTTCTAATGAATATCGCCGCGTGTTAATGAAGTAAGACATGATCTCTGTAAATAGAAAAAAGAAAGGACAGAAACAGAAGAGGAGATTAGGGATAAAAATGAAATCACAGCAGTTATGTAAAGGAATCTGTGATGTTGAGTCATTTATTCAAGAGGCAAACACTTTGTAGAAATCTACAGTAGAGAGAAAAATAAAGAAATGGTGAGCCAAAGATAGAGAGGCAGTCATTCAGTCCAAGGTAAAAGGTTTCCACTCGTAGGACAAGCCGGGCCTTGACCTCATTATTATGATAAATGCCATTTGGAAAACTTTCGGACAGCCTCTTACATAATGAAATCTATTTTAAAGTGACGGCCTCTCGCTTTGATACTCTGCTCACATTGATGCTGTCAGTGTCTGCATGAGACCAAACCACCTCTCATATCACTTATCAAAAATGTCCAAAACTGCCAAAGATGATTAAATCTCTCAGAAAGAAGGGGAGCAGATGCTGATGAATGACAGGAAAGGGCCGTACTGTTTAGTCAGTGTAATTAGGTCTTTGAAAAGTGTCACTGGGGATCGTAGCCTGACCCCGTTTCTTGAAGATAAGGCTGCAGTTTGGTGCTGATCTTCTCACCTAACATGGAATTAATTGCATTTAACTGAATCCACCTGGTGGATCTAATCAGTCTGATCAGCTGGTTGGAACAGGAAAAAAACAAAAACAAACATTTGATACTGACGGTGATCAAGGTGGTGTTTGGTAGTCCAAGTGTCCAAGCAGATTTAACCCAGACAAAACAACTTTTAAAAGACCATTATTATTTCACTTGTTATTGGCTCATGAGATTAAGTTCAAACACAGTGCTGAAGTCATAAATGCATCGGCTGTTTTTTTTTTTGCCATCATTCATTCATTCAGCTCAAACTCTGCTGACACTTTAATGTCAATATTGCTGATCTTCCACCACCAAATGAGTATATTGACTTACAATCAGTCATCAATTAATTTTAGGTAACAAACTTAAATCTTAGGATCTTTAAACAAATTTGTTGCCCAGTAAAACATTTTTTAATGTTCACCTCATATTTTCTCAAACACACTGAATCTTTAAATCTGTATTTTTTTTTTTAGTCTTTGAGAAGGTAACAGTCAGAAAACAGTGAGTGTAAAGGGTAATATTTCTCTCTGTAAGAAATCTGCCAAATAATCTTTGTGAAGTGGTGAACGTAAACCTATTGTAAATTAGATTGAACATACGGCCCTTTGATTGTATGAATTTTCACCAGCCTCGTTTGTTTTGTGATTTAAGTGAAAGCTGCTCTCTTTCTGTACATTTTCGACAGTGGCTGATGTCCAAACTTAAATAGTCAGTGTGGAGGATTTGAACAGAATCAAAAGTGCCGCAGCAGTGTGTGAATGTGGAAATACACACTTTGTTCTCAGAAAGCAGCTTCCATATAAATACTGTCTGAATGAAAATGTCAGAGATAAACAGAGAGAAATGTCTTGTAGATCAAAAGGAAACAGGGACCATTTAAAGTGCTCGTGGTCGGGACACGCTGCCATTCGACCGTGCTGCGTCTGCTTCTAATCTTCCCCAGGTTAATGTGTGTGTGAGCCCCATCTATGCATACTATTGAGCCTTTGTATGTATTTAAGCATATGGGTGTGTGTGCATACTGTGCTTTTGTGTATGTGTGTATATGTGTACATTTCTGTTCAGACAATGCAGGAATTCATACTCGCGCTGGAGACACTGCAGGGGTTGTGTCATTCAAGCCACATCCGCGCTTAAAGAATTCATTTGCAACCTTTCAATGCGACTATTTTGGCAATTCAAATAGAAAGGGGTCTCTTGACCTTTTTTAATGCCACAGCACATGCAGACCACACACAGTATACACAGCCACTCCAAATTACTGATGGCTGCGAAATGCCACGCACCGCAAGTAGGTAATGAGGTAGGACGATGGCAGGGGAGGCAGCAAAATATCAACAGTGACTGACGACGGGATAAACTGGATTAGCTTTAATACTCCTGCAGCAGAGCACAGTGTTCATTTGACCTTCCTCAAGTCAGAGAAGGTGATAAAAATGTGTATATTCAGCTGCTGAGGAGAGGATGAGTACTGGTGGGGGGGCTTTGACACAACAGTATTGATTATTGTATAATCATGCTTGTGATTAATTATGTTTAAAGCTGCTTTAATAGTCTTTTAAGCACTTTGCTGAGAACTTAATAACAAGGAAACAAACAAACAGCTCTGACTTATTATTCAGTTATAATGTTTTTTTGATGGCTATTTACACATTTAGTAGAGACACTGTTTGCATTCATTTAGTTTTTGTCCACCTGATGAGGCCAAAGTCCTGCTAGTCATGAACTTTATCAGAGCTTGTTAGCTGAAAAATACTGAGGGTCCTGAGGATGTGACTTAAAACCCAAACATGTTGCTAAAAGAGGCAAAAAAAGCTGTAAAGAGGTGGAATATTTTTACCTTAAATGGTGATCCCCCATAGTCCTCCTCACAGGTGTTTCCACTTATGATGTCTGATTAGGCCGTCTTCTGGGTGGGAATGTACAGACGGTATTTGATTGACAGCTCTCACAATCTCCTCTTAGTTTAGTTGGATTTGTCAGATCATTTAAACTGTTATCACAGATATTAGCTCACATAGTTTAATCACATCATGTAGTTACAAGCAAACCTCCACCAAGCCTCAGCCTGATGGGAGATCTGACCAGCCAAAGTGATTAAAAACACCTGTGTGGGTGTGCAGGGTCTTCAGGAGTGAGAGTATAAATAAAAAGGCTTTAAAATTAACTCATCTGTGCAAAACCAGAGTATACTGGCTTAATAGGTGAAGCAAACAAAGGAAGTTTAATAGTAATAGGCAATTATATGTAATTTACATTATACATTAAAACATTACAAAAGAGAACAAGGATTAACATGCAAATGCAAACTAAAGGATTATATATATATTTTAAAAATCTAAGTTAATACTATTTCTTCATATTGTATATTTTGTTATACTGTTTTGTTATGACTGAAAGGTGCCTTTAACACTCACATACATCCTGAGCTACAAGCTTGATGCAGCTGTGCACAAACACTGAAGCATAACATGAATACACACACATATTTTGCAAATACACACAGAAGCACACTGGTATACACACACACACACACACGTAAACACATCAGGTTAGATGGTAATGGAGGTCTGAATGGTTCGGTTGGTCGACCTCATCTGTTTCCTATCACACTGGAGCAGATCTGAATGCTCAGTGCCCCCCCCCCCACCCCCCCCCACACACACACACACACACACACACTCTGTTGTTGACCAGGGCAGGTAAAATTGCAGATGTTGAGGATTTGTTACAGTAAGCAATGCTGCATCTGTCGTTTGAGCTTTTCTGTGAGAAGATTATCGTCTCTCTGTCTTTCTCTCGCTCTTTTCTGACAATCCCGCTGTTTATCGTCCTTCCCTGTTTACTTTATTCCTCCTTTACTTTTCTCTCTCTTTCTTATTGTCTCTCTTCCCCTTTTTCTATTCTTGCCTATCTCTTCTTCTTCTTCTCTTCTCTCTCCCTCTCGTCTCGCCCATTCATAGTATTCCTCTGTCATCCGTGCGATTCCATTCATGCAGTTTAGTGCCAATGTCGTCTTAGCGATATCACTGCCCGACAGCATGCTGGGAATTCCTGCTGCAGTGTTTGATACCATGCTCACACACACACACACACACACACACACATACACACACACAGTAAGGCAAACATTGTCTCTGTATGTGTTAGTAAAGT
>JBAJHX010000053.1:2567716-2578457 GCA_037176925.1 Amniataba percoides
TGTCAACATAAACGGGAAGACACTTATTTTATGTTTCTACTAGTTTTTCCTTCCTATGTCATACTTGCATCAATTTCATTTGCATTTGCATCAAAGACACAGAGAGACTGAGAGAAAGTTGAAAACATCATAAACTGTCTCTTTGTGCAGTAAATCCTCATTTATGCCCTTCTTGCTGGCTGGTTGCAGGTTTTATGACATTTTCTCTTCTTTCACGTGTGACTCTTTTAATCAACACTTTTTATTTTCACTATTGCGTGTTATCTCTTTCCTTCTCTTTGGTATATGGATGAGTTGATCAGTCATCTCATTTCTGTCGTTTACCTGCAGGTACTACGCGATCTGCTGCCAGCCGCTGGTCTACCGGAACAAAATGACGCCCATGCGAGTGGCTCTAATGATCGGTGGCTGCTGGGTTATTCCCACCTTCATCTCCTTCCTGCCAATCATGCAGGGCTGGAACAGCATCGGCATCGACCACCTAGTGAGTAACTGCACTGTGCGGGCGTGTGTGTGTGTGTGTTTGTAGACCACGGGGAAGGATTAAAGTAAAATCTGGGTTGGTTTTACATGGAGACGGAGCCAAAAGTGTCTCCACACATTATGCAAGTTTACGCCAATAACACACTCCAGAAAAGTGAAAATGGAGTCGCCTTAAGAGAGGACACAAAAATAGTCCAAAACATGTAGTACATGAAAAGCTATTAGTGTCCGTGTGTTGGGAAAGAAATCCTCAGGAGCATCGTTTACAAAGAGGAGGAAATGCTTCACGCGTTGCCATGGAAACAACATCAACATGACAGACCCAGAGATGGACAAGGGCACTGACACCACAGACATGGAGTCAAGCTGGTCCCTTATTTTTTTATATCTGAAAATTTTAAAGGATGAATCAGCGTCTCGAGTGGGTTGTTTGTGCTGTGAGGTTTGTTTAAATAAGAATACAGAGAGAGGAAGAAGTCTTCTGGTGTCGAAACTGAGACAGAAACTGAAATGTGAGGGTGAAAGTAGTTGGTAAAACAAAGACAAATATTAAGATAATGGTTTGTTCACTGATCCCACACAAGGGTCCACTACTTGGTGTTTCTGAAGCAACTCTGTCGAGTGAGAAAGGTGGAAAATTACCCAGTTTTTTTCTTTTTTCTTGAATATTTTGTTCCCCTCAGATCTCTAGTAATCTAAAAAACATCTATCTTCTATTGAACTTTTTTTCCATAACTGAAGCCAGAACTGGAGCCAGAGGTCGCAGGATTAATATCAGGGGACCAAAAGTTAGGAGCGACTGAATTAGAATAAAAGGATCTTCTTCTCTTGTCAGACCATGTTGAGTTCATAAAGCAGGATAAAAGAGGTAACATGAAGAAAAAGAGGTTTAAAGGTCCTTTGAGACCAGAGAGGAGACTAAAGACCTTGAAGCAATCTTTTTTTGAAAAGCACAATGCACAAAGCACAGAATCTATTTTCTAACATGATAACAAAAAAACGAATGGAAAAAAAATGAAAATATGAAGTTGCCACAACACGTGAATACATGTGTGCAGTGGGAAACCCGTTAGTATAAACTGGCAGTGTTAAACATCACATGATTCATCATATCAAGGTGCAAATTTAGCAAATTTATGAATGAAACGTTTGAGGAAATCAGTCATTAAAGATAAGACGGCTGTAAACAAAGCAGTGTAGAGCAGAAATATGAAGAGAGATGCAGACAGGCAGGAAGTGACAACATGAGAGTGTGACGATAGAGAGAGACAGGTACTCCCCAACCACGATTAACATGTCTCACTTCTGTCTGCGTTTATCTGAACGCCAACAAAAGTTACTTCCCAGCTGGCTGTCAACTCTGGCTGGCTCTGGGTTTTTTTGGCAGTATTAGCAGACACTTTTTCTCACACACACACACTTACACACACACACAGAACTAAAGTTAGCGCCGTGCAGCGACAGTGGCGGCGTCTCTTTGGGTCTAATTAGAGCTGTTGCATTATTCTGAATAGCCCGTCAATTCTGGCACAAACTGCAGCTCCGAGAAAACTCGACAAAACAACCAGAGCTGCCACGAGAGAGTCGAACAAACAAGTCACCGTCTATTTTTACTGGTTCCTGTTAGTTTTACGGCCTTTTGGAAACACACAGCTGACTGTGGACGGGCAAACTTTAAGGTTTTACACCAAATCACATCATTCGAGACATAAAGTGTGTTAGATGAGATTTTTTTTTACTATTTACTTGTTGGATTGTTCATATTTAAGTGACCTAAAGTAGGTTAAATATCTCCACCTTTACCAGCTGTGACATTACAATTGTAACACATTGAAATAATCATAATTAAATAAACATACATCCTTCTTTACAGTCTGTGGGTTAATATTTTTATGTAAGATGCATTCAATGATTGATTGAATAAACACGATTCCAAATAAAAGTAAAGGCTGCGTAAGGTGATCTTTGCATATTTCCCTAAAGTTAGAGTTCATACCCATAAATAGATGATAAAACAACATCTTCAGCCAGCAGCCCTTAGATAAAAAGGCCTCGTTCCTCATGTGTCTTAGCAGTAAGTCAACTTTAATAAGGTGTGAAAATGGTTAAAACATGTGGCGCCTCAAAGTATTTTGGATCCACATCTATATAATTTTCCAGAGATGATTCCCTAAAGAAGTTACGGTATCTTCAATGAAGGCAATTTTTCCACAGCTCAAAAGATTAAGGGAGGATTGGTGACAAGAGTTGCTTCCAGGGTGCCCTTTGGCGAGGCTTACAGTAAAGGGAATAAATCCATATCTCACAGAAGAAAACAAAAACAATATGATCACCGAGAAACAGCACCTACACAGATAAAAAACAACCTGCTTTGTCCAATTTTTACATATTTTGTTCTTATCGTTTATGTGCATTCATGCAGCAGTGTAGGTTAACCTTAACATGCACGTTTATCACGTTGCACTTAAACATAGCAGCCTGTTTAAAAAAAAAGAAAAAGAAAAAAGAAAACAACTCGCCTCGCAGCGATATGGATTGATCTCTGTATTATTCATCTCGAAGCCCTGAGCCGTAGTTTTCCACAGAGATGCGATGATAGCTGAAGAAGAACCGGGATGGGACTTCACTGTGATTAATGGTGACATGCGGAGCCTCCCTCTCCCTCAGGAGCTGGTTTCCCCTTTTTTTACCACAGAGACTCAGCTGAGGAGAGCCTGAGGTTTTTAAGTGGGTTGTTTTGAAGTCCGGAGGAGTTTGGTGGCTTAAGGAGCCGTCCAGCAGTCTGTTATTCTGGGATTAATCTCGCAACATGAGTCCAAAAAATTCCACCTTTCACTTGAACGTACATGTGTCGGTATTTGTGTTTCCATGTGTGCATGTGATTGAGTTGAGTCATTTGTTCGTGACTGTAATCCTAATCTGTTTCAGGGTAGCTGCATTTTAATTTCAATTCTACCAAAGCATGAAATAAGACAGTTTAATCATCCACTACTGCTAACTAAGGACAAGATGATGATACCACAGAAGGCAGTCTTTGAATATTTGACAATACTTGGTGGAAGCTGGTTGCTCCATGTATTGATTTCACTTCTTCAGCGTAAGTTATAATCACATTTAAGCGATGTCCATCAGTCCAACCACTCAAAATTGTACTCAAAAATGAAAGGAAATGAGTCTTTTACCTCTGTAGTTGTGATATGTTTTTGCTCTCAGCGGTTAAAATCACTTGTTGATGTCTGAGTTAGAACTGTTGTGAAGGCAGATAACTTAATCTGCTGTCCGCCCAACAATTCAGAGTAAAATTAACATTTACATTAAAACTGTTGGATGGATTGATGTCAAATCTGTACGACCTGATACAGAAAAGGTCATTACAGATTTCCTACCTGCCTTGTTAAGCTCTGCTGTGTCAGCATGTTAAAAGGTTTAACATTGGATTGAGCTTAAATTTTAAAGACTAACGCTCATGATGTTGAGCAAATAACTATGAGATGCCCTAAAACTTAAACTATTTAAGCAAGCAAGCACGTTTTTACTACCACAAGTTGTAAGGATGTGAGAAAGAAATCTCTCCGTTTTCCATCCATTTGGTCGTTATGTTTTCAGTGTTGTGATGACCTTTTTTTATCACAGCTCCAAATGCAACAACAAAGTGAATGAAACACCACAACAGCGGTGTCCTTGAGCTTTCTTCTCTGATGTGACTTCTTTTTGTCAGATCGAGCAGAGGCGTCACAGCGAGGGCAGCAACTCCACGTCCTGCGTCTTCATGGTCAACAAGCCATACGCCCTCACCTGCTCCGTGGTGGCCTTCTACATCCCTCTGGTCCTCATGGTGCTGGCCTACCAGAGGATCTACGTCACAGCCCGCGCTCACGCCCTGCAGATCAGCATACTGCAGCGGGCCGGGGGAGCCGGGACCAGTGCGCCCGGCTCGTCGTCGGACTCTGCCGAACACCAACGCAACCACCGCATGCGAACAGAGACTAAGGCGGCAAAGACTCTGTGCATCATCATGGGCTGTTTCTGCCTCTGCTGGGCGCCGTTCTTCGTGACCAACGTGGTGGACCCCTTTATAGACTACACAGTGCCGGACCAGCTGTGGGCCGCCTGCTTGTGGCTGGGCTACATCAACTCCATGCTGAACCCCATCCTCTACGCCTTCCTCAACAAGTCCTTCCGCCGTGCCTTCCTCATCATCCTGTGCTGCGGGAGGAAGAGGTACCGCAGGCCGTCCATCCTGGCGACCGGCGCTCCCTGCACAGCCACGCAGATCAACGGATCCACACATGTACTCAAGTAAGTTCTCCAAATCTTTTTTTGTGTTTGATCGGGCATGGAAGTGTTCTCCATAAAGCAAACGTCTGAGGTGATTTTACACAGTTTCTGTCCTATATTGCAGATAAATTTGCTCACTGGATGTGCAAAACTGAAGAAATGAAATTATGTGTGTTATTTTGTGTTGTCACATTGTTGGATGAAAGCATGCGTGTAGTACAACACACAGACTAACATATTTGGACAGATAGGAACTAATTTATTAATACATTTTGGGTAATTGCATTCTCCCTCTCCAATTTTTATTTATTTTAACACATATACCAGAAATGCAACATGCAGGACGATTCATGTTCATTTTAAAATATTCTGGGAAAACACTTTTTTCTGTCGTTGTTCCAGAGTATGCAAACTAAAATGTCATGTGATGACAGAGGGTTTTGTCATCTCCCTCGTGTCATGACCTGCCGTCCAGTTTCTCATCATTTCTGCACGTGGACGTTGCAGTGATACTCTCACGGCGCACAGAGGGAGACGTTCATCCTTCAGCTGGCTGGTACACATTAATTACCGCGGACATTTCCTGAATGACGCTCTGTAAGGTCAAATGGCAAGAGGCAGCAGCCCATTACGATGAAAAACGATATATTTTCAGGTGTGCGGGAGACGACTTTATCTCCCTAAAGACCCTTCCCAGTGCGTTCGCTTTCCAATGCACAGTCCTAGTCCATTACTCTGCCGACCTATTACTGCGTCTAAACAGAGCACATGTTTCGCAGCGATAAGAGGTCCGTTGTTTAACATGTGCTTCTTGGCATATGTAATCTTCATTCTTGTCCTTCCTCTGTCTCTGCGTCTGGACAGAAAGATTTTATCTGTGTTCAATAATGACGAATGTAACACAGCAGCTCATCGCTCACAGAGTGCTGGTTTATGCTGGGACACTTAAATAATAACGTATGTATCAGATGACGCTTGTATGTATGAATAATACATAGAGTGAAATAACATTGTATATTGGTTTCATAGAGATATTACATTACTCCGTGACCCCCAAGAGGGATTTCAACGTGCCTCCTCCTTTCCTTCCTCGTCTTGTTTTGCACTACAGTGGCCTGGAAATGACACAAACTGTCTAGTCACATTAGCAAATTTCAGACAAATAAGGCAATTAATTAGAGCAGAGATTCAGCTGACATGCTTGGTGAACACATGACATACTATATTAAGCGCTAAGTTAATAAATCTGCCTTTGTGTCAGTGCGGGGACTCATGATGGCGAACACATCAGTGTTCTCACTTTCTGAGTCGCTGAAACTGAGTAGCAGGAAGGTGAGTTGTTGTTCTTAAGCTGAACACGAATAAAATGGCGGCTAAAATGTAAAAACGTCATGTGGTTCACCTCACCCCAAATTACATGAATTTTTGTTATTTCTTAATTTTCAAGTTAGATTTTTACAGATTACAAAGCCTGCAGATAATTTGCTTTATCATTTATGGATTAAATATGATCTTCACCTCTGAGTGGTTACGTACTGTACACATAAATAGACACATGTTGGTAGGAAGGTATTGACATAGATAGATAGACTTCAAAATTTCAATTTCACTACACTGCAATCAGTTTTATAAAATCTGATCAGCTCAGTGTGAATCAGTCACTTCCACTAACCTTATCAAGCTGCAGTAGCACTTTTTACCTTTTTTTTTTTTGTAAAAGCCCTTTTTACTGTTTTTTCCATCCAGTGCACCCGACAAAGGTCAGAAATACTTAATGGTCCTTCACTTCCTCTAAAAGGAGCAGTGCTGTCTTGACTTTGGACAGTGATAACGAGAGTTCACACACCTGCAAATAACATTTTCTTCACACACTTTATGAAAATGGCAAAATTACAAAAGGAAGTTGTTGCAAAAGTACCACTTCTATCTTGTAGATCTTCTAGAAGTGAGATCATTTGGCTTGGAAAGGGATGGATTTTATCTGTTTCTGTTTCTGACCAGAGAAAACAAAATGATCTGGCAGAAATATGGAAAAATATATTAACTTTCTCAATCAACATACTTCGCTTTCACGTCAGGACCTTTAAGACTTATATTCATGCCCCAAAAACAATTAGTTTGAGTAATTTGACAGATGTGGCTCTGTTTTCTATCTATTGTAATTTCGAGGCAGCAAATGCACCGTTTTCATTCAAGTGTTGACATCCTGAGACCGTATGGAGCTGGAGCTCATTGTAAGCAGTCAATGAGTGTGTTTACACCAACACACAAACCCTGATCAATTAATGTCCCTTCTCTTTCAGTCCTCTGACATTTCTGGACCACCTCCAGAGAGTTGTTGCTGAGGACTGAGAGCTATTAATGTGATCCTGCCCATATGGAAGTCATCTATATGCACATTACTCTGAGCACTGCTGAAACAGAATTACAGTTATTCACACATGAATAGAAATACCAGGAGAACACCAGTGATTTGTGATATTTGCAGAGATTGGTTTTGTCCTTTTATTGGTATTAACTGCAGTAAACGTTACCATCCATATTTAACCAAAAACAGATGTGATCTGATATTAGTTCTGAATCAGTGCCCTCTCTGTTATTTAGCAGGATAATTATCATTACTATTTTATTTATTTTTTGCAAGCGCTACTTAGATTTTTCTTCCAGGTAAAAAATTAAGCTCATGGTTTGCACATTTGATGACTTTTACAAGAGCCATTAATCATTGTTATTACATCAAAAAAGTAAACTATGGACAGACAAAATGCATATTTAAAATTTCTGTTACTGTCACTTTTTGCTGTAAATAGGATCTGATGTCTCCAGGAGCCCAAACAAACAATACGAGTCAATAATTAAGTAAAAGTAGCTTACAGTAGGTGGTATATTGGATGCAAATGAACAAGGAAAATAAGCAAGCAAAACTTAAATCGAATCACATTTAGATAGATAAATAGATAGATAGATAGATAGATAGATAGATAGATAGATAGATAGATAGATAGATATACTTTATTAACCCCAAACTGGGATTGCAGACTTGCTTGTCCACAAGCACCATCATACACAGTACACCATGTAGTGAAACTCTCACTTCATTTCATAATATATATACTTTTACAAAACTTGACTTTCTTCAGTTTTCGGCATCAGAAAGGTAATAATTTTACTCTGTGTTTATTATGAAGATCATAGTGGGAGTTGTTGTGCTGGAGTGCATTACACTGAAAGGTGGATTTAATATTTAGTGCAGAGGGGAAGAATAATAAGACCTACTTAAATTGTTTTTCAGCTGCTGTGTTGATCATTTTATGAGCTTTAGACATAAATCTTGCTGTACAAATGGTTCAGATTTGGAATAATTTGTAGTAAGATAAAAATAAACGTGTGATTTTTCAGAGTTTAACCTGCAGGCATGTCAGTGTAGCTCTCTGCAGGCCAGTATGTTAGACACTAAGGGCCATCAATAGCCCCCCTGATGGATCCATTTCGCCATCATTAGCTGCAGAGCAACGCGTGAGTTCCTAGCAACAACGAAAAAATATCATTAGAAGTTAGATTTCCAACCTGGTGACATTTCTGAATGTTCTGCAAGATATCTAGCAGTAATATTTGACTATAATTTTGTCTTTGATATAAGACAGGAATTATACTTCAGATACTTCCCTGCACACTCTCATTATACCTCCCAGTGTGCGGTTGATAGGAACTCCACGGTGTGCCGAACATCAGAGGTTCATGGCTGAGAGAAGACGTCCATTAACATCCTTTTTTCGTCTCCCAGGAAAGCTGGAAACTGGACACGAGGGACGTTCAAAAGCTCAACACGATGTTGCTCGCGTCATCACAGGTTTAAAGCCTCTCACAGACACGCACGTCACATTCGCCTGTCACACTAAAAATATCCACGTTCAAGACTTCTGACAGATGAAGATCACACGGCAAGTGACAAATTGATATATCGCTCCGTCTAAATGTGATGTATGGTTCATGACTCTACTTTGCCCTCATCACCATAAAAGCAAGATTTTCAGTGTCCACGTGGACAAATTAACCATTCATGGGAGGCTGATTGAATGTTAATCAATAATAATTCCCACATAATCTCTCATACAGGTTATAATTTTCCATACTGGGATTATGCAGATTAGTGTGTGAACATACAAACACGTTGTGAAGGAGGAAAAATGTTCTGCTACTGTCGTTGTGGTGCTTCGTGATTAACGATGAAGATAAATAACAAAGAAAGTCTGCTAAAAAGTGTGAGTGCATGTTGGATATTTAGCAGCAGTATAAGTTACTTGTCAATCAGCAGTTTTATATATTTTTTAAAGATATTGTTAGGGAAAAAGAGAAAAGGATGGTGTGAAAGAAATCTAAATTTTAATACATAAAAAAAATACAACCTAATTAGAACCAAAGTTTTTCTTGAACCGTGAAGTCTTCCTAACATGTTTGCTTTGTGTCTGACAACAGCAATATTCTTATCAAGTCAGCTGAGCTCAAAATAAAACTGCACATTGCTGCCTGATAATTACGGTTAATTTCAGATGTAAGCAAAAATGCACCAGCTCTATAAATACAACCTGAACTTCTCCTCTCCAGGCTGGCAGGACGTCTTAGTGGCACGGCATGAAATACAAAATATCTCAATAGGACATTTGCTTTGCACCATCAAATACACACTGAGCTATTAATGCAGAAGACCTGAAGATTATTTGATTGTGTTTTTGGAGCAGCTTAGTTTGGAAATTAAACAAAATTACTGACATGGCTTCTGTTCTGTTTTCCTCCACCAGTCTCTTCAGGACAATGTAGTGATTTTTATGAAGAGGATAAATGCCGTCAACCTCACATAGCACCAAAAAAACAACATTCATCTTTAGTTCTTTGCAGCAGTGCAAGATTTCTGCTTTGTTGCCTTGTAAAGTGAAGTGAGCTCTGCATGTGACCCTTCATCAAAAGCTGCACATCTCTATGGTTTTTGAGCAGTTCAGGTCTTTTTAGATGGTTTGTCTTTGTGTCTTTTGAGTAATTTAGTGATCCTTCAAATGGATCTTGCAAAGATCAGTGAACAAACACAGAACATATTAATCTATGAACAATAAAGATCACCCAAGATTTTTCACTGTTGTATAGAAACAAATTTTCACTAGAACCAGCTGATAAAATCGGAGCTGCTGCTTTTTGGACGCTTGTTGATGTTATATGAGACTGTTATGGGATTATTAGGGTAATTCTCCTGAGACTGACATGTAAAGCCAACTCTTGAGAAAACAGAAAAGATCTGCTCTTCTCACAGTACTAATAATAGTTGTAGGGATGGAATCAATGCACAGTCACAGGCAGATTTTTTTTTTTCTTGTGAGAAGAGAAATGCGTAACACATTTTAAAACTCTTTGCACTCGAGCATTTGCATATGCACGCTTTCATCCGGCGAGAGCACAGAGATTTCATATAATTGTTGAAGAAATTATGCAAATTAGTTATTTTTCAGTGAACACAAACCTTCAAAAAGAGCTCTGCACAACCAAATAGCCTCATTCATCAACAATCGCAGGCAGAAATTGCTTCAGCTTTTAAGACGAACCCGCCCAGCCTGCTGCTGCTAAAGTGGCCTTAATAACTGGATCATTCAGTCATTTGATATGAAATTTTTAGGATGAAACTGTCACTTTTCCTTTGTCTGACTCACTGGCAAAGATGTATGCGTAATGATAATGATCGTGACTGGACAAAAACTGTCTGCATCGGTAATTTGTACGTGTAATTTGTCCAGTAAATTGAGAAATTTTTTTGGAGAGAGTTTGTCATTTTAGCCCACAGAGTGCTTATAAAGAGCAGTGCAATGATAATGACTTTGTAGTATCAATGAACAAGTGCTGTAGTTGTGTAAGTTAGAGGTTGAAGCTGAATCTTGATCTCATCGCACACAACTCCAGTCTTATCTCACAGTTGAGTCACGGTCATTGTAAACGG
>JBAJHX010000053.1:2579904-2591493 GCA_037176925.1 Amniataba percoides
TGTGGGTTTGTTCTCCATCACTGAAATCACTTTAAGACAGCATGCCAACATTTACAGTACAAGAAGAGGGATTACAATAAAACAAAACTCTTTTATTTTAAACCTGACTACTGTTTTAATGCAGAAACTGTGAACCTGTCTTTAATACTTCGCTGGTGAGAAAGTTTATTTAATGAAACCTTTAAACAGAGCAGGAGCTGTTTTGCTCAGCGTTTCAACTATGTCACCCAACTTTTCAACAATTTCTAACAAGCTGCCCTGCATCCCACCGAGGAACTTTATGGATGCAACCATGTTTTATATAACCTTTATCCCACAATGCATTACAGCGAGGCCATTAAGCCTGACAGGGTTCAGCATCGGTGGAAAAATCACAGTTCGGGTAATGGTTTTTAAAATGCCAGGGATATGTCAGCCTGCCCCGACACTGCTTTTTCTTTTTCGACTGCTAAAACTCAGAGTGAGACCCAAAGTGGCCTTAATGCACGTCTGAGTCACGCGGTGCGTTGAATTCAGGTTTCACGCCATACTCTGTCATTATCCAAGGAAAGGGGCGGCTGATATTTCTCCCCAATCATCAATCAAGTTTATTTGTCACATGTAATCATGCGAGGCGCAATCACAGAGGAACGTAATGTTGTAATGTCATCCTCCAACAAGGACGCCCTCGCAGGTATGAGCTCTTACTGCGAGGGTCAGCGTCACCTCGAAAGTGACGCCGTGAGGAGGAAGGCACGAAAATAGATCCACTTGTACGTCACTCTATTTAACTAAAACATAATGTACAAGGACGTTCAGCGCCACGGCTCGCACAGCTGCTGCATTTCTGGGAAACGGTCCAATTATAGAAAATTCACGCTGCTTCCTGAATTTACACCGATTGGAGTTCGTTCCTGGTCTTGTTTCACTGACACTTTCTCCCACAAATGGAAATGAGGCCCACTGATGTTTTTCTTTGTTTCTGGAGGAAACATGAGATAACTGAAAAAAAAAAAAAAAAAAAAAAAGCACACGTGTATTCTCACAAGATTTAAAAAAGTAAGCTTTTGAGGAGATAACAGATGACTATCAGACTGAACTTTATGCTACAACTTTTTATCTGCAGAGATCAAATGGTGCTCTTTCATTACTCCTTAGTCCTTTAAAATGTATTTTCTGATCAGAAATTGTAGATATTCCATTTATAAATCCACATGAAAATGCACAAAAACAAAACACAAGCAATATATTTTGATTGAAATAATAAAACAGAAATGAAAATGCTGTTCAGCTCAGCACATCTGTCAAATATCTTCATTTTAAGATCCAGTTATCACAGCAGCAGCTGTCTCGTTTGACAAAGAGCCCGAGATAAAAAGTCAGAAATGTTCACAGCAGCATATTTAAACAGTTTAGGTTAGAAAACCTTTATTGGTGCCACCGGGGAGAAATTTGCAGAGTTTCCACCTTTTGTTGAAAATATTTGTTTTGAAATTTATCAGACATTTGAGGTAATTTGCTCCGGTATTAATTCACACCGACCACACCGAGCGTGCAAACCAAACATTTATTTATGCAGCCAAACTTCACGAATGTTAAAGCCTCAGGTGACTTTTAATTTACGACACCCTCTGTTGTGAGACGTCTGATCATCTAATAAGGAACATTTTCCTAAAAAGCATCAGTAGGAGTGCTGCAAACTGATAAAAGTTTCATCTAACTTGCAAAGAGTTTTGCAGAAATAATCAGTTACTTTGCTCGCGGGTAACTTGGTAATGAGCACATTACTCATTTTGCAGCCTGTGGTTCAAATTGACAACCACTCACAGCAGAGCCAACATCTCATTTTAGTTAGTTATTGATCCGGCTGGGATTATAAAACTTTTACCAAACTTTACCTCCAAACTTCCTCCCTCTCTCCCACCTGATACTCGACTCAGATTCATACTCTGCAGATGTTTTTAAAGTTTGATGGTTTAATTTCTAAAATATAAATAAAACACATGTACTGAGTGTGTGTGTGGGAGAGAGAGAGAGAGAGCACGGAAACTTTGCTAAAAAAAAGTTTGAATATTATGACACAGGTCACCAGAAAACGAAGCTAATGTTCAATATTTGAGTGCGAACAGTGCAGTTTCATTTTCTCTCCTGATTTTCCAAACTTGTAAGATTTTAAAACTTTTAGCACACCATTGCTCGCTCTCTCCTGTTGACATAGAAGTTTCTCAGCAAAAAAAAGCAGGAATTCTGCATTTTATGATGTTTAAATAGAAAAGCAAGCTCAATATTGGTTAAAAGGTTAAAAAAATGTCTGATATTTTAATACACACATTTAACAATAAAGACAATAACAAATACGTTTGCTGAGATACTTAAATGGTGTGAAAATAAAAAGATAATAAAGATGCAACATCAAGATAAAAGATGATCATCAGTCCTGTCTGCTCTGTTTGATTGACAGGTGATTTCTGTGTGTGTAGAGGAAATTAGAGCAGAGAAACAAAGATGGAGAGCTGATGAATTCATCATAAATCAGGAAAAAACCAAAGGCTTTGAGCAGCTGTTTGGTTAATACACAGGTTGAATACGATCCATCAGCCAGTTAACGCAGGCCAAGTAAAGCATTACATCTAATACTTTTATTCTCCCGGGCATATTAACACACTCCATTATACACACACGCACACACACACACACACACACACACACACTGGCCAACTGTACGCCTGCCGAGTGTTTATAGTCTCATCGGAGTCATATATCTGAAACCTGTCAGCGCCAAGAGAACAAACTGCCTTCAAGAAGCAATTTTTCACTGCCAGAGGAGAAAGGAAGGGGAGAGGGAAGTAGAGAAGGAAAGGAGGAGGGAGGAAACAAGGAGGTAAAGGTGAAAAAGAAGGAGCTTAAGAAGGAAAATGGGGAGAGGAAGAAGGAAAAGGAAGAGAAAGAAAGAGAGGAGGGTGAATAAAGAGGAGCGAGGAAATGTGGACCAGGAAGTTGAAGAGGAATAAAGAAGGGAAAGGAAATAAGGATAGGAGAGAAAAGGGAACCAAAAAGGAGAAGAAAAGAGGGGAAGTAAGAGGAAAATTAAAGTTTAAAGAAGTGTCATTTTTAGAGGAGTAGAGAGGGAAGAAGGAGAGGACAGAAATAGAGGCTAAGAGGAAATGAAAGACAAGGAAAGAAAGAAAGAGACATGAAAGAGCAGAAGAAAAATGGACAGAAGTTGGAGATGAAAGAAAGAGCTGAAGAGATGAAGTGGGACAAAAAAGAAAGTGTTGTCTTAACTTTATATTTATTCTGGATCTTTCCATCTGGAGTCCCGTAAATGACAGTTAACGTGATTTATGTCCGAGCTTTTAAAGCCTCCACTTAATAGACGGTTTCCATCATGTGTGACACTCGTGCAGCACACAAAGACTTCACCTCCTGCAGCGAGCAGAGAAAACACCGAGAGGGCTCGAAGTCACGTCGATGGTATGCAGGCTGCAGTTTTTATTTCAATAAAACACAGAGGCGGTTAAACACACAGCTGTAAAGTGATTTCAACTGTGACAGGGGGGAAAAAATCACTTTTTAACAGAGTGTTTAAAGACAAGCTGAGATTTTAATTCTCATTCAGGTTATGTAAGGAAATATAAATCATAATGAAAGTACCATTTTCATGTATGCTCTGTTTTACACTGAGACACTGATATTTTAATGATGATTTGATTTAAAATTTACATAACTACATATCATTTGTAAGTTATCTGTCCCTTTCAACTTTTCAGGAACTGGACGACCAACTTGGAGTGTTAACTTAGTTTTTTTATTTAGTATAAAATGAAGGGTTTTAGCTTTAATGTTAGCATTAACTAGATAATATAATCAAATTTATAGTCATATTTTCTGATGACAGTGATGTTAATTTAAGACAAATCCAGTGTTTGTGTCCACACATAAACTCGACTTTGCTGCTCTGACCTCTGTCAGTTTAGTGCAAATTAAATTCCCAAAAAACCTTCAATTCACTCCACTTTAGATTTTAAAGATAATTTGTTGGTGTTTTTTACCCTCTTGATCCCTGACACTTTATCAAACTTCCCTTTAAGTACCTCTAAAGTTAGAAAAAGCGTTTTTATTGAGCTCCACTTCAGAGCCACATGCTGTATTTTTGTATTTTGAACCTCCCTTTTCAAACTATCCCATTGAAGCCTTAAGAGCGCTTGTACCGAGTGAAATATTAAGACATAAAACGATCTCTCCTCGCTCTTTGGACAAAAAGGGCTCCTCTGCTTCCTTTTGTATTTGTGCCAATACACGATGAGGTGTTTGCTTAATAACAGCACTCACACACACACACACACACACATACAAAACAACACATATTTAAATGCACAACTGCACACACACTCACAGAGCAGAATAAACTCTCTGTCTGGCAGACACACATATAAAACACTGAAGCGCTCTGTATTTCAATTAAAAGCTAATTGTCTTTTCAGATGGAATCAATTTGGCACTTTAGCATCTTATACTGGATGGAGAATCAGCTCATTTAATTATCATCTTTTCATCGTATTTTTAATGTGACAAATGGATCTGATTGGTGCAGCTGAGTGTATTTTCCGCATCCGAACGTTTCCTAAATCAAGATAAAATGGATTTACGAAAAAATAGGTCATTGTAGCAGCTAAGATATTTTGTGGAGAGCTGAAGAAGGGCATTAAAACATAAAAATATAATAAATCTGATGATTATCTATTATACAGCACATGTGTATGAACATGAAGCTGTTATTTTTTTAGTTTATCTTATCTTAGTTAGCAAAAATTCCTCAAAATCAACAAGCATGGCTCGTTTCCACAGCCACAGTTTATAACTACGTTTGGCAATTATGCAGGAAGAAAATCCATCATCGACGAGGTGCAGAGACCAATTTGCTTCACCCACAGGAGTAACGCAACGCAGCCGCGAGACACGGCGTTTTGTGTAAAGCTGCGTGTTTGCATCGCAGGAAATCCCAAACTCAGGGTGCAGCAGATGAGAGAGAAGCTAAATTATACACTCGAGACAACCTCTGGAAAAGCGTTGATGATCTTTCTTCTCTCCCCCTCAGACGGTCTGAGGTGTTTCAGAGGTGTGTTAAATGTTATCACGCTCAGCAGGTTCGCACCGCTGGAACAAACAGCAGCCTCTCTTCATTATTCACCGAGCTCCCTCCAGCTGGGAATATTTCCTTTGGCTGAAAATATGCAGATGCCCCCCGCTGCTCTGTTTTCTCTGCAGGCAGGGGGCTGGCGGAAAGTCGACATAAAGGGTCAGATGCAAACATACATAGATAGAGCCTAAGGACACACACACACACACACACATAACATGTTGTGTAATGCTGTTATTCTGTCCGAACAATCCAATAGACTGCGATATATTCACACACACACTCGATCGGCAGACTCATGCATCACTTTCAGTGCAAATTAGAGAAACACTAAAAGCAAACTCACAAAAACACACACGCAAACACACACTTATTGATTGTTTTTTTCTTTGTTTTATATGTTGGCTCGAAACTGTTGAACAAAGAAACACAGTAAAAGAAACTCTGCCAAGCTGAATAATAGCAGCAAAAATGTGCAACTGTAGTGCCGTTAATGTGGTGTGATCATTAGGATCTCCATGCACAACCTTTACAGGGTATACTGAGAATTATGGGAAGAAAACAGCCACTGATCACTGGTCAGTTTTATTCTTTAGTAGGTAACAAGAAGGTATATTGAGGAGGATGGAGATGTCATGAAAATGAGATGATATTCTGGTAACTCAGCTTGTTTCATCAGCTGTTTTACTTCTTGACCGGTCCAAATGTTGTATAATATAGTGCAATATAGTATTATAAAGCATTGGTAGAAACATTTGCAACATTTGGTGGCCTTGCACAGCATCCACATAGTGTACAGCAAGTTATTAAATACATCTATAAAATCACTACCAGCTAATGAACCAAGTCATTTAATAAGCTGGACATTAAGCAGTGATGCAGGAGATTATGGCATTTATCTCTTTATAAACTTTTTTCTGTAAATTTCACAGTTAAGATTGTAAAATAAGAAAAGATGATTGAGGAACATTTAAAATACACATAAAACTTTTAACTTTGGACAAAAGGGAACAGGTGAAAATACTAATTTTTCTTTTACCTTGAGAAGATTTGCTTTTACTTTTACAGTTTCATAAAATAATGAATACTGACTCAAGTCGCTTGTTTTTGCACCAGCTAGACCTTTAAGTTTGCTTTTCATTGTCCTCTTTTCCATTTCCCGATTATGATTCTTGCTGTTCTGTTATAATATTTTTCCTTTTCTTCCTCTCATATTCTCTCTTCTGTTTCTTTCCCATTTTCTCTTTCTTTCCCACCCTCCTCTTTTCCTTCTCCTCTCATAAATATATTTGATTTCATCTCGGCATCACGTTCCCACCACTCTTCAGTGTGTGTGGCATCTCTTTGTTGACCCGGAGCAATACCACACACACTGTCCCCCACTCGTGACCGTGTGAGTGTGTTTGGCAGCTTGTGTATGTGTGGAAATGTGTACTGCATGTGTGAGAGATAAAAAGAGATAAAACGAGTCAGCAGGTGTGTGTTTGTGTGTCTGAGAGGAAGAGGAAAGATGGAATGTGTGTATTTATTTGCATTTTCATTGCAGTGTCCATATTTATTTCTTCATCAGTGTCCACATATCTGTGTGTGTGTGTGTGTGTGTGTGTGTGTCTGGACTGCATTGTCTTGCGGATGTAAACAAAATCAAACAGAGAAAATCTTAACAGGAAGCTTTGCTCTCAGGCTGTCGGGTTAAATGCCGCCGCGCTGCTGTCAGCTGCGTTCAACCACAAGTTCGCAACAAACAACTGCAGCTAACACTCCACACATGCTCGCTCACACACACTCACTCCAAATATGTTAAAGCAGATTATGATATAATGAGCAAAGAGCAGATAGCAGAATTTTGAAAGAAAAATACATATTATGGACCTATTTGTTAAAAGAAATAAACAGGGATCCATAACAAAGCAGATCTGAGAGCAGCTGGACTCGAGCCCGTCCGACCTCGAAGGATTTTATTCCAACAAGTTAAACAAAGTTTCTGCAAACTTTGCATTTCTCAAGCCCAACTTTAATTTGTCTTTTGTCTACAATAACAGCAAATGTCTGCGGTTTCACTTTATTATGCATTTGTTTTAAATTCTTGTATGTCCTTACAACATGTTTTCCACTGTTTGTGTGGTTAGAAACTACGTCTGCTAAAGGATATTCACGTCGACCGCTGTTTGTCTTTTGGGTGAAGCAGTAAGAGGAGGTAACGAAAATCTTGGATCTTGTTAAATATTAGGTAATTACAAAATGCCATGAAGGTGCAGCCTGCATCGAGCTGAGCAGGTAAATGAATCTGTTATTGGGTTGAAAGGTTTCCATAGCAGCAGGTGTCAGCGAACAGTGTGATCGGCAGCGGTGCATTAACGTGTGGTGAGAGATGGAGGAATATGATCTTTTATAAGCATTATCTCTGAAGCTAGATTTTCTGCTGTATCTGGTATCTTATGTGGAGACAAGGCCATTATCCAGGAAGTTGGCGTCCTTAATGATTCTCCTCGCCTCCGTCCTGCCGTGCCGGGTGTAAATATCCTGAACGCAGGAAGGAGCAGGGCCTGTTGTGTGCTCAGCGAATGAAGCGCTCTCTGCAGTCCTGTTCAGGATGCGGACATACTGTCAGCTTGTTAACTCCCCTCAGAGACTTTTCCCTCCGTGTCAGAGAACATAGTTTTCATTTTTATGCTTTACAATTTCTCAGACTATCTGGGAATGTTTGGTCGTCTTCTCGTAGTTTTTATGTTCGCCTGGCTTGTTTCTTCCCTCTGCGGCGGCTCCTCTCAGCTCTCGGTCGCTCTGTAATGCTCTGTAATTCTTTCTCTCTTCTCTCTGTCCACTAACAGGTTTTTTTTTTTTTTAGTTTCTTGATTCCTGCAGGGGGTGGTCTCTTCAGAGTCTCCGGCCTCGTTATATCCACATGGTCGCTCCACGTCCACATCAAAAGCAGACAGATTCTAGGAGGGCTCATTAAATGTCAGATTTGCCCCAAGATTTCACACAGTTACCACCGAGCCACCAGGGTGTTTTTGATGTGGGCTCGATTTTGTGTTTGTGTGCGGTGCGAGTGTGTGACAGAGCATGAAAAGAAAGACCAAAACAAAGTCTGATTAGGGAAAAAGATTGATGGACTGTGGTGGCGTAAATACAGCGAGTGCTAAATGTGTATGTGTGAGTATCTATCATGAGTTTTACCATCATTCCTCTTTTGCCGGCAGCCCCTCAGAAAGCATTTTGATTGATGTTTCTCTGGTCCAGCTTGTGATTTCTTGATGTGATTGTCATGAAATTTTAAACAATCAAACATCACTGTGAATAACATTGGGAAATCTGCTGGCATCGTCCACTAATCGTACTAAAAGTCTCAAAGGGCAACAACCTAAAACTGAAAGATATTCAACTTCATGTAAATGTTCTTTGGCCGCTTGCACTCATTTAAATTCAGCTGAGAGCCACATGAAATGGAGAAACAGCTCACTATTAATGTCCCCCCCCCCCCCTCAGTGCAGAACCTGGATATAAAAAGATGCGAGAACATCGTTCAGAAAATGATCGACCTTGCCGTGCTAATGCAAAATAGGCTCCTAAGTTTTTGTCTCGGCGTGTCGCTTTGAGTCTGTATACGTGAACATTAAAATAACATCAAATTAAAGATTAACGGGCTGTTTGTTTGCATTTCTGCAGTGCATTGTTTTTATAATGTGACTATATGACAAAAATTTAATTGAATTTTGATTCATGTTGATGCTCGCTGGTGGCAATTTAACGCAGACATCTTCAACTCGTCACACACACACACACACACACACACACACACACACACACAATCAGGAGTCTTTGTCTTGCCTGCTCTCTGATGGGACGTCTGGGTGTAAACTAACCTTGTTTTTCCCTTTTCTCTCTCCCTCCCTCTCTCCCTTCCTCCTTACCTCCCTTTGCTTTTCTTGATTGTTGCTCTCTTCTATTTTTTTTTTACTTTCTTGCATGCTCATTGTCTTTTGTCTTAATTTTTACTTCCCCACACTTCTCCATCCCTTCTTCTTCATCTTTTTGTTATTATTCCATGTTTTCTCTTTCTCTGCTCATTTGTTTCCTCTTGTCTTGGTATCCACCCTTCTTCCCATCATTCCTTCATCAACTGAATTGATTATCCACTTTTATTTTATCCCTTATTTTTCTTCCTTCTCCCCCATATTTTCCTTACTTTTCTTTCCTCCTCATCATTTCTTTTATGTTTTCCTCTTTCACGGCTACACTTCCTACATTTCTTCCTTCCTTTCTCCTCTCTCCTCTTCCGTTATCCATTTCCTGTTTGCCTCCTTTCTGTCTATTTTCCTCTTTTTCATGATCTAATCTGTGTATCCCTTTATGGCTGCTTCCACCCTTTATTATTTCTTCTTCTTTTTTCTTTAATTTCCTCCTCTTCCTCCTCCTCCTCCTCCTCTCGTCTCTCCAGCGGCTGCTCCTCTGCCTCCAAGCTCCTGCTCTGGTTCTGCAACACCAGGCCAGTGCCTGTCTAGCTGCTGTGTGTGTGTGGCGTCTCAAGGCTCTATCAAGTGAGTCTGCTGCCTCACACACTCGCACACACACACAGGAAAACGCACACAAACACACCCACCGAGGTCATGACGTTTCAGCTGTTAGCAGAGTCAACATCTGCATATAGACACATGACGCCTCCACAACTTCCTGCTGTCATAACGAATGCCTCCATGATGCTGCTGCAAATGTTCAACTGTCATTAGCTTTTGTTTTCTTTTCTTTTTTTTAAGCATGAACAATCCTGTTTTTGCTTTTTATGTGTAGGATTGTGTTGTGTCCAGCAGTCTGAGTGAAAACTGGTGCATTTATGAAGTGGTGATGTGGCAGCATGAACTCTGTCCACCACATTGACTTTCTGATAAAATCACAGGGGGGGTGTACTGAAGTCTGCACTTAGTGGCATCATGTTCTGATATGTCAGATTGTGACCTTTTACAGTCGTGTACAGGGCGACTCGATAGTTTGACAAAGTCTGTTGACAGAAGTTGAACAGCTCAGTGCTTTTATGTGCATAAAAAAGTTTGATATTCATAATTATAAGCAATAAATTCTACGTTAATTATGAAAAACAGAAGAGAAGGAGAATAAGTAGATGATCAGTACATAAATCATGTTTAATTTGACTTTATTAGACCTTGACTGTGAGGATGCTTTCTGGCTTCACTGACATTATAAAGCAGCGTTTCTTCAGCTCAATAAAATGATATGAAAATAAGCAGAAGAGAAACATTTGGTGCACTGTGCAGTATTTCTGGCAGCAGGATGCTGTGAGTAGGATTGACTGTGTAAATTACAGCATCAGGCAGTAAAACAGTGTGATTTTGTTGACAGTTTGAGCTTAGACGTGAAGTTACAGCGGTTAAACTTCAAGGGCTCGATTCCTCACGAGGATGGATGTACAAACATTTATGTGTTTGCTTTTGTGTCTGTTGTTTGTGGGCCTGATTGTGAAGTGACGCTGTTAAAACCACTACATCTTCTGTAGATTATTTTTTCATTATCCACATGTGTGTTCATTCACAGCTACAGGAGTTTCCTCCCTCCTTGTGTCTTTTTTATTTTTATTTTATCTTCCTCTTTCTGCCTCTTTGTCTCTCATTTCTTTCCATATTTTTCTTTGTTCTCCCTCTTTCACACAGTTTATAATCCCCCTCTTGTTTTTTTCCTCTTCAATGTGTGTGTGTGTGTGTGTGTGTGTGCTGATTGTTGATCTGATTCTTTTCTCTGCTCAGAGCCAACTGTCTTTGATTGGTGTCAGGTTTTTAAGAGCCCCAAACACTCAGACAGACACAATGAAGGCTCTTATTTGTTTGCTTGACAATCACAAACTTGTATTTGCAGATTTTTGTTAACATTTCATGCTTTTTATCAACTTTGTCTCTGTATATTTGAGAGTCTCTCCCAAAAGCTCTTTCCATTTAAAAAAGTTGTCAAAAAGTGAAATGTTTTCCCCTGAAATGTTCCCTCTCGATCGTTACTTTCCGCTGTGAGGAGGACGGAAGGTGCAGACAGTGAGGATAAGTGAAGTGAGGACGAGCGTGACAGTGTGAAGCTTTTTCACTTCCAGGCAGCTCTGACAAAAGATTTCTCTCTGCAGCGAAAACTGTGATTGACTGAAGAGCGTGTGTGTGTTCGTGTGTAAGACTCACACAGTGACACAAATGCAAAACGCTGTCTGTCTAACAATCAATAGCTGTAATAGCTCAGTCTCTTTTTTCTCAGTGAAGTGCCGAAACAGGCTGAAAAATATTGAACTGCAACAATGTGCAGTAAACACATAAAACCCCCAAACACCCATCTATCTGTATATTCTTTATTATTATTATCCCTTAGAGGACTAAAAAGTCATTACAGACATCTGTTATAGTGGCATTACTGCTTGGATGAGAGGAAATAATTGCAAATTTCTTCAAATTTTAAAAGCAAGTTGCCACTGAGCTCAC
>JBAJHX010000053.1:2596459-2609503 GCA_037176925.1 Amniataba percoides
ACACACACTATAAATTCAACATAAACAATCCATACATCCGTTCTTGACCATTTGCAGATTTCATGAATTCATGTAAAATGGTCATTTGACTCAGCAACACTCGATACGAAATCTTTTAATAAAGACAGCTAAGACGTCCAACCGACGGAAAAACGGAGCCTTTAATAAGATTTTCTGTTTGTGTCGTTTTATTGGTTTAAATTTCCACCAATCACTTTGTTTATGCCGTCTTTAAACAAATTTTATAATCAAATTCCTGCAGATATTTGTAAGGCCAATGATGGGGAGCTCTGACTTCACGTGTTTAGAGTTTTTCAGATCCTGTAAACGTCTTAAAGTGTGCACTAATATTTCCCCGAACCTCTGTACAAACTTTCTACATGTGCTCACTTTTCCCGTCAAACAGCAATATGCAGGTTAATGCATCGTCGCTAACACCTCGTTGCTATGCAGTACATGTTCTAATATTACCCAGATTGTGTTTTTGGAGCTCAGAAAAACAAGGAGGAGCGTCTCCCAACAACACCTGCTTACATCAACCGCGGGAGCAGCTGAAAGGTCAGCTGCAGCGCGTTTGAAGTTGGAAATAAATTGAACTTTTCATCAAGGCGTCTTGGTGGCAAAATTGAATGGTCGCTGTTGCCATGGGTAACGCTGCCAAAGTGTGGGTGGCACTCCTCTGTAATTGGAAATAAAACAGCAGGCACGAGGCAGTCTCGCCTCAGGTCATGTGAAGGCTCCAATATATGTGAAGTTTTCTTTACGGAGGCTTTCGGCGACACCATGTGAGGGGAGAAAAAATATATATTATCTGTCGGTTTCCCTCTTTTTCTTCTCCTTTCATTGTCACGCACACACAAACACACTTTCTCCCCGCTGCCTGTGCCACACAAGCTGACAGAAACTGAATACACACACATATTCTCTGTCTCTGTGAGGTTTCATTCATGATTACCCCTCGTCTGTTGATGGAGGTCTGTTTATTTTCCTCCGTCTGAACATCATATAAATATGAAGATATTTCCCCCTCGTCTCACGGGACTCCACTGCGCTGCAGAAGTGTAATTTTCCTTCCCTTCCAGGTAGAAAGCTCCGCTTGGCAGGACATTTTCCATTCCTCCCTCTCCTCGCTGCCTCGACGTCTCACGCAGAGATCTGAAGTGGGTGAAATATGCAGAGGAAAAAAAGAGAGACAGAACTAAGTAAAGATGTGGTTGTGAGGGTATTTGTCCTCATATCTAAATGACTAAATACGTCAGTGCTTTGACCCAAATGCTGAATCTTCCTCCTCAAACCTGCCACCTTCTGTAGAAGAGTGACAAACTCAAAGGACTTCCCTCTGTCCTGTTAGCGGGAGGACTGTCATGATCGGCACAGCAAGCAAGTGGAAACTAAAATGTCTGAACAAATAACTCGTGTTGTTGATGAAAATCTCATCTCCCAAACGGATCTTGGAGTTCCAAAGAGATGCGGCTAAAATTTCATGTCGCCGGAAGCTTAATGCATCGATTGATAAGACCTCTGTCGTGATGAAGACGTGGTTCAGGGTTGTGTTGCTCTCATTTGGTGAAAGTGCAACATCCACATTAACATTAAACCCCAAAGCATCAAATTTTCTAAAAGGGCTGCAGGTTTATGTGTGTGTGTTTTGTGCCAAACTACTCATCTTTTAGATTAATACATGCATTCTGTAATAGATTCTGTAATATTGTTGATTGACTTGAATTTATTGAGCTATATTATGCACAGATGGAAATGAATTGTGTGTGTGTGTGTGTGTGTGTGGGCGTGGTCCTCCCTTTTCTTTTCCTCCAACACACCTGCCTGCGATCGGCCCATCTGCTCACCTGTCCTCACTTTCCAATCAGTGAACTTGTTTCTACCTGTCTGCTTCTCCTTTGTTTTTGGTCTTTGTCTGTCCTCTCCGTGCTCCTTTAAGTTATTTACAAAGCTTTTAAATAAACCACCTTCACCTACATCATCTCAGCCTCTGTACTATCTTACATTTGGATCCATCCTGTCCTACATAACAGACTGTTTATTACTTGTTGATCATCTCCACTCGTAAAATTACATCTGCTGATCGTGACACTGATACTCAGTGAAGCCCAAGAACGCCCTAATTCATAGTTATTTTAATACTTTTATTTTCTGAGCCATGATTAATCATCCTGTAGGCGCCAGTAATATAAATATCAAATTGACTAATGGCAGTCTGGCTTGCTGGGAGCGTATGTCGCTCAACAGATGGACTGAAGATCAGCAGACTGACCGACTGACTGACTGTCCTCAGGCCTCGCCACCAACAAGTCATGAACCTAATGAATCTGACTTACAGGGATTAAACTTTAACTAAATATCTGTTTGCATAGATTTTTTTCAAAAGATATATTTATTAAGTTTGGATTAAAGGTGATTTATTACATGTTTTGTTCAACTGGCTGTAATGTGCAGTGACATTTATTTAGTGCACATGGTTTGGTTTGGTTTCTTGACATTTATGTCTGTGTTTTAGTCCCATTGTTGGACTTGTTGGTCTTTGATTTTACATTTGAAGGCTGTCATTATATTCTTGAACTGTCATTAGCCCAAGATGGGATGTTTATCAGAAGTTAGTTCAGTAAGATATCGGTGGATGTGTACATCAAAGTTTGTTTCTGAGCAGCAGCTGCTTGTATAACCAAACTATTTATTCAATTTTCACTTCATATCCATAATGTATTTACAATGGGTCAAATATTAACGTCATTGATGTGTGTATACCCTAGTTAGTGAACCTAAGTGACTAAATGATCAGTTATTACTGCTTTAAATGTCTCTATTTGAAATTTAGCCTTCGTAAATGTTGAAATTTTGCTTAAATGGTGAGCTGGCAACCAGGCAAGGCTGACAGGACCAAACTCTGACGAGACACAAATGCTGAATGAGTCTCTGAGGGGATGTAAACACCAGCTGCCTGTGTGTGAGGGTGTGTGTGGTGCCTTGATGTGATGTTAACATGATTTTATATGTGAAACTGAGTCTAAATGTGTGCATTTGTGTGTCATGGCTGCTCTCCCGGCAGGCGCGTCATCAGGGCGCAGCGCTGCCAACGAGCCTCTTTCATTATTTAGTCTCTTCATGTGTCTGTTCTGAAGTTTGACAGAGGAGCTGATGGCTGGTTTTGTCCCCAGTCACATAGAAAAAAAACAATAAAAAAACAAGAAACTGGTTTTAAAGCTCAGAGGACCTCGGCAGACATGAGACATTTACAACATGTCAAAACAAATGTTTACAGTCAGATCACATGACGTCTTTATCCTCGTGCCGACAGGATCTTTTCATAAAAATCCCCACTCGTTTTAAGATCTTTCTGATAACTTGATGGTTGACTTTGTCCCCAGTCATGCGGGGAAAAAAAAGACAAACATCGGTTTTTATAACCTCGGGACCGTGACGGAGCATTTCCAAACAAGCGTTTACGGTAAAATCAGACGAGGTTTTGATCCTGACAAGTTCAGAAAAAGGCCCCGAACGGTTTCATTCATTTATTGAATTTGTTGATTTATTATGTAATTAGATTATTTCTGTGATGTAGTGTGTCAAACATATGATTTGACATGAAACTCCCAGCTTTTTTTATGTTTGTGAGTGACAGATGCTTCATATGTTCCACCGCTGAGGATGACGATGACGATCCAATGACTAAATTTGTTGCACAGCTGCAGTCATGACAGTAAAATTTAATGTAAATATACTGAAGGTCATAATATAATGTGATAGTTAGCAAATGACTTGCATTAATGAAGCACTTGAAGGTATCCTGTAGGGTTTTTTGGCCGCTAATAAGTGAATGATGAGCAGAAAATATCTTGCACGGTTGAAGTGACTGCAGCAGTTAAATGCTCCCGGCCCTGCTCGAACTTTGACCCGGTTAGCTCTTCATGCTAGCCGGACTGATTTCCTCCGGCCTTCTGCTCGCGGTCCGTGCAATCCTCCGTGCAATCGTCTCGTAGGGGGTGCAGCTAATAAGAGTGTCAATGCGAATGTTCCCCCACAAGACAAAGACAGAAAAACCTCTTTTGTCAGCGGAGGAGGATCTCATTTGCCCAGACAACCAAGTCGACTGGTTAGCCAGCAAGAAATAATGAACATCAAATGCAGTGGTGTGAGAATAAAGAGGTTTCATTCCAAAAAGGTACATTTCCATTTTGGGGAAAGCGTGTTATCATGTGTTAGGAGTGAAGTGTTTGGAAAACACACTGAAGTGTGGCAGTGTTTTGGGTACAAAGGTCCTTAAAGTCATATCTTTTCATATTTAGCTAAAAATATTCACAGTCATTAACTCTGACCTTTATATTTTATGGAAGCACATTAAGCTATTTCGTTATGTAAGTACCGGAGTCAAAGTAATTATAACTGTGGGTTTTAATTACCTTTGATTTTTAAGTACATTTCAGTTTAGTTTGAGTTTTTATTGTGGATATTTTACTAAAGGTTTTGTGCTGCACTTTTCCTCTTCCATCTATGGTTTTATACAGTTAATAAGCTTGTGTAAAAGTGTGTTTTTTATATATGTATTTCTCAAGTATCAGTACAAGAAGAAGACCAAAAAGGTCATAAAAAATAACAACAAATTATCTCCAATAACCAATATCTAGCTTTGAGAAGTGGATGATTAACATACTTAAAGACTAAAAAACTATAGAAATACAACTGACTGATGATAAAAGAGATGGAAACCAGCCCATGTATGTCAGAAAAAAGGAAACATGTCAGCTTCTGTGTTCAATGTGCAACTATTTTCTGAGTAAAGCTTCAATAAAAACAGTCCTGACAAACAGAAACGACTCCAAACTTTCACAGAAGTCGAATGCTTCTCTTAAACACTCTGAAAGAAGCCTGAAGTCTCACACACAAATGTAGTCCAGCTTCTAATACGCACAACTTACCTGCAGGCAAGCCACAAACAACGTGTACCTGCTGTCACACACACACACACACACACACACACACACACACACACACTGCGGTGATTTCTTCTCATTCCAGTCATGTAAGCAATTAGTTGAGGAATGGTGCGTTTTAGGCGTCAGTCATCCAGAAATAATCAAACTCTGATCTACTGAGAGCCACAGTATGCTGATCTGACTCTCAAAACACACACACACACACACACACACACTATTTTTTGTGCAGGATCCTTTTCTGCTCCTGAGTGTGTGTGTCCACATACTGTATATTACACACACACACAGTGCATGCGTGTGTGTTGTGTTTACTTCCCCACAGGCCGGTCTGCCTGCGTACTTCACCCTCATGCCTCAGTGCTCGTGTCCAGGCTAAAGCCTTGTTTTAATGTTCTGAGACAAACAGAGCAGGAGGTTCAGTGTTTTCAGCCTCAGCGCTGCTCAGCTCAACGCTGCAGGTCAGCTCAGTGCACCTACGGCCTTCTGGGATTACACTCTCAACAAAAACACCTTCACCAGAGTTTCCAGAAAGAGCTTTCTTCAGGCTGTTTCTGAGCCACAGCAGAGAGGAAGACCTGCCCAAACAAAAACATCCACTGATAATCTGAAATAGTTTTAATTTAGAAATGACCACAGAAGATACCACAGATTGGTGCTGTTGCTCTTCTTTAGTAGCTGTTCCTGTGTAATCATGCGGGTCAAAAAAGAGATAAAACATTAAAAACAGAAGTGCAGAAGAGATGCCAGTGTGAACACAAAGCTTCACGCTGAATGGTTATAATATGATTCTCATTCACTCCATTGTCAGCTGTGATGAATCCACCCACAATCGCCTCCATCCACCACAAAGAATCAGTCTCCAAACTTTCCGGGGGGCCACAGGGAGCGAATGTTTGACACTCAACATTTGAGGTGATTTTTGAGGTTCTTTTGAGAGTTATATTTATGAGTGGCACCAGCCCCCACATACGAAAACATGCCTCTCCTTTGTGTCAGTCTTGTTGGCTGCTATCAGTGAAAGGTCCATTTCCCATTAAACCGTTTCCTCGCAGAAATAGTGCAGGTCCATCACCCTCGACACTCAGAATTGCTCAGCGGAGGACTCGAGTCTGATTGAGCCCCACGGGCCAACAAGCTTAAAGCCTCTTATCAAGGAGGAAGAAAAGGAAGAAAAACACATAAAATACCAGGCTGAATCAAAGCGTCCATCTTGACACCTCTGCGGCCTGATGGAGAGCCCCCGTACGAACCCAGAGGGGCCTCGCCGGGGTTATTTATGACGGACAACCCACCCCCTCCTCCGCCTCTGTCTCTGAAACTAAGCTTGAAATTGCAGATGGTATCGCTGTGACAGAAAAAAGGGAGGAAGTTTTTGTTTGCAGCGAGTGATGCATTGGAAAGCGAGCTCTGCTGTGCGCCGTGTAATCCCACACAGCTCAGCGGGGGGCGTGTCATTAGATCCTAACGAGGGAAGTCGATCAGTAAGAAAAGGGGGGAAAGACCGCTGTGTTTTATGTGCTTAAAGCTCCAGCAGCTGGAGATGTGCAGGAGTCGTCCTCTCAGGCGCTCTCACCTGCTCGGTTTTATGTTTATGTTTTCAGCACACCGCAGGACAGAGCGTGTCATATTCGCTTTGTTGACCAGGTTATTTTAAGGGGAGAGAGGAAAAAAACTGGAAATCTTTTTGTTCTCTGTGTGTTTTTCTGCACTAAGGAGCAGCACTAAAACACAAAATCATCAGAATGGATATATTCAGATGTGCATTTCTGCAAAGTTTTGCTAGTCTGACCATTTTTTTCAAGTTCAAAGGTGAAATAAAGGTACAAAAAGATCATTTAACATCATCTCTGCAGTGTAAATATGCTCAAGTTAGCCATTAAGCTTATTAACTAGCAAGTGATCATCATGCGTGTCCTCTAAATTCATCTCTTAGTGTACCAATGATGCAGACTTGACCATGACCCGAGTGTAATGCAGTTTCTCTTAAACGTGTCCCGTATGCAAGACTGCAGCACTTCACAGACGTCACAATCGACACAAACAGCTGAAACTGAACCAACCTTACAGTGAAGGTGATAGTAAAACTAAATTGTGTGCTAAAATGAAGGAAGGGCTGCAGCTCTCAGAGGGTTTATCACTTCTGTAACAGCAAACTGTGACATTACAAGTGGACATTTAATTCAGTATTAACTTTATAAGAAATTTTCATGCTGCTTAACAGTTTTGCAGAAAGTCGCACATTTCAGCTTTAATCGAGCCTAAAGTTTTTCTTTCTTGCCGCTGTGAACTTTTGATGCTTTCACTCACAAGCCAGCTGCAGTAACCTCAGTGAAAAGTTTTTCCGAGAAGTTACAAAAGCTATCACAGCTTCTTCGTTAACCTCCCACCTCCGTCCCTCTGAGCACGTATGAAATGTTCGCGGCGCTCCGTCACCACAAAAACAACACGGATCTGCGCGGCCGCATTCCTTCAGCATTTCACTTCTTCTCTCTCTGTTTGCTCAGCGCAGATTGGGTTTCTTCGGCCCGGCTAAGAAAAAAAATCTCTCAGCTCTCTCTAATGCTTTCTGACGTGTGTTCAGACGAGCCTCGTCGAGCGGGAGAAAGAGGAAAACTAGCCAGCAGGATTTAATCCCATGAAAGGCCGACGCTCTGAGTCCTGCAGCAGACCTGGAGTCAGCAGCGCTTTAGCTGTAAAGTTGATAGGTTTTAATTTTCATAGCTATTTATCCTCATTTACTCATTTAGTCTTGCACCTTCTGCCTGAGTTTACTTCTTTATTTTATTGTGAAAAATGCTGCAGGCAGACTTTGTGACTTTTAAGCTTTTAGGTCAAAAGACTGCAAACATGTAATCTCCCGGAGCTGCCTGTGGATTGAATTATTTTCTGTCTCCTTCTCCTTTCCTTTTTTATTATTTTTTTATTTTTTATGCCCTCTCTCCTCTTCTCAGCCACGCCGTAAAACGAAACCATTACTCAACGTCAGTGTAATTGAGGTGATGACACTCACCTACTGTAATTCATTTTGCAGCGAAGACGCCGTGATGCTTCTGCTTACCTGGGCACAGTTTTTGGATCTTCAGGTTGCGGACAAATTTTCTTTCAAGGACAGAGGAGAGTAAACGTGGAGGGTTTTAATGTATAATATATATTTCTTTTTTTTTTTTTTGGAAAGTCATAGAAAGTCATGCTGTTCTTGCCAACGTGCATTTTTTTTTTTTTGCTGCTGAGCTGTTGTAAACTTTCCTCGTGGGTGTAAACTTTGAATAATTTTTGCATAAAAATCTCTTCCTCCTTTCATTTTAGTTAGTTCAATGCTGCATAATCTGTTTTCTATTCAAATTCCGCTCTATTGTATTCATCTCATATTTATCATCCTTCCTCTTCCTCCTCACCCCCCCTCCCATCCCGACCTCCTCTAAAACTCTTTTCTTTCTTCCTCTCCTCTCATCAGCACCGCAGCAGGTTGTGAGCTCTCGTTTCTCCGTCGGCTCGCGGTGAAACGGACCACTTGTTGTTTGGATAGGTAGCACAGAGGGGAGGACAGAGAAAAGGGAGGTGAAGGCTTTTCACCTCCCTTATTATACCTCAGACAGAAAAACTCTGAGTGGCATCATCAGCAGAAGTGGAGAGTGAGAGAGAGAGAGAGAGGCTGAGTGTGTGATTAGTGGGAGAAGAAAGAGGGCGAGAGTGTGTGTGTGTGTGTGTGTGTGTGTGTGGAGGGGGCGGGGGAGTTGTTGGCTGTAGAAGAGGAAGATTGGATCACTTGTGGAGAAAATGGAAGATGCAATCACATTTACATCAACTACTGCAAATATACACACACAGAACGTCTAAAACCAGGAAATCGTTCAGCGGCGCAGACATTAACGTGACAGCAGAGTCTCACCTGGTTTTTATAGCAGAATTTCCATCATCTCACAGTGAGCATCTTCATATTGTGACGACTGCTTTTGTGTCCTCAAGCAAGACACTAATCAGAGAAAATGAAAGGAATTTGACAGAAAAAACATTAAAAACAGCCTCCTGCTCAGAAAGGTTTCTTCGTGTTATGGAAATAAAAGTCTGTGCTGGACACGACAACAATAACTGCATAAGTATAATTGTATGTCTCTTTAAACGTTATATAAGTTAATGTGTCTGAATAAAAGAATAAAAGCTGATAAAGCATGAAGCACACGAGCCAAGTGGACATTTATGAGTTGCATAGATTTGTTGAAGAGAGTGAAGAACAGTCTCAGGTTTTATCTAAGTACTTTGAAAAAGTGTAGAAACATGCTCATATCAGACGGTTGCTAAGATGCAAAAAATAGGTAGAGAAGGTAGATAGGTAGATTTTTTTTTAAATTATATTATATTTAACTTGAAAAAGGCGCATTTCAGTTTAGAAATTAGCTGTTGAAACTTTTCTGAAGTCCTTTGGATGGACTAAAAATGTGATCACTGAATAGAAATAAGACCCACATGCTTGAAAATGTGAAGTTTGTTTTCTTTTTGAAATATAAATGATCGGATTCCCCTTGAAAGTGGTGACTTTACTTTGACCCTATGTGTCTAGACTCACGGATTTGTTATGTAAAACTGTATTAACCTGTGAATTAACCTTTGTAAAGCTCCTGTAAGAGCACTCCTGTTTGTACTCAACAGAAATCTCCTTCACACACACTCAGCAAACAAAGTGAGGACGAGCTTCGCAGTGTTATCCGACCAGCGTTCATTTACAAAGGTTAATTCTCAGGTTAATGCTGTGGAGTTCTGATTAAGAATAAAATACATTAAGTTTATTTTATCACTCGCTGGTGTCGTGGAGGTGTAAGTTTCACAAAATTAGTAAATTCCTCATTAATTCAACAGGAACAACAAACGTCAACTTCATGACGTCATTTTACACCGACGTCCTCAACCGAGCTAAAATTTCAGACATGTTCATCTGTTTTTACTTAAATATTGTGATACCCTGCTGAGTCCACTGGAAATAAATGAACACAGGGTGGGAACTATTTGTCATTTCATAGTTATTCATAACTTTATCTTCAGTTCTGCTGTTTGTCACAAAGCTGTTAAGTCACCCGACATCTCATCTGTTGTTTAGCTAATATCTTTTAACATAATCAAATAATTAGTTTGAAAGGAAACTGCACTGAGGAAGCATTACAGTCCTATAACATTATCAGAGTTATGATGGAGAGTCTGCTGCCTTTAAGCTGCATCCAGCCAGGAGTGAACATCTGCAGAAAAATACTACCCGGGGATGTTTTTATGTATTTATTGTAAGCAATAAATCCTCACTGACACAGCAATTCAACATTTGGTGATTAGTGTCCCTAATTATTAAGCTGCATTTGTGTTCTCGTGGGAAAATCCGACATTTCATGTTCAACTGCTTAACTGTGTCGCATTGAGTTTCAATCAAAGCCAGACGGCGAACATCAAGCAGATCTAAACTGTTATTTATCAGCTTTGCACGTGTGACATATGATGTTAGCGCTCTGCCAACACAGTCCAGGTTATGAAACACATTTTTAGATCTTATTTGGACCGTGTGGACCTTTGTGCTCCTTCCTTTCCCACTCCTCCACTGGAACGTCGTACAGCGGGTTCGAGATCTCGCTGAAGGGCGAGATGAATGTTCGCCACATTGCTGACCGAAATATGTAGAAATGTTTAGTCTGCTTGTAATCCGGGCCTTCTGTCTTTCTCTCCCCTGGCCTCATTAAACAAATCTCCGTCCTGTCTCACGCTCTGCCAGTTGGCCTGGTGGCTCAGCTGTGTACAAACAAAACCACGAGTAAACAGAACGGATGCCGCCACATGTCCCGCTCCAAGTTTTCATTTGATTGAAGTTTAAAATGGGGAAAGCACTTTTTAGTTTTCTGTATGTTCGCATACGTATTTATGTGTATTAACATCATGCATAGCATCGCTGTTAGGGATTATTCTTTATTTCTTTTCTCTTGAGATTTCACTTTCATGTGAAGAGTTTGGGTGTTTTAATGAGGCCTGCAGTGAGTCTGTAACATGCTGGAGTTTCTTTCTTTCCCTTCTCATTTATAAATGTGGAAAATACATGTCATGTATGTTAATATAGTGTACAGCATACTGTAAATACAGATATAGCCTGGTTATGTTTTTATTATCTTATTTTCTACAAAGAATATGTTGCATTTTATACCGTTTTATCCAATAATAATGAGTAATGCACTTACTCAAGTTTATAAAAAAGGGAGTTTATGATGTCGATCTACGTCTTTGACTTTTTCATGTGTATACTTTTTTTCGTAGATGTCATGAATTTTTTATAACTCATATAATGTCATGTTAAGGATTATTTTATTTTGTTTATAGAAATATTTAATTGCAAAACACTTGCAAACTAATGATACCAAATTATTTATTTGTTGGTTTAAACCACATCAGCCTCTACCAATGCTGGTGATAAACATCTAGACTTAATTTAATCTGAAAAAAAAAATCATAACAAGAGAGAAAATCAGTTTCCCAGAATGAAGTAAACTAAAAAGCAGTCTGGTATTGTTGAAAGTGAAGCTAATGAACCCTGACATGACAAAGACATAATGATGACACATATATTGGCACTGTGCTGTGAAAACTGTGTCAGAAAATCTGGTTTTAATCTGGGCTTTTAGGGGTTAAAATAGCAGCATTTTCTAAATGCACATTTAACTATTGAGTTTATGCGATAATCCTAAAAATCACTCAACTGATTGCAGCATGAAAGTCGATTGAGTTGCTGAGATTTTTCCATTTTTGACAGAGCACACAATCCCAAAAAACACCATTTGGCGTGCTGTCGCGTCACTTCACAGATGGCGGCGTCGTTTATGGCATCATTTGGACTCGTTTCACTGCTGTAGATCATAAAGCACTAAAGCATGAAAGTACAGTTCTCAGACCGTGAAGATGAAAGCAGCGACTCGAACCGTAACTCCCTGCTGACGTGACGCATCTGAACGTCGTCGAATGATGCAGACTTAGAGCGTACGTGCCGCTGAGCTTTAACTAAATGAAACATGAATTAAAACACTGCAGGAACCTCCTCAGCACAAAACCTCCATCATCTGTGTTTCCACCGAGAAGCAGGAGCAGCAGCACCGTCACGCTCGCGACTTACAGTGAGAGCAGCCGAGGGTTTAACGCCGCAATGTGGCAGCAATTTGGAGTTCTGCTCTGGCGAGAATCTGCGGCCTGTTTCCTTTTGAAAATCCCTAAATGTTCGAGGCTGTCGGGAAGGTAAATTTCACGGCCAGTTTGGCAGCAGGAAGTGTCTTTGGTCAGGGTGTTTGTGTAAACAGCCCGTAATGGTTTTAGCCCGCGGTGAGGCCTCTGTGGCGCACACACACACACACACACACATGCATGTGTACACAAAATGTACATAATCATTCGCTCTTCATATCCACATACACACATGCATACGTGAACACTTGCACGTGCACCGCAGGCTTTAATTCTCCTCCTTCAAATGCAGTGAAACTTAAAAACTGTATCCAAATGACCCATTATGGCTGCCAAATGAGTTTCTGCAGTAGTTGACTTTAACAAATAGGCCTTTTTCTCTTGAAAAGAGCCGTGTTGACTCTTGTTGTTGTGTATTAATGTTTTTATTTAAACCTGAATCAATTACAGGTACATATGAGACATGTATGCATGAATCATGTTCGTGTTTTGTGCTGCTAATTTTTTTTTTTTTTGTTACATTCGTATGCAAGGACAAATTAGAGAAGCACATATCTGACAGCTCATTGTCATGTGTTTCGCCTCGTGTGACTGGTTTAATTCATAGCAGGGGAAATGACAAAATGACAGTAGATGAGTTTGTCAGCTGGATCAATGAGCTGTTTTTACATCATTTTGCTGAAGACAGGTCACCAAAAAGCCATGTTTTATTTGGCTCAAGAAGAAGAGTTTAAATCATTTTATTTTTAAAAATAAAAGTCAACAACTCTGGTGTATATATGTATTTGTCAATTGAGTTTATCTTACTAAATGCTGACAAATCTATCAGACATTTATTTATTCAACTTAAAAATGTGCTTTTTATCTTGTCCACAGTCATGGTGCTGTATTGTAGCAT
>JBAJHX010000053.1:2641483-2702889 GCA_037176925.1 Amniataba percoides
TGACGGGGGTGTGGTTTTATAGGCTGCATAGAAAGTGCAAGTCTCAACATCTCCGTCACAACACGACAACATTCCTGTATCATATTTTTAAATGTGGGATAACTGAACTTTGGAAACCAGCCGGTTTCGGCAGCAAAGGCTCCTGTAAAAAGACGATAAGAGCTGAAACTGTTTGGAGGTCAAACAGATGTGCTGAGAGATGTACAGTGTTGCTTTAACAAGTGCTGAATAAATAAAGTTAACAGGTAGTTTAATGCACAGTGTTTGGTTACAAAAGTGACTGAAGTTACAAACAAAAATGTCCACTAAGTTTATCCCAAATAGGTCTGATTGTCCCTTTTTATGCTTTTGTTATTTACTTTTAATCCACATCTGAATGTAATAAAATAAGTTTTTATGAGGTCCGTGTAAGAAATCTGGACTTTGAATCATGAAAGAGACAAACAAAGCAGAAAAAAATGCTCAAAAGCGCTACCAGGGGTCAGAAACTCTGTACACCTGTAACTATGAACTCGACTATGTGAGCATTCAGACTACAGAAACAAATGCCTCAATAATTTAAACTATTAATACAAATAAACTGGATTGTAGTTCGATCTGATTTGATTGATTGTCTCACTCAAACGTTTGAGGTCTGACTGGTTCAATTCAGCATTAAATAATAAAAGAAACAAACTCAAAGAGCCTGTTTTTGAAAGAAAACACATCAAGTAACAGGAAACGGCTTTAACTCGAACTTTGGTCCCCATTCGACTCCCAGCTGGTGTATTTACAGAAGCTAAACCTTAAAGCGTCGGTAATGTTTTCAACCTTAGCAAACACGGAGAGGCTTTATGAAGTATTTCATCAAAGTGACAGATTCAGAGCAGCTCTGAAAGGTTGTAAATATAAAAAAAAAAAAAACATGTTTCCATGAGAAGTTCAGAAACAAAACCTGTAAAATCTGAAATGCATGAAAGAAAATAAGCTACGGTAACACGAGGGCTGTGGATCGTGAGCTGTAACAGGAAAAAGACCTGAAAACATTCACAGCAAACATCTGCACAGTCGAAGGCACCGAGGAAACGTCAGGAAAGGCACCGCAGAGAGAAAACACAAAGTCTGCAGAGCTTCTCTTTAACTATCAGAGTCCGTTACTGCTTTACGGCTTTGTAAACATAAACCAATCTTTTTCCCTGCAGGAAAAAAAAAAGAAAAGTCTCCCTTGATTATCACCACGTGGAGCTACTGAGAGTTAGAGTACATTCACGTTCAGGCGTCATTTCTTAGTGAATAAATGTTTTTTGAAAAGTGTGCAGGATGTCGATCTAAGATTTAAACTGTAATATACATTTATCTAAAGAGAGAGGCAGTTTGTTGATTACTTATGAAGCCACACCATAAACTTAAAAAAAAAATCCCACCAGTAAAATTCACATTTCTTTCAGCATCGCCATTTAAGGACGATTTCGTTATAATCCTCTCTGATAAAGACTGAACTGTAGAGACATTAACAGTGAAAATCGTCTCCTACAGTAGATTCAGAAACTGCTGCTATCGTACTTTCTTGTATTAAATATAAATTTGCATACTTGGCGCCACAGTTTCAGGTGTGACTCTAAATAACCTTGTGCAGGTGACCGTTCATAAGCTCGTTTGGTTGTCTGTGTGCAAAACAGAAAACGTTTTGGATTTTGACTTAAACTCTTTTTAACGTGTAACAGCAGAAACATTAAATGAAGAGTCGACTTCATGAAGGAAGCATTAGATCATTTTCAGGAAGGATGTCAGCAAACAAGGCACTTTGGCAGAAAAACAGACTTTTCCTTTTGTATTTTTGGAAACAACACGCGTGTAAACAGACATTTTTAACATTCATAATCTCCGTTGTGCACTGGGAGGTTTTGGACGTGGCGGACGGCGTCTGCGATGGTGAAGAAAACGATTTTGTTCTCTGCTCCCTCGCGTCCTTTCTTGTCGGGGAAGTATTCTCCTCTCTCCAGATCGTCCAGCACCGAGGCGTTGCACTGAGCCAGGACCACCTGGACCCCGAGCTCGCCGTAGTCTTTGCGGACCTCTTTCAGAGCGTTGACTCCGGCGGTATCCAGGAACAAGACGGCGCTGCAGTCGATCACCAAGCTGCATAAACTACGAGTGGATTTCTTCTCCACTATAAAAGTCACGCTGGCTTCTGCGTCGTCCTCTTCTTTACCCGCCGCCTCTCTCTCCGTTTTCATATTTCCTTCCTCCTGCTGTTTGTTCTTCTTCTTGAACTTCATGCGTCGAGATTTCTCCTTCACGGGATCGAGCCCGACGCACCGGTACAGAGACTTTTTGAACAGGCTCTGGTTGGCGTAATAAATGGGAGCCTCGTACCTGAAAACGGTGACTCCCGGATGCGTCTGAAGGCCGCGGTAGGACGTCAGGTCCTCGTAATGCTCCCTGGTCGACGCCCGGCCGAGCTCCCGGACCTGAGCTTTCTGTGTCCGGCCCAGCACGCAGAAGGCCGACACCAAGACCCCGACGAGGAGACCCAGCTCCGTGTTGACCAGCGCCGAGGTCGCCATGGTGATGACCCAGATGGAGGCGTCAACGCGGTTTGCGCGCCACATTCGGGGGACGTCGGTGAACTTTCGCAAAGCCCCGCGGAGGTTGACCACGATGATGACGGCCAACACGCACCTGGACGAGAAAACGAGAGACGTTTAGAGAGATGAAGTTACAAGTCTTCATTTCATTTTTCCATCACTTTTTTAAAAAGCAAAACGACTGAAGGAGATATCGGAGCTTCAGGCAGAATCAGCTCAAGACTCAAAAAAAGCTTCAGAAATGAACAAGAGAAAGGACGGATAATAAGAGAGAAGGAACAAAAGCAAAATATAGTCCGGCCTCAGCAGATGCGCCGTTATTGATTAAGACATTTTACACAATCAGTGGAGTAAAGAGTGTGTTTGTCTACGGGCACGTCTGTAGATAACACACACACACACACACACACACACACACACACACACACACACACACACTCCGCTAAACGATAATCAGCTGCAGACACACACACTAATCAAAGCTTAAACCAAAGTGTCATTTTCCTCTAATTTTTACTTATTTTCTGTAACATTAGAACAGAAATCAAACTATTTTCACACACATGCGTCTTCTGAAATGTTGTTTTAAAGGTGGAGTCGGCATCAACCCTGAACTACAACCAAAGCTTATCTGTATTTGTCTGAGTCTACCCTTGAAGCCTCTTTAAAGGCAAACAAGATAAGAAGTGCGAGCGAAAGTTTACGTTCTCCGATGAACCAGAAAGAAAACTCCCGGAGCTTAAAACCAAACGTGTGTGAGACTTATTTTATGGCTGAGCCGGATCAGATCTCACGTTAATGTTTAACTTAAAATACCATCTGACTACTGATGTGTTGATGCTCCTGTATTTTATTTACAAGCTACTTTATTTGAATTCACTGTTCAGACTTTTTTCATTTAAATGTCTTCAATAATTACTGCATTTCAATGACACCGGTTATTTAAATCTATACATCAATAGGTGATAAATTAGAGGAAGAACTTGGATAAATGAGGGGAAAATATAACAAGTGATTCTAAATAAGTGAGAAGTGTGATAATTTTTTACTTCGACTTTTGATCCAAAGTACCTGAACTTTAAGTCCCGGGAGTCTTTAGACGTCCTGCTCATGTTGGCTTCACGTTTTACATGTGGCTGCTGTTTACAAACACGAAAATCTGGTCTGTTCACGAGAGAAACTAACAGGGCGAGTCGAGCAGGCACGACCGCTACGACCAGCTTTCATGACATGAGAACTATTTTTAGTGAAGGGTTACAGCTCGGAGGTAAAAAACTAAAAAGCATTTCCTTTCACATGACGGAGCCGCATTTTAAATTTCTCATCCTGTGACTGTAGATTTAGTTTCAACCATTTCAATTACATATTTTATATTAAGTGTTAATGACAGTAATGTGGAAATAACAATCTTAAGAGGCTTATTTAAATTATTCTGTTAATAAGATCTTGCAGGTTGTGATCCCTTATTTATAATTAGATTAACTCACAATCTTCTACATATGTTTTTATATAAATAACTTGGCTTTGGTTTGCTTACTTTTGCAGCGAGTAGAAGAGCGGTGCGATAACCAGCAGCACCAGCAGCAGGACGAGCGCGCTGACCAGCCCGGAGACTTGAGTCTGGCAGCCCGTCGACTCCTTGACGAGCGTCTTGGTGAGCGCGGCGCTGGTGGTGAAGCAGCGGAAGAAGGACGGCAGGATGTTGCAGAAGCCGATGGCGTACATCTCCTGGTTGGCGTCCACCGTGTAGCCGTGCTTCTTGGCGAACATCTCCGACAGCGAGACGGTGATGGCGAATCCCACGATGGCGATGGAGAAGGCGTCCACGGCCACGTTGGGGATCAGACTCCACGCCGGCAGCTGAGGAGGGAGGAAGCCTGTGGGGATGTCGCCGGCCACGCTCGACCCGTAGTCGGCGTTGAAGCGTCCGAAGTGGGAGGCCAGCGTGGCGATTATCACCACAAAGAGCTCGAAGGGAATGGGAGCCTGGGAAGGACAAAAACATCTAAAAGGTCAGTTTATCTTTTTAAAATCCGACCCACAAATCTTAAGTTTGGTTTGCTGGTGATAAATGTTTTATTCTGTGTATGGTGGCCTGTTTAGGACACTACGAGCTCAAACTTTTAAGCTAAGCTTTCTTCAGTGTCGCTCAACATCCCACAGTTTTGTCTGAATTTTGTTTTATATTTCAGTTCTTATTTATTCGCCTCAATTCAACGCTCAGCTCTGTTCGAATGCCACCATCTCAGTCGGGGATAAAAAGTCTCACACACATTCCTCCCTTATCTTCAGCTGCACGTAACATTTGTCCAACCACACACAGCTTTAATCTTAATCTGAACAGAAGCAGTTTCAAGGCCGCACTCAAGCTTAAATACCTCCAACGACATGAAAAAAGATAACCAGGTTTTACTGTGCGCTGATTTATTTCATACTGAACAAACCAGATGGAGTGAGTCCTTTCTTACTGAACTATTTCTGCTTTAAACTGAAATGATCCTCTCCTGTAATAAACATTGTTGTGACCCAAGTACAAAAAGGAACAGGGACCTTTTAACAGTGAAGACTTTACTTTTCCTACAACTACAATTTTGACATTATTTCAAATTTTCTGTGAACATCTGAGCAGCAGCATTTTTTTCTCTGCACATGTAAGAAAATCAGTTATATGAAAAGCTGTATTTTAATTTACACCTGTGATAGACGAACTCTGTTTACCTTCAGCTTGGCTTTGAAGCGGTCGTTGAGCTCTTTGGTCGGTATGAGTATCAGCAAACACACCAAACTGGTCACCAGGTCGCAGACGTTGGTGTTTCCCAGGTTGCCGAGCAGGCTGTACCAGGTCTTGAAGAGGGTGAACCAGCCCTGCGGCCGCGGGATCTTCAGGCCCAGGAGGTACTTAAACTGCGAGGTGAGGATGGTGAGGGAGGCTCCGGTGGCGAAGCCGCTGAGGAGGGAGTCTGAGAGGTAAACGGAGACGAAGCCCACCTGGAAAAGACCCATGAGCACCTGAGACAGAGAGGGGAAAAAACAGACAAAAGAGTCAGAAAAACGACACCGAGCGAACGCCTCCTGTTTGCTCGAGGCTGCTGTGATTTTCTCACCTGATAAACGCCAGCAGTAAACGTGACCGTAGCTCCCACCGTGATGGCGTAGCAGCTTCTGTCGCACCCAACGCTGTCGTTCCCTCGTCCATCCAGCAGCACGCCGCTGTCATTTCCTCCGATCAGGCCGCCGCTGCTGCTGCTCTCTGTGAGGTATCCAGCCAGAACCAGCTCCCTGTCCACCACCTGACCCACCAGCAGGCAGAGCACGCCGAAGATCCCCACCGAGATGTGTTTGGAGGTGCCCAAGATCGCGTAGATGATGGAGGCGAAAAACGACGTGTAGAGGCCGTAAATGGGATCCTGGCTGGCCAGCAGGGAGTAAGCGATGGACTGCGGCACCAGCAGGATCGCCACGATGAGGCCCGACATGACGTCGCCCAGCAGCCACTCTCGCAGGCGGTAGCGAGGCAGCCACGTCAGGATGGGCGCGAACCCCACGACTTTGGATTTGGCTTTCTTCCAGGTGCAGCGTTTCTTCAGGCGGCGCGACGCGACGGACTTCCAGCTTTCGCCCGTTTCCTTCTCGACTCTTTCCAGGACGAGAGGCTGCTGGTGGTCGTCATGGTGATGATGATGATGATGATGATGATGATGGCGGTCGCTCTCTGCGCCATCGTCCGGCGTGCAGCAGTCGTCGCCGTGCGTCATGATCGAGCCCCTTTATCTGAGAGAAGAGCACGACAAATTAAAATCTTCATGCACAGACGGAGACGAAACGTCCGTATCTGCAGATTTCAGATATTTCTCTGAGGCGAAGAAACGCGTCCTCGTCTTGATGTTGCATCACAGCACAGATAAGACACTTCCCGTCATTATTCGCACTGTTACTGATCCTTACGAAGAAAAAATAAGTCACTATTATCAGCAAAAGTGAGCAGGAATGAGAGGAAATAACAGGAACCGTCATGTAATGTGACGTTAATCTTCATGACAAATCTGCTCAGTTACACACAGAAGTGACAGGATCTTTATTTATAGCACATTTATCTCCCAGGTTGCATTTTGCTCATTATAGCAGGTCAGAAATGTAAAAGGTCAAAGTTAAAACTGTCTGAAAAGAAGATTTTTGTAAGTTTAAAGTGAAAATTTATCTTCTTTAATGGTGGAAAAAACCTCACACATCAAACCAGACCCCCTTCTAGAAATAAAAGACTATTTTTCTGAATATTGTGCAGCTTTATAAGGTTACAGAGGTGAACTTGTGTAGTTTTAAGACATCTCACGTGCAGTTAATGAGATTACTGAGTCATGCTGGCAGGTTATTTCAGTTCAGTGCAGCTTTTTGTGCCTCAGCTGAAGATAATTTCATTTACGTGTCAGTGAAAGTTGAGTTTCTCCTCCCTCAGCTGTGAATGAGCTCTTTGTAAACACGCTGGCAACGTGGACTCTGTAAAAACTTTATTTAAACTGAAGTGGCGGACAGTGGCAGGGCCGCCGTCGCAGTGAGCAGACTCACCTGAGCGCGTGTCGTTACCGTGTGAACGGACTCACCTGAGCTCGTGTCGGTCCCGGTTCATCAGCTTTAACGAGCTCCGGTCGTTCCGCGTCGCGCTCATCTCACGCCAGACTCTCACAACTCCGTGCGTGGTGACGTCAGAGGCGGCGTGGTACGTGGCGTACAGACGCAAAGATGGGCCGTGAGGGAAGATGACTCACTCTGAGGATAAAAACTTTTTGTTTATTTACTTTTTGTTTTGTTATCGTTGTTGCTGTAATGTTAAATTTCATTGAAAGCAAAATAATAATTTTGTAGCAAAACAAATGTACTTCTTCACAATTATTCTTATTCTTATTTTATTTTATTTTATTTTATTTTATTTTATTTTATTTTATTTTATTTTATTTTATTTTATTTTATTTTTATTTTGATTATTAATAGTAGTAGCAGTATTACTGTCTTGGATTTTGCATTTCTTTCTTTACTTCTAATTAGTTTTAACAAATTTAAAAATAAACACTTTGTAGCTTGGTAATCATCAATAAAAAAGACACTAGTATTATTAGTATTAGTATTTGTATCAGTATTAGTAGTAGTAGCAATATTAGTTTTGGTACTTAGTGCTTTTATTACATGAAATTGAACAAATTACTTTGTTGTCACATACTATATTAATAGTAGTAGTCCTTGCCATAATAACAATAATAATGATAACAATAATTTCTCCAGTTTAAATTGAATTTATTATGAAAAATGAAATGTAGAGCCTAAATGAGGTTGTCACAGTAAGTGAATCTTTATCCTTTAACATCCTGCACAAACCTTCCAGAGACACACACTCCTGAACAGTGAGCCAATGTGTCAGTCTTTTATTCACATGATGCATTAAGAGTAAGAGTAAGAGTAACACTGTAAGAGTAGCACGTGTGTGTAATACAATATGATCCAATCTTATTTGATGTTATATGTGGTTGTTTTATTGTCTGTGTCATCTTCATGGTTCATGAATAGTTTGAAGACATTTTTGAGTTTTTTCATACTTTATTTTTTAATGTTGTCACCATTGGGATCTAGTATAACTGAACTGTTTTCAAGAGGGAAAAAAAAGTAAAAGTGACACCTCTGTAGCCAACAGGGTCAAAGTTTTATTTTAAATGTCAAACTCTTTGGGTAAAGTGTCACCTTAAAACCTGCACATGTGAACGCAGGTGTACTTTTATCTTGTTGTTTGAAAACCTCGACAGAAGGAGCCAACAAGTCACACAGTTTCAAGCAATGTCACATTTCTTAATGTGAAATTGAGGGACGTTTTCATGGTACTCTTAAAAAGAAAATGCTCTGATCGGACTCATTTTGCAAACTTTACCTGAACAACCTTCCACAATTGTAATGTGAGAAATCTCAGATGAAGTTTCAGAAATGCAAAGTGTTCAACTTCAACTAAAACTTGTAAAAAATTGCATTTATGTGTATTTTTGTGAAGGTATCTGCTAAGGGAAGTGTGCAAACAGGTGGTTGGTGTGTGGCGAACAAACATAATGTCTCATCTCAGCAGACTTTATGCCACGAGTGGTCATTTTCACAGGTTGTGTCATTAAACACTGGAAGGTTTCATAATCCCAGTGTTGTAATTGGATGCAGGCTTATGTCCACACATGACCATTTAAAACCATCCCGCTAATCTCCTTTCTTTTTTCAGACACCTGCAGAGTCGGTTAGCAGGACAGAGGGATTATACACAATACAAGGACTTTAACAGGTAGGACAGTTTGCATTTTTATTAAATTAATCCATTGCATCTGTTTAAATGCAGGTCAGAAGTACGTTATTATTATCTCACAATGTTAGTGTGCAGGTCAATATACAGTAACAAGTACCAGAAAGGAGACATGATCACATCTGGTGTGAGAACAGCCAGAAGTTTAAAGTCCTAACAGGTTAAATAAACTCTGCCTAAATGTTGATATTAAGATTATTTAAGAAGATGACACCAACGCTGCTTTTATCTCAGCTAAAGATTTCCTCTTTTTCTGTATAATTATAAAATGAGCGCACGTTTCTCCACAGCCAACAATAAAACCACAAAAGTGAACTGAACAGACCAAATAATACTTTTATTTTCTTGCAGTGCTCATAAATGATAAAAGAAATGCTTGTTGAAGTAGAAAATGGAGGCGATATCAGGTTATTATAGATTCATGCAGCTGAACCTGAGCTGAATAAGACTGTACACATATTAAATACTTGCTAATATAAAGGAAAAGGAGAATTTTTCTCAGACTCAGGAGATCCACTGAGTTTAAATAAATTTCAGTTTTGGTTGTGCAGCTGTCAGCAAACCACTGAAGTTAGCGACCAGATGGTGAGGAAAGTGGAAGCTTTAGTGTTGAAAGAGTATTTAGAGATTTTTCGTTTTTTTGAGACCAAAGCAGAGCTAAAAGGAGAGTGACTACTGAACTTGCATTCATTTGTTCCTTGTTGTGGATCTGCTCAGGATAAATAAACACACTTGAAGTAGCTTTAGGTGCAAAGCTGTTGAGTGTGGATCCATTTTGCAGTTCTTGAGTAGCTGTTAAATGAAAGAAGCATTTGCATTTACGTTCCCCCCCAACAAGACATTTCCCACTCTGGATTTGAATTGCTAACCATGCAGCCTGCAGCATTAACACCATCTGTTTCGACTTCAGCAGCAGCAGCCATGGTGGACGCAGCAGCAGCCGAGCAGTTCCTGGATGCCAACCCGCAGTTCGCCAAGCAGTACTACGACATCAACTTCAGGCCCAAGGTCGTCTCGGACCTGCTGGACATCAACCGGAAGCTGGTGCTGGACGTGAGCAAGTTCCACGACCTGACGATGGTGGACGAGAGCGAGATCCTCTTCGACCTGATGAGAGACATCCAGGACAACCTGCAGATGGAGAAGTCCGTCTTCAACCTCATGAAACACCTCAGCTTCATCATGAGGGCCGACCGCATGAGTCTCTTCATGTACCGGCAGAGGAACGGCGTGGCCGAGCTGGCAACCAGGTCACCGGAGATCACTTAAGAGTTCAGAAAGCAGATTTTACTGTGTTGCACAAAAATGATCCACTAAAACAGAGACTGTACTGGTGTCAAAAATGTCTCATTTTATATTCCTTTGCTGTGAAAGAAGTATGTGACTGCACACGTCTTCACTAGCTGATCTCAAGCAGGCCTAGAATCAGCACTTTAGTTTGGAAAAATAACTTTCTGGACCTTTCAGGGAGTTACATTTAATGAACACAGATGCTGTTTGTTCCCAGCACACTGCCTCACATTCATACGTTTCCAGACACTCGCATAACTTCAGTAAATGAGGGAACGTTTGTGGAGCATTTATATTTTTTTTGCATTCTTTATGTTAATGCAGTCGCACATTTTCATGCCCACGAAAGCTGCCTGCTGCAAACAGACTCTCAGTGGTGATTTAGACTTTATAGCTGCCTTGCAAAAAGATGCCGTGATAAGTCTTTAGGGACATTTGAATTTTCCTCTTTTTAGTGCCGGAGTTTTGGAACACTTTGAGATCACAAATGTGAAAAATAAACAACAAAATAAAACTACTAATTTTTCTGCAAAGCACACTAAACTGAACACGTTTTTTTCTTTACCTCCAGATTATTTAACGTCCATAAAGATGCAGTATTTGATGAGTGCCTGGTGCAGCCTGACAGTGAGATTGTGTACCCGTTGGATATGGGCATCGTGGGCCACGTGGCGTCCTCCAAGAAGATGGTTAACATCCCCGACGTGACCGAGGTAAACAACCACGACCGCTGTTTGTGCGACATTCAGCAGAAATCTGAACCACATTACTTGTTCAATTATTCCTACAGATTTAATTGGCACATAAACAGCAAAATGTGGGAAAAATATTTATACCAATTAAATCTTTTCCTCACTTTTACCTCTTGTTGTATAAAATGCAAAAGTAAAATATATGAACTCCCACAGTAACATTTAGAAAAACAAAGTCAAACAAGCCAAAAAAGGAAATAAAAACAATAAAATGATGCTTCTCAATCAGTTATTTCAAAGTTTTTATATCTTTAGTGTCTCTGTTTAATTTATCTAATGCAACTTACTCTAAATGGATGAACATATTTTTAATCTGGTTGGTCCCACTGAGACTTAAACCAATTTACTCTGCTGACTTCCACAAAATCCATCTGAATTTGATTAGTCATGTGACCGAGTCAGCGCCGCTCCATCGTCGGGACTGAGAGAGATTAAAAAGTGGAAACTAATGACCTCCAATTCAAATATTGCTAATTGCTCAGTATACATTCAAACTGTTTTTTTCCAGATTGAAAAAGTGCACGTTGTTGCTGTGACTCTGTTTGACCACCAGATGGCGCCTCCACACCGCTCTGCCCCCTCCTGTAATTCCCTCCAACCAAAGCCAGCTCAATCTCATTACAGCCAATACCTTTGACATTTGAAAATGGCTGGCGAGCTTATTTCTCCTGTACATTTCAAGACTGTCATGCCTCTGCAGGTCCACAAACTTCGCCCCCACCTCCCCGCCCTCCTTCCTCCTTCCCACACAAACTGTTATTGTGACATTTACAGTTAATAAGGCAGCAGCCCACTCCACATAACTGATGGATTAAAAGCCCTCCTGTGTATCAATTCAATCGCTTCCTTTCACGGGAGATAAGAAAAGCTCGGCTGCTGATGCACGAACAAAACAGACCGGCTGATTGTTCGCCGTTTGTTTTTGTTTTTTTATTTTTATCTGTCGTCCTCGCTGCCAGGCCGGCCTGTTGTGCCTTCACTGTGAGCCACAACAGAGCAAACAACATCATAAAAAAAAAAAAAAGGTCCGTCATGCCTCGTGCAAACACATGAAAGCAGGATGGGAAATGTGGCGACTGGAACGATATCAAAGCTTCTCGGCCTCCCCGGCCGCGGCGAAGGAACCGCTAATGTCTCCATATAATTGGTTGACTTTATGATGCTAATGCACCGAGGACGGCCTTTCACAGGAATCGCTGCCTCTCCCTGCGCTCTATTTCCATCCCAGTCCAAATCCAGCACAGGCCCGTCAACCAGTCCTTCCTTGTAGGTGGAAGGTGGGGATTATGTTTCTCTGGGATTATGTGTTGAGCAACAGCTGGCCTCACCCCCCCACCCCCCTCCCCCCCTTCAAAGTGAATATAACTCACATATTTCACAGACAAAAAAAAAATGTTATTTGAGGTGGTTAATCGAAGGGTTTTTGCGTGTGAGGAAGGTGGAGGACGTGTGGTGGGGGGAGGCTGCAGATGAAGCCGGTTAATCTGTCCTGAATTAGAGCGATCCCAGATTACTCCCAGAGGTCACACAGGCCCTGAGCCATTTCCGCAGACTCAGCACTGTAACGCACCTTTAATCTACTCTGCCGTGCTGTATTGTTCCTTTTATTTCCTCTCTATCGCTAAATTGGCCGGAGAGGAAGCAAATATACTGACGTCTATATTTATTCACATATTTATCATATATGTTTTTTTAATTTGGATATTTTTCTTATTATATATTTACAATTCATTTAAACTTTAATTTCATGCCATTCATGCAAACAAGGCAAAAGGTTTCTCATCTAAGTCCTTATTTACCACATTTATTTTAAAAAATAAATGAGATCATTGTATTTTTAAACCCTTATTTATTTATTTCTGACACTAGTCCACAGTGTCAAATATTACAAGTCTAACAAGCGACTGCAGAGTTTCTCTTTTTCAGCATATGTGTGATTTTGTGAGCGACATGTTCGCTTCACAAACTGGAGGAGTTGGATAATAAAGAGCTGAATACATGAATAATGTGTTTAAATATATGATATAAATGCATCTCATGCTTAGATTATGCTTCCAAAGTGTCAAGCTGCTGGACAAAGGTCAAGACAAAGCTTCAGCTGGTAACAAGCTGGATGAAGACTTCTCTGGGCTTTAAGGGGTCAAAGGTCACCCAATAACAAGCTGTCAGACTGCCCAGATCTTTGGAGCTGGTTCATTTTTAAGCTGTGGGTGAATGTAAGGTACTGATCCGGGATCAGATTTGTCTCAGGGTGTTTTTTTTCTTGCACAGCCACCACATGTAAAAAAAAAAAAAAGACACTTTAAACATTAATGAATACAGATGATGATTCGCTAATTTACTAAGATGGTTCATATCTCATTACTGATGCTCAAACAGACACACAAAGGTTAAACCGCAGACTGTAAATAACATAAAACCAAAGAGTGTAAATGAAGATAATCTTGTAGGAATCTGGGGCACGTATGTGCAGCCGGGCAGGAGAAACTCAGGTTTCTTTGCTTTGCACGCGTCAGCATTAATATGAAGGTTTGAAGGGTGAAAGTTTAATGAGTTAGATGTTTGATTTGTTGGAGGTCTGAACATGCAGATGAAGATGAAACAACCTGATTGGCCTCGCTCATATGAGCTCTATGAATTTATATTAATACGACAGTTCGTCAGCTGATGAATGAAATTAGTGTGAAAAAAGTGTTTGTCTTTGGATTAACGAACATCTGAACTACAAAATGTTCCCTTCTGTACATTACATACATTATCTGAGAAGTAATGATTTATTTCAGAAAATACTTGTTAACAGTGACACCTGCAGTCAACATCATTTTTAATATCATTATTAAAAGGGATATAAAACATTTTGGGTGAACAGTACAAGCTTATACAAATGAATAAATATAATATATTAGAATATATATCAAAATATACTGAAAATATGACATAAAATAGAGTATTAAAAGACATATACATTAAAATAAATGCAAATAAAACAAAGCACATATATACAAATGAAAACGTTCAGAGGTTGTAGAGAATTTATAGTGGACTATGTTGTTTGCACAAGATAAAATAAATTAAGAGGCCTCTGTAACTCTGAAGATACGGTGAAGTCCTCCAGAGCAGGTTGGATGTTCAGCATCAGTTACCATGGTAACCTGGTCAGTTTAAAGAAAGCCTTGGATTTAGGTTATGTTAGATTCAACATAACTTTTTTTTTTTGTTACTGTTACAATCTGTTCACACACAAATAAAATGTGCAATATATGTAAGTTGTTATATTAAAGTTCATCATTGTTACAGAAAGATGAGTATTGGCCGATACATCCATCAAACCATCTGCATTAAGTTATAAATGATGTTCCCCCAAGTCACTGATTCCTTTATCTTTCCAGCCAACCTTAAGATCCAAACTCAAAACGCCTTACTCAAATCAGGTCTCCTTCCCCCCTGAGTGTCTCTGTCTGCAGGTTTTTGTTCCTTCTTGGCAGCTAATGAGCCGCTCTTCCTCACTTTCACCCCTGGAGGAGCACAATTGATGACCCCTGCTGCACAGGAGGAGCAGTAGGGGGAGAGCAGCAGAAAAAGGGGCCTTGAGTTTGTGGATAATGGAAAGCTCTTTGCTCCCGGACAGATGTGGTGTGTTCATCAAAGCTGGAAGTTTTGAAGGGTGCGCTGGAAACAAAGGGGGGCAATTAAACGCGATCTAATACGCCTCTCTTCTCTCTTCGCAGAGCTCTCATTACAGCGACTTTGTGGACGAGCTGACTGAGTACAGGACCAAAAGCGTCCTCGCCATCCCCATCATGAACGGCAAAGACATGGTGGCCGTCATGATGGCCCTCAACAAGCTGGACGGGCCGCGCTTCACTGCGAAGGATGAAGAGGTAACACCCACCCCCGTCTGTCCCTCAGCTTCATGTATTTTATCTTCACTTGCTCACCAACAATGATCCAATAAAATTAAATGACAAAACATTCCAATAATTTCTTATGTTTTAAAAGCCACATAAAACTTTATAGTGTAGTTTTTCACCATCAATGTCCAGTTCAGCATCATTATTTACATCCTAATCTGCTGTTTTTTGAGGGCAAGCAACATTAAATAATCTCTGCATTGTTTCAAATTGAAGGGCATCCTAATTATACCAATTAAATTATACAAATTTATAATCTACATTTGGGTCCAGATGTGAAAAACATACACACTGATGTAGACAGACTGAGGACTTTATGAGAATTTCTAAAGTCCATCTGGAAATCCTGAAGCTGAAATAGTTGTTATAGTTATTTGGATTGATTATGTTCTTGTATAGTCTCAATTATACGATGAAATCATATTTATTTTTGGTCTCATGCTAATATGTACAAAATTCAATTAATTCTGCCTCTTTAATCATCTTAAAAGTCTAAAAATCAATCTTAAAATGCATTATAAGCCAAAAAGGGGGGTCTAATTACACTAAAAACATCAGCTTTTCTGAGTATTTTTGACCATTAGCTAAATTAATAGAAACAAACAACACCAAAAACAAACTGGTAATCCTGGTTTACAACTTAATTTCTGTGCTAAATGAGACTGACAGTAAAACTTTTGCACCCAGACAGCGTAACATGAGTGTTTCTGTCTGAAACAGCAGCTCAGGTTCTTCATCCTTCAGCCTCCTGCTGCTCTGCCTGCAGGAACAGCTGCTGTACGAAGAAACTAAACACATCTGATGTTTTACTGCACGAATCTAAAGGCTTTCAAATCACAGCTAACTATTCTGATCCTTTAACTTTCTCAACTTTCTGAGGATGTTTGGAAAGTTTTCCACTGGGTGCAAAGGCCTGGAAACCATAAATCTTTATAGGAAAGCCCATTTTTCTGTTTTGGTACATACAATGACCTCCAGAATTATTGGCACCCTTAGTGAATATGAGCAAAATAGGCTATGAAAAAGTCTTTATTTTATCATTCATCATTCAAAATATTCATAAAAATCAAACCTTTTCATTGAACTAAAATTATTGAAAGAAAAAAAATGCTGACATTATATAAATATTTTTCTCCAAATCATGCGTGCTACAATTTTTGGCACCCTTTTAAAATCTCATCATTAAAATCTAACTGAAGTATATTTCCAGTCAAGTTTTACATTTTTAAGTTCACCTGTTTGATTAGGAACTCGAACATGACTTCCTGTTTAACTGGGGTATAAATATGAGGTGACACAGGTCAGATTTCCTTTGTCATCCATCTGTGGGAAAAACCTGAGAACACAGTGATGTGTGTTGATGAGCTGCACAAATCAGGAAATGGATGAAAGACAATTTCTAAACAGATGAAAATATCCATTCCCACAACAAGTTTAAAGTGACAGGAGATGTAAACAATCAGCCTGGAAGAGGAGTGTGTGAACGTTGACCACACACACACACACACCGTGAGGAGGATGGTTCGACAAAAACAAAAAAGCAAAAGAAGGATTACAGCTGGAGAACTGCTGAGGTTAGTTGAGTCTCCAAAACTACCATCAGACGCCACCTACATGCCAGAAAAAAGCCTCAGCTGTCAATCAACAACAAACTAAAGTTTGCCAGATGTTACTGGATCTTTCAGTGGGACCAGGTTATGTGGTCAGATGAGACCAAAACATCAGAGGTGGGTTTGGTGTAGACAGAAAGACAGACGTACAGAAAAGCACCTCAAACCCTCTGTGAAGTATGGCAGCCGATCTTTGGTGTTGTTGAGCTGTTTTCTTCCAAAGGATACATTTTATCACAAACTCTATCAAATACCAGCTGATATTAAATGAAAACCTCTGACAGGAAGCTTGAAATGGGCCGTGGTTGGACCTTCAGGCAGGACAATGATCCAAAGCTCGTCTCCAAATCTGCACAAAAAGCTTTCACAGACTGCAGCATGAAGGTTTTCTCATCGCCATCACAGATTAATTACTTAAATTAAAGGTTGGATTTTTGTAAATATTTTGCATGAAAGAACATGAGGATACATAAATATCCTCATGTTATGTTTGTAGAAATAAAACTTTACTCATTTACTCGTAAGGAGAGTCAGAGAGAAAGAATAACGTAACTTGACCTGCATGTTAAGTAAAACAGACTATAATAATAAATATTATAAGCATGCATGCAGCTGGGCTTTTGCCAAAAAATATTACATAATCACATGTATTTTTCAGTGTTTTGCTTCAGGTTTCTGTTGTTTATTTTCTTCCAGACCCTGAACAAGTATCTCAACTTCGCCAACCTGCTCCTGCGAGTTTTCCACCTGAGCTACCTGCACAACTGTGAGACCAGGAGAGGACAGGTGACAAACCTCTTCAACATACAAACACCTGAGTTAGCTTTGTTCTTATAAATCTTTAAAAAGATGTATTTCTTTTTAACAGATTTATTGACAAAATGTCTCTTTTAGGGTTGAACTTTGACTCTTTTTCTGCTCCGTCCTTCAGGTGCTGCTGTGGTCGGCCAGCAAGGTGTTCGAGGAGCTGACGGACATCGAGCGGCAGTTCCACAAGGCCCTGTACACCGTCAGAGCTTTCCTCAACTGTGACCGTTACTCTGTGGGTCTGCTGGACATGACAAAGACCAAGGTGGGTCACCGCAGAGACATGCAGCGTCGTCCCGGGGAGGCTGGGAAACAAACAGATCGATGAGCAGAGGCCAGCAGGCAGCACCGCCACTCGCTGTTTGTGGATCTCCACCTGTGCTGCACAGTTTTTTCAAATTTACTCTCAATATCAGAATTGTTGCCTAAATTTTACACTCCTCTCCACATTTAGGGCACAGGACACCTGAATAAAGCTTAAACTTAAGTAGGAAAAGCACATGAATTTGAATGTAAAAGGAGCTTAATGTATATTTAAGGTTTACCTTTTTGGTTTTAAGAAGCTTGATTACGTTTTAAACATGTTTCGAGTTCATATGTTGCTTATTCATTATGCACGTCTGTTTTGCAAACTCTCATCCCAGCTGAGTTTTGATGAGCTGTGTCTTTTTTTCTCATCTTTTGGGAAGAGATATTTTCAGACACTCCTCTGGGGTTTGTTTGTCTAACCTGCACAAGTTTCCTGTCTTGATCTAGTTTTCTTTTGCTTTAATCCCCGGTGTCAAAGAACGGAGTTAGACTCTGAACCATCTTCCGATCAGCTCGGTACAATCCCCATGTATTTGCGATAACTAACATATTGCCATAAATACTATTTATTGGCTGTGGCTGTCACCTAATTACAAGCAGCTGCCAGTTGATTCCCAACACCTGCTATCTGAGAACAAACACATGTTGTCTGCCTGCGCAGATGGCTGTCTGGAAACAGCACTGGATTTCATGAATAAAGCACTTAAGAATAAACAAAACTAGTGGCTCAGCTTTGAGCTTGTTTTTTTAAAGAAACTGTGCACTTTGTGAAGAGAGCAGAAAATATTACACACTCCTAAGAGGCTGCTGGCATTAGCATTTCCAGGCAGAATGGCGGCGTTTGCTGTATCTGCATTACAGTGAGTGCGTCTGAATAATGAAACAGCATCAGCTCTGTCGTCCCGCTCTAAATCTTTTCTCTCTCTGTCTGTTTGTAGGAGTTCTTTGACTTGTGGCCAGTTCTGATGGGAGAAGTTCCTCCGTACGATGGACCAAAAACTCCTGATGGCCGGGTGAGAAAAAACTGACCGCTGCTACGACTAATAACATTACTGCTGCTGCTAAATCCTGACATCTGCTTTGGTGCCACGTTCAGGTCGAAATGTCCCTTTGACCTTCACTTATCCACATGATGGAGACTCCTAAACTTGTTAAATGTGCAGTGACTGTTTTCATCTGCAGAAGATGAATCCTGTATTTTCTGTGACCTTTCTTTCAAACGTTACTGTCAGGCTAAATTTTCTAAGACATATAAAAGTAGAAGGCTGATTGTTTTCTATGACACCTGCTGCCTTTGTGGACCATGAAACAGTTTTGATGTTGCAGACCCGCTGACTTTTATTCGATCATCTCCACATAGATGAACTTCAGCCTTCAGCTAAATGATAAGCTTTTGTTAGAGACGTTGATGTGCTTGTTAGACTTTTGGCTTTTAGTTTTGTTTGGATAAAGTTCAAAGTATTTGGTTAAGGCTTGAATCTTTCATTTTTGACAAAGCTGGGTCAAGGATTTTTATCCATAAAGTCCACAAAGAGCTGTTCATACAGTGACAAGAAATGGGATTTTTCTCTATATAACATTAGAAATGTCTTATAAAAAAATATCAGCAGCAACCACCAAAGCTTCTGTTTGCTTTTGAGACCAACGATGATATTAGTCTACTTAACAACTAACTTTTACATATGAAGTCCTTTTGCACAGTCAAACATGATGGTGATGGTTTAATTAATAGGACATTTATGTACAATAAATAACTGGTAACTACCTCAGTTAAGAGTCAGTATTGTAATGAAATATGTTGATATCAGTGCCACGTGCATTTAAACAGACTAACTTTGATCGTCGTCTCCATGCAGTGTCTAATCTGTACGTTGTGTGTCTTTTAAAGGAAATCATCTTCTACAAACTGATTGACTACATCCTACATGGCAAAGAGGACATTAAAGTCATACCGTAAGTCGCAGCAGGGATCAAGTTTAAAGGTTCCCTGTGGAGTTTTAAGCATTAGTCAAACCACAGGGAAGAGGTGTAGGTGTGCTGACGTGAACTGTAAGAAAAGAAAGCAACGCAGCAACAAATACAAGAAACAGCAAGCATGTCAACAATGAATGATGCAGAAAAAAAATAGCTTGGTTTGTTTCATGAGGAGAATTCAGCAAATGTTTAGATGGATTCACACAAAGCAACACGTTTGTTGGTTTACAGGATGGGAGCAGCTTTAAGGTGTTTGGAGAGGTTATCAGAGAGATAACAGGAGGATAATAATGTCATCTCTTCCTCCCTGACAAAAACAAACATGATCTACATTTGATCTAATGAAAGATTAAAGATGGAAAGATAACTCGGGTGTTTCATATTTTGCTGCTGTCCGATGTTGCTGCTCTTGTAAACAGTGATAATAACTGTCTAAATATTTCTCTCTGAAAATAATCTCAGTGCAAATTGAATGTTGTTTCTGCATCATTTATTTCACTCTGACCAGGTCAAATCTATATTAAAACTGAATAGGGATGTCATTTACTTGATTATTTTTGTTTTCCTGTTTTTTATGATAGATTTTTCTTCTTGTCATCTTGTGTTTGTCCTCAGGAATCCTCCAGCAGATCACTGGGTCCTGGTTACCGGATTACCAACCTACGTAGCAGAAACCGGACTGGTCAGTGTCGACTTTTCTCTACAGCTCCTTTAGTTACCGTCCTTTATTTTTAAATGCGAAAAAATAAAGGAAGAAATCTCACACAGTTTAGTGAAATGAGCATAAAGTCTCAAATGTGTGAATTAAACAACGGATGAATAATGAATGAGTGGCCAGTGAGCACATTGAATGCAAACTTTGTTCAGCAGAGTGTTAAATCTAAGTGTAGTACTAACAGCAACCTGTCATGAGAATAAAGCAAAGAGCAAATTTTTAGGCCACTTTACAGCAGATCTGATCAAACAGGCGGAGCAGAAGAACCAGCATGAGGCCTGTTTGGGACTTGAAATGTCAGTGTGTGAGGAATTTAAAGATTTTAATCATAAACGCTCAGCTGCGTTGCTCTGATCACATCCAACATGTTCAGAATTACGACCTGCAGGGAGCTCAACAAGTCTGTTTTAGTGTGGAGATCACCAAAAACTAAAAAGGGGAATTTACAATCAGAGATACCGTAGGATTATAGAGTAAAGATGCCTCTTAAAGTCCTTGAAATCAAAGGCTTTTGGAGACACGTGCTGCAAAGAATGAATGTCAAGCGATGAACATTTGTTAGTCACTCCCTCAGGAACTGCATCAAGTCGTTTTCTGCACAGATTGCACGGCAGCAACCAAATTTTCTTTTACTAAAGACACGCTGTTTGAAACTTTTCCAGTCATTACCGTGCATGAAGATAACCCAGTTTAAAATCCCTTTTATGATTCAGAGTTAAATCAAAATGAAGCCTTAATGTTCACTTCTTTGTTCAAGACTATTAGACTGAGTTTTAACTAACCATCTTTAAACTTAGAAGTAAAATCGTCTCTAAAAAATGAATCAGATCTTTAATCTAATCCACAGCAGAGAGGGTGAAAGTTGACATTACAGCCTTGGTAAAAGTTAAAAAATGTTTCAGGGGTGTGTTGTTGAGAAAACTCATGAGCGCAGGCTGACTCACCTACGAGCAGATCGTTCCTGCTAAATGAATGTTGACTCTCATTGTGGCGTATTGGATTTTATAATTATCGATGTACTGCTGTTTTAAACTTTCAGCGGCTGCAGCGGACCAAAATAATCACATTTAGTTGCAGAGTTTTTGTAAACTCTGCTGCAAATTCATTCTCGTATGTAATGATAATTATAAATGAAATAGTACAACACTTCACAGACTCCTGGGGGAGCTAATTAGCTTTAAAGCAGCATTTACAGATGATCAGTTCACACTAACTTCAGCTTTAACTTTAACAAACATTACTTCGGTATAGTGAGATTAAAGATCATGAGATTGTTTTATTAGATTCGTTCGCTTGTATTCATCTTTGTGACAGTTCGTCTTTACCTAATCACCCGTTTGGGGGCATAATTACAGCTTAAAGGCAAAAGTTAAACAAATCCAGCATTATCTGAGTGATTGAATGTGTTTTTCAAAATCAATGTGTGGCTGGATTCAACTGAAACTTTAAGTTCAGAACTAAATTCTCCTCCTCATTTCTCACTCTGACTTTCGGAGAGCAAACTTTCTTTTTTGCAGCGCAGGACCAGTGTGCTTTAAAATGTCTTTATTTTACAGTATCTTCACCGGAAGCTGCGGGTGGTCAGGCGAGCAGAACACCATTAGGCCTTATTACACAGTTGTCAGTGTGCACACAGTTGTGGAAATGAAAAGTGCTCGGCCGCACGCCGCTGTGATGTATAATTGTAATTTCTTGTAGCTGCTGTAATTAATCAGTGTGCTTTCCACCAAACCGCTGAGCCTGCCGTCGCTCATCTATCTATCTATCCATCCATCCCTCCTTCTGCTTCATCCCGTCTGTCCTCCTCCTGTCGCGTCCTTTCATTGTCTTTGGCACGTTTCATTTGTCAACCCCGCATCATCTTTCCTCCCTCATCTCCTCCCTTTTTGTCCTCTTATACATCATGTAAGAGGTGAAAACTTCATCTCTCCTCAGAGCCACCGTTTCATAAATTGACGGGAAAAGACATGTCAGACTGACACTAATGGTTTTGGATGCGACATGGGGGGGTTGAATGGATTTACTGTGCGGCAATAAAACTTTCTCCACTCTTGAAAGTAGCACATGAACACAAGGTGGAGTTTTACATGTAAGAACATCAGAGAAAATCCTCCTCGTATTTTGGCTTTTTCCTGGTCTTTCTATTTACCATGTCCACCTTTGCAGATGACTCTTGAAATAAAGTCAGATTTGTAGTTTAAACATTTAATATTCCTCTTGTAACCTTTATCTCTTCTTATCTCTTTGACAGATTTGCAACATAATGAACGCGGCTGAGGATGAATTTTTCAACTTCCAGGTGAGATGACCACAACTTGTTTTTAGTTTTTTAGTAGGAGATGCATCAAAAAACAACAAACATCTACTCAACAGATCAAATCAAAAACCATAAGACAACACTGAAGAGCAATATTTGTACATTATTGAATTTCTTTGTAAAACACTAAACGCATTTATTTAAATATGATCTTTAAAACACCAAAGACACTCAAGTGCACCAGTTTAATATATTTCTGAATATGATTCTAACTTGTCAGGATGTTTTCTGTTGCAAATGAAAGAAGTCATTCATCTTCTTTTAAACAAATAATACACTGATGATTGTGTTTACAATGGAAAAACTTACAGTTGCCTGTAGAAATCGCTGCATAATTGATTTTTGAAGAGAGTACAATGACCAAACTGTTTGTTTCTGCTGTTTTAAACAAAACTTTTCATATTTTACAACCAAAATTAAAGGTAAAGCTTCAACCTGATCAAATTCTCTACAGATGTTTTAAAGATACTGTAATAAATTAAACTGATGTTACTTTGCTTTCAGATTTAATATATACACAGGTATATGAAAATGTACGTATTATTAACTGTAAGGAGGAAGGATTCCAGTTTATATCTCCATCAGGTTATTTGGTAGATGTTTTGTCAAAAGCCAATATAAATACTAGGATGCACAACCTTTTCCACCATACTTAGATTCATATTGTTTGTCCTTATATGAATCCAGGACAGAATTTATTCAGTTCTGCTTCATATTTGCATCTTTATGTGCGTTACCACCAGTTGTTGCTGTGAGATAAGAGAACAATTCAGCTTATCATCTGTAAAATATGTAAATGAATGGACAGATATGATCATTTTGCAGACAGATTACAGTGAGGGCATCACAGGTGAGCCTTTAGTCTTGAGCGAAATGATTCAAATAGAAGTGAGGCTATATGAAATAACGTATAATAAAACTAACTAGCTATATAATAGACTCTCATGTACCAAAAGAGACCACCAGGGAACAATCAAAAGAACGATTCTGCCGTATAGTCCTAACTGAATAAATGGTATGTTCCTCATTCTCTGCTCTCCTTCATTTTAAATGAGTTTCCTGAGGGCCATAAAGGGCCCATTGTATTTATCCTTATTAGACTGTGTTTCTGATACAGAGGACGGCATTGTCACAGCTCGTACGTCGATCCTGCCTCTGCACTCCTCACAATTAGAGTCTGAATGTTAATAAGAAAATCCACCTCTTCTTTTACACCCTTCGATCGGGGTGTGAGGTTCATTTGGATACTGGACTTATTTCTTGATGAGCGAGCTTAAGGAAGCGTTTGTTATTTAAATTGTACAATAGGCTGGATCATTGCATGTCTGCTGAAGTGTCCCAAATCCATACTAATTCTATACAGCGTGCACAACATCCTAATTATCATAATATGCTGTTTCAGTGGAACGTATGCAAAACAAGATGTGTTTATGCACACATTTATGAAGATTAGAGATACAATATGTGCAGCAAATAGACCTGCATCTTCTGAATCTCACTGCAAATTCAAGGAAAATGTCTTAATATTAAATGCTTGTTGTTTTTCCCTTTTTGCACATACAGGTGCAAAAGAGGCCTTCAAATTCAGTTTCTGCACTATTTTTAGCGCTTTTGTTCATCTCACGCCTTTTGTTCTGCTTTTTATCACCTTGTAAAATACTTTAAACTGCACTTGTATGAAATGCACTCGATGTTCGGGGGAGTTTTTAAAGCACTTTAAATAACTTTGCTTGTTTAACCAGACGTCCATGACGGAGAAACGTCCGATGTTTTTTTTTATTTTCCCACACGACAGTTTTCATTCAGTTTTGTTGAGCTACACTGTTTTGCAGTGAAGGCTGACAGTATTTTCTAAAATCTTGACAGGTAATGAAATTCTCTTTTGTTTTTATAATCATTTCTGCTCTGTGATGAAGCTCAAGTGCAGTCGCAGCCCATTTTACAAAGTCAGACTTCGACTGCTGCTGCTGCATGTTCAGATTTTAAAGTCCGCGAGCAGGTGAATTATTGATTCTCTTTCACGTTCCTCCTGAACGTAGAAGGTCACATTACATTTCTGTTGAGTTCCTGCTTTCCTCATTACAGTCACAATGAAAAATAGTCATGTGAGGGACAAAAAAAGGCCTCATATTACTGTGTGGTTGAACTGTGTGTGTGTTTGTGTGTGTGTGCACAGAAAGAGCCTCTGGACGACTCCGGCTGGACCATTAAAAACGTCCTGTCTATGCCAATCGTCAACAAGAAAGAAGAGATAGTGGGCGTGGCCACTTTCTATAACAGGAAGGATGGGAAACCCTTTGATGAAATGGACGAAACACTGATGGAGGTACCGGCTTTGTGTGTGTGTGTGTGTGTGTGTGTGTGTGTGTGGGGCAGCACTGAGTCATTGGTTTATAAATACACTCAGGCCATTCAGAGCGTCTGCATTATTTATCATCAGGCCTGCAGGCTTTTTGCTGAAGTCTCTGCCTCGCTGCTCAGAACTCCGTTAAAATACACAACACGACAGTTTGATCCTCAACCGTTCCTTAAAATCAGAGCAGGTTTAGACACAGTTTTCACTTTGACATTTGAATGTGATTCATTAATTGCTGCAAAGCTTTTAGACTGGATGTTTTAACAAGTGGTGTGTGTGGTAATGTTTGCCAAACTGACACTGGTGGGAAGTAAAGTACATTTTTGAGGCACAGGCACTTTCTTTGAATATTTACATATGAAGTAAAATCGTACTGTCACTCTTGAATGTTTCAGATCTTCAGTGACTAGATATTTAATATATGAAATACAATGAATTATTGTAGCTTTTAGTGAAACTTGGCTTCACCTCATTACATGAATATTAAAATGCTGCTTACACATTAATGCACCAGCATTAATAGGTCAAGTACTTTTACTTTGATATAAATATGCTTCTCTCTTTACACAAAAAGACTTTTTCATCTTGTGGTATTCACATTTTTTTTCTAAAGTGAAGGATCTGAGCGTTTTCCGCCCCTGACAGGAAGTGATGCATGTATGTTTTCACCTGGTTTTGGACTAAAAGAGGGTCGTTAGTTTGAGCAGCGAGAGCCAGCTGTGGCTGAAATGAAAGAAAATGGTGTCACCCACCTTTTTATTTATTTATTTAACACTTCTGCTGCCGGTAATAGGCTATTAACTCTGTCTTTTTCTCTCTCACACACACACACACACACACTCCTGTGTCCAGTCTCTTACCCAGTTCCTGGGCTGGTCGATGTTGAACCCCGACACCTACGACAAGATGAACAAGCTGGAGAACAGGAAGGACATCTTCCAGGACATGGTGATGTACCACGTCAAGTGCCGCAAGGATGAAATCCAGCACGTCCTGGTTAGTAGATAAAAGTGGAGCCAGCTTCTGGTTAACAAACCAACGACTGCACATATCACTGAAATGATTTTTACTGTTCTGAAAAGTGAAGGATTTCAGCTGTTCAAACTGCACTGTCATCAGGCTGGTTGAGTGTTAGAGATATTACACCTTTACTCAAAGTCTGACCTGTTATTTTACTCAATGAAAAATGGCTTTAATGACAACAGAAATATCTCCAACATGAATAAAAGTTTTACTCCAGAAAGATCTATAATGGCTGTATAGTCATCTCAGATAAAATCTCATATTAACCTTTGATTTAATTTAAATTTTAGCAAAGTATAAATGGATTATTTAATATTTAGATTTTTTTATCAATTCATTTGTTATAAAAAAATATTTTAGGGGCTGTAGGGTTTTGTTGAAATGAAATAAAAATATATTCTTCAGCTCATCCTTGGAGCACTGAATGTATTTTTGAGCAAATAGAAAAAAAAGGAGAGAGACTCCGGTTAAACAGAGAATGGACTTCCTGACGCCGCAGCTTCATCCCTTGATATTTGTGTCAGACCGAACCAAACCAGTCGGTTGATGTGGATGATATAAACGGGAGGTGAGCGTCGTTTATAAACCGAAATAAGCTGTCAGATTTTCTATGAGGTGATTTGTCAGTGGACAGAGAGGAAGACGGAGGGAACAAAAACCAGAGAGGTGACCCGCTTTGACCTCAGATCAGGAGTCGGTTGATTGATGCTGAACCGTTTTCATCCAAGGTGAACGCTGATGATGTGTGTTTTCCCCCCAGAACACCAGGGAGAGATGGGGGAAGGAACCGGACGAGTGTGAGGAGGAGGAGCTCCAAGAGATCCTGGTAAACAAAAGAAAAAATCCACAAAATGAGCACAAAATGCCTCCAATCCAAATATCTTTCACACCGTACAAAAACACATTTGGCCTGATGCACAGTGATTCTGTAGAGATGGAAAGAAACAGGTGGGAGTGTGAAGTGAGTTATGAAGGACACACAATCATCTGGGAAAAAGATAAGGCCCGTCTGTAACATTATTCTGAGTCTGCGGATTAAATGTGACCTTTCTGGTTCTACATTCTCATTTTCCACCTTAATATGAGACACTCGTGCTCACACTGTAAGTGCAGGTATCCACAGTCGGATCCGTAATGTGTATTTATATACGTTTGTCCGTCTTTGTCCGCAGTCAGAGGTCTTACCAAACTCTAAGAAATCTGAGATCTTCGAGTTTCACTTCTGCGACTTTGAACACAGTGAGCTGGACCTCGTGAAATGTGGCATCAAGATGTACTACGAGCTGAAAGTGGTGGACAAGTTTCACATTCCCAGAGAGGTGGGTGGTTTGTTAATTAACTTCATAGGTCGCTGGTCTGCACGATATCTGTATTTTCCTCATTTTTGATAAATAAATTTCCATACTCTGCGTTTCAAAGAGCTGCAACGTGAAAAAGGTTCAATTCAGAAGCACATTTTGCATTTGATTTAACTGATGCTTTGACAAGTAAGAACCACAAAAACAGAAGATTTACATCAACTTTTACAGAGCGTTAACTCTACATTTCAGAGATGTGTGTTGCAAGATTGAAGGTCACACAGTGTCTAAATATATATGTTCACATATGTCTAAAACAAATGCTTGAATAAATACTTTTATGTGAGGATTCAGTGAGAGAAGTGAACATTGTTGGCCTCGTGTTTAAGAGTTATAAGTTGTGGACAGATTTGCAGTGTTAAGACAAACAAAGATGGAGGATCTTTTCTGTTTTGAACATAATCATACATGTCTGTGTGCCTGTAGCCATTAAGAGAGGCTGATTGAATTAATTAAAAATGTGCAGTTATTTGTGTCTTAAGTTGAAATGATGGTACAGAAAAATTAAAAATCAGTGTCACTTTATTTTGGTGGTTTGACATTTTTTTTTTTTTGCTCTGCAGGTCCTGGTGAGGTTCATGTACTCTCTCAGTAAAGGCTACAGGAGGATCACCTACCACAACTGGAGACACGGATTCAACGTGGGACAGACCATGTTCACCCTGCTGATGGTCAGACGCACGGACACACCGACTCTCTCCTTCCATCTTCCTCTTCCTCATCAATCGCTCACCTGCTGCAATCAATCTTCTCTTCCTCCTCTCTCCAGTGAAACCCACTCATGTCCTCCTCCTCTCCGTCTCTCCTCATCCTTCATCTTTCCTGTTCTTTCTCCTCCTCCTCCTCTCTGATTCAGAGAAAAAAACATTCTTTCTCCTCCTCTATTGTCATCTGAAAGATGTTGTATGACTGTGTGTGTGTGTGTGTGTGTGTGTGTGTGTGAAAATGAGAGAGATAATGAAGTGTGTCTGTAAATGCAAAGTGAGTCATTGTTGCCTGAATTGGTCATTAATAAGAAAACCACTAAGTGTCATTATTGTTTATATACATGAAGTCCATGTACAACAGTGTGTGTGTGTGTGTGTGTGTGTGTGTGTGTGATTGTATTTATTCCCAGTTGAAATGTTTGCATTTGTCTGTGTGCTGCGATGGCATCTGCACATACATAATCATATTGTGTGTGTGTGTGTGTGTGTGTGTGTGTGTGTGTGTGTGTGTGTGTGTGTGTGTAGGTAGGTAAATGAATCATGCATGCATCTATCTGCAGACTTCACCTCCTCTATTTTTCTTTCCTCTGTGTGTGTGTGTTTTATGTGTGTGTTTTCAGACAGGTGATCTGAAGCGTTACTACACAGACCTGGAGTGTATGGCCATGGTGACCGCCGGCTTCTGCCACGATATCGACCACAGAGGAACCAACAACCTCTACCAGATGAAGTGAGAGCTGCGCTTATTTTTGCTCACACTTTATGTGATCCACACATCTTTTTATAGCCTTCACTGTTGTGATGTTATGTTGTACCATTGTCGTTTTTCTGCTTTACTGCAAGCCAACTGTCACCCAGTGGGACAATAAAGAACTGAGCTGAACTGCATCTATCTGCAAACTGAATGAAACCTACATTTGTATTTTTGAAAAGCAGTTTTTGACATATTAACCTTCACAGGCAGCTGCTTATTTTCGGATTCACCAGAGTAGTGATGTCAGTGCACTTGACTCCCCCACGCCAATTTAATTATAATGAACATTAATATTTATTTGTGGTTGAAGATTTCGATGGTTCCTGCAAAACTGCTCATTTAGCTTCTCTGTTTCTGGCCTTTGGGATTCATCGAAGTGCAAACATTAAAATCAGTGAGACTGCTGCGATTATCGGCCGGAGGGTTTCATAAACAAGAACATTACGTTTGCTGAGGAGAGAAGAAACCAGCTAAGTAAAAAATCATTTAAAGAAAGAGCATAAACACAAAGCAGCACATGAGTGTCGCAGTAGAGAATAAGTGATTCCTCTTAGTCCATGAGAGCAGTCCCTGCATGAGTTGACACCCATTAAAATTAAACCAGAGATTGTGCACAAATGAATCAAATTAGAAAAAAGACACTAATAGTGAGCAAAATGAAATTAAAAAGCTGCTTTAATTTATGACTTACTGCTGCCGTGACCCAGTTTTTTCTCCTTCTTTTGGAAATCAGAAGCTTCTGAGGCCGTTTAATTGACTCTCAGGCGACAGCAGACACTCCTCCCGTGTTCAGACGAGCTGACCTCTGCTCTTCAGGTGACGGTAACGTCAAACTCGGAGAACATCAGCGAGCTGATATTGACCAGATACACCTCCGGCTGCTCTGCTCCACCTGCTGATGGATGAGCTAATGAGAGCCGCCATTAGCTGCGGACACAGCAGGCCAAGCCCACCCTGGGTTTAACATGCATGATTTATCACAGTGTACCCTCCCAACATGCTCTGTGTGTGTGTGTGTGTGTGTCTGTGTGTGTGTGTGTGTGTGTGTGTGTGTGTGTGTGTGTGTGTGTGTTTTTTTCCAGATCTGGTAATCCTCTGGCGAAGCTTCACGGCTCCTCCATCTTGGAAAGACACCATCTGGAGTTTGGCAAGACGCTGCTGAGAGATGATGTATGTTGCATGCAGCACACACACACACACACACACACACACACACACACACGTACACACACACACACACGTACACATACATGCATACGGGGGTGGACACGTTAACACCTGAACACCTGTACAGTGAAATGCAACAGCACAAAACAGTCCTGCAAAGAATAAAAAGAACTGAAACTCTATCCGTCTGTTGGCATCACTTCATTCATTATTAAATGAAAAGAAATTGAATTAAAACAATTATTTTCCATCGTTCAGCAGCGTTTCCCACAAGTTTGTAGGAGCTGCAGTTGTTTTCACAGTTTTTCAGTTTGTCACACAGCGGCTGTTTTCTCTTCCTCCGTATTTGTGCCATAAATTAATTAATGGTCCAACCCTGAAGACCAGAACTTCAAACTTTGTACTCAACTGCTGTACTTTCTTGAGAGACCCGGCATTCATGTTGTTTTTTTTGACTTTCTGTTGTATTTCAGGCGCTGAACATTTATCAGAACCTGAACCGCCGTCAGCACGACCTCGTCATCCACCTCATGGACATCGCCATCATCGCCACCGACCTCGCTCTCTACTTCAAGTCAGTACGGCAGCATGCAAATACAAAGACATAAATATTTAGCGATTAATGTTTGTGTTTATCAGAAAATTCTAGAAAGCAGCTTTTTGTAATAAACCACGCAATAATTAATTACTCAGGCACACCACACACTCCATATGTGCCATAACAGACAATATTAGATAAAGTATTATGTTCTGATGTGCAAGAAAAAGGATCTTTATTATCAGAAAAACCTCCCAAAGTCTTCACAGTAAATTAGCACCATCACTGTCCATCCTAAAAACAGCAAAATCAAGAAGCAGGCTGTCCACTAATGCTTTATAAGGAAGATTAGATTAGGATGTGTAAGTTTTACATTTTGAGCGCCGTTTCGTCTCTGTGCAGGAAGAGGACGATGTTCCAGAAGATCGTGGATCAGTCCAAGACCTACGAGAGCTGGAACGACTGGACCAAGTACATGATGCTGGAGACGACGCGCAAAGAGATCGTCATGTAGGCACAGTCACACAGTCGCTCACGGTCGCAGCTTCCGACAGAGAAGAACAAATCTGAGTCATGCGTTGTGTTTCCAGGGCCATGATGATGACCGCCTGCGACCTGTCTGCCATCGCCAAACCGTGGGAGGTTCAGAGCAAGGTACATCCCCTCCTGTGTGATCTCCACACAAGGTCCTTTTCATACTTCACAGTAGTAGGTGTGAAATGGCACTCCAGCCTCGCTAACATCCAGCCGCTCACAGTAATGAGGCCTGCACTCGTAACCGGGCTCCAGGAGAGGCTCTGTGAGAGCGCAGCCGATGATAAAGTAGACGGAGAATGACACTTTGTCAGCGCTGCCATTTCTCTCAGCGCCGTTCAGCAGCGATTCCTGACGGCCTCATGCATCAAAAGCAACTCGGTGCTTTTCATTCCCCTCATCACCGCCTCACGGGCTCAGCATTTTATTTTAGTTAAGTATGTAATATACACATCGGCATCCAGCCTGCACACACGCAGCCATACCAATATGAACAAGACGCATCTCCGGCTGTTCGACAGCCGCTGCTGGAGGGTCATTTTTTACCTTTATTTGTCTGCATTTGACTGGAAACGCATGCTGTCTGCCCGCTTCATATTCTTATACACACATAAGATGGAAACTCATTGCAATCTCATCAACATAGACCCCATAACAAAGCTGGTAATGGTAATTTAAAGCACAGCTTGTTGAGCGTTTGATGCAACATCTGTCGACAGGAAGTAAAGATGATATTCAGTTGTGTTTGTCTGACAGTAGCTCCCCTCAAGGATTTGCCAAAGAAATCAGAAAATTTAGGAGATAATTAAAAGAATAAGCGAGCGACAAAAAACTAATTTTTGCAAAATCCTGTTTATTTGATCAAATTTCCATCCCATCTGTGTGTTTATGTCCTTGAGCCTCAAAAAATGTCTTCAAATATGATCCAAGAAGCAAAAAAAAAAAAGTCACTGGAACTGGACCGACCTTTCGACCTTTATTCGAGCTGTAATGAGAGGTCGCAAGTAGACACAGCTTCATTTTGAAAGGGTCACAAGCTCAAATCTTAGTAACCGCTGATGTAGAAAATGAGAAAGGAGCGCTGTGCTGTTATGGCACGCATCATTAAATAGGACATTTGACTACTTTTCTCCCTCCAAGGCTCATTCACCCCCGTTCACTTGTAAGCAGAACAGCAAATAAGAAGTTACTGCTGTAAATGAGAAACTAACACAAAGTCCTGGTTCAGTCACATCGCTGATTCAATCTCGACTTCTTCTTCAATACAACACCTACAGCTAAACTAATCATCCATCCAGCAACACCGGCTCCTCGTCACGGCTTCACCACCATTTTGAGGGAAAAAGCTGATTAACTTGAATCTTTATTTTTTCCATTTTGAAGTCCGAATCTTGTTTGTTTACTGGTGGATGTGGTTATTGGACTTGTCTATAATATCAGCCAATTAGACAACAGTGGAGGTTCTTGAACAGAAAATGTCATCAGTCTGACAAAAATGGGCCAATGATTCCCTTTTTTCCTGTGCCACATAATACATCTTTTCATTTTCATTTTAAGCTAATTTTAGGGGGTCAAACAAGCAGCCTTTTCGACACAAATTTCCCTCACCTCTGCCTCCAGGCTCCCATAATCAAAATGTTCTTCTGTGTCAGAGGTACATGACATCAAACTGTGTAATTAATCTGCTGCACTGACTCTCACCTACATAATGAGTGTGTAAGTGTGCAGGCTGACACGTCAAACTGAAAGAATAATTATCGCCGCGAGTGTCGTTAATGCAACGTTTTATTTTTTAACATATTATTTGATAAGAAAACAAGCTTGTATGACTTGAAGACGGCTCTGTTACTCCTCCTCCTGCATCGCACAACTGCTGCCAATTAGGATTTTATTTTATCTTTTTTTTTTCTTTTTCGATTTCACCTTTGTCTGCACCTGGTGAGTCAGCTCCACATCCCACACACACCGTCAGGATATCTATCTACAGCACCGACCGCCCTCCTGTGAATTGTGCTCCAAAAGTAGTTTGATGACTAAGTCTTCCTTTTTTATTTTTTAAAGGTGGATTTCACACTGGATGCAGCTGAAACAGATTGCAGCCGTCAAATAAAACCCTCCAAACTCTAATTTTTGGTGATTATGATGAGAGATCTGCAGCTACAGGATTTAAATGAACCCGAGTGAAGCTCTATTGGTGTGAAATTAGTCTCCATTTTTGCTCCACTTTGTGATTTAAGAATCTCCTTTTCATTCAGATTCCTTTTTGATAAAAAATCCTCTGAAGTACGGATAAATTCGCTCAGATTTTTTATTGATGATAGACAGCCCTCTCTGAGATGTTGCAGTGAGACAAAAGCTCGAGCCGCTTCGCTCTTGATAAGATGTTTGGCTGACATTTTCATGGCTGATATTTTATTTTTCGCTCAGCTCCAGCATCCCACGCGTGCAGAGTATCTGTCTACAGGCTGCACCGGCCTCGTGGCAATTGTTCCCCAAAACTGGCTCGATGACTAACTCTTTCTAAAATGAGGTTTCTACCCTGAATACAGAATTCACATATTATTCATCACATCTCACATTGCTCCGTTTTGGCTTTGTGAGGGCAGATAAAATAAGCTCCCATCTCATCAAGACACAAAGCCTGAAAGTGCTTCATGAGCTGTGAACAACAGTCTCATATTTGAGGCATTATGAAAGCTTTACAGGCTGATTTTAACAACACGTACGGGAAAAGACACCACTCGGATCAGTCCCGCAGACATCCAGCTTCAGTTGGTGCTGAGCTGTGAAGTTGTGGATGCATTTGTTCTGATTGTCACTTCTATCACTGACACAACCTTTGATTCATCCTCTAGGTGGCGCTGTCTGTGGCTGCAGAGTTCTGGGAGCAGGGCGACCTGGAGAGGACGGTCCTGGAGCAGCAACCCATTGTAAGGACACACAAAGCTTCAGAGAGATGATTTAAAAAAAAAAAAAAAAAAAAAAAAAGGATGGATGCATCCTTCCAGGTCGACATCACCGAAGACAAAAATACTAAAACCCCCTGCAGCTCCAACAGTGCTGCTCTTCTATTTTTAATTGACCTTTGACCTCAAAACAGAGGACTAATAAAACATAATAATTACCTGATTTAGTCCACTTTAGCAATATAATAATAAATTATCAAGATTTGAAGAAACTTGGAAGTGAAGGTCAGTTTCAACCCAGAAATGCCTGATTACATGAAAGATATGTTTGAAATAAATCTTATTATTATTATAAAATTAAAGTAATAAGAAAATACAGACCACATACATAAAAAATATATTATAAAACTCAAATAAATATATAAATAGATAAATCTAAAATAGAAGACCGGTTATACTGTTAGCAGTAGTTTGCAAATATTATACCATTATATAGTCTGGAGTTATATTTCCTGAAGTTCACAGAAGATTATGATTTCTGGTTTACCAAAAGAACTTGAGGATATGACCTCTTATAAGATATAACTTTTTTGTTTTTAATCACTATAATCTGAACAAAGATGAATGATTAAGTTGCTAGTTTGTATGTGATCAATATTTCCAGTTAATAAAATTAGTAAGGTTCTTACTTTGTGTTCCTGGATATGTACAGTTAGATTTTTATATGCTGAAAAGTTAGAGAGGAGGAGATGGAGGAGAGAAAGGATTTGCAGGAGAGGAATTGTGGGAATTAAGGCAGGACAAGTCTCTCCTTGGGGCTTCAATTTAGGACGGAGAGCGGGAAGGACACGGCGAGAGAGAAAAGGAGAATGAGACAGAAACGCAGTTGGAAAGACGAAATGAAAAGACAGATTTAGTTCCCCGTGGCGGCGGTGTTGAGCGACGCGCGGGCCATTATGTGGAGCAGTGATACAGAAAGAGCGGGCACTGTGGCCCTGACCCAGCCGAGCGTCCCCTCCCCTGGCTCTCCCTCCTCCATCCGGCCTCGCCATCTCTCTCTCTCTCCTCGCTCTGTTTCGTTCCCTTGTGTCCTTGAGATGCTTGAAGTGCGAGAAGCGCCGTCCCACTCTCTCTCACCTCGCGTTGCTCTGAATTTAATAGCATCTGTGTCAGCGGGGAAAACTTTTCATTTTGATCAGTTTGTATTTTCCCAGCAGTCCGTTCTGTGACTCACTGTGGTCTGACAAGAAAGAAAAAAAAAGACTTTGCAGAGGCTGCGACACTTGAACAGTTTTATCTGGAAATGTAGGTGGGCAATTTTACCAGCAATTACAGCCAGTGTGAACTTGATCTGACAGGAACACTGTGGATGTGGCTTCTAATGTGAATTTAATGCAACAAAAACATGTTGATTTAAAACTTTATTTACACTCAGAAAGGACACACTGAGGAAATGCACATTTTCCCCTTTTATTTAATGCAAAACAGTGATGCTACACAAAGATTATTGATCAGATCAGTATGTGTGAGAGTTTAAACTCCTCCCTTTCTTTCTTTTCTTCAGCCCATGATGGACAGAAACAAAGCAGACGACCTGCCGAAGCTGCAGTGTGGTTTCATCGACTTCGTCTGCGCCTTTGTGTACAAGGTGAGACGTCACATCACAAACACAGAAAAACTCCCTTTTATCTGAGAATTGATGGCATTTTAACTTTCTCTTACTTCATTTTGGGATAAGTAACTTTACCTGAAGATAAACAAAGAACAACTGAATTACCATCATTGATTTTGTTTGCACTAATTTCTTAACGCTTATTAAATCATAAAAATACAACACTAACAGTTTGGATCTAACAAAGCTGCATCGATTCGATGCTGATTGGATTTGTTTCGACCGGTCGTTCCTCAGGAGTTCAGTCGTTTCCACGTGGAGATCACGCCCATGCTGGACCGCCTGATGAACAACAGGAAGGAGTGGAACGCCCTGAAGGAGGTGCACGAGGCCAAACTGGCTGCTCTCGAGGAGGCCAAGAAAGCCAAAGAGGAGGAAGCTCAGAAAACTGCGGCGACCAAACAAGGTGGGCGAGCACACACGGACGATTCATCCGTCCCTCAACTTCACGCGTCAGAGGTTAATTTAAGTGAGAAGCACCAAATCTGCTGCTTGGCGACTGTAATAAAATACACAAAAACACACAAACAGGTGCAGAAAGAGTAAAAAAAAAATCAAACCAATTTTCATAGTGTCGCTTTAAATAATTAAAAAATAACTTCTACCTTGTTTTTCTTTCCTTCCTTTTTTCTTTCTTTCCTTCCTTCCTCCTGCAGCGAGTGCGTCCAACTCTCAGTCAAAGACTTGTATTGTCAGCTAGAGATGCTTGAGCGGCGCCGTGTCGCTGACATGGACCAGCGCTGGTCTTTCTTTGTGTCGAGAGCTCAGCTGAAGGATCCAGTTTGCTGAAGTCACGTCTCTCTCCAGAAGACTTCAGGCCTCGTGCAGCTGCGTTTATTTCAACTTCTTCTGTTCTGCTTTCCTTCTGCTCTGCTGCTTCTTCTCGTCCATCTTTTGAGATTTTACTACTCTTTGATTAGACACACTTGGCTTGTTCAGGCGTTTGTTGAGTTTCCAAAACAAGCACTTACACAGCATCACAATGGAAATCTCTTTGTTATTGTACTGCTGTACTGGCATACAACTGTAGAAAATGTTCACTCAGTTGAGTAGTTAACGGGCTAAAACATTCACTCCATTTAAAAGTAGATATGGTGATTTAGAGAGAGTTAAAATGCCAGTTTTCTGATTCAGCATTATATTAAATATACGTAATGTTTACCATGTGGAAAAAGATCTGATTTTAACTTAAAAAGGTTAAACATGCTTGCTGTGGCACAAGATGTCAAGAAAATGAAAATAATAGCAAGAGATATCACTCAACAAACTCCACCGTTGCGCTGATGGTGAAGTATTTTGGTATCATATTTTGCATAATATGTTGTGGATTTTGGAGATGTTGATCCTTCGTGATGCAGAAAGGGGAAGCGGCTGCCTAATAACACCCCACCGCGGGCGTGTCAACAGTGTCTGTGAACCAAATGTCAACAATTATCTCGTATTTTTGGCTCGGGGTCTTGTGACATTAGCTGTGTTGACATGTCGGTCTCGGCTCGTTTGTCTACACGCTGTCAAATGATGAGAATTGAAGTCTGTCATAACAAGATATATTGTTGGTTGGAGCCCAACATATAAAGCAGCATCTTCGTCTGTCCTGATGTTCAATATGAAAGCTTGTACCTGCTGAAAACTGCAGCGAATCAATAAGCAATAGGCAAACTTTCTCCCTCTTCACTCTCACATGAATGTATTACCTTTTATTGTAGTTAATTATGAGGAAATGTGCAATTGCTTATAATCACATTGCTGAGATTAGTAAAGATTTATTGCTGTTTTCCTACTGAATTACTTTGGTGTCTGTGTTTTACTGTGTAGTTTAGTGTTAGTCGGTGCTTTTAAATACTTTTTTAATCAGTGTCTTTTGTCCTGATAGTTTGTTAATTAGACATCAGATGTACTTTTGTGAAAACTGATGAGCTTTATTGTCCACATCGTAAAAGGTAGTACTTAAACATCCACTGCATCCTCCTCCATTTCTGAGTAGTTTAATTGTTCAGTCTTTCCACACAGGCAGCGTATTTTAATTCTCCTCTGTCAGCATTTAATTCAGTAAACTCGTCACACTTCCTTTGTGTGTTTGCTGAACTCTCAGCGCACTTTCATTTCATTCCCGAGAGAATCTGTTTGGAAAAGTTCTTCGCTCTTTTCAACCGTGAGGATTTACAACCCAGCGAGCGTCTGACTGACAGCAGTGTGGAGGAGCTGGCCGAGGATCGCGCCAAAATGTTTTTTTCCCCAAAAATAGGCTTCCCCGCTGGTTGTGTCTTTGCATCAACTTTGAGCCAGGAAAAAATAAAAAACTAAATAAAAATAAACCCACAAATGTTATTGGTTGAGCTTAAAACGTTTGGGAATGCACCGTTATAAGCATGATTCAGGTTTCACATAACCATTGTTGCAACAGCTTTGTAATTTTAGCCACGCTGGCTGTCTGAAAAACTTCCTTCAGCTTAGTTTAAACCTGGACACTTCTACATCTTTTGACCTGCAAATCACCAATTACTGTTTCCTGGGAAGAGCTCACCTTGAGGACAAAGTTAAGAGCCCACCATCCGGCACACCCGGAGAAAAACAAATCCTTGCATGACTCGTTCAGAAGCACGTTATGTGGATGAGAGAGAGCTTTCTGCAGCACTAATGCAGTATCGCTGCAGGACACATGCATAAAAGACGACTTGCACAGCAGCTGACAGTGTATAAATATCTGCCAGCTGCACTATCCGTTTGCATGTGTTTGTGTTTGACTAATTTCCCCACCTAGAGCCATACATAATATTGTTACAAAACACAACATGACGCCAGAGTTGGATAATGAAAACTGATCACCACTAGAGCCACAGCAGGGGGCAGGACATAAATTCATCATTGCCCGTCCCCCCCTCACACGCTGTAGTAATATAATAATAGCACGGATACATAACCTAAGTGTGTCGTCACCGGGTTATGACGTAAATCCCCATGACGTAAGGGAATACTGGGAGCTCAAAGGATTGCCGTATATGGTTGCAATGATCAGCGGAGCTTGCAAAGCTTGGCTCTGACGCAGCGACAACCCGTGACTGCAGACACAGAGAAAGAGAGAGAGAGAGAGAGAGAGAGAAGCAGCTGCAGTACAGCCGGTGAAAACTACACTGAGGGAGCTTTAGCCTCATTCTAGCAGCGATCGGGGGCAGTCGTGACTGCAGAGCTGCCAGCCTGCAAGCCACAGCCGAGAGAGCGATGCAGGACTATTTATAGGACAGCTATGCATGGGCTGGCTGCAGTTTCCAAGCAGAGGAAGTCACTTGACTAGTTGGCTCAGGCTTTCTTGTCCCTGCAATTCATTCTCGTCAGCATCTCATAACATACACTTGTGTGTATTGTATTAAAAATTTAGCCAATACTCAAATATAACCTGAAATCCTGCAGTCAAACCAGCATGAGTTTATTTATTTCTAATTTTGCAGTAACCTTTTTTTAATCCATCCAACATTGTTTCTGCTTCCGTAGCTTAACAGTATTATGTATATTTATCACACAGAGGGATGACACATTAAAAACAGCACAGGCCTGAACACTGAACCCCGACAGTGAGTCAATCTTTTCAACACCTTAATAACACACTTTATGTTGATTTGTCTTTTAATTTGTCACCCATCTGTTGAGACTATATTACCTTCTTCCACGTTATTGCTAAAATATTTACACCGATTGAAATTTAAAGCCAATCAATATATTATTTTAGATACATTTTGCATAATTTTAGACATTTCCTCAGAAATCAACCACATATTTCATATATTGGAAACTCTCTTCACTAGCATTTTAAATAAAGTTAGGTGAAACTGCTGAACGTTTAGCTTTACTGTACAGCATGGGCTACTATTAATTGATCATTCAGTGTATAAAAGGTAAAAAATAATGATCAGAGACCAAAGTTTTATCTTGGTAAATGGGATCAAAGGCAACAACAACCCAGATTAGAAACAACATGAAACTAAAACTGAGCGAGAAAAACAAAAAACATTCAAAGCTGTATTTAACCAACGGGTGACGTTTGTACTTACTGACAATCAACTAAATATTTTTGCATTTTGACAAAGTCACAATCAATAAAATTACTCAAAAACAAGATTAATGGGCTAAAATAGCCTTCTGGAATAGATGCTGTATAAATTACCCACAGGACTCTAAAACACTGACAATAACAAAATGAAATAAATGTTCTTGAAATGTTCCTGTTTTCAAAGACAGACGATTATTAAAGTACCTCTAAAAATATGAGACGCGATCTCAGGAGGACACAGTGATGTGACCTTTTCCATCGTGTCTTTTCTCACCTTTCTTTAATACATGCACAAATCCTCGCCAATTCATTTCAGTTGCGGCAGGTGTGATGTATGTGGCTGCTTGGATCAACATGTCTCATGAGGACAGTTAAGAGGCTTATCGAACAACTCAAGCAATATGCAGGATCTGTGCAGAAACCAACCGCATCACCAACCGAAGCACATTGAATTTGTCTGCATCTGTTCGGTGATATAACGCCAAACACTGCTGCACTGTGAAGCAGTTGTTCTCAAAATCCCCTGAAATGTCAGATGTTTTGGGGTTAAAGTCATTTATAGCCAGATGGGAAAAAACTCGTCATTATTCAAGCTTTTAAAAAAGGTTTTAAAATACATATATGAAATATATGTATTCTTTATGAAAAAAGTTTAAAAAAAAATTAACAATTTTTTTTTCATTTAAAAAAAAAATTAACAATTTTTATTTTTACAAAAAACTTTGTTTATGAAAACTTTTTTCCTGAAAAAAAAATATGAAAAAAAAAATTATGAAAAGAAAGTTTTTTATGTATGTATGTATGTATGAGTCTTTGGTTGTATGTATGTATGAGTCTGAAAAAAAATTTAAAGAAAAATACATGTATTTCTTTTTATGAAAAAAAAAAATTATAAAATACATATTTTTTTTAAGAAAAAAAATTTTAAGTGGAAAAAATACATATATAGTTAGTTTTTTCTTTACAAGAAATTTTTTTTCTGAAAACTTTTTTTCATGAAAAAGAATTTTTTTGGGTTGTATTATGTTTGTATGTGTCTTTGGTTGTATGTATGTATACATTTTTTTTAATGAAAAATATATATATCTTTTATGGAAAAAAAATGAAAAAATACATATATTTTTTAAGAAAAAAATCTGTATGAAAAAAACATTTAAGTGAAAAAAATACATTTAGAAAAAAAAATCAAAAATGTTTTTTTACAGAATTTTTTAAAAATGTATAATTCTTTTTTACAAAAAAAAATTCATAAAGTTCTTTTTTTGTAAAAAAATTGAAAAAAAATTAAGAAAAAAATGTTATTTAAAAAAGAAATCTCTATTTTTTATGTATGTATATAAGTGTCTTTGGTTGTATGTATGTATGAAAAAAACTTTTTTTCAATGAAAAATACATGTATGTATTTCTTTTATGAAAAAAAAAATATGAAAAAAATACATAATTTTTTAAGAAAAATTATTTATGAAAGAATTTTAATACAAAAATACATTTTTTTAATGAAAGAAAGTTTACCAAAAAAATCAACAATTTTCAAAAAAAAAAATTAAAAATTTTAACAATTGGTTTGGTTGTATGTATGCATGTATGTGTCTTTAGTTGTATGTATGTATGTATGTATGTATGAAAAAAAATGTCAATGAAAACTACATGTATGTATTTCTTTTATGAAAAAAAATATGAAAAAATACATAATTTTTTAAGAAAAATTCTTAATGAAAAAATTTTTTAATGAAATAATACATTTTTTTTAAATGAAATAAAGTTTACAAAAAAAATTTAACAATTAAAAAAAAAAAATTTACAAAAAAATTTGTTTATGAAATAAACTTTTTTTCATGAAAAAAAATTAAGAAAAAAAATTATGAAAAAAGAAAAAAAAATGTTTTGGGTCGTATGTATGTGTCTTTGGTTGCATGTACGTATGTATGTATGTGTCTTTGGTTGTATGTATGTATGTATGTATGTATGTATGTGTCTGGTTGCATGTATGTATGTATGTATGTATGTGTCTTTGGTTGAATGTATATATGTATGCATGTATACATTTTTTTTATGAAAAATATATTTTTTTATGAAAAAAAATTATGAAAAATACATAGATTTTTTTTTAAAGAAACAATTCTGTATGAAAAAAATTTAAGTGAAAAAAATTAATTTTTTTTTTACAGAATTAAAAAACAAGAAAGATTTTATGAATAAAACTTTTTCATGAAAAAAAATGTAAGAAAAAAATGTTATGTATGTATATATGTGTCTTTAGTTGTATGTATGTATGTATGTGTCTTTAGTTGTATGTGTGTTTGGTTGTATGTATGTATGTATGAAAAAAAAAGTTTTTCAATAAAAAATACATTATGTAATTTCTTCTATGAAAAAAATTATGAAAAATACATATATTTTTTAAGAAATTTAAAAAAAAAAAATGTGTTTTTTTTTTACAAAAAAAAATGTTTATGAAATAAACTTTTTTTCATGAAAAAAAAATTAAGAAAAAAAATTATGAAAAAAGAAAAAAAAATTTTTGGTCGTATGTATGTGTGTTTGGTTGCATGTACGTATGTATGTGTCTTTGGTTGTATCTATGTATGTATGTATGTATGTGTCTTTAGTTGTATGTATGTGTCTTTGGTTGTATGTATGTATGTATGTGTCTTTAGTTGTATGTATGTGTCTTTGGTTGTATCTATGTATGTATGTATGTATGTGTCTTTAGTTTTTTAATTTTCAAAAAAAAAAAATAAAAATTTTAACAATTGTTTTTTACAAAAAAATTGTTTATGAAATAAACTTTTTTTCATGAAAAAAAATTAAGAAAAAAAAATTATGAAAAAAGAAAAAAAAATTTTTTTGGTCGTATGTATGTGTGTTATGTATATATATTTTTTATGGGAAAAAAACCGAAAAAATACATATTTTTAAAGAAAAAAATCTGTATGAAAAAACATTTAAGTGAAAAAAAAACATTTAGAAAAAAAAAATCAAAAATTTTTTTTACAGAATTTTAAAATTTTTTTTTTTACAAAACAATTTTTTTTCATAAATTTCTTTTTTGTAAAAAAATTGAAAAAAAATTAAGAAAAAAAATGTTATTTAAAAAAGAAATCTCTATTTTTTATGTATGTATATAAGTGTCTTTGGTTGTATGTATGTGTCTTTGGTTGTATGTATGTATGTATGAAAAAAACTTTTTTTTTCAATGAAAAATACATGTATGTATTTCTTTTATGAAAAAAAAAATGAAAAAAATACATAATTTTTTAAGAAAAATTCTTTATGAAAAAATTTTAAGTGAAGAAATACATTTTTTTTAATGAAACAAAGTTTACAAAAAAATTAACAATTTTCAAAAAAAAAATTTAAAATTTTAACAATTGTTTTTTACAAAAAAAATTGTTTATGAAATAAACTTTTTTTCATGAAAAAAAATTAAGAAAAAAAAATTATAAAAAAAGAAAAAAAAAATGTTTTTGGTTGTATGTATGTGTGTTTGGTTGTATGTGTCTTTGGTTGCATGTTTGTATGTATGTGTCTTTGGTTGTATGTATGTATGTATGTGTCTGGTTGCATGTATGTATGTGTCTTTGGTTGAATGTATATATGTATGCATGTATACATTTTTTTTAATGAAAAATATATATTTTTATGAAAAAAAAATTATGACAGATACATAGATTTTTTTAAGAAAAAATTTTGTATGAAAAAAATTTTAAGTGAAAAAAATTAACAATTTAAAAAAAAAAAAATACAAAGATTTTGTTTATGAAATAAACTTTTTTTCATGAAAAAAATTAAGAAAAAAAATTATGAAAAAAGAAAAAAAATTTTTGGTCGTATGTATGTGTGTTTGGTTGTATGTATGTATGTGTCTTTGGTTGCATGTATGTATGTATGTGTCTTTGGTTGTATGTATGTATGTATGTGTCTTTAGTTGTATGTATGTATGTATGTGTCTTTAGTTGTATGTATCTATGTGTCTTTGGTTGTATGTATGTATGTATGTGTCTTTAGTTGTATGTATGTATGTATGTGTCTTTGGTTGTATGTATGTATGTATGTATGTATGTGTCTTTAGTTGTATGTATGTATGTGTCTTTGGTTGTATGTATGTATGTATGTGTCTTTGGTTGTATGTATGTATGTGTCTTTGGTTGCATGTATGTATGTATGTATGAAAAAAATGTTTAATGAAAAATACATGTATGTATTTCTTTTATGAAAAAAAATATGAAAAAATACATATATATTTTTATGAAAAAAAAAACCAAATTTTTTTTACAAAAAAAAAAAAATTGTTTTTTTTTACAAAAAAAATTGTTCATGAAAGAAACTTTTTCATGAAAAAAAATATAGAAAAAAATATGAAAAATAAATATTTTTTTGTATGTATGTGTCTTTGGTTGCATGTATGTATGTATGTGTCTTTGGTTGCATGTATGTATGTATGTGTCTTTGGTTGCATGTATGTATGTATGTGTTTTTGGTTGCATGTATGTATGTGTCTTTAGTTGTATATATGTATGTATGTGTCTTTGGTTGCATGTGTGTAAAAATATCTTTTTTTATATGAAAAATATTTTTTGTAATGAAAAAAATATATGTATATATATTTCTTTATATATATATATATATATATATATATATATATATATGTGTGTGTGTGTGTATGTGTCTTTGGTTGTATGTATGTATGTATGTGTCTTTGGTTGTCATAATTTTTCTGCATGTGAGTGTGTCACAGTGTCAGCATCCACTGACTGCAATCCTTATCAGTGTGCTGCACAAGGTGACCTTTGACCTGATACTGCTCCCTGCAATGTCTCATGTTTGCAGACTGAGTTCAGTTGGCATCCAGAGAGACAACACGCACTGTGGATGATACGAAAAAACGCATTTCTGAAATGACTTTGTCTCATTGCAATTTAAAGCATACTTGCATACATGCAGCTGCATGAAAAATGAAGTTCACTTAGATTTGATGAAAACTCAAGGTCATTTAAAGTGTGCAGAATGAATAACAGACATGCAAAATGTACAACAAATATAAAAATTAAGCCATTTTTGAAACTGTTGCTTCTTATAATCAGTGAAATCAAGGCTAATCAGTGTCATTTCTGTAGCTTTCCTGTAAGAAAGCTTAACCAAATATACAACTAAATCAAAATACTTAAACCTAGTGAAACCAAAAACTGAAAAAAATGAGAAAACTCTTAAAATGTCACCATAAAGCCAACAGATTAACTTGATAAACAAACACCATTCATACTCAACATGGGGGGATTGTGATGAATAAATATGCAGGTTATGAGGTTTACGGCTGACAGTCAATACAGTGTCCCCGTCAGAGTTAAGCTGAGGCTCATGGGACGACAGCATGTGTCTAATAACTCTGCACTGCACTGCAGAGCAGCTCTGTTTGCTGCAGTCACGACTGCCCCACAGAAACAACCAAACAGAGGACAGCAGGGCAGGAAATGGCTGACAGGATGATTTCTAATCGTTCGCTTTCTCCTCTGGCTTTGGGCTTTACAATTAATCACCAAAGTTAAGGAAAAAAGGTTAATGCTGTCTGTGTGCATGACAGAATTAACTGAAGAAAAGTTATTTTTATCACGAATAATTATTTAAAGCCTGTCTCGCTGTCGTCAGAAGTTCATGTTGGTACACGCCACGCACGGCTCGCTCAAACTAAAACAGCCTTAAAGTACATCCTGCCTTCATGGATTATAGTCAGCTTTTGTTGTTTTAGGGAAGTTGAACTTTATGGTCTTTTTTTGGGGCTGTAATTTGTGTTGCTGTTGAACTGTATCGTGCTTCCAACATTTAGTCTAACCTCCAAATACAGCAAGAAAATATTACCTAGATTGTTTGGTGCATCGCTACGAGCCACTTGGTTCATTTATTACAACAAGTGAGCGCTGTGTTTGTTTTCTCCGAGGTGAGTCGAGCATGTTTGCAGTGAGCACTGGTGAAGAAATCTGTGATATCCATGAACAGAACAGGATCTGTAATTTTATTCTAACAGTCATGGTAATAAGAAAAAGCCTGCAACCTGAAGGGGTTATCAGTCAACGTTAAAACTCTCACCCATGCTTTGAGCTTTGAGTTGCGATCATAACATTGAAGTTTCAGATACAAGAAGGCACGAAAGCATGCAAGATGCAAGGTGTCTTTTTCTCAATAGTGATGCATTATAGATGCTGTCATATTTGTGGTTGGATAGCTCAACTCACAGTGAGTGATGCGTTGTGTTGTTTGGTCGGCTTTAGTTGGTCAGAATTTCACTTTGGCGCTTATTGGTTTGTATTTTTTATTACTTTCTATGGCCTGACTTGCTGTAGTTCTCTGATCTCAGGAATCAATATACGTATTTTACTATCCACAGACTAGTTTATTCTTATACATCACTTCCATCTTTCCGCTCAAGTGCCATTTTTCTCCATCGCAGATTGATATTTGGCCTGTTAAATCTGGATTTTCTTCTATCCTTGTAGCATTGGAGCTTTGTTGAAACATTACATTTCCCTGTGTGTGTTTCTCTGCTGGTGTGGGAGTGACATGAGACCAGAGACCATCAGCGCAGCGTTGCTGGTAATATTGAGGTCCCGTGCACAGACATCATCAGTGCAGCCAGTGACATGTGAATCACAGTTTAGCCAGGCGGAAAATTGCCAGCGGCCTGTTAATAGGAAGCTGTTTAACCAAGGGAAGACTGGGGAAGAGGGAGCGTCCGTGAGCGCAGCACTTCATGAAGCTGAACCTCTCCAAAGCATGGACAGACTGATCACAGCAGCACATGACTACACTTAACACATCCATACAGGCAAAAGGCAGGAAGACATTCAAACTGTATTATAAAACTAAAAAAAAACGCTGAGAAATAAATGAATAAAAATAATTATCAAGCAGGTGCAAGTGTTAAAAATACAGGAAGATTTTAAGAGCATTTGTTTGGCAGACACAAAACAATCACCTATCAATTATCAGGATGTCAGGACTGTCCTTGCGTAGATTTATTGATGAAGTTTTGATGAATACTTTGCCAATATGACCTTAAAAACTAATATTCCAATATGTAAGTACTCACCCTCGAGTATTTCAGGACGCAAAAGTGTAAAATGTCAGTACAAAGAGTGATTAAAGCGAAGTCCGAACTGGCGCCAAAAAACAGTTTTTCCCCTTGAGGTGTGTCATGACCACAATTTCATAGCGGAGAAGATAGAGGGGGGAATTATTTCTGAGGACAAAGCGAAAGTTAATCAAGCAGGATACGAGCGCTGAGGACGTGACCGCCCACTGGGCAGGTTTCATCACGATCCACAACGCTTCGCAGAGACGGGGAGTACCAGAGATCAGCTCGAAAGAAATCACTCAATTCCACAGAAGCTTTGTGTTGTGCAAAGAGAAGACTGTATTTATTCAGCTGATTATATTCAGTATCTTTTAATGAAAGAACTGATAATGAGCAGGTACCGCCTGTGTGTCCAAAGGCTGATGTGTTATTTCTCTGTAATGAGCCACACTGTCAGCGCTGACGGACGTATTCCTTCATTATAATGAACACACACGGTACTTTATTTTGGCACAACATGCCACAGATACTCACAAAACTGAATTTAGTGCAATTTGAGCAAAGTTTGTTGTCTGTAGTTTCTAGCAGAGCAGTTTTTAAACTTGAACAAAACATTTATGACCTGTATATGTTATATGTTATGTTATATGTTTCATGTATGTCTTCATTTGGCTCAGAGCCCCAAACAGAAAAATACTTTATTTTAATTGAGATATTTTCATAGTGTTTGTTGAAATAAGAAACACAAAATCTTGCCAATCGTACCATTTAAAATGACCAAACTAAATATATTGAATCCATCTTCTCCCAAGAAATTCAGATAAAACCTTGCAAAAGACAAATGCTTAATCTTTTCTCAAGCTCCTTTTAAAACTTAAATATATTCAACAGTAAGTTAAAGCAAAATCTTCAAATGTTTGTTGTAAAATTACCACATGCACGAGAGGAAAGCTGTTCATTAGGATTTTATTTTTTGGAGGCAAATCAATGAATATATGTACTTTATACAGTATATGAGGAGCACATCTCTACAGTTTCATAATGTAAACAATCTCTGAAGAGAAATGTATTCAGTTTAAAAGGAAGCCATAGTCTTCTGTTTTAAACTATTTACATGAATTAAAATATAATTTATAACATCAGATACTTCCGCTTCTATGAAACTAGATTTTAACAATTCAAAAATACTGAAATGCCTTTGTCTCCACATTCTCAAGACATATGAAATCACACAAAACGGAGAAAATAACACCATTTAAAGACATCCAAACTAAGTGGCGTATAAATAAAAAAAAAAAAAAAAAACGCAAAATAAAACCAACATATGTAAAAATATAAAATCTCACTAGCAGTATTTACCTTTTTTTGTTTTACCAAAAACTAAGTTAAAAAAGAGAAAAAAAAATCATTTGTGAATTTGATAGTCATTAGATGTAAATAGACAATAAAATCAATAATAATGCAAAACAACAACAAAAAAAACAATGTATGCCCTTTATGTCAAAATATTTTCTTCCACCAGAAAAACACCCACTCACATTTAGCAGATTTTGACAGTTTGCAGTCCCTACTAAGTGCCTATTTGACATCACTGTTACCATCAAGTTTGACAGATTACCCATGAAGTTTTTGTGTATTGTACAAATGTTGAAATGTGACAGTCTGCAGATTAGAGACAGAATCGGGCCGGTATCGCGAGCGCTCCAGTCCTGGTAGGGGACAATTTAATGGTGTAGCTAGCCGACATACACATTGTTCTCCAAACTAAAGAAACAGTAAGTGACGTTAAAAACAAAGAAGTGTCGTTAGTGGGCCATGGCATTGGAAACATGACGTCTATAAAACTGAATCTGACGCGGCCGGTCTTCACGAGCCGCTCTATATCGTTGAAGTTTTATTTTTTGGTCAACTTGCCTATCAAGTTTTATGGTTTTCTTGCCATTTTCCATTTTTCTGAAATGAAGAGTGGAAAGAAAGGTATTGCATTCTGACGAGGGTAATTCCCTTTGGAAGTTTTTTTTTTTTTTTTTTTTTTTTTTTAACATTTTTTTATTATTTGGATTCGTTGTCCATCGACCTAGGACCTAGACCAAGCGGACAGCGGTATTATTATGCTGAAATGTGTCAACGTGTTCTCAAAACACTGAGGAGAATGGTCAACATCAAAGTTTTCTATAAGAAAGTATATAATCATCTAGATATCTACACAAACACACAAATATATATTCATATATATGTATATACCTTTTTATAATATGGCTATTGAAAAAAGTTTTAATTACGTCAGTAATTATTTAATAATAAACCACATTGGATTGGAAAGGAGTTGAAACAGTAATAATAAAAGCTAGTGGTAGCTTCGTTTTCCCCCCCGATTGATTTTTAAGGCTTGCCATGATGAAAAATTGGGTCGTTTCGATGTCATTCACCTCTTGAACAACCCGCACAGGCACAGCGACGGACGCTGCAGAAATCCCACCACATGCTGCAGCTTGTTTTCCTCACGCAACAGGAAGTTGAATTTTGGATTTGGGAAGTGTATTTGCTCTTTCTCTACAAAAAGGAAAAATAAAGGGTACAGTTTAAGTAAGCAAACTATTAAGATTTGTTGAATAGAAAAGCCTTTTTAAGTAACACTTTGGTCGTTTTTGTCATATTAACATGCCACATTCAATTTTGTCCAATGAGGCTGCTTTCACGTCTTGTTTTGCATCGACGGCGCCAAATGTAACTCGTGAGATTGGAGTTGATTTAATCCTTGTTTGAGATTAAGTAAAGGTGCGGCAGTGAAAGTGGGATTTCTGCAGCGTCTGTCTCGTCTGTATCAACTAGTCTGAAACTTTATCTGGGTCAAACCAGCGACAACTTTTTTTTTTCTTCTTTTCCTCCCTCCCACATTTCTTCACCAGAGTCATACATGTATAGTTATTAGCCGTTAAACAAGTAAAAGTCCAATGTAACTCAGATTTAACAAACCTGTGCACCATCGAAACGTGGTAATAACATAGTTACAACAGCTTCCTTTCAACGAGAAGAAAATATTGTGAAGATATTTCACTACTTGGGACGTTATTTGTGCAAGAGTATATTAGTACGATTTGTTTCGTTATACGTGTTACGTGTTTACGACGCGACTGACCACATTCTTCCTGTAGTTTTATTTTTATGATTTTTTGTGTTTTTGTGTTTAACAGCAGTCTACATACAGTACAGCAGCCTATTTAATCCGCAGCTCAAAGATTGCCCGTGTTGCAGCTCAACAACCAGCCACACTGTACATTATTACCTCGGTTTTTCCGGAAAAGGCTGTCTTAAAGATAAGATTATTACGTATTGCATTTCAAATTGCTTTTTAAGAAAACAGGAAAAAAAAATTGATTTCAAAAACGGCAAAGAAATCGAACTTTCTAGTGTGATAGTCTAAAGGGATACTTGGATCTTTTTTTGTCTTTTACAACAGTGTTGGACTTTTTGTGTGAAGTAAATTTTTTTCCCTTAATTTCCTCCCTGTGCTGAACAAACATGAACTCATTTGGAACAAAACCGACCTGACCATCTCCCGTCCGATTCACCAATCAACTGTGACCCACCACCTTTTTAAAAAAACAAAAAAACAAAACACACAATACATTTTATGTTTACAACGAGGCATAGTGCTATATACACATTTTATACTCATATATTATAATATATTCTTTTTTTAATATGTAAACCAGCACATTCTCTCACTTTTTAGTAGTATACATACTAAGCACAAATACTCATTCAGTTGTTCGCGTTTAGTTTTGTTAAAATGTCTCATTTTTTTCCTCTTTTTCATTTTTTTTTAAAAGTCGACACCTTGTTTATCAATCAGTATGTATAGCACTAAATTGTTTCGGTTAGTTTTGGACACCAGTGAGTCTGGAGAAAGCGCGTCCCTCCAGACCACCTGACTTGCTGTTATTTTTTTCACTGAATAAGGCGCCTTTGTACTTAGTGTGCGTTCCTAATAAAGTCAAAGGAGAATCGAGTGATGTAAACATTCAATTTTTTGTGTGTGTGTGTTACCAAGGAGTTGATTAGATAGAGAGAGGACGAGGAAGAGGATGGGGTTATGTGGGATTATCTTGTTTAAAAAGCGAGAAGGTTACCGGGGTTTTGGGTGGGGGACCCGAAAACGAGACCTCCGAACCCACCGAGAGACAGAAAGCGAAGAGTTAAAGTTAGAGAAAGAGTCGGGCTGCGTTTTATTGAAATTCCCGGGAAAGGAGAGGAGGAACAGGGGAATCAGTGGGAATGGCGTGTCCATGAAGAAAACGAGGGCGGCACAGTCGGGGAGAAGTTTGTGAAACTTTCCCCCGTCGAGCGCACACTCGAGGACCGACCACCACCAAAGCCGCGGTTCGACCCCTCCCGCCCCCTCCTGACCGACCTGCAAGCGTCAGCAGTGTCCGACTCAAACACGAGACAAGACAAAACATTCAAGTTACACAAAGACACAAGGTCGAGACTCCAAGAGACGGACACGCTCAAAAACCGTTATGAGGCAAGCGAAGGAAAGAGTTAGAGAAAGAGAGATTATTCCCCTCACAAGGGGGCTTAGTGGTAGAATAGAAGGAGTCATAGTATAAAAAAAAATCAAACACAAACCCCCAAACTACCCATAACCCCCTCCCCCATCGGTCAGGGGGGGGGAAACCCTCACACAGAACGTTTCGGACAAAAAAACACAAAGTGAGACTTATAAAAGAGGGAGGGGGAGAGCATCCAGGAGGAGGAAATGAAAGGACAGGAGGAGCAGGGATGGGTAGATGTGAGGTAGAGATGCTCAGCTGATACAGTACCTCCCAGACGAGAAATCCTAGTTTTCTCGGCCGAAACTTTTTCGTTACTGTTATGCCCATCCCCGGCTCCCTCCCTGGCTGTATTGTTGGTAGCGGCGTGTTGCCGCCGGCTTGGCAGGCTTGGAGGCTCTCTCCCTTTTTTCTCCCCATGGCGGGTGCTACTGGCTGCGTCAGGAGTGTAAATTAGGCGCCGTACCCGGACTGCACTTCGAGCCAGAGTCGTCGCGTGCAGTCGACCGGACGTCTAAGTGCGTCTACCTTTTTAAAGCACCAAGAAGCTCCACAATCTTTGGGCAAGCAGAAATGGGGAAAACTCGATGATTACATTCAGATTCTTGAATACATTCCTTTCAAACAGATTCATCTGCTTCTATCGATGCCAATACTCCGTGTGGATTACTGGGCTTGTTCTCCTTTTGTTGTTTGGAAACTGACGTGAAGCTTACCCATCGTCAAGTGCTAATGTCGCCAAGGAAGAAGGACTCCTTGATAGTTGAGCTTTCGTCACTGAAAGCGCCAATGGCTACCAACTTTGTTTCCCCATTTTAGTCCTGCTTGCTGCAGTCCGAATGTAAACAGTAACTGTTGCATTGGCTGTGGCATTCGGGGGGTGTCGTGAGGCTGCAGCCTATTTTGGACACATGTTCAGTGGGACCCTATCGAAGATACATCAAGACCCCCCCTGATGTGGGGGAAAAAACACCTCATTAGAAGTTTGACACGAGCCAAACTGTCGTATTTTGGAAGAACAGTTCAAAGTTGGTATCTCTTTACAGATCATCTAACACTAAAGTTTTCATATTCAATTCTTACCTAACTTTTGTTTTTAACCGAATTATAATCTTATTTCTAGCAATTGCCCCAATTCTGATTTGTTTTAAGCCTCCATTTGTTTCAGAGGACATACTTGTTAAACTGTAATTACATAATATGCATTTTTTAAACAAATAAATTTGTCTTATTTTTGTATAATTTAGATTTAGAAAATATTTTGAGGTGATTTTTTTCCCCCCATAACTGTTTTGAGTCTTGATGTAAAATGCACCTAACAAACCGAGCCTGCAGCAGCCAGTAGCAGGGGCCACAATAGTCAGCATGGCAGAGTTGGATTAGAGTCAAAAGGGGGAAAGTGGAGGACAGCGGAGACATTTACCTCCTTACAGTGCATAGATCAAATCAAGGAAGCACTACAATTACAAAAAGAAAAAAACATGATTTTTTTCTTCTTCATTTTAGATTTGTAAACTTTATCAGTCATCAAATGATTACGTTAAATGTTTTTTTTTATATATTCTTTGTCCATAACGCACACACAATAGATTTTAAAATTTATAACATCCACAATTTTTCGCTGAAACAAAGCAGGGTTTTTTTTTTTTTTTTCGGGTTATACAACCGCACGACTTCATGGCGAACATAGCTTGCTTGCAGGTTCACCACCCGTACCCGCAAAGAGGGAGTTTTTTTTCTTTTATTTTTACAAAACAAACAAAGAACACGCACACGCAGAAACACACACCACGACGACCAACGCAACGCAGGAATAGCAAGAACTTGCTACAGAGGTCTCTCACGCCCTCTCTCCCAAGGCCGGGCGACGACGTCCCAACACAGACAGCTTCGTTATTGTTGCTCAGCGGAGAACTGTATCACCGTTCGTAATAGTTGTAGTTGTACCATTGCTGTTTAAAGTCCCTCCATTGTCACTCGATTCCTCCGAACTCCCAGTGGCTTCCTCGTTTTTTTAAGCAGTATCCTCCGGTGAAAGAAACTTGAAAAACAAGGTCCTTATCGTTACGTTATCCCAATGGTAAAAATGTAAACATTTTGCGAGGTTGCCTTGCATGGAGGTACTGAGAGGCCCGTCTGAGGGCAGAGCCGCGTAGTCGGAGGGGTTTTGCTGCAGTTTACTAAGGCTGGCCAGTCAAGGGCGCTGTGCTGTCAGCGGTGGAGGGACTTCTGGGCCTCCTTCAGCAGAGTGTCAAAGTCCAGTGCGTCGTACTTGCTCTTGACGGGGCCCGGACCTGCCTCATCTAAAGAGAATACAGGAAAAAATAAGGACATTGTCAGATGCAAGAAATCAAACTGTTAGTCCTTTAAATCTTTCTGCACAAGGAACATGATAAATCTATTTTACCGCAAAGAAAGTTAGCATGTAATTCTGCAGGACGGCATGAATTCTTGGTCTCAATTTCTCTCTGTGATGCTATTTGTTGTGACTTTAGTGAATGAAAAGCAAATAGTCTTAAATGGCCACTTTGTTAACCCGCAGTGGAAGTTTTTCGTCACAGTGCTTTGCTGATGCTACGCTCGGCTTTGGTGCAGGTCACGCTGATTTACCCTTTGAGTCACTTGTCTCTTTGTTTGTGCTGTGAGTTCATTACCAAGATCTATGTAGCGTTTCCTTGTCAGCCTCCTTAAGCCCGCAGGTCCGTTCTGGAAAACGGCCTCCCGTTCTCTCCAGTGTTTCTGAAGCCCACTCTGGCGGATCTTTATCATCCCACAGCGCTCCCTAAAGTCAGACAGGTGCAGAGATGGACACACACGTTAAGACGACGACACTGAAATACTGGTATTGGTGCAGGTGCTGATCATTTTTATGCATCCTATCATTCAATATGCATTCAGTGCAATATAGAAAACCTGCAGAAGAAATGTGATCTGTGCATATGTTAAAGAACTGTATCAATCAAAAGGACAAATATCCAAAACGAGAGAAAAGACAACTGTTTGGGTTTGTCTGGAACAAAAAGGGGTGTTAGTCATAGTTAATTATTCCCCAGTGGGGAAATGTGTCGTTTCTAATTAAGCTGTTCTAACTTTTTAGGAGCAACCAAAGATGCAAAGCCTGAAGACAACATCCTGTTCTGAGGTCAGTGTTGTTCCCTGTAGTCTTTCAAAAGTTTATCTTTTTATGGACTATGGAAACCACAGCACCTGGAGAAACTTACTTAAAAGAAAATATTAAATTGAGTAGATGGTAAAGTTTGCTTAAGACTTTAAAGCATTTTGGCCATCAACAAATACTACTTTTTATTTTCTCTTTCCATATTTAGTTGTTATTGCATCTCAACACTGTTTCCCCAAAGGTAATCAGATTACTTCAGGGGAACTTATGCCAGCATATCTGATGATTTACTTTTCATTTACTGAGTTATGAATGAATGACAGTGAAGCATTATCACACAGCAGTACTTCCATTTGATTATAAAGGTACCTAGTATGCACACAAATCAGACTCGTGACACAAAAACCAGGTCTGCTGTATCATAAAAGTTCCCATAATTCCTCTCTTCAGACGGAGGAGTCCACACCAGGACACTCACTCGTTGCAGATGATGACTTTGCAGTCCTCCGCTTTGCCGAAGACCTGGAAGCGTTTCCTCAGCATGTTCTGGGTCACGCTGGTTGGCAGGTTGTGGATGTAAAACACCTGGCAGTTGTCCTGGCAACAGGGAAACCATGGCAACAGTCAGGACAAAGGACAGTACAGAATACAGATAGACGTGGGAACTGAAGCAGGAAGGCTGAGTGTCGGGTGGCATCAACACCTCACACCCTGTTCATTTACATGCAGGCTATTATTCTGACCCTGCAGCTGCAAAATGCATCAGATGTTTCTGGTTTGCATGTGTGTCTCCTGTCCTGGGGTGTGTGTGGAGCACTGAGGTGGAGTTTGCTTTTCTCTTAATTCAACTTTTCTTTTAATTCAACAGTGCTGCGGTATTCAGTGGACTGTGAGGAGTGAATGTTCTCCGTACCTCGTCAGACTTGGCTTTGTTCCTCTGCTTGTCGTCGGGACAGATCTCCGCGTTCTCGCTGAAAGAGGACGAGGAAGAAAAGGGGTGAGAGAGAGAGAGAGGATGGTGAGTGAGATAAGGACGGACACAAGGTGAAACTGAAATGTCAGACATGAGGAAACAGGTGAACTGCGGCAAAAAAAAAGACACTTTCTCCTACTGACTGCAGAACAGCGTGGCTCTGGTCTGTTATCGCCTCTTTCTCCTACATTCCCACCCTTTCTATCATTGTCCTCCAATTACAGAAATAATATGACCACTGACCTTTTGCTATGTCAGACAGTCAAGTCAGATTATGACTTACATGACAATGCTTTCTTCTTTACACGCTCCAGATCTGAATGCAGTGAGCGACCGATTACGTCACCTTGGCAGTGCGTGTGCAGAGATTTGTGGCCGAAACACAACAAATCTAATGTAAAAGACTTTGAATGTAACTGAATATTTCTTTAAATTCAAAAGCAACAAAGCGAAGGGTTTGCCGCTATGCAAGACAAGGAAATGCAAATAGGGCACGACTCTTTCTTCAGGCCACGAGCAGTAAAACAATGGTCGACGCCTGCGGTTCATTTCAGTCCAAAGCGTGCGTGCGTGTAGAGTTCAGCCTCCAGCATCCAACTGGATCTTTTTCTCATTATGGCACTTTGGTTTACGCTTGTCTCTGGGGTTGGGTGATGATATATTGTACACCTTTAGATGTCAGCAACTTGTCTTGTTATGACTTTCATTCATTATTTTAAAGTGTTTTAAAGAACGCTTACTTCTCGCCATTTTTCTTTACAGCCACACGAAAATGGATTCAGGCTGTTTGTTCATCGTATTTGGTGAGAAAACTACACTAAAGAGTCAAATTTGATTTCATAAATGTCTAAAATACTTGAAAGATGCAGAATTGTTCTTTCTTATTCTCATACTGTTCTAATTGTTTCCTCCTCCCCTCTGTCACATTCTTGCTTTTCTCTGGTTCTCCATCTGACTCCTCCCTCTCCTCTCCTTGACCCACATCTCCACACCTGTCCCTCCCTTCCTCTCTCCTCCTCTCACTCACTGTCTGTACGTCTCACCTGGAGTCTGTCTTGCTGGCGGGGGAGTCGGGACACAGGTGGAGGATGGGCGAGGGTGAACGGGACGCAGACGAGCGCTCCGCCTCCTCCTCTGAGGCTGGCGGCGTGGCGGCTTCTGGCTGGCAGTCTGACGGCGGCGACGAGGACGACGATATTGCCACTGTCACTGTCTGCTTCTCGAGCATCTCTCCGACCTCCTGCACCACCAGCCCTTCTCCGCTCTCCTTGACGTTTCCGTCCGATACCTGATCGTCTGCTGCTTTAGGCGCCGGGGCGCCGGCTCCATCGCTCCCTCCTTGCGCCTGCAGCATGGCTCCGAGCATGGCGGCGCTGCGCTTGCGGCTCTCCCCGAGGCTGGGCGCACAGTAGTCGTGGTCGCCAAACTTGTGGTGGGTGTCGCTGTCGCCGGCCTGGCCCATGCGCCGCAGCTGGGCGTACAGCTCCGTCTGCTCCGGGAGCTTCCGCTGGTGGTGGGAGCGGCTCAGCCAGGACGAGCCCTTCGTGGAGGCGCCGGCGTTGGAGGACGGGTGCACAGAGTCGCTGCCGCCTCCTCCGCCGTCGCCACTGCTGCCGCCACCCGCTCCCTCACCCCCCTTTCCTCCCTCTGCCGGCTTGAAGAGCTCATCCTCTACTGGTTTGTGAGGCGGGGTGGTTGGTGGGGTGAGACCTGAGGAGATGGAGGGATAAAAGAAACGTGAGCACAAACTGCAACACATAACCAAACATCTGTCGGTCTTTTGATGCTTCCTGTCACTTTTATTCCCAAACAGAATAAGACCTGGTCCCACCGTCTCTGATGACTGAGCTGTGACCTGCCGACATCGACGTGTATCTGAGCAAACAAACGATTCTGTGAGTGTGAGGTGTGTTTACCTGCCGTTCCACACAGATCCACACTGAGCGTCTGCTCGAAAGGCTTGGTGCTGTACTGGGACTCTCTGGTGGGGACGAGACAGGAAGAAAGAGAGAGAAATTAAGGATTGCCATGTCATGTTGGAATCTGTTGTATTTTTCAAACATTCAAGTCAACATGAATCCAATAACGGCCTTGAAAGGCTCTCGTTTTTTTGTTTTTCCTCTAAAATAAAACAGCTCTGCTCCAGCTGATGTCTGCTGAATTTGAATTATGTTTCTCGCTGTAAATGCTACTGGCATTTCTCGGCGCTCCTCATTTCTTATCACAACAACCACATGTACACCGCTGTCCTCTCCCCTATTCTTCTTCTGCTTTCTATTTCTGGCTGTCTGTTTCTGTTTCTCCAGTTGCCATGAAAGGCAGGAGCGGTGCCGAGTGGATTGGCTTCAGGCGGGATATTACTTACCCTCTACAGAGAACAGGAGAGTAAAAAAAAAGAAAAAAGAAATTTTGGGTTTTTTTTTTTTTTTTGGAGGGCGCTTCGTAAGACAGATTCATTTAGAAGGTGGACGTACGCCAGAGGTTTGTACAGGAAAAAACATCCAGCTTTGTGACTGTTTGGAGCTGGAGAAGTTCCAGAGTTTGAGGCTGGACGGGTGGGGAGGTTAATTTGGAAAAGTAAGAGCAGCGAGGGCACTCTGTCTGGCGCAGATTAAAATCTCAGTAAGACAGCCAGGGGTCCAAATTCATTAAGGATCTTGGAATAAAATCGTTGAGTTTTTGTCGTGGTTTATCTCGTTACAAATTCATAATATTTATTAGATTATACATGACATGACTGCAAACTGCTCCCAGATTAAAAACTGGATCCAGGCTGCATTTTTAAAGCATGAAGACAAATTTTATCACTTTGCAAATATTCTTACTCCCTTGCAGCTTTTTAGGAGACCCGTTAATGATCCGCTCTGGTCTAAATAGTGCTGTCAGACTCTGGTATGTTCAGTGTAAATACGTCCTTTAGCACCGTGTTGTGAGTCACTCTGTGGTCTTAACTTTGTTTTCCACCCTGCAAACGGGGCAGGCCGACCACTTAACACGCTGAAGTGAAATTTTATTAATCGTGGACTACTGCCGGATTGCAAAGAATTAGATTATATAACAGACAATGGAACAAATACCCAAATAGGATCAAATCAATTAGTTTTAAGAATAACAGCAAAGGTGATTAATGCAGTAATTTGCATGTTTACAGGCATTAGATTAGTATTGCTGAAACAATCCTCTGCTCCTTAATGGAATCCATCTCGCTCAGCTCTCATAAATTAATGATTCCCATGATGTTGAACGCATTTCCTCGGCAATGTGGAACAGCAGCTCCGACTGAATCCTTTCGGAATTTACATCAAACTCTAAATGGAGATATTCTGCTTGAAAGAAAAGCATAGTTTGACCTACTAATGTGCATATATTCAGTAATACTGTGATTTTTATACAGTATTTTTTCATATCCTGCATCAAAATAACTGAACTAAACTGATCGAGAGGATCTGCAGAGATGTGAGCTCACTTTTTATGTTAACTTTGACTCTATTTTGGAGAATCTAGGTCACAACCTGGTAACAAAATGATCATAAATTATAAAATACAGCTTGACAGATGTTGCTATCAGTGTAATCTGTTACTGAGATTGCTGGGTTCATGTGGAGTCCTTTGCATGACATTAACTGCCATTAAAGACACACTTATATAATAAATACAGCCTGAATAAAATTATTTTAAGCTTCATGCTCCATCGTTTTTTACTGTATGATGAAACACAGCTGTTCATATTTACTTCAGAGAGATACTCACCCTGTGGACTTGGGGTTGAGAGGCAGACAGAGGCAGGATCGCTTTTCTGCAAACAGAATAAAAAGCAGGTTATATTCATGCATTATTTTAAATGCACACTCAGAAGATGTGTCTCTGTTAAAGTGCAGGAGATGTTGTTTGTTTCTCTGTCTACATTCACACTGCAGAGTTTCTCAACTCTGGTATTTTCCCATCCATTATGTGACTCAGAAATAATAATCACCAAAAAGAAAAATAAATGTTGTCTGTTTCCATTTTTCAAACAAATAGTTTATATGAGATATGGATTATAAGGGAATCATCCAAATAAAATATGAGCAGCTATAAAAAAACAGAAATCCTGCAGTATGATGTAGCCTGGATCTTTCCTGTCCGTCTCACCGTTGTGGCAGCAGGGTTTGGTCGGCTCGCCGTCACCCGGTGTGAGCTGCTCCGGCGGCGTCTCCGTCGTGGTTCCGCCTCCTGCTCGGGTTGGCAGGAGTTTGACCCCTACTCGTCTCTCCTCCTTCTCCTCCTTGTCCTTCCCCTCTCCTTCCCTCGCCCGTCCAGGCCGGAGCCTCTTGGCGAAGCGGCTGGGGAAGGAGGCCAGACGCCGGGAACGCCGAACCGAGAAGGAGCCGCCGTCCTCTGCGGTTTCCTCCGAGCTCTGAGGTACCTCGCAGGGGTGGTTTCTCCTCTCAGGGGAGGAAGAGTCTTTACGAAGCTCCGGTTTAGAGATGGTGGAGCTGGGGGAGGCTGATTTAGCCGGGGCAGAAGGAGCAGATACCCCTCCTCTGTTGGGGCTGTGGGAGTGGGAGTAGGGGGGGCTGTGCAGTCTGTAAGGCTTGCTCACATCGAAAGAGCTGCTCTGCTGCAGGAGCTCTCGGAGAAGGGAGTTGGCCTTCACCTCCCTCCGCCTTGCGAAGGGGAGCCTCCTCGGGGCACCGTTTCCTGCCCCAGTCAAGCCCCCGCTAGTCCCAGGAGTTGCCACCAAGACAACTCTGCTGTGAGAGTTTGTGGCGGCCACGCGGGAGGCTTCGGGTCTGGCCCGGGGCCTCTGGGGGTCGCGGTCCTTGCGCTCCCAGCCCTGCTGCTTGCGTGTGGGCAGGCAGTAGGTGTGCATGTACGTGATCAGCTCCACCACTGAGCGCAGTTCTTTCTCGGAGCTGTACTGAGGTTTGGCTGGCTCAGCCGGGACAGCGGCCGCTGCTGCCACCCCCTCCACCTCACTGCTGGAAGACTCCTCCTCCTCCTCTTCCTCCGCTTCATCCTCCTCCGACTCACTGTCCTCGTCCTCCTCTTCCTCCTCGTCCTCCTCTGTGTCGGGGGCCGCGGTGTCCTCGGAGTCCTGGGCGGTGGTGAGGTGGCGGTGGAGTTCGGTGCACAGGCGGCCCGCCGGACGCACCGCTCGGGGCTTCCGCTCCTGAGGGTGGTCACTCTGAGGGCGGAGACACACGAACACAGAGACCAGTGTGAGACTTTGTAGACGGCAAATAAATTAATCTGCAAAATGTTTTATCAACGAATGGAGAGAAAAGTTGTCGAGCGTCAGTGTCCAGCTTTCCATCAACGTAACGATGCTTTGATGTGTTACGACAATGAAGAGCCAACAAACTGGACCAAATGAATCGATACGTGGATGAATAGAGAGGATTCACGAGTGGAGGGCAAATGGAGAGAATCTAGACCTGAGATCCTGATCTTGTTAAGCTTTTCTGTGAATTGGAGATTAGACGAAAAGAACTTAAGTCAATGAGAGAGTCTGGGAGAGAAATAACCACCAACCGAGCAAAAAGCCGAACCCAGACGTCTGTCGGAGCTCAGACATCGAACCACGCTCACGATCATTTGTGGGCTTTTCAGTGGTTGGGAGATACAAGAGAGATTATACCCTCATATTCAACTAAATAGATGGAATAGAATTTATTTTGTCCTCTCACGTTATTTTAAAGATCACTACTGACTTTGAGAAATTGAAATTGAGTAACTTTGGATGTTTGTGTACATTTTTTTTTTTAACATATGTTTATGTTTGAAGCTGGAAGTCATCGATTTTAATTTCGTCATGTGAAAACAATGTATTTCAATGTTATTCTGCTTATTTCTAAATAAAAAAAGAGAAATTAAATTAGCTATAACTGTGTAGCAGTGTTTATTTGCTCCCGTAGAATTAATTTAAGATATTGCCAGATATTTATCCTACTTATCCAAAACCAACCTGAAAATTGTTTTGATTTTGTTCAGAATCAAAACTGACCTTTGAACTATCAGAGTGCGACACATTATCTGAGGCTTCTGTCAGTGGACATGGATACAAACTAAAAGCC